>PVHT020000061.1:12423670-12494980 GCA_004024745.2 Catagonus wagneri
CGCTGGTCACAGTAACCACCGCCCAATGCCAATCAGTGGAGACGCCTGCCACTGCTGTGACGGTCACAGAGCCCCTGACACAACCATGAACTGACCTCTCGACATTCCTGTCCTGGTCTGACGTCGACAAGACCTGCCGGGAGACCTGCAGGGAACGCAGGGCTTGCGTCTGCTGTCCGTCCCTAACAAGAGACTAGGAAGCTGCCTCTCCCTTCCGACCAGATGGCTGCACCCGGGACCTTGATTAGGGCGCGCACTTCGGAGTTTCGCGCACCTGCCAAGATTCACCCCGCCCCCTGCTCTGTCCCCGGAGCAGCTAGGCCTCCAGAGTTGCTCATAACCGCTGCCAGGAGAGGTGCCACGAAGCCTCCTGCCTCGGCCAGGGAGACTTTCTAGCAGTCTGGCCAGAAAATGTCTTTCTCAGCAAAACTTCCTACCGATGCTGCGCCCAGAGCGTGGGGGGCGCCGTGGTGCACAGCGGAGGCCACGTCCTCACCTCGCGTCACAGCGCCACATTCGTTCTCACCCACTGAGTGGGCCCCCTTGGCAAGGACATCGTCTTGTTTTGAGGACAGAACCCAAGTTCAAAAACGCTCTCAAACACAGCAGGATAACTTTACTACGGGCCTAACTCCTAAGCATCGTTATCCGGCCCACTCTGTCATCCAACGCCTTCTCCCTCAGCAGGCACACGCGGCCACGACAGGTAAGGGGCTCCAACAGTCGGGAGGGCCTGGCAGAGCCAAAAGGGCTGTCAACAAGGTGGCAGGACTGTTCCACTCGCTGCATCTGACAGGCCCAAGGGCTGAGCAAATCCATCATGATGAAAATCACAAGCCACTTTATCCCTGAGAGCCACCTGTTAATACTCAGGTTTTGTCCAAAAGAAGAAACGCTCCTCATGTAACTTCATGTGTTTTCCGAACAAGCAGAAGCACACTTCAGCTTTTACCAGAAAGAGTTAATATTTAAGCCAGGTCTCCCCTAGGTTTAGGATACTCTCGCCAGTAAAGAGAAGCCAATACGCTCCAGGGCCAGATGTGAAGACGTGTGTCAACACACTTTCTACCTCGGTGCCGCGGTCCACTGCACCCAGAACCAGCACGGAGAGCAGAGCGTCGCAGTAAAACACACCAGCCCACGACGTTTATAAATACGAGAGGTCACCTACTCCAGAGCAGCCACGGTGAGCTTCAGAAGCCAGGAATCGGAGAGTGGTTTCTGATCGCACGGAGAATAAACTGCAGCCTCATGAAGCCTTCACCAGGCCGGCCTGCCTCTGCGACCCCAGTGCGCGCGGCAGCGATGCTCCTCCCCCAGGCCGCGTCACACGCAGGGGGCCGTGGGCTCAGGGACGCAAGCTGCTCAGTGAGACCAAAAGCAGGTCTACGGCACAGACAGTAAACTGCCCCCCTAATATTATCAAGGAAACGTAGCAGGTATCTGGATGGAAAATAGCCTCACACACACATCCCCGCTCACCACGCGACGCTCTTTCACTTCTCCTCCAGATCCATCCTTTCGTCCTCCCGACGCGGTCAGTGACACACCGTCCAGCCAGGAGCTCAAGCCAATTATCTGGGAGCTTTTCAAAGACTTTATTATAGATAATTTCAAAGACTAACAAACATAAAGAGAATGGTACCTCTTACTCAGCTTTAGGGAGTGTCAACATTTTCTGATGTTCTCTCTACTCCACACCACACCACAGAGCCCAAGAGTTCATTCTAGATTCTTCTACCCCCCGTCCTTCACACCCAATTTATAGGAAAGTCTTACCATCATCTCTCAAATGTACCCTGAATCCACCAATTTCTCAACGCCACCGGAACGCAAGCCACTATAATTTCTCAACTCAACTACGACTGCCCCCCTGCTCACATCCACCTTCCCCCCAGACAGCAGCCGAGACGAACTTTCACAGTGAGAAACCTGATCAGCGTGGCTCTCTATCGCGTTTAGAATAATGGGCAAACTGGCAAAGCCATTCATCAGGCCTCTGCTGGTTTCTCTAATCCCCTCTCGAGGCCGTTTCTGAGCTGCCAAGGGCACACTGGCCACCAGCCCCGAGCCCGTCCCGCCGGAGGGCCGCCTGCGTGCGCTGTTCCCTGGCCTGCCGTGCTCTTCGCCAGACCTGCACCTCGTCGACTCCTCGTTTCTGGGCCTCAGCTTAAACATCACATCCTCCAAAAAGCCTCCCCAGACACCTGATCTACACAAGTCCCACGATACCACACCTCCACTCGAACTCTCTGTGTAACGCTGACCACCAATTGATACTTTTCATCTATCTTTAAAAAAAAAATTTTTTTTTTTGGAGTTGCAGCTATGGCACAGTGGGTTAAGGATCTGGTGCTGTCTCTGCAGAGGCTTGGGTCGGATCCCTGGTCTGGCACAGTGGGTTGAGGACCCAGGGTTGCTATGGCTGTGGCACAGGCTGCAGCTGCAGCTCGGTTTCACTCCTCAGCCCTGGAACATCCACATGCCGCAGGTGTAGTCGAAAAAAAAATTTTTTTTAATCCCTCCACATCAGAATGTAAGCTGCTGGGCACGGGGACGTAAGATCTATCCGCTATATATGTTCACTCTTCCTTCCTAATAAAAAAATCCTGTTTTTGTTCATATCCGCTCCTCCCTGTGCAGCCATGGGTCTCAGGAGAAGCTGACCCCTTTACCCTCCAACTCCAGGAAACGATGTGACCGACGGATAAAAAGTCTCGTATCACTTGCTAGTTGGCAAGTTCAGAAATGAGTATCTGGCCCAATTCGAGCCAAAAAGATAAGAGGCACGGAAAAGAGTCCAGCAAAGCCCTGACCTTTTCCCACCTTTGGTCAAGAATGAAGAAACATCTCACCGCCGCCCTGCGAGAGGAGCAGGCTTAGGGTGACAGCAGCACTGTGCGTGCACAGCAGACACAAGCAAAGACCCTGAGCCCTGATGCCGCAGCTGAACTGCCTGATCCACCTATCTGCGGAACATCCTAACTCGGGCGCCCTTTACGTGAGCCGGTGAGTGTCCTGGTACTTAAGCCAGTTGAGGTCGGATACTCTCCGACTCACAGGGAAACACACACTGGCACATACGGGGACTCCGTCTCCCTGCGGTGCTACCTTCCCAGCACGCGGGCCACGGTGGGCACTCAACAAATAAAGGCTGGATGAATGAGTGCAGAGTCTAAAAGAACAAGCCATGAAGGAACCCTAACACAACTTTTTCTTTAACCCTAACACAACTCTTCTTCATTTAGCCCGCTTAGCTATGAAGTCATCAAAATCCTTAAGAACAGGCATCTACTTAGGTGCGCTTGAGTCAGCACAAGTATGTTCTTCACATTTTAACATGTTAACCCTGAAAGGTCACCATCATCACAAAAGGAAAGCAGCACTATTTTTTTTCAAAGCATGCATCCATTGACAAAGACTTACAGGTTCTTGGGGTTCCGTTTCTTCCCATGCTCCCCAACCGTCATCTTCCCAGCTTGATTTACCTGTTTTAAAAAAGGTGAAAAGTGCTTGCATCAAATACACAGCTTAAAATATTTTGAAAACACTTCCCCTTAATAAAACCAACCTCCAATATATCATAAATATTATATAAATATAATGTTCACATTAAGAAGGAAAATAGTAAACTATACCAGATCAGCATTTTGCTATACACAATAATAATCAGAAAACAGGTGACCTGAATTGCTAAATCTCTGTAACAATAAAACTGCGCAAGTTATCTGGACCTTAAGATACTGGACATCTAAGTTGCAGCAACACAGATGGAACCAGAGACTCTCATACTAAGTGAAGTAAGTCAGAAAGAGAAAGACAAACACCGTCTGATGTCACTTATAGCTGGAATCTAATATACGGCACAAATGAAGCTTTCCACAGAAAAGAAATTCATGGACTTGGAGAACAGACTTGTGGCTGCCAAGGGGGAGGCGGAGGGAGTGGGATGGATGGGAATTGGGGGTTAACAGATGCAAACTATTGCCTTTGGAACAGCTAAGCAATGAGATCCTGCTGTATAGCACTGGGAACTATGTCTGGTCACTTGCGATGGAGCATGATAATGTGAGAAAAAAGAATATACACAGGTATGTGTGACTGGGTCACCTCGCTGTACAGTAAAAAATTGACACGACACTGTAAACCAGATATAATGGAAAAAATAAAAACCATTAAAATTAAAAAAAGATATTGGACATCTAGTTTATCCACATTTAAATCAAACTGTAAAGGGGATTTTAAAAAATCTTAAAATGACAAATATTTGTTAACTTAGGACATTAGACAAGTTAAAATACACAGTGAACAAAAACACACCTAAAATTTCACCCAGAGAGCTTAAGTGTTTTAATAAGATAAAGAATCAAAGACAAAGAAAACTGAATTTTGAAACCAGACAGTTCTACCACTTTCCACCCTTTTCTTATACTCTGTAATTTCTTACACATGGGAACATTCTCTTGGATTAAAATAACATGTTTAACCAACACTGCAGCAGGGAATTAAAAATCCTAAACTGGTTTGGAGCATATGATCTCCTTACAAGGCTTGTGTTACTCATTCTTATATAATCACCTTTGACCTTCTATCAGAAGGAATAAAACCATCATTTTTAAAGGAACCACTCTGAGACAAACATTAGATACTTTATATGCAGTACCTCAAATTAAACTGAAAAACAAATAAAAGCTGCCTCCAAATGTGAAAAAAACAGACAGCTGCCTAATTTTAGGTTTAGGCCCCAGAATCAGATTACCTAGGCTGGCATCCTGGATCCAGCGCACACCAGCTCTGTGACCTGCAGCAAGGTAAAGCTATAAGCTTTAGTTTCTTTATCATAAGGTCATGGGAAACGATAGCACCTACAGCTGGTGGCGTGGTATCAGAGAGCGCCCTAAAGTCCTCGGTGCCTGACACACAGTAAGCTCTCCGTGCTAGCCACCAGGATTTAGCCCAACGCTACAAAACATAAATACAATACTGTACTTACACCACTCGGCTTCAAAGTTCCGAGGGAAGGAGCTCCCACTGTGGCACAATGGGACTGGTGGCGTCTTGGGAGCCCTGGGTCACAGGTTCAATCCCCAGCCTGGCACAGTGGGTTACCGACCCGGTGTTGCTGCAGCTGCAGCTTAGGCTGTGACTGCGGCTGGGATCTGATCCCTGGCCCAGGGACTCCACGTGGCAGCCAAAAATGGAAAAAAAAAAAATTCCGGGGGAAGAATCAATTCAGAAGATGGGCTGTCATCCAGGATGGATGCCAACAGCAGGAAGGAAGCAAACAGGACTTCCACTTATCTACAAGGTTTTAAAAGTTGCTGAAATCAACTATATATTAGATGATTTTAAAAAGCTACAGTCTGGTACTTGGAATCGCTGCTCAATCAGCTTTGTGGTAACACTCCCATCTTTGGTACTCAAACACCAAATAACTACTTTCTAATGTGCCAGGCACACTGCTAGGTATGTATTAGGCCCTAAAACAGGGCTAATCGTTTGACTAATACTGTACAACTTAGAGACGGTTTCTGTGTGCACGTCAATTAAACAATTTACCAAATGCTCTGTTAAATACCACGCGCCACACGCGGCAGTAGGAACGGAGGAAAACGCAGACATCCGAACTCCTTCTTAAAGAAGCTGTGATCTAGTGGAGAGGGACAGACATGTGACTATCAAGGCGAGGGCTGTAACTGATTATTATGGGAACTCTGAGCAGGCAGTGAGAGCTGAACAAAATTCAGTGAGTCATCACCTTAAACTAAGTCTTTAAAAATTACGTAGGAACTTTTTTATTTTTGGGGCCGCACCTGCAGCAAATGGAAGTTCTTGTGCTAGGGGTTGAAGAGGAGCTGCAGCTGCTGGCCTACATCACAGCCACAAAAACACCAGATCCAGGGCGCATCTGCAGCCTGTACCGTAGCTCATGGTGACGCCAGATCCTGAACCACTGAGGGAGGCCAGGGATTGAACCTGTATCCTCAGTGGATACTGTTCTGGGTTCTTAACCCGCCAAGCCACAATGGGAGCTCTGCTAGGAACTTTTCAAAGGCCAAGAGGCAAAAAGATGCCATTCACAGAGAGTAGCTATCACATAACACCTAACACGTACTAGGCCTTTCTCTACGTGAAAGTGTTTTAGAGACGTCGATTCACATCAGAATGATGAGGATCCTCTAATGCCCCCTTTTTACAAAGAAAAACCCAGATTACCTAGTTTACAAACTCGACCAAGATCACAGAAGATTAAGTGGTGGAACGGGGTTTGAATTCGGGTCTGCCGGGGTTCCAAGGCCTGTGCTCACAAGCATCTGGCTCTGATTCCTACAGCTTATGAAGGATAAGATTAGGAAACACTGGGACTAAGAAATAAGACCCCCAACAAGTTATCTGCTGTTTTAAAGCAGAAGTATTCCCTTGATATTAGGACTTGGACTTTTTTCTTTTTTTGTAACTTGGAAAATTACCATTTGTTATTTGGCAAGTCTAATTCTGTTAGGCAATCTCTTTATCCTGCTAATGTTTCCACTGAACCCGAAACAACTCTGTCTTACTGTGGGCTGATGGCAACTAGGCCATCCCACTTAACACACACAGGTTTAGAAAATGCACTGGCTCTTATACAAGAGAAAGCAAAGTACCTAGAAAAGCTTATCACTCTAAAGTTCACCGATCGATGTTAAAATTGCCCTAAAAATAAAGCATGTATCAAATTATCACAATTCCTAACAAACCATGCAGAATTTACAGCACTTCAAGAAGGTCAGCTAATCATTCCACAAACAATAGCATCTTTTATGTGTGGGCCCGAGCTAAGTGCTGGAGATACAAAAGCAAATAAGCTTTTGAAGGGCTTCGTTTGCACACATTACTGCTGTTGAATGCTGAACAGAAGAAAACTCTGAAAGATGTGCTCTGTCTCCTCCACACGGGTATAAAAAGTACCTGACTCAATTCACGAATGACTCACAGGCGCCAACAGGAGACAGCAGCAATCTGAATTTCCTGTCCCTGCAGAGAACCCGTTATCTCCTTATGGCACAATCCAAAACAATCCAGGAAGAGACAGACCTTGAGGAATATTTCCTCTCCACAAAACAGCTGTGTCCCTGGCGGTTTACCCGCTTGCCTCAGTGCCTCTGACTGGGGAGTTTCAACTAACAAGAGGGAAAGAGATCTTCAGCAGGCACCTCACTGTCACAGGAATACCCTTCCCAGAGGTCCGAGCACAGAGGCTACCGGACAGTGAAACAGAACTGCTACTCAGACACGTTGGAGATGTCTTCGAAGGCCGGTCTAGAACCCCAAGTCTGCTTATAGCACTGCAATGAAACGCACTCCAAATTCCAGTCAACTTAAAAAATGGGAAACATTAAAATAAAGAAAAAAAGGGAAACTTCTGCAAATGAGGCAGTACCCTCGGTGGCTATTTCCACTAAGTGCCACTGATAAAAATTCCACAGCCTCCCGACTTTTGTTGAAAATCACTGGATGCTGTTTCGCAGGCTGCTGTTTGACAGCTACTGTCAGCTGTAAAAAAGGGTCAGAATTAGCAATTTTCCTAAGATTATTTCCTCTGCCCTCCAACTGTAAACAAGCTAAGCACATTCTTTAAAAAAAAAAAAAGTTTATATTGAAAAAACAGCTGCTGAATGTCTGATCAACTCGTCATTCGTGTACAGGATTTTATTCCGGCGGTCCTTCCTTCTGGTGACTTTTCTGTAATGGATGGACGTCTTCAATCGGCATCACTATCGGTGCATTTTCACTGCTTGTTGATTGCAGCTGTGCGGATAACCAAAGGGCCTAACGTTTGACAACTGCTTAATGTCAGCATGCAACGTTTGCTGTAAAACCTGAAGGTTTATAAATTCAGCGCACTCACGAAGAAATCAGACTAATTTACTTTTTATTATCAACTTAGGATTCTCTCTTAGAATAAACAGATCAAAATCTCCTACATGCCATCGTAACTTGAAAGGACCAAGTTCTGGTGTAACTTAAGAGGCAAGTCGGTTTAACAAAATGTACATATTCTTTCACTCGAATTAGATTCTTCACTCTCTGGTGGGCAGTCTTCAGTAGCTCTGTCCAATAAAAATATAATGCAAGCCGCCCATGCCATTTTAAACTGATGAGTAGACATAGGGAAAAAGTAGAAACAGGTGAAATTAATTTAAATAATATTTTATTTAATAAGATATAGCCAAAATATTCAATTCAATATGTAATCAACGTTAAATTATTCGTGAGCTATTTGACATTGTTTTCTTGATCCTAAGTCTTCAAGGTCTGACGCGCACTTTAAACTGAGAGCACAGCTCGGTGTGGACCAGGCTCGTTTCAGTCCCTCCTGTGCACGTGTGGCCCAGGGCTACAGTAGGAAACAGCAAAGTCTGAACAACTACTAGGTGTCCAGTGTCAGGTAACCTGGGTTGGACGGCCAGCTTCACCCCTAAAAAGTCCTACGACCTAGAGCAATTCCCCTCTTACACCCCAGCATCCTCGTCAGCACAGTGGAGTTAACACCTGAATGGACCTCACGCTGTTGCTGGCGGTGACATCTGTAAAGCTCCAGGAAGAGCGCTTGGTACATCCACACCCTAATGCTGCTCCGGCGCCCACTCCGCACACACAGCGTCCTCGGGCCGCCTCCTTGCTCCCGGCTGCCGCCCATTCCATCCTTGTCAACCAGAAGGCACCCCGCTCGCCTGCACCAGTCCAAACCCAACTGCGTCTCCGGGACTCAAGTCTGTTGTGGAGTTTTCCTGCGTCCACCAGGGACCCTCCCCTCTTGTGAAACCACAGCACTGGGTTATATTCTTCTTTCCGACCTTAATTATTAACTGTGTTGTGTCACTCGTCGCATTGTTAACTTGCTTATCACAAAGGTATACTGTGCGTGTGCAAACTCTTACACACACATATACAAGTATCTTCAAGAACACCGTGAGTACTTAATAAACACGCATATCCCTTTAGGATATAAGGTCTTTGAAAATGACTTACCTACCCAAATGCTTCCCCATATAACCCTACGAGAGCAGCAAGACTTAATTTAACACTATTAAATACAGGGAACAAATCAGTTATTGATTCTAAACCTTTTGCATTTCCACAAAAACTCAAAATAAAACTTTATAAACGTGATACACAGACTATATCCCAGATCAAAACCATCTTTTTCAAATAAGCTTTCTATGTAAAATTATAAATATGTACATTTTATAGTTCTCTATTCCATTCCATTTTAATTAGTAATAAGAAATTAAAAAGCAATTCTTAGCTTTAGTTTTGTTCAAGAATAGGACAAATAGAGTACTCTTCTCTAATTCAAGTCTAAGTGGTAGAATTTGATTAGGTAAAAAAAGATCCTTTAGAAATGTAGTTCAGGGAGTTCCCTTCGTGGAATAAATAAAGTAGGTGATACTAAAAACAGCTAAGAGATAGCAAACATCTCCTATAGGAGGCAGATAAGAAAGGATCCTGAGCACGCTTCCTTGGTCCTGTTACTTTAGTGCCATGACTCATCTGCCAGATGTTGCCCCTAAAGCAGTCATTTTACCACTATTTTACATTGGGACTGCAGTGAACTGTAAGCAAAATATTTCAAAGGTTTATTTCGTTTCGTTTTGCTTTCCAAAGGCTTTCCCACCTCATTTCCCGCACAACCTACTGAAAAAGATGGCATTTCCAAGTACATGAGACATTTGTTTAGTTCTGAATTTTAACTGGGGGGAGGCAGCAAACCTTTCTTGAGGGGTGAGCTTCCTTCAAAGACTACTTTTTTTACATTTTTAGCCATTTTCCTTAAAATTCACAAAAAATCAAGGATTACGTTGAGGATTCAAGTCTTTCAAGAAGTTTGCCAGCTTTGGGAGTTCCCATTGTGGTGCAGCAGTTAACGAATCCGACTAGGAACCATGAGGATGCAGGTTCAATCCCTGGCCTTGCTCAGTGGGTTAAGGATCCGGCGTTGCCGTGAGCTGTGGTGTAGGTTGCATATGCGGCTCGGATCCTGCGTTGCTGTGGCTGTGGTGTAGGCCGGCAGCTACAGCTCCTGTTAGACCCCTAGCCTGGGAACCTCCATATGCCGCGAGTGCAGCCATAGAAAAGGCAAAACGATAAAAAACAAAAAACTGTTCAGTTCCACGCTTGATAAATGATAGAGTCATTGAAACCTTCAAACAATAGAGAGAACACTTATACTATCATCAAAAAAAAACCTTAGTGACTTTTTAGGGATGTCGCCAATGAATGAATTTCTCTACCAACAGAAGTATAAACAGGAAATTCATCTTCTGCTTTGCACAGCTCTATTTAATTCAAAATATACATTATTCTGATTTGCTTCAGAACAGTCTGTCCTCATAAACCGACTGGTGATTTTTGATTTAACAAGAACCTGAAGCTAGAAAGGAAATTGAATTCTAGAAGTATGCAATTAATTTGAAAGTATCTGCTTTTTTCCAATATGAGTATGTCAAGATCAAAAACTGAATGAGAAACTGAAATCATTAAATGTTAGAAAAAGAAAATTTAATCTCCATGGTCTAAGAAAAAAATCTTATTAGCACTGAAGCAAATTCATTTTCATTTTGCTAAGACAAGAAAAAAACAGAGACAACATATACTTGTTTCTATAAAGAACACAAACCTCTAGAACCTATGACGCATAAATAATTCTGGGGGTTGAACAAATTTTAGTTGGCTCTTCTTGGCCAAGACACAGAAAGCATCACGTAGCAACACAAAGCAAAAAATGACTAAAGAATAGAAAAGTTTCTTCTTAATTTCCTATGGCTCAATTATTAATCTTCTATTTCTAGGGAAATTTCATATTAGCATCTTCCTTTCAGCACCTAAAAATATGTAGCAATCTAAATGAGGAGGTTATTCCATTTTCAACAAGCAAGAGTTTCTTTTTTTTTTTCTTTTTGCCTTATCTAGGGCCGCACCCGTGGCATATGGAGGTTTCCAGGCTAGGGGGTCTAACAGGAGCTGTAGCTGCAGGCCTTTGCCACAGTCACAGCAATGCGGGATCTGAGCCACGTCTGCAACCTTCACCACAGCTCACAGCAAGGCCGGATCGTTAACCCACTGAGCAAGGGCAGGGATCGAACCCGCAACCTCATGGTTCCTAGTCGGATTTGTTTCCACTGTACCATGACGAGAACTCCTGATAGTAATCTTAATATCACACAAGAATAATTTTTTATTTATCAGAAGAGCAAAAATCAAAGAAACTGATAACAGAGGGAAATGATGAGTATGTGTGTAAATGGGCACTTCAGTTTATCATAGATAGAAATGCATCTGACCAAGTTTTAGAGTAAAGTGGGCAACTGTGATCAACCATTAAAACGTGAATTTCTATTGTCCAGCAATTCCAATCCCAGAAATTTACATACAGGAATGTTAGCATCATATGTAAAGCATGTATAAGGATGCTTACTGGAGCATTACAAGCAAAAATCTTGTAAATAATCTAAATGTTTGCTGGTGGAGGAACGGTTCACTAAAGCCTGGTAGAGTCTTCGCTGGAACACTGTGCAGACGTTAGAGAAAACACTATGGAGTTGTACGTACAGACTTGAAAAGATGTTGACATTAAACAAAGAAGGTCCAGAATTTCATTTTACGAAAATGAGGCCATAAGATAAAACTTTAAATAAACAAAACACCCAAGCAGCAGGTTTGCTTATTGTCTAAGCAGAAAAATCTGGAAGATTCTCATGAAGACAGCACTTTATAACAGAACTTTCTGTAATGATTGAGGCTGTTCAGTTGGGTAGCCCCGAGGTAGGTACGTGTGGCCGCTGAAATGTAACCAGTACAAATGCGGGACTGAGTTTTTAATTACTTTATACTTAAATAGCCACACGTGGCTAGTGGCTACCATACTGCACAGGATAAAACTAAAGCTTTAACATCTAGAAGGTGGGACATGAGTAGCTAGAAGGTAGCCTTTATATCTGATTTTATATATTTTTTAAAAAGCGGGGGTGATGTGTTAACGGGAAGTTCTCTCTCGGCCTGAGATTCTCTCTCCTAAGGAATTTCTACGTGAGAATCAGGCTCACATGACAAAGAAACGTGATCCGTGTTTCAAAGGAGGAATGTGGCATGGCAGACACCTAAGAGTTTCAAGTGTTCCTTCTCATGAGCAAAAGTTCATTTAGGGTCTCAAGAGTCCCAGATGAAATCAGCAGAGCAGTCATTCAAAAATACTCGCTGTCTTACGGTCCCAGGACTGTTACTGTGTAGACCATTCATTCCATAATCTGAAGAACACCAATGTGAGGGAAAGATTATCTCCCCTTTGGGGAGACACTGCAAAGGCCACCAAATTGGCCATTCGATTTCCACTTTAACCCACCACTCTACTCAGTCTCTTCTTTGCCGACAAAGAAACATCTCTAAAATATTAACCTGGTTATCGTATTTCTCAGCTCGGATTCCTTCCGCGGATGGCCACTGCTGCATCCAGCAAGTTTCCAACTCCATCACCATCACTACCGCCTCTGTCCTGCGCCTACCCCTGAAGGTCCTGCTGTGGACCTGCACGAACATCTCCTAAATGGTCACCAACCTCTAACTGTGAACTACCCAACGTACCCTTTTCACAGCCACCGAAGACATCACTCTGCAACTCAAATCTTGAAATGCTGTACTTTTGCTTAAAGCCGTCAACAGCTACCCTCTGCCTCTAGCAAAGATTCCCAGTAAACTGCACATGCGTTACAGGTGAAACAAGACACAGACCCTCTCGGCTCTCAGGGCAGCCAGAGCGCGTCTGGGGCTACTGGAATCTCCAGCAGGTCACCCCCCACCATGAGCAGCTTTGTTTTTTTTTTTAATCTTTTAATCTTTATTACATACTGATATATATATGTATATATATACACTTATTATGTTAAAAAACACATTAAAATAATTTAACCATTTTTTCTTTTTTCGTCTTTTTGCCTTATCTAGGGCTGCACCCGCGGCATATGGAGGTTCCCAGGCTAGGGGTCTAATCGGAGCTGTAGCCGCCGGCCACAGCCACGTAGGATCCGAGCCACATCTGCGACCCACACACAGCTCAGGGCAACGCTAGATCGTTAACCCACTGAGCAAGGCCAGGGATCAAACCCAAGTCCTCATGGTTGCTACACGGGTTCGTTAACCACTGAGCCACGACGGCAACTCTGAGTTAATTTTTGTATGTGTTATAAGATAAAGGTCCGGCTTCACTCCCTTGTACTTGGATGTGCAGTGTTCCCAACACCATTTGTTGAGGAGACAGTCCTTTATCCTCTGAGAGGTCCTGACACTCTTGTCTAAGATCATCGGGTCTTAAATGCAATGGTTTATTTCTGGACTCTCTATTCCACTAGTCTATTTGTCTGTCTTTATGCTAGTACCACACACTTTTGATTACTGTAGCTTGGTAATATGTTTGCAAATTAGGAAATATACATCCTCCAACTTTTTCATTTTTCAAAATTGTTTTCACTCTTCAGGGCCTATATCTCATTTTTTATGCATGCTGTGATGGAAAAAAAATAAAAGTCTGGGAATGACAGCCCTACAAGAGAATGGCTTCAAACTTTTTGATTATATACACCCCAAAAGTCTTTCATTAATATGTATCCCACATATAAAAATGTAATTTCTGGAGTTCCTGTTGCGGCAAAGCAAAACCAAATGCAACTAGGAACAATGAGGTCGAGGGTTCAATCCCTGGCCTCGCTCAGTAGGATAGGGATCCTGCATGGCTGTGGCGGTGGTGCAGACCGGCAGCTGTAGCTCTGATTCAACCCCTAGCCTGGGAACCTCCATGTGCCACAGGTGTGGCCCTAAAAAGCAAAAAAAAAAAAAAAAAAAAAAAGTAATTTCTGATATACTATAAACATAAATACTATAAGATAAATTTATATCATCCTTTTAAATTTATTCAGTGACATCTAAATACTAATGGGAAAAAATACCCACAACACCCATTTAAAAATAGGATGATCTTTCCTAAGAGTAATTTTCTGAGTTCTTTTTTTCTCTCCTTGAATTCTTATTTCCATTCCATTTCCTCCACAGAATGCTATTCTAACAGAATACAGATCTGTATCATCTGTCCAAAAATTTCTTGGCAAAAAAGATGTAAGAATTGAGAAAAAATAGTTTTCTTGGGATCGAAGGCTCTAAATATTAAAAGTGTTCTTACTTCCTGCAATTATTAGAAGGAGAAAACAATACACATTTTCACAAAATTATAACATACGTTAGCATAAAACAAATAGCAAAAATTATCTGGAAATCTCTTGTTGCGACGGCTAGGAGAGTTTACAGTGTCTTAAAGGGGAGGGTTTTTTTAAACACCTGGAAGCAACTTTCTATAACAATTCCGAATGGGTGAGGGGTGAGCCTTTGTTTAGAAAGAGGGAGAAGGTAGGGTGGGAAAGCCGGCACCTACACAGGTGTATCTGGAAACGGATCTACTTAAAACTATCTGCTCTCAAGCAACCCTAGCAAATTACCTGTAATCCCAAATCACCCTTGTTTCCTCGCTACCACATAAAAGCTAAACTCCTGCCAAGCTCTCCAGCTCTATCCTTACCATACCCCACCCTGCCAGCAGAACTGACCATCTGCAGATTTCTGGACCCCATGCTACTTCACATCCCCTGCCTGGCCATTTTCTTGCCGCCTGACAGACCTCCACTGAACTCCTAGGACATGGTAAAAATGACAGCTCCTCTCCCAAGAGTCTCCCGAGTCTCCCACGCAGTGAACCAACACTCCACTCTCCAACTCGCGTGTGCCAAACACAACAGTCCTAACACCCCTTTTACATACTTCCCTCCTTGCCTGGCTGAAAGCTCCTCGAGTGGAGGAGTCTGTTCTATTTACCTTTAAGACTATTCAGTGCTTACACATAGCAGGTGCTCAATAAATATCAGCTGAATAAAGGAACTGAAGACTGCTCATGTGTCAATTTCCAGGCTGACAGAAATTTACCTCTAAGATCCTCCTCCAAGTTTAAACAGCTAACAAAGTTAAGTAACTCTACAGATTCCCTAAATGCCTATAAATGTTCTTTCAGATTACTTCTCTCGCCCCAGTATGATCACAAGAGAAAGAATTTTCATTGGGTATTAAAAAACAGGTATTTTATGCCATTTGTAATAAACATCCCACCATTCAAAGTGATTCCATGATTTTAGGTTATTCTAAAAAGCACACCTTTCCCAGTGGTTGTAGTAAAACACAACTTTAATTGATGACGCGAAGGTAACTCCCTATATGCTTTCTCCTCTATCTTCCTGATAAAAGAGGCAAGAAGGCAAGCTGCTCTACCTCTTCAGTATCTCAGCATAAAGTTATTTTGCTGTTAGGTAAGAGATCCACAATATTATAATACCTAAAATACTTCCAAATATTTAGAGTCTCCCTCTCTGTACATTTTTTTCTGCCTAAATTAATTATAAATATCAGCTCTAGTTTAGAAACCCATGCTCACTGGAAATTATGTCACTTTAGGTTAGGTGGGGACCCATACCACTATTCAAAGTTTCAAAGTATGAGACCAAATTTTATGTCTAAAATAGGGAACCCTTGATAGAGTAGAAGCAGTTATTAAAATTTGTCACTAGCATAAACAATGGGAAAAGATCTCTTTTAAAGCAAAAGAAGACGGTGTCGCTACATAATGGTGATAAAAACTAACAAAGTCATACCGTTATTCCGATACTTCAAATATAAGAGAAAGTGGCACAAAGTTTTCATTGCCCGTGTATCACTATGTCCGTGGCAGCCAGCCACATTAAAATAACAATTATTAAACCAAACAAGTCTTCAAAATTATCACTTGCCTGGGACAAAGCATGACAAGTAATTGAGGTTCTTATTTTTGTTTTTGTTTCGCATATCCTCTAGAGGTGAGTGGGGATGAGAAATTAAAACTACATAAGCTACTAAAATGAAATTCACGATTTCCTCTTCCCAATAAAGCCATCATCCGTAACACTAATAAACAAAGCGAAGGAAAGCAAAGCCAAACACCATCATAGTTTCACGTTTACTGGGTACATTTTCCCCCCTCACAAAAGTTTAGCTTCAGGTTTTCTTAATGAAGAGCTCTTTACGAAACCTGATGTTTTGTAAAAGATGGCCCAGAGAGATTACTGAAACCCACAGCCCAAGACAGTCCAAGAATTCCATGTAAACGATCTATCATAGGATAAGCTATTTTCCTGATTTCCGTTTCTAAATGAAAGAACTGTTTTAACTGTAAACACAGGTGCGGCAAAGACGCCCCCTGGCTCGGGGGCTCTTCCTCCACGACCTCTCCCTGAACCGCGGGCAGCCACAGTAGCACCAACAGTCATACACCTAAGAATTTTATTTTAAAGTGTAATGAATCAAATCATAGTTGCAAACCCATCAATCTAGAGGTCTGGGGGACGACTGTGTTCCCAGCCGCCTGGGTTGAGGTCGTAGTCTAAGGCTGCCCTTCACTGTCCGACCTTGGACAAGTATTCCATCCGCGCGTGCCTAAATTTTAGCATCTGTTACTGTGCCGTACAACACGGTAGCCACCAGCCACATCTGACTATTTAAACTTTAGTTAAAGCAAAGTTAAAAATTCAGTAGCACTCGTTACATTTCAGCAGCTCGTTGTGGCTAAAGACTACATCCTGAACAGTGTAGACTTGGTGATGAAAATAAGATGAAATGACTGGGAGCAACAAATGCGATCGAGGGGGCGGGGTGGTCAGAAAAAGCCGAGATGCTGAGACATCAACGACCTGATGCAGTGAGCACGCAAAGCTCCGCACAGAACAGCCAAGGGGGACAAGGGCAAAGGCCTTGGGCACAAGTGGGCCTGGGGCTGGCTTAAGAAGCAAAAAAGTATCAGAAGTACACTTACGCTGAAGCATAAGAAATAGGGGGAGAAGAGGATGAGGTGTAAGAAGCGGCAGGGAGCAGGGCCTCAAGGGCCTCGTAAGCCTGTGACAACTTCGGATTTTATATTAAGTGCAATCGAAAGCCATAGAAGGTTACAGAGAAAGAATCACTATGATTAAATTAACTTTAAAAGTTCACTCTGACTGCTTTTGGGAACTGATCATAAGAAACCAAGAGTAGGAGTTCCCACTGTGGCTCAGCGGGTTAGGAACCCAGCACTGTCTCTGTGAGGATGTGGATTTGATCCCTGGCCTTACTCAGTGGGTTAAGGATCCGGCATTGTCGTGAGCTGTGCTGTAGGTTGCAGATGCCGCTCGGATCCAGTGTGGCTGTGGCTGTGGCATAGGCCGGCGGCTGCAGCTCCAACTCGACCCCTAGGCTGGGAACCTCCATATGCCGCGGGTATGTGGAGAAAAGGAAAGGGAAAAGAAAGGAAAAGAAACCAAGAGAAGAAGCAGGAAGTCCTGCAAGAAGAGCAGGCACCACCGCCGGGGGGAGAGAGGTGGCTGGACCAGGAGAGGGGCCGTGGGCTACAGAAAATGGTTCTTTTCTCTACACTCCCCCCCACCTCCACCCCGCGCCGCCTCCAGTCCCATGTCCGCGAGCCTTCACAACCTGGCTCCTTGAAATGGGCAACTTCATTTTTTAATTCCTAGTATCCTGTGAATAAGCCCTCTGCCGCCACACCTTCCCAGGGCCCAGTCACCTCCGCCTTCCCCAAACCAACCAGCCCTCTTCCACCTCCTGCCCGCATCCGCCTCTGCCACTGTTCTCTGGCATCAAATTCTCCCTCACTCCGGGGGCATTACTCTCACCTGGTTTTCCTTTCTTTCTGTTACTCTTTCTCAGGCCTCTTCCATTAACCTCTCTTTGACTCTTAAATTCAGCGCTTCTATAAGGCTACATGTTCGGTCCCAAGTTCATTTCGAGGGTTACACACACAACGCTTGAGGCTGACTGATACTTGTCTGCTGGTAACTCCCAAATTACCACCTCCTTCCCAGGGATCATTATTAAGCTTTGGACCTTTGTAATTGGACTCACTGCATACCTTTACAACTGCACTTAAGATGCAAAACGTCCAAGGCCTACCTCCTTCATTCTCAATCCCTGCCCGAGCCGAAAGCCAAAGGCGGCCTGAAGTGCCCTGGCTCACCAGCCCAGCTCTCCCTCAGGTCCTGCAGCTTCCACCTTCTCAGGATCTTTCCAAGCTGGCCCCGACCTCCAGCCCGGGGAAGCTATTTGAGTTCTCGCCCCCCCACCCCGACTTTTGCCTGGATTATTGGAATCACCTCCCAACCCACTTCCGGGTTTCCTCTCTCTCCTCCACACAGCTGCCAGAGCACTTAACAGGCTGATTCCACTTTGTTGATTAAAAACAAATCGAACCTGCTCAATGTCTTCCCGAAGCCCCCCCCTCCCTCCGCAGGTCACCTCATAGTCAAACTCCTTATTCCCCTTACAGCTCCCCTCCCCGGCCCTCTCTTTCCCAGTGGTTCCACCTGCCTGAGCTCTGTAAATAGCACATCATTTCAGGCCCGCCTTCCTCTGCTCTGCAAACACGGTTACTCCTCCCTGTTCACCTAACTCCTAGTCCGATGGTTTCCAGGTTGGCTTAAACACCACCACCTGAAGGTACCCCAGGGCCATTTATCTTAATCACACCGTACTGTACCAGTTTCCTTACTTGTCAATTATAAGCGCGGAGACAACAGAGACTACCAACCTTATCTGATTTGCAGCCTTGCTGACTGGCACAGGGCAAATACTCATAAACAGGTCTGAGCAACACCTTCTAAATTTAAAAACGGGAAGGAGCTTATTCAGTGCACCTTTTATCACCCTTCCAGTTGAGCACGAAGTAACCGCCCTCAACGACAAAGCCAAATGTGCTTGGGACAAATGGCTTATACCCAAAGCCACGTGAGTGAAAATACAAAGAAATCCAACAGGAAACACACGCCCTTTTCAACAGGAGAAATGTACGAAGTTCTGAAGAACCACGCAGGAGCTAACAAACCAGACTTGGGATTTTTATACGACGTGGGCAAGTCACGCGGCTTGATGGCAATACCAGGGTGGAAGGCTTCTCCTCTCAATAAAGCAGATTAACTTCTCATAGCCGCGCCACTGTAATTTTAGTTCGGAGGCGGATTCCCACTCCCGGACAGGTTAGTCTCCTTCTTGGGGTGACGCCTACGCACCACCTCCGGCGTCTCTCACTTGTCAATCACCTATTCCCTAAATGTGAATGGGAAGGAAGCGGACGGAAGAAGGGAGAGGGTGGGCGATGTAGACACCCTGGGAGAGGGGGGCGCAGGCGGCCACGGTCCCGGGCGCCGAGGGGCGCGGCAAAGCCGGGTTGGGCGCTGACAGCTGGCGAGGCGCGGGGAGGAGGATGCGGCCTCGGAGCGGGCAGAGCAGCTCAGGGCACCCGGGGCTGCAGGGAGGAGAGGCGGAGGCGACACCAGGAAAGCGCGAGGGGCCGGGGCGGGGAAGACGGCGACGGAGAGGCCAAGCGAAGCCAGACGCACGGTCCGGCCACAGGGCCGAGGGGCTCGCGCGCGGGGCCGGCGACGCCGACGCGGGCAGAGCGTTCGCGGCCCCGGGGCGAGGAGGGCAGGGGATCCGCGAGGCGAGCCGGGAGCCCCGCGGGCAGCAGTCGCGGCGCGGCTGCGAGACGCGACCCAGCGACCAGGTCCAGCGGGGCGGTCGGGGGCACTTACTGGGGTCCCTCCTCGGGGCGCCGCTGGGGGTCTCCTCCCGCAGGTGAGGGAAGAGGAAGTCCCGGGCGGCCTGGAGGTCCTGGAAGTAGCAGAACTGGACGATGGAGCAGGCCATGGCTCCGGGAGCCCCGACTGGGCATGCAGCCGGCCCCGCCACGCCCTGCCCCCGCTGCCCAGCGGAGCCGGCCCGAGCCGCGCAGGGGCGGGGAGACCGAGCCGGAAGCCGTCAGCGCCCTCGGCCGCCGTTCGCGCTCTGCGCATGCGCCGGGCGCGGGGCGGGGCGGCCCGGGTCACGTGGGCGACGGCGACCCAGGTCCGGCGTCTACGTGGAGGCTGGGCGCCGGCTCTAGCGAGGATTCTGCTGCTGCCCCCGGGAATAAAACGTTTTATTTCGTCTGGCTTTTAGCCAGAGATGATCTAATTGGACGCCGGCCTTTGAGTCATTCAAGCAGAGTCCTGGATGTGCTGCAACTGGCACGATCCCGAGAGTTCGGAGAGTAATCTCTGTTAGGCCTGTGGCGGGCCAGTCGGGGACCTTATCATGCGAGTGTCTGAGTTTGAAAAGCTGCGTTTCCTCCTGGAAATCAGCCCCGTCAAGGCTTAGCGTTAAATGCCCTGCCTGTAAATCCTCGTCGTACTGCGTGCGCCTAATACAATGCGTGTTGTACTGAATCGTATTCAGGTCTTCGACATCCACTTGCTTTTACGTTCATTCATCCAGCCGTTCAGCGAATTCGTTACTCGTCTTTTCAGCGTCAGCTACTTAAGGCACCGAGTATAAAGCAGGGAACAAATGAGATAAAATACCTGTTCCTATGGACCTCAGAATTCTAGTGGCTGACACAGGTAGTAAACAATTAATCATGCAACCATTTAATTGAAATCGTAATAGTGCTGGGAGGGAAAGAAAGTAAAAAGCGCTATGAAAGAACATACCAGTGGACTTTACCTAGTTTGTTCTGTTTTGCTGAAGTGGAGGTAGAGGGTTGCCAGGATCAGGAAACAGGCTTCCTCATAAACTCCTGAAGGCTGTGATGTCATTTAATTACCCTTTATGTCCACAGTGTCTAGCACTGGACCTGGAACATAGTGCTCAATAAATATTTGTTGGAGGAATAAATGGAATGTGTATATAAAGTAAATAGAAAAACTTGCTTCTTTTATAAAGCACTTCGTGGTTTTTAAAGTACTTTCCCACACATTCAATTAGTCACAAGGCCATCTTGGAAAAGTGTCTTTTCTCAGTTGTTTCAGTGAAGAAATTTATCTGTGTGTCTCAGAAGACTCTTAAAGTCTATTTAAATATTTTTTTCTAGAGAAAAAAGAATATATATGTATGTGTGACTGGGCCACTTTGCTGTATAGTAGAAAACTGACAGAACACTAAACTAACGATAATGGAGAAAATAAAAAT
Source organism: Catagonus wagneri (assembly GCA_004024745.2). Taxonomy (NCBI): domain Eukaryota; kingdom Metazoa; phylum Chordata; class Mammalia; order Artiodactyla; family Tayassuidae; genus Catagonus; species Catagonus wagneri. The sequence goes on from PVHT020000061.1 coordinate 12,444,764, forward strand.
CATTTAAAAAAATAAAATAGGATTCCTCGTCGTGGTTCCGCGGTTAGCAAACCCATCTAGCATCCTTGAGAACACAGGTTCCATCCCTGGCCTCGCTCAGTGGGTTAAGGATCCCTTGTTGCCGTGAGCGGTGGTGTAGGTCGCAGACGTGGCTCAGATCCAGTGCTGCTGTGGCTCTGGCGTAGGCCAGCTCCAAATCGACCCCTAGCCTGGGAACTTCCATATGCCACAGGTGCAGCCCTAAGAAAAAGAAAAAGAAAAGAAAATTTTCCAAAAAAATAATAATTTTTTTCTAAAAAGTAGACACCAAAAAGATAACATTGCTTCTTGATCTAATAGGGGGTGACATGGCACTTAGATCTGGATTATAGGAACCGTCAATAATACATCATTTGATGTGCAGCCCTCTGTCTCAGAAAACTTAAATAACTGTGCCTTGACTTCAAACAGGCGGAACAGTTCTCAGAGTTTTCTGAGGTGCTCGTCCCAAATTTGTCTCAAATAAAATTTTCCATGTCTTTCTTATATTGCCAAAATTTTCATCAACAAAAGGAATTACATTAATGTTAGCATAAACACGTACTTCCACAAGAAAACCTAATGCAGTCGTCTGCTTCCTATGGCAGCAAACGGGACGGAAATAAATCGAAGGCAAGCAGAGGAAGGTCAGAGCATTCATTTCGATGTACGCACTTAGTCCTTCCTAATAATATAACAACCGTAATTTAGAGCCCAGATTCCTACTCTGTTAATTCCAGTTTCTAAGGTAAAATGATTTTCACAGAATAGGATGGATCATTTCTATGTTGTCAGGTGAACAGGGACCATTTCTTTACCTGTAAACTATGTGGTGGGCTCAGATACACTGCGAGGTTCCTTCACCATAAGAGACCTGTAATTGCATCATCAAAGCCTGCAGAAAAGGCAAAGCTTTCAGGGTTCCCTTTTCCCATGGGAGAAAATGCCACGTTTCCTCAGATCACCCAGTCCCGATGATTAGACCCTAAATTATGTCACTAATACCAAGCTAGAATAAAACTAAATTAGATTCTTAGATTTACAAGATGAGTAAAGAACACGTGACACTTTTGGAAAGGATACAGTGTTGTCCCTTGAAAAGGCTTCAAGTTCCTCTTCGTTTTGTGGAAGTGACGGCCCTTGGCTGGTTCAACTGGGCTTTGTTCTGCCCTGAAGTGTTCACACATCTCTGGTATTATGACCATTGAGTTTCAGGACTGCTGAGCTGCAGCGGTAAAGTCCCCGACTTCCTTCCAAGGAGTCATGAAAAGACTCATTCATGGAAATTTTTGAAGGACTTTAAATACCCTTCCCAGAGTCCTGCTGCCGTGGTTTCTGTGGGCCATGGGAGGATTTTCCACACTAACCACACGGCCATAAATAAGCACACAGAGGAACAAGTGCCAGCTTCCACAGTCAGCAAAGACAGTGCCTGCCTATCACCGGCGCTCAGAGGCCAGCAAATGCACTGTCACCAGACCATCGTGGTGCTAATGTCCAGACGCAAGGCCACTCTCTCCAGTGTCCGTTGTCATGAGGCAGAGCCCTGGCAACTGTTGTGAAGACAGAGATGCTCGCTGAGCATCAGAGGCGGGTCCAGAGCCTGGAGGGCCAGAGAGACGGGCTGGGCGGCCAGGTCTGAAAGGAAGAGCAGCGGCCGCGGAGTCAGGACGCCTGGGTTCTGTCTCCATCAGGCTGCTCAGAAGAGACACGGACTTGGCCAATCCGTGTCGCCTTCCTGGGCCTCAGTCTCTCAATTTACAAAATGAAGAGACTGGAGTCTCTCAAGTCCATCTCCGGGATGTGTAGGTTTTGGTAAGAAACTGGGCAGGAGAAGGTCTGGGCACTGGAGCTGCTAAAAAGGAGGGGCCTGTGTGCCCTGGTCACCTGGTTGGGCAAGAGAGAAGGAGGGGACACTGAGCATCTGTGAGTGAGAGAGGGGAGAGCAGAGAAACGGGGTGGAGGGCTCCTGAGGCCTAACCTCACAGCTGGACTGAGGGTCATCCTTGATTTTTCTATTTTTTGCTGCAGCACGCAGAAGTTCCCAGGCCAGGGATCGAACCTGTGCCACAGCAGTGACCAGAGCCACAGCAGTGACAACGCCAGATCCGTAACCTGCTGAGCCACCAGGGAAACTGGGTCATCCTCAAATTGAACTCTGAATTCTGTGAGCAGAAGCAAAGGCTGTCTATATACAGCTCGTTTTTTGTTTCAGTTTTGTCTTTTTAGGGCCGCCTCTGCGGCATATGGAGGCTCCCAGGCTAGGGGTCTAATCAGAGCTGTAGCCGCTGGCCTACACCACAGTCACAGCAACGCCAGATCTGAGCCGCGTCTGCAACCTACACTCCAGCTCACGGCAACGCCAGATCCTTAACCCACTGAGCGATGCCAGGGATCGAACCTGCAACCTCATGGTTCCTGGTCAGATTCGTTTCTGCTGCGCCACAAAAGGAACTCCATCAGTTTTCTTAATGGGAAGTCAAAGGCAGATTAGGAGGAGGGGAAACTGTCAGAAGGAGTTGTGTTTAAACCTGGAACCCTAAGTGCAAAAAGCCATTGCCTGGGGATTTGTGGACTCAGATACTCGAGGCGGACATCTTTCTCCTCTTCACCGCAGCTTTCTCACTCTGGACCACACTTTCCTTAAAGCTTCAGTGAAACTGCCTCCTCCTGGACCCTTTCTTCCTCTTTGATCACTTAATTTCCTGATATTTTCTTAGCTTCTTGCCATTATTCTCCCCTCTTCCAGTGCTTTCTTCAAAGTCACTCTCATTCCAGACTCCTTTCTTTCTGCTAATGGTGTTGTTCTTCTGATGATAGATTACTTAATAACAGAAAAAGATTAAAAATATATTTTCCCTTTTGTTCCCAGCAAGCCAGTTCCATTGATTTCACTTCCAGAAACGGCTCCCAGATTGACTCCTTCCTTACCATCCTCATTGCCATCTCCCTAATCCAGACCTGTGTGGCCACTGCCTAAGCTCCTCTGATAGCCCCCGGTTCTTCTTGTTTCTGATGCTGGTGTCTGCCCACTAGCATCATCCTACACATCGCTGCCAGATTGGTCTTCCTGAAGCAGAGATCTAACCCTATGACTTTGAAAATCTTCCAGTAACATTTTAATATATCCTTTCATTTGTTCCCTCATTTAAGAACTATTTTGTGGTTGCCCATCAGATGCTAAGGATGGCTAGAGGCCCTGTGGACATAACTGTATGTAAGACCCAGGACTGGCGGAGTTGGTAGTTTATTTCACCAAGACACAAACAGGTAAAACTATTACAAGGGCACAGAGCAAAAGGGCAAAAATACCACAGCCTCTGGGGCTCAGAAAAGACTTTTTGGAGGTAATATCGGAGCTGAGTCTGCAAAGTAGAATAGATTCTAGCCGGTTCCTGACGGGGAGGAGGGAGAAGGGAGAAAGTAAACCCAGGGAAAGGAAACAAAACCCCAGAGGGTTTGGGAGCAGCAATAACGTGCGTGCACAGAGAAACACAAGCAGCTGTTTCTGGATGTGACGCGTGACGCCATGGTCAAGAGTGAGTCAAGAGAGGTTCTCTGAGCAATTTGAAATTTAAACAGATTTTAATTTCTTCAGAAATGAAGGACTAATCAATATTCCTTTGTTTGCTTAAAGGCGAGAAAAGTCTCCTTTTGTTCATTTTCTGTATTAACACTGTTTTCACAGCTTGCTTGCAGTCTAAAAGGCTGCGGGGGGGGGGGGGCTTGCAGGGTGGGAATCATATGTGTTAATCTGGCCCAGCTCCACAGGACACGCTTGACAGTTTCCATGAGGATGCAGGTTCGATTCCTAGCCCCACTCAGTGGGTTAAGGATCCGGTGTTGCTGTGAGCTGTGGTGTAGGTTGCAGATGCAGCTCGGATCTGGTGTTGCTGTGGTTGTAGTGTAGGCCGGCAGCTGCAGCTCCGATTCAGCCCATAGCCTGGGAACCTCCATGACCGGAACAACTGAGTAGGTGTGAGTCAGACAGGAAGTGGTTAGAGGACAGAGCAGGAGAGGGAAGGCAGAGTTCCCAGACGCAGGAAACAGCTCAAAATCGGGAGCTGCAAGAGTTACGGAGCTCCCATTGTGGCTCAGTGGAAAAGAACCCAACTCATATCCATGAGGATGTGGGTTTGATTCCTGGCCCTGCTCAGTGGGTTTGTCTCTTTTGTTAAATTTTTGGAAAAATGAACATATTTCCTGTTTTAAAAAACACAGATAAACCCACACACCTACGGACAATTAATCTTTGATAAAGGAAGCAAGAATATAGAGTAGGAAAAACATGATCTCTCTTCAGGAAGTGGTACCAGGAACATTGGATGCCACGTGTAAATCAACACAACTAGAACACACCCTCACACCGTACACAAAAATAAACTCAGAATGGCTTTGCGACTAAAATATAACACGAGACAGCATAAAACTCCTAGAAGAGAATGCAGGCAAAACATTCTCTGACATAAATTATACTAATGTTCTCTTATGTCAGTTTCCCAAGGCAATAAAAATAAAAGCAAAAACTAAACAAACAGGACCTAATCAAACTTATAAGCTTTCACACAGCAGAGGAAACCATAAAAAAAATGAAAAGACAACTTACAGACTGGGAGAAAACATTTGCAAATGATGTGACCGTCAAGGGCTTTATTTCCAAAATATAGAGACAACTCCCACAATTTAATAACAGAAAAACAAACGACTCAATTGAAAAAAAGGCAGGAGATCCAAATAAACATTTCTCCGAAGATGACATCCAGAGGGCCAGCAGGCACATGAAAAGATGCTCAATATTGCTGATTATTGCAAATCAAACCTGTAATGAGATATCACCTCGCACTGGTCAGAATGGCCATTACCAAAAAGTCTACAAAGAATAAATGCTGGAGAGGATGTGGAGAAAAGGGAACTGTCTCACACTGTTGGTGGGAATAATGTAAATTGGTGCAGCCGCTATGGAAAACAGTTTAGAGGTTCCTCAAAAAAACTGAAAATAGAGTTGCCATATGATCCAGCAAATCCACTCCTGGGCATATATCCAGACAAAACTGCAATTCAAAAAAAAAAAAAAATGCATATGCACCTATCTTCATAGCTGTACTATTCATAATAGTCAAGACATAGAAACAACCTAAATGTCCATGTCCATTGACAGATGAATGGATAAAGATATATATATATATATATATATATATATATATATATATATATATATATAACAGAATATTACTCAGCCATAAAAAAGAAGGGAAAATGCCATTTCCAGTAACATGGACGGACCTGGAGATTAACATACTAAATGAAGTAATTTAAAAAGAGAAAGGCAAATACCACATATTGCTTATATATGGGATCTAAAACACAGCACAAATGAACTCATCTACAAAACAGAAACAGACTCACAGGCATAGAGAACAGATTTATGGTCGCCAAGCGGGAGGTGACAGTGGGAGGAGGCAGGGGTGGGAGTTTGGGATTAGCAGAGGCAAGCTGCTGCATATACAATGTGTGGACAACAAGGTCCTCCTACACAGCACAAGGAAATACAGTCAACATCCCACGATAAACCCTAACAGAAAAGCATATGAAAAAGAACACATGTATGTATGACTAAGTCATTTCGCTGTACAGCAGAAATGAACCCAACATTGTAAATCAACTATACTTCAATAAAATTTTTAAAAATAAAGGAAAAAGTAAAAAAAAAAAAAAAAACCCAGGACCACACCTTTCTATGACATCGTCAAAATATTTTAAATGATTTGACACATCTCTCTATCTATGCCTTACTGTGACCTAGTAAGCTAGTAAACCTAGCAGCTAGTTAGTTTCTAAAATATCACAAATGGTATTTATTACTAATGATTTCTTTTCTTTCTTTCTTTTTTTTGCTTTTTAGGCCACACCTGTTGCATACGAAGTTTCCCGGAGTAGGAGTCGAATCGAAGCTACAGTTGCCAGCCTACACCACAGCTCACAGCAACGCCAGATCCTTAACTCACTGAGCGAGGCCGAGAATCGAACCCGTATCCTCATGGATACTAGTCAGATTAGTTTCCATTGTGCCAGAACAGGAACTCCCCAATGATTTCTTTCTTAATAGACATGCCCCCCTCTTCTGCTGAAGTCTTTTCTGGACTTAAAAGTTTAAGAAAAATAAAAAATATTTCAAGGTTTTCTGTGACAGCCCTGGTAAATCCTTTGTTCCTAACAGAAAAACAGCAACAGAGAAATAAATATTTGGTTATCTTTCTCACCAATTAGGTAATTTTTATCTTATTGGGAAAAGAGACATTTTAGTGCTGTATCTACCTGCCATTACAAAGGGTGAAGTTTAATTCTGATCCTTAAGGAAACCAACAATCAAGGATTCTATCAACTGCACAGTCACTAAATTTCAAAATACAGATGGTCAGCAGATAATTTATGATGGCTAAGGCCTTAGTCAGCCCTAACAAAAGTTCAAGCAATTGAGCCATTCTGTACATGGCAAAAAACGGAGGCAATAAACGCTCCTTTTTATTTTTAATTAAAAATATTTTTTATTTTAAATAATTTATATTTTTTCCATTATAGATGGTTTACAGTGTTCTGTCATTTTCTACTGTACGGCAAGATGACCTAGTCACACATACATATACACATTCTTTTTCTCACATTATCATGCTCCATCACAAGTGACTAGATATAGTTCCCTGTGCTGTACAGCAGGATCTCATTGCTTATCCGCTCCAAAGGCAGTAGTTTGCATCTATTAACCCGCAGTTCCCCGTCCATCCCACTGCCTCCCCCTTAAATTTTATTTTTTTCTTTTAAGGCCACACGGGTGGCACATGGAGGTCCCCAGGCTAGGGGTCGAATCAGAGCTGCACCACAGCCACAGCAACACAGGATTTGAGCCACATCTGCCACCTACACAGCAGCTCATGGCAATGCTGGATTCTTAACCCACTGAGCGGAGTCAGGGATCAAACTGTGTCCTCACGGACATTAGGTCAGGTTCTTAACCTCTGACCTGCAACGGGGACTCCAAACACTACTTTTCAAAAGATCAAAAGTCAAAGCAAACTGAAGTGCTGATCCATTTCAAAAACTCTTTGTTCCAAATAAATGTTAAGTTTGAAAAGACAAAAGGTTGGATAATCATTCTTAAGTAGGAAAATAAAAACATCATTTATTGTTGCAGATTTGAAAAGCTAGTGCTTTAGACTGGCCAGTAATTTCCTTTGTAATTAGTAATTTTTAAAACGTAGCTACATTTTTAAAATGTACGTTTAAAGATGAAGCACACTGTTAAAATGCAGCTACGTTCGCTTTTATCGCCAAATGTTTAATGAAGGATGATTTACATAGAAATGGAGTAAAAACAAGAAATGCTTATTATTTAGTTTATGCTCTGTATAATTCTCGGAGTCTCACACACCAAACGCCCTTTAACTGTTGAGATAAGGGCATGATTCGCCAGCCTCTGTTTAATCAGAAAATAGATTCTGACTGTGTGGCAAGTATAATAACTGTCCATTTTAAAAATTACTGTCACGAATGATGATACAAATCAATATAGATTTTATGTGGGGAACCCAGCCACCTACATTTTATTTTTTTTAATTCGTTCACAAAATGTAATCTCATCCTACATTTTATGAACTAATTTAGCCACATACTATTAATCCTTTGGAGTCCAATCCCATTCTAATTCCATTTGTCTATTCTATTCCTCCTTTCCTCTTTTCGCATCAACACTTTATCTTCAAGCACTAACTTTATATTCTGTGAGCATGAAACTATATTATATGCAGCCCTTCTAGCTAAATCACCTTCACTGAAAATCTTACCCTTTGGAGAATAGCAGGGTTTTTTTTTTGTTTTGGAAGCTGTGACATTAAGCTCTGTAAACCTGGCAAGATCCATTTTGAGATTTTTTTTTCCCTAAAGGAATCAAATTTCAAAATCAAAAGTGCTGAGATGTTAAGCAATGAATAACACAAGGGAATAAATAATTCACTAATGTATTAATAAATATTTCAGTGCCGAATGGAGACCTGGTTAATGTACGTTAATATCTTAGTGAAATTCTTTGAATGTTTTATATGTTACAGCTTAAACTATTTAGTACTATTGACCATGCTAGGATGTATAGATAAAATACTTAACCAAAGTCAGTAATGAATATGAGAAGAACAGTTTGAGGATGTTTTAATAAATGAGCTCAGTAAAAGAGTAAGACATTCAAGGTCAAACAGGCATATATTTCACACCCAATGAAATCTGATTTCATTGGACTTATTAGGACTCTTCTCAATTAAAATAGATGTCAGTGGAATTCCCTGGTGGCATTGTCCCTGCTGTAGGCTACAGGACATTTCCATCACCTTATAAAGGTGCTTCCTGCTGCTCAGCGTCATCCTGCCTACACTAACCCAACCCCTGCCCCAGAAAATCACTGACCTCTCTTGGCTGCTCATATAAATTGAACGAGCAAGCATATATTTTTTTGTACCTGACTTGCACTCACCCGCATCTCTGTGTGACTTACCCACGTTGTGTATACATCAGAACTGTGTTCACTTTTCCTTCTCAGCAGTATCCGTTTACCTGATTAGGCCACAGTTTGCTTATTCATTCAGCTTGGACGGTCTTTGGGTTGTTTCTGGTTCAGGCCGATTACACACGAATCTGCGCTGAACTTTCATGCACCAGGCTTTTCATAGACAGATATTTTTAGGTCTTTCAGGTAAATACCTAGAATCGGAATCGCTATATTGGAAGAGCACTGTTTTATCACCTTTAGAGATAAATGACTAACATTTTATGCTCTTGTCAACCATGCATGAGAGTTTCAGTTGTTCCGCATTCTCACCAACACTGGGTATTACCAGTTATTTTCATTTGAGCTATTTTCAGGGTTCTCTAGCGGTACCTCATTATGGTTTTAATATGCTTTTTCCCCGATAACTAGCGATGTTGGGTATATTTTCGTGTGCTGACTGGCTAGTTAGGCACCTTCTTTTGTGAAGTGTCTGCTTAAGGCTTTGGCTTATTTTCTGATTGGTTTATTTTCTTGTTGAATTGTAAGCATTCTTTACATATTCTGGATACAAGCCCTTTGTCATATGTGCATATGTGTGTGTGTATATATACACACACACACAAACATATATGGACTAGGTCATGCTGGTCTTATAAACAGATTTTTTGTGACAGAGCCACTATAAAGATTACCTTTAGAGGATCTCATTATTTAAAGTAAATCCTAATGGGGTTATTTTTGTAGAGCCACCACCTAAACACAAGGTTATTCTATTTTCATATAAAATGGTTTGCATATAAGAAAGTTGCATAATCCTACACTGGAGGAATTATACGTAAAAACACATTCCCCAGTATAACTACTAACAACTCTGCAATTGTTAACCACCAAAAATCTAAAAAGCAGTGTTCACTTGATCCAACGTGCTGAGCTGTTTCTCCTAAAGAAGTGTGTGTGTGTGTGTGTGTGTGTGTGTGTGTGTATGTGGCTCTGTGCACAGGAACTCAATAAATACCTGATACTGAGGCCTTGGGAAGAGTGACGTGGGTGAATACGCTCTAATCCTTCATGATATTTTTCTCCCACAAGATGCAGGATTCGAATGATTCCTTTTGCTGGAGAAAACGCTTTTAACGAAAAGGAATGAAATAATTACGTACTTCATCAGAATCATTGAAACTTAAGACGTTTAGAGCTGGAAAGAAAGCTAGAGACGATTTAGTCCAGAATTCTCCTTTTGAGGTTGAATAAATGCAGAGAACTGTGGGACCATTTTAGGACTCGAGGGGTTGTTAATAAAACGTACACACTCTAGACTGTATTATGTACATGTGCAAACTGTGTGGCTCGCTTCATTTGAATTCAAACCAGTGAACATTTGCCAAATCCTCACCACGTTTTAGATACTGACCTCGAAGGTGGTTACAGAAGACAGGATCCCATATCCTTTGTCAGAGCAGGTGCCATGGTGTATAATTCATAGGGTTATCTGCGTTCGGTTCACGATTAGGTCACTTCCAGTTACAGTATGTCCTAATTAGACTGTACCTTTTCAGGAAATTTTACTGCATTGATACAAAGACATAAGGGAGTGGATGGTAGCTAGCTTGGAGGGCCCTCAAAAACTGTGAAGTTTGGAGTAAACACAGACAGTCCTCAGCTTTGGACTTGTCACATTTGTGTCACATTTCCAGTATTCAGTCCCTTTTTCCCAGCAATGACCGCTCTGTGCATTGAAAGGAGGATGCATAAAGATATGAGTGAATTCGTGTCATTCTTCCTTCATCACTTAATTGTGTCCCTGCCTTGCTTCTGAATGTCACTCGGTACTCACAGAGTCAAGTCCAAACTCCTTAGATGAGAGGATATAGAAAAAGCTCTTGCAGGTGCCTGGCATAGAGCAGGGCACAGTAAACATCAGTTCCCAACTTTGGGCATAAAAGGCCTTTCCGAACTATCACGTGCAGGACATGTCCGGTCGTGCGGGCGAGCCTCCATTTACCAAGGCTCATGCTGCTGCACCCCAGCCTCTGTGCTAGGTGCTAAGCTTACCTCTACGTTTCTCAGTTTTTGTTGTTTTGTTTTGTTTTTTTACATTTTTAGAGCCTGAAGCTTTCTCTTTGTTTTTTGTGCTCTCGGCTCTGATTAAGAGAGCATTTGTTATACTCTACACAGCATTTGGGGGTTTTGCTTATAGGTGAAAGTTCGTCAGATCTTTTTAGTCCCCCTTATACCTGGAAAGAGAACTCTCTCAAATTCTTCCTTTTTAAGAGTTTTACATTCGGCTTTGATTCAAAGCTTTGAGGCATTTTTTTCCATTAGGATGAAATAATATAATGAAAGAGCAAAGCATGAAAACGGGAATGAAAATGAATCCAGTATATGCATTTAAAGGGCAGAGTATCTTTGGCTGGCTTTTTGTATTAACCAGTTTGCTTTCTAAGTGCTAAGAGAGGCATCGTAAAGCATTTGAAGAAAATAGATTTTTGCCTTCTGGGTTTGGGCCTCTGTCCTTCTTTCTTATTTTCTGTTTAACCCTGGCTATGTTCTCTGAGAGCCTTGGTTTTTACTTTTAAAATAGGAACAGTAATACTGGTTTAATTCTCTGCTAGGGTTATTTTGAGCCTCAAATGAAATAATGTCTGGTAGGTGACAGCTTTCTGTGGCCTTTAAAACATGATGCAAATTACAGTGACTTCTATGCAAACAGTAACGGGACCAGTAACTAACACTTCGTATTACTGTGTACTGAATGTTTCTGAGAATTGTGGGTCTGCACCACTCATTTGCTTATATTTCAATTCTAGAAACTTTTGGGTTTTTCAATAAAAAAGAGAAAGCTGGATTAAACTCTTCACAGGATACTAACTATAATTTAATCATGTTAAAACTCATAGTCCCTATATCTTGGCTATAGGGAATAGGACAGAATTCCTTCTGTTTGAGGAAATAGGAGGAGACACATATAGGAATAAATCAGTCCCTCAAGTTAAAGGGAAAAATGCCATTTGCAGCAACACGGATGGACCTGGAGATTAGCATTCCTCAGACCAGGTGCCCACCGAGCTGAGGCTGGAGTTTCTTCATCTCTGGAATAATGGAGAAACGTACTTAACCAAAGGTCTCAGCTGCGGGACACAGACAAGAATGAGGAGGAAGGAGGTGATTGTGTCTGAAATTAAAATTGCTTTTGAGAAAAGTACTGTCGGTACCTCGTCGGCTCGTTGCTGGATGGACCAGCAGGCTGAGCTGTTTGTTCACACATTCAACCTGCCTTCGTGAAATATTTACCCAGAACCTACTAGCAGATGCACACTGTTTTATATTAGGGTGGAGAGACACCAAGGACTTACTGGACAGTTCAGAGAATTACACTCAGCATCCTATGATGAACCATAAAGGAAAAGAATATGAAAAAGAATGTGCACATACGTACAACTGACCCCTTTTGGAGTTCCAGTTGTGGCTCAGCGGGTCACGAACCCGACTGGTATCCATGAGGATGTGGGTTCCATCCCTGGTCTCGCTCAGGGTGTAGGTCACAGTCTCAGCTCGGATCCCACGTTGCTGTGGCTGTGGTGTAGGCTGGCGGCTGCAGCTCAGATTCAACCCCTAGCCTGGGAACCTCCATATGCCACAGGCGAGGCCCTAAAAAGCAAAAAAAATAATAATAATAATAAAATAATCCAAGTCCCTAAGGAATGGCGGTTATTAAGACAAACTTTGCCTTTTATGTCCTCCACATTTCTGTTGAAACCATAACTGCCCCTGATTTGCAACCACAGATCTCTGGGAATCTGGCTCTTAACAGCCCAAGCCCTTGCCTCTGTCATCCGTAGACTTGTCTGTGAAGGCAAGAGTGCTATATTTTGTTCACCTTTGTATCCTCAGAGTATAGCCTGCAGTAATCATTTAAATAAGGTTTAAAGTTTTTAAGCTTTTTTTTTTTTCTTCCTTTTTAGGGCTGCACCTGCAGCATATGCAGGTTCCCAGGCTGGGGTCGAATTGGAGCTGCAGCTGCTGGTCTACACCACAGCCACAGCAATGCGGGGTCCGAGCTGAGTCTGTGACCTACACCACGGCTCACGGTAACGCTGGATCCTTAACCCACTGAGTGAGGCCAGGGACTGAACCCGCATCCTCAAGGAGACTATGTTGGGTCCTTAACCCCCTGAGCCACAATAGGAACTCCAAAAATTTTAAGTTATTTGTCACAAAGATTTGCATGCTGTTTGCTATTTACTCCTCTCCTTGGGGGCAGTTACTTTGCTAGAGCAGCTCCAAGGATGCCAGGAAACTCAAATTCCGCAGCTTAGGGTTAGAAAAAGACAGAGGCTGCAGAAAAGCAGCCAGATGAAGAGGCTCATGGGGCAAGGTCTGGGAGGGTCCACTCCAGGAGTTCTGTGCCCGCGGAGCCCGGCTGAGCCACCCTCCTGCTGTGGACGTGTGTACCCACCCGCAACTCCCCTTTCAGCCCTTTTCCTTTAAGCACGTGGGGGCAGGTGGGGCTGTGAGCTGGAGGAGGGCGCTTGGCATCGGCCTCCACGCGGATTAAATCCTGAGCCACTGCAGCTGCTGGCCCTCAACACCCCCGAGAGGCGCTCAGGGAGGGGACCAGGACTGCGACACTCCGGGGAAACTGGCAGGACAGCTCTTCGGACAGTCAGATATATTTAGGAGACGATTTCATGCGCCTGATTCTTGCATCTCCTCGTAGCTAGAAAAACACTGAAATCCTTCACGGTGACGTCTGCTCCTCCTGACTAGCAGTGACCTTCACGAGACCAGCAACAAACTTTTGTAAACTGTGTGCCTGGCTGCAGGTGCCTCCCCCTTCACTTCTAACATATCCCCGCCGCCCGGGCTGCAGTTAGGTGCACAAAGCAAAGGGTGTCACGGTCATCAGTGAGTGCAGCCGCCTCTGAGGGCCAGCCGGGAGCCCCGAGGGAACTGAGGAGAGAAACAAGGGGCACCTGCCGTCTAGCAGCCATCAGACCGTGGCCACCCCTGACAGCGACCCGTGAGGAAACTCAAACCCTGCAAACACAGGACGCTGGCCCTAGCTGGGGAGGATTTCAGTGAGCCCAGACCTCTTTCGTTCCTCCCACCTGGCTTTTGCAGGAGTTTGCAAAAACTCCTATATTTCCAGCTCCCCCTCACCTCCTTGGAGCGCTTTCTCAGGGCTTAAGTTCTAATTTTGCCCCCAAATAAAACTTAACTCTCAGCTTTCATGTTGTGCTGCTTTTTTTTTTTTTTTAAGTCGACAGGGCTAACAATTTCAAGCTTCTAATCATGGTTTGGTCTTTCTGGCTACCCGCCGTCATCCAGCCTCCAGAAACTCACCTAGAGATGTCCCGTGAGAACCAAAAGACACTCCTCTCACCCAGGAAATCACAAGGCTTTCAGGAGCCCAGTGTCGGGTGTGGGGGTTATTATAAGTCGTAATATCACACTGCTAGCACCTCTAAAAACTGAGTTTGGAAAAAAGTATGGAGGTTCCTCAGAAAACCAGATATAGAACTACTGTATGATCTACCAACCCCACTCCCGGGCATATATCTAACAAAACAGTCATTCAAAAACATCCGTGCTCCCCTGTGTTCACTGCAGCACTATTCACAACAGCCAAGACACGGAAACAACCCAAATGTCCATCGACAGATGAATGGATTAGGAAGATGTGGTACATATACACCATGGAATATTACTCAGCCATCAAAAAGCCAAACTAATGCCACTTGCAAAAACATGGATGGATCTAGAGACTCTCATACTAAGTGAAGGAAGCCAGAAAGAAAAAGACAAATAGCATATGATGTCACTTATTTGTGGAATCTACACAGTGGTCCAGATGGTCCTATCCACAGAGCAGAAACAGAGCATGACCAAGGAGAGCAGACTCGTGGGTCCCAGCAGGGATGGGGAGGGAGGAGGATGGACAGGCAGTTTGGGGGTTTGGGATGTGCACTGGGGCCCCGCTGTGGCAGCACAGGGAACCATGTGTGACTGGGCCACTCTGCTGTACAAAAGAAACTGAAAAAACTTTTCAAATCAACTATATCTCAATAAAAAAAAAAAAATAAAGAAGCCCCCGAGTTTAAGGATCACTTCCTCAGGAGGACCTCTCTGATACCAAAGTCAAGGGCTGGGCCCCCTGCTATGAGCTCAGAGAGGGCCCTAGGTTGTCACTTTCCGGCACTTGCTATCCTTGTATTTATGTAAAGTTTACGTCCGATATTAGGATTAAAGCTCCGGTAGGGCTGGAACCGCGACCTCCCTTCCTCGGGGCTTAGAGATCACAGTCAGTGCTCGAACACAGTGGACACTCCAGAAACTTTTCTGGAATAAATGAATTTCGAAGACTATCCTCTCTCGCCCTCTCATCCTCTACCGTCTGCGGAGCTGTTCACACTCTTGCACAAGCCGTCTTCTCTGCACAGTTGCTTGTTTCTACCCCCCAGGGTGACGTTTGGTGACTTGGCGAATTGCAACGTCAGGGTGGCTGCGACATTTCCGTGCAGGAGAGAGGTCTTTCTTGGCACTGCTCCAGGGCTTCCACTGACAAAGCAATGCTGGAGAAATTTGCCTTTTAACCTCGTTCCAGGGCAACCCGCTTGTCGGGCTCTGCGGAGGTGTTCCTCTTATTTCCAAACTGAAGTACACGTGCGCTCGTTTCCTACTTTAACCACTAGAGGGCGCAGTGACACCCACGCTCCGTGGCTGCACCTGCATCACACCCATAGGACGTGAGGGCTGGAAGGAGCCCAGTGATCTCTGAGTCCAACTTCTCCCACTTTACGAACAAATGAGAGAGGAAAGGACTTGCGTAAGGTCACAGAGTTGGTGCAGGACAAAACGCAGACCTCTTGCTTTCCCTCCTAGCACTCTTCCTCCCGTCCTCAGAGGATTCTTCCTGGGTCCAGTGAGAAGGATCGACCGACAAGGCTGATGAACTTGCCGGGAAATCCTGGGACCGCCAGTGTCATCATCCAAGTTTATTGATTAATGGTCCATATCTATGCATGTGGGCTGGAGGGAGGAGTAGCATGAGGTAATGGCAGCTGTGCTGAACGCCAGCACTTAAGGAAAACAAGATGCCGTGGGAGGAGCCGTGTAGCATTGTCTTTCTGATCTACAAGCAAAGCTTTCCTATTACCTCTTATTCTTTTCTGCCTTTTTTTTTTAGGGCCGCACCTGCGGCATATGGAGGTTCCCAGGCTAGGGATCGAATTGGATCTGCAGCTGCCAGCCTACGCCACAGCCACAGCAATGTGGGATCCGAGCCGAGTCTGTGAGTTAGACCACAGCTCACGGCAACGCCAGATCCTTAACCCACTGAGCAAGGCCAGTGATCGAACCTGCTTCCTCATGGACGCTGGTCGGGTTGTTACTACTGAGCCACGACGGGGACTCCCCCACCATTTATTCTTGTCAGTCTCCCACCTCTCCACTCTCAGAAGTGGGGGTCAGCAGCCCAGAACTGGCTAATCCTCATTCCCTGTCCCCCACCCCACCCCCGCCCCTGACACAGTAATGGTTCCGGGGCGGGTAGGAAATCCAGCTGGGCCCATCAGAGCCCTTCCCTGGGGTTTCTGAGTTTGGAGGAACAACTGTCTTGTCTCAGAGGTTATGGTGCCAAAAGATATGAAGCTAGATGACTGCGGTCAACTTTCTCACTGAAATGGAGACTAACGGGATTGACGATGGTTAACGACAGACTGGGAGGTAAGAACCCAATGGAGGGTTGAAGCCCACTTCCTGCCCCTCCGCCCTGGCTCCTCAGGTTTTCACCTTCTCTGAGTTACCCGGTTAATTGTCCGTAGCTACGTGAGCTGAGGTCAGTTCCTTTTTTAGTTGTTGCTTAAAGATCATTTGCGTTCGATTTTTGTCACAACCAAGAATGCTGACCAGTACCTATAGGGTAGATCGCCTTTGCTCTGACCCTAAGCTAAGGGTCTAGGCACGAACCACCTTTCGCTGCCAGCCCCGTGGGTGAGCGGCCATTAGGTGTCGTTTTGCCGTTTCGCTCTTTCCTCGTCGGGTCAGCTCAGCTAAGAGCATGCTGCCAGCGAGACCAAGAGCACAGGTTACGTGCTGCAGTTAGTCCTGCTCTATCTACGACCCAGGCCTTACCCCTGAAAACAGCCATGACCTTGACCGTGACGTGACCCAGCAGGGCTCCGTGGCCGTCTCAAGAAACACGGGGTAAAGGAAGCAACACAAGATCGAGCCTCGAGGGGCAGCGTTCGTGTCCCACCTCGCCTTTCTCTGCCTGGGACATCCCAAGTGAGGCATTTAACTTCGTGGGGGCTCAGTTTACCACGTTCCAAAGATAAGATCCTTGAGCAACGTGAGCCTAAGATCCCGTCCGACTCTAAAATTGCATCACTCTCCGAGAACGACCAAAGTTCATCCTTTACAAATGGCAAGCGAGTCAGTCTGACTGCTCTTGTGCCCAGAAGATAACACATTTCGCTTAGCTGTTTCTTCATCAGTCCTTCGGGCTGGCGAGGTAAGGAATCATTAAGCCACTTCCAAACAGAACCCTCTGCATCCGGCAGCGAAGCGCGGTCCTGCCCTCCTTAGCAAGTGAAAGCAAATCCCTTTTTCTGGAACATTCATGACTGTGAAGCAGCAAGGCTTTACCTCAAGCCTGGGAGCAAAGCGATTTCCAACCGTTCTCACCTCTGCCACCCAGGCCCCCTCTGCCACCTCATGTCCCTCCCTGTGAGGAGCCGAGCATTGCTAGGAGACTGGGGCCGAGCGGCAGGCAGCGATCAAGGGGGCCTGCCTCACCGGAGGGTGAGCACAACTGCTGAGTATGTAAGGAAGCAAGCCCTTCCTGGACTCCAGATCTAGTCTTAAAAAACAGAGTTAATTGGAAGGCAAAAGATAGAACTGTCACTGTTGGCAGAAGAGATCGTGCTTTAGAGAACCCTAAAGTCTCCAGACAAAATTTATTAGAATACATGGGAGTTCCTGTTGTGGCTCAGCGGCAGTGAATCCAACTAGTATCCATGAGGATGTGGGTTCCATCCCTGGCCTCGCTCAGTGGGTTAAAAAAACCCAGTGTTGCCATGAGCTGTGGTGGAGGTTGCAGACTCTGCTCGGATCCTGCACAGCTGTGGCTGTGGCATAGGCCTCAGCGACAGCTCCAATTTGATCCCTAGCCTGGGAACTTCCATATGCCACGGGTGCAGCCCTAAAAAAGCCAAAAAAGCCCCCAAACAAACAAAAAACCAAGTAAGTGAATTCAGCAAAGTAACAGGATACCAGATTTATTTATATACAGGAATCTGTTACATTTCTTCATACTAATAACAAAATATCAGAAAGAGAAACAAAAAAAAATTCCATTTAAACTCATGTCAAAAAAATAAATAAATAAAATACCTAGGAATAAACTTAACCAAGGAGGTGAAAGACCTATACTCTGAAAGCTATAAAACATTGGTGAAGGAACCATAAAAGCATGCAAAGACATGGGAAGATATTGCATGCTACTGGACTGGAAGAATAAATACTTTTTTTTTAAGAATAAATATAGTTAAAATGGTCACACTACCCAAAGCAATCTATAGATTCAATGCAATCCCTATCAAAATACTCATGACATTTTTCATAGAACTAGAACAAATAATTTTAAAATTTATATGGGACCACAAAAGGCCCAGAATTGTCAAAGTGATCTTGAGGAGAAAAGAACAAAGACACAGGCATAACCCTTCCAGAACTGAGACATACTGCAAAGTTACAGTAATCAAAATAGCATGGTATTGGCCCAAAAATAGACACATAGATGACTGGGATAGAGTGGGGAGCTCAAAAATAAACCCAATCACCTACATCAATTAATCTATGTCAAAGGAGGCAGGAATCTTCAATGAGGAAAAAGTCTCTTCAGCAAGTTGGGAAAGCTGGACAGATGCATGTAAATCATTGGAAGCAGATCACTCTGTCACACCACGCACAAAAATAGACTCTAACTGGTTTAAAGACCTAAATATGAGCCATGACATCATAAAACTCCTAGAAGAGACCATAGGCAAAACATTCTCTGACAAAAATTGCGGTAATATTTTTTTTAAATCAGTCTCCCAAGGCAAAAGAAATAAAAACAAAAACAAACTAATGGGACCTAAACTTAAAAGCTTCTGCACAGCAAAGGAAATCATCAACAAATTAAAAAGACCACCAAAGTAATGAGAGAAAATATTTGCAAATGATGCCACTGACCAGAGGTTAATATCCAAAACACAGGAACAGCTCATACAAATCAACATTGAAAAAATGAATACTTAAACAAAAATGGGCGGAAGACCTAAATAGACATTTTCCCAAAGATATGCAGATGGCCTACAGGCACATAAAAAGGATCCTCAACATTGCTGAATTTTTAGAGAAATGAAAATCAAAACTACAGTCACCTATCAGCTCAAACTGGTCAGAATGACTATCATCAAAAAGTCTACAAACAATAAATGCTGGAGGAGATGTGGAAAAAAGGAAACCCTTCTGCACTGTAGAACGCAAGGTGCTGTAGCCATTATGGAAAACAGCATTAGGAGGTTACCTAGAAAAAAATAAAAATAGAGTGACCACATGGTCAGCAAAACTCTTTCCTGGGCATGAAACTGGAAAAGGCAAAAAATCTACTTTGAAAAGCTGCATGCGCCCCCGTATTCCTAGCAGCACTATTTACAATTGCCAAGACATGGAAACAACCCAGGAGCCCATCAACGAATGATTGTTTTAAGATGTGGTGTATATACACAATGGAGTATTACTCAGCCACAAAACAGAATGAAATAATGCCACTCGCAGCAACATGGATGCACCTAGAGAGTATTATGCTAGTGAGGTTTGCTAGACTGAGAAAGACAAACACAAAAAACAAAGTGATAGATGACATCGCTGATATATGTGATCTAACGAATAATACAAATGAATCTATGTACCAAACAGAAACAGACTCACAGACATAGAAAACAAGTTCATGGTTACCAAAGGGGAGAGCGAGGGAAGAGGGACAAATTAGGAGAATGGGATTGCCAGATGCCAAATACTATATATATTGGAGTTCCCATCGTGGTTCAGCAGAAATGAATCTGACTAGCATCCTTGAGGTTTGATCCCTGGCCTTGCTCAGTGGGTTAAGGATCCGGCGTTGCCGTGAGCTATGGTGTCAGCTCAACACAGCTCGGTTATGATGGTGCCGTGGCTGTGGGGTGGGCCGGCGGCTACAGCTCCAGTTCAACCCCTGGCCTGGGAACTTCCATATGCTGCAGGTGTGGCTGTAAAAAGACACACACACACACACACACACACACACACACACACACACACACAAAGAATAAAAAGAGACAAACCAAAACAGAGTTAAAATACACATGGGAGTGGGCCGTGGAAGGGAAAGGAGGATGTTTTGGGGAAGAGCTTGCAGGTAAAAGGCAGGGATCAAAGACGAGACGCTGTACAGTGAAAGCGCTACCTGAGGGGGTGAAGGTGGCTCAGAAAAGGAAGGCTTGCTGCTCAGGGGAGATAAATGGAGGTGAAGTCTCTGAGATGGAAGCTGCCGCCTGCAGGGCTGCTAAGATCCGCCTGACTGAGCCCGTTCTCCTGGGCCTGGGCTCGTCTCCTGGAATCACTCCAGCTGACCCCAAAGCACGTGTGTTTGAATCGCCCCACGCGGCCAGAGACTGGCTAGCTGGAGCTCCGCCTTACCACGCGGGCAGCAGTGGGCAGCTGGATCTTGATGGAAAGGACCCCATGGGACCCGAGATTAAAGCCACTTTAAGCTTGCTACCGACCTGGGTTCTTGGACTCTTTAATCAACAGAAAGTAATCACGGGCCGACGAGGAGTTCAGGCCAGGCTTTACTGGGATTTGTTCTGTTGCAGGAGGGAGCAAGAATGAGAAACAGGTGCGTTTGGTCTCTCCCGGAGAGGGGGGCGGAGCTGGGGCCTTAGATGGCGTGAGGGTGGGGGCTGGTCAGTGGGCGGGTCCCCCCCCAGTTGTACCCCCCGCCTCCGGTGGCATTGTGGGCAGTACCCTGCTTTTGGTCCTGACACCTCAGAAGTGGCAGTTACGTTTGGCCTTTTTGTATCTTATTGTTCATAACTGGCCCCAGTGCACATGAAAACAGTTTTGTTTATTTATCTATCTTTTTTTTAATTTTTATTTTTATTTTTACATATTTTTATTTATACATTATATTTTTCCATTATACCCAGCTGCACAACGTGGTGACAGGGTTACACATACATATATGGGTTCATCACAAGTGGTTAGCCATAGTTCCCAGTGCTATACAGTAGGATCTCCTTGCTTTTCCAGCCCTGAGGCAACAGGGCTCAACCCCAGACCCCTAGACCCCCCTACAAACCCATTCCCTCCCCCACCCTTTTGGCAACCGCAAGTCTGTTCTCCAAGTCCTTGATTTTCTTTTCTGCATAAAAGTTCAATTGTGCAGTATATTAGATTCCAGTTATTAGTGATATCATATGGTATCTGTCTTTCTCCTTCTGACTTATTTCACTCAGTATGAGGGTCTCTAATTCTATCCATGTTGCTGCAAATGACATTATTTTATTCTTTTTTATGGCTGAGTAGTATTCCATTGTGTATATATACCACATCTTCCTAATCCAATCATCTGTCGGTGGACATTTGGGTTGTTTACATGTCTTGGCTATTGTGAATAGTGCTGCAATGAACATGCGTGTGCAGGTGTCTTTTTCAAGGAAAGTTTTGTCCGGGTATATGCCCAAGAGTGGGATTGCTGGGTCATATGGTAGTTCTATATATAGTTTTCTAAGGTACCGCCATACTGTTTTCTATAGTGGTTGTACCAGCTTACATTCCCACCAACAGTGCAGGAGAGTTCCCTTTTCTCCACACCCCCTCCAGCAATTGTTGTTTGTGGACTTGTTAATGATGGCCATTCTGACTGGTGTGAGGTGGTATCTTGTAATAGTTTTGATTTGCATTTCTCTAAACATCAGTGATGTTGAGCATTTTTTCATGTGCTTGTTGGCCATCTGCATCTCTTCTTTGGAGAACTGTCTATTTAGGTCCTTTGCCCATTTTTCAGTGGGATTGTTGGGTTTTTTTTGCTGTTGAGCTGCATAAGTTGTTTATATATTTTTGAGATTAAGCCCTTGTCAGTTGCATCATTTGACACTATTTTCTCCCATTCTGTAAGTTGTCTTTTTGTTTTCTTTTTGGTTTCCTTTGCTGTGTAAAAGCTTGTCAGCTTGATTAGGTCCCACTGGTTTATCTTTGCTTTTATTTCTGTTGCTTTGGGAGACTGACCTGAGAAAACATTTGTAAGGCTGATGTCAGAGAATGTTTTACCAATGTTTTCTTCCAGGAGTTTAATGGTATCTTGTCTTATATTTAAGTCTTTAAGCCATTTAGAGCTTATTTTTGTGCATGGTGTGAGAGTGTGTTCTAGTTTCATTGATTTGCATGCAACTGTCCAGGTTTCCCAGCAATGCTTACTGAACAGACTGTCTATTTCCCATTTTATGTTCTTGCCTCCTTTGTCAAAAATCAGTTGACCATAGGCATCTGGGTTTATTCCTGGGTTCTCTATTCTGTTCCATTGTTCCGTATGTCTGTTTTGGTACCAGTACCATACTGTCTTGATTACTGTGGCACTGTGATATTGCCTGAAGTCTGGGAGAGTTATGCCTCCTGCTTGGTTTTTGTTCTTTAGAATTGCTTTGGCGATTCTGGGTCTCTTGTGGTTCCATATAAAATTTTGCATTCTTTGTTCTAGTTCTGTGAAGAATGTCTTGGGTAATTTGATAGGGATTGCATTGAATCTTTAGATTGCTTTGGATAGTAGAGCCACACTTGCAGCATATGGAGGTTCCCAGGCCGGGGGTCAAATCAGAGATCCAGCTGCCAGCCTACACCACAGCAGCAGCAACAAGGGATCTGAGCTGCATCTGTGACCTACACCATGGCTCATGGCAACGCTGGATCCTTAATGCAATGAGTGGGGCCAGGGATCGAACCCATGTCCTCATGGATACTAGTCGGGTTCGTTACTGCTGAGCCACAATGGAGACTGCAATTTTGTTTTGTTTTGTTTTGTTTATTTGGGGAGGGACCATTGGTGAGTTGGTTGATTTATTTATTTGTTTATTTATTTATTGTCTTTTTGCCTTTTTCTAGTGCTGCACCCGCAGTATATGGAGGTTCCCAGGCTAGGGGTCTAATCGGAGCTGTAGCCGCTGGCCTACGCCACAGCCACGGCAACGCCAGATCCTTAACCCACTGAGCAAGGCCAGGGATCGAACGCGCAACCTCATGGTTCCTAGTCGGATTCGTTAACCACTGAG
The DNA here is from genome assembly GCA_004024745.2 of Catagonus wagneri. NCBI lineage: Eukaryota > Metazoa > Chordata > Mammalia > Artiodactyla > Tayassuidae > Catagonus > Catagonus wagneri. The sequence continues at coordinate 12,467,666 of PVHT020000061.1, forward strand.
CCACGACGGGAACTCCTGGTTTATTTATTTTTACACAGTTATTTTCAGTCCTTAATAATTTCTTCTGTTGCTCGAGGGGGTGTTTGTCCAGGTGCAGACACTGCAGCAAAGAGTCCTGGATCCCAGATCCCAGCCGTGGAGGAGCTTGCTTGATAGATCACCCGGCCCATGGTAAGCATTCATAACAAGGTTATTATTTCTATTGTTCTATTTATAACTATCCTCCCGATGGGTATGGACTATTCACTCTCCCTCCACCCCTGGATTTTGGATCTATAATTGTTCTAAGGTGGCGATGAGTTCCTTTTATCATGCCTTGTTCTTTTAATGGCGTCTGAAGGCTTCTTGTCCCCTAACTGTCCACATGTGACTTTGACAGTCAGACATTTTTTACCCATCGGCAGTGACAATTCACTCCACATTGACCCACACAACCCCAGACCCACAGACCCAAACACCTGATTCGACAAAACACGCCACCCCGCACGCTAGCACAGCTTGGCAGGAAGAAGCACCGCCCCCTTCATTTCTGATCTTTGAATGTGGAACGTTTTATGAATGCTGAATGTGTTGGGTGGCTGGTCCCCAAAGTCCCTGCATTTTGGTGGCGGCAGTATGACCTCCAGGTGAGTGTACTGTTTACTTAACCTTCACTGCTGACTTGCATGAAGCCACCTCTGGACCGAACTTAAGGCTCTGCCTTAGAAGGAATCCCCGGTGCCCTGCGGCTGGGTCACATGAGGTCTGACATCATCTGTAGGTGGGAGCTTCCAAGATGCTGCCACTGGAAACTTGGCACCTTAGCTCTCTCAGGAGACAGAAGGGAACACAAAGAAAAGCAGAATGAGAAGCATATGCCAGCTTCAAAAATCTGAGCGATCAAATGACCGGGGAGAAGAAACAGATCAAGCACTTACTCCATAGACAAAACCCTTGCCCCTTGGCATCCAGACATATTTACAATCAAAGGAACTTGCGAGGCTTATCTGGTTCAACCATCTGCCTCCAAGGAAGAAGACTTATCTAGAACTTCAAAGCATGGAAAACTCTTCAGGGGACTGATGGTACAGAACCTGCTTTGGTAAGTGGCTCCTTTAGAGCCGTGGCTCTTAGCTGGACCTGCCTGACGCCGGGGAGGAGGGGTGAAGCCGGAGGGTTTGGGCATGTCCCAGCAGCAGAGATTCTTCCTATTTTTTTTTTTCGGGTGTCCATAGGCTTTTATTTATTTTTATGTTTTGCTTTTAGGGCCACCCTGTGGCATATGGAGGTTCCCAGGCTAAGAGTCGGATGGGAGCTACAGCTGCTGGCCTACAGCACAGTCACAGCAACTCAGGATTTGAGCCACGTCTGCGCCCTACACCACAGCTCACGGCAACACTGGATCCTGAACCCAAGCATAGAGGCCAGGGATGGAACCTGCATCCTCATGGATACTCGTTTGTTCCCGCTGAGCCACAATAGGCACTCCTATCTTTTTTTTGTTTTGTTTTTAATAAATTTTATTGGAGCATAGTTGATTTAAAAAGTTGTGTTCATTTCAGGTGTGCAGCGAAGTAAACCGGTTATACATTTATCTGCTCCTTTTCAGATTCTTTTCCCACCTGGGTCATTACACAGTATTGAGTAGACTCCACCTGTGCTCTACGGCAGGTCCTTGTTACCTGCCCGTTGTACGTACGGTGGTGTGTGTGTCAGCCCCAACCCCCAGCCCACCCCTCCTTTCCCGCCAGCTTTCCTCTTGGATAACCATAAATTTGGTTTCAAAATCTTTGAGTCCCAAAAGCAGAGATCCTTATGTATGCTAAGTGCGTAGAGATGGCCTTAGGGAGAGGAAGGCAGGAGGTTGCTAAATGAAGCTTCTGCAAACTCCTTGGATGGCCCAAACAGAGTATTTTGAAAACACAAAGCCTCACCTCTATTAATCATCATGCTATTTTTAATTAAAATATTTCAAACATAAGGAAAAATTATAGATTACTGAAAGAAATACCCATGTATAGCCTTACCCGGATTGGCCAATTAACATTTGTCTTATCTGTTTTACTTTTCTCTCTCTCTCACACACACCCTAAAGATAAAAATAATACAATATCTCTACTATCTATCTATCTATCTATCATCTATCATCTCTCTATCATGTACATCTAATTTTCTTGAGCAATGGTGATAAAATTGTTAAAAATTTTCAACCCAGATTGTCACTGTTTCTTCCCCTTCTGGATCTTTTTGAGAATCTATCCTTTAGAATCAAAAAGTTTGTCCTTACATTTGGTTCTCCCACACTAAAAGATAAACTATAGGAGTTCCCATCATGGCACAGCCGTTAACAAATCCGACTAGGAACCATGAGGTTGTGGGTTTGATCCCTGACACCGCTCAGCGGGTTAACAATCTGGTGTTGCCGTGAGCTGTGGATTGGCGTAGGCCAGCAGCTGTAGCTCCAATTCGACCCCTAGGCCAAAAACTTCCATAAGATTAACAAAAGACAAAAAAAAAAGATAAACTATATATTTTTACCCCAGTGTAAAAGGAAGGTAGCTGTCACTGCCATAAACAATGCTTGCCTCTAGATTTTTGTCAGAGAAGAAAGGAAAGCACTGAACATGTATAATGACTGACCTGGTTCTGGCCAACATGGACAATGGCCAGGATTCAAATGCTTCCAGTTTCTACATTTTTTTTAGGGCCACGCCCACAGCATATGGAGGTCCCCAGGCTAGGAGTCAAATTGGAGCTGCAGATGCCGGTCTACACCACAGACACAGCCATAGCAATGCCAGATTTGAGCTGTGTCTTCGACCTACACCATGGCTCATGGCAACACCGGATCCTTAACTCACTGAGTGGGGCCAGGAATCGAACCCACATCCTCATGGATACTGGTTGGGTTCTTAAGCTGCTGAGCCATAACGGGAACTCCCAGTGTCTACATTTTCGTACCAACCGGGTAAGCCGAGATGGCTCTGTGACTCTACCTTCTGTTCTGTCTCCTATTCTGCAAAGGTGGCACGAGGAACTTCACAGGGAGGGTACCTGCCTACCCGCTCAGCTCTGAATCCTTCAGTGTCTACGCTGCCATCTGACTCCCTGTGTGTGTGGAGTTTTACTATAAAAAGACAGATTGTCAAAATATCTTGTTGCTGGACCCCATCTTACGCTTCCGGCCAGTCTTGACACTTCTCCATACCGTGTCCTCAGACACCAGCAGCCTCCCAGTGTTTGTGTGTGTGGACATCACCACTGAGGCTGACAACGCAAGTCAACAGTGGCTTATGGAGCATCTGACTCTGGATCGCCGTTAGGTCCTGGAGATTCCGACCTGACCCCTGCCCTCGCTGGGCTTATATCTACCGGACAAAGAGATAGTAGCCCAGTAATTGTATCTGTGCCACCTGCTGTATTAGGGGAAGCAGGGCTTTTGGGGGACCCTCCTGCAGGTGGTGTTGAACCTGGTCTAGGGACAGGAGGGGAAGCGAAAGAGATGCTTAGGCTGAGATTTTCAAAAAGTTGCTGCTGTGGCTGGGTTTTAGCCCTGGCCCCGGGACTTCTACATGCGGTGGGTGTGGCCAAAAAGAAACAAGAAGTGGAGCTGTGCACAGCCTCAGATTCAATGACGTTAAATCATGCACATCAAAATTCAATCAGTATTACTGTTATAGCAGGCAGACAGGTATGAGCAGAGAAGCTGGACAAGGGGCTAGATGGCCAGAAACCACATATTTGGGGTGATAAATGTCCTGGAGGCAGACGAGGAAAGGTAGGAAAGGGCACGAATCTCCAGTGTCCGAATGTTACCTATTGCTCATGATGCCCTCATTATAATAAAATTAACTATGCAGATAAGAAGGCATGCACTGATACCATGATGCTTCTGATCATAGTGAAATAAAGACAAAAAAAAAAAAAAATCCCTCCATCCCTTAGGAAGGTGAAACTGGAATGAAAATTAGGGAATATGACCCTCAAGCCCCACCTGCCCAGTGAGTGTCAGCCCATGCAATTGGATGTCGCTTGTAACCAGTGTGCCAGAAAACGCAGGACAACTGCTGGCCTCTCTGCCTGCCTCTCCCTAAGAGGTGTATTTCTGGAGTCTGAGTCGTGGCTCAGTAGTTAACGAACCCAACTAGTGTCCTTGAAGACACAGGATCCATCCCTGGCCCTGCTCAGTGAGTTAAGGATCCGGCATTGCTGTGAGCTGTGGTGTAGGTCACAGATGTAGCTCGGATCCCACGTTGCTGTGGCTGTGGTGTAGACCTGTGGCTACAGCTCCGATTCAGCTCCTGGCCTGGGAACCTCCATATGCTGCAGGTGCGGCCCTAAAAAGACAAAAGCCCCCCGCCCCCCAAAAAAAGAGGTGTATTTCTCACTTAAATAGATCCTCATTTTTCTTTCTCAGTTTCTATTTGAATTCCTTCTGAGATGAGACAAGAACCTGACCTTCAGGAACCCACCGTTCTACCGATTTTTCTTCTCTGCTGCAATGTCCAGTTTGCTTAAGGCAAAAGGAGTCCCAGCTAATTACGGCCACCACCTTCAAAGCAAGCGCGATGGAAAGTTCCAACTGTTCTTGGATCCAGATGACAGAATAGAGAATTGTTTTTCGATAATTCTTTTCAAAGAATATTATCTTCCTTTGTACACCACCAAGGAAAAGAATATTTTGAAAATTACTGCTTGACCAACTAGTCACAGCAAAGGAGAGATGGGATTGGTCAAAAATACATTTCCATACGGCCTGACTACCCGCCCTGTGAGGTCCCTGCTTCTTGAGGGAAAAGCACAAAGGAAATAGCAGCTACTCCAGCTCCAAGATCCCCATTTCCTCAAATATAATTCTGTTGCCCAGTATTAAATTATGAGAATGACATCCTCGGCCTTATAAAGTTGGTTTTACTCTTTCAAAGTTCCTCCCATCCGCCTCGTCTCCTGCCTCAAAAAGCTGCTGAAAAATAAATGAACCGAGATAATACATTCATCTCTTCTGATCTCCAGGTGACTTTCATACATAATGCTTAACCCCAGGCCCCGGGGACACGAGTCTTCCGCCCCAAGCAGATGTGATGAAACAACAAGAAATTTTCAGGGAAATCCTGAAAAATTGAATCGTCGGCAGCGAGAACAAAGATTCAACCTCTAGATTTCTAGCTGTGGGTGGTTCTACCCACAACAGATACCATTTAAAATTTAATGCCAAATCCTTTGAGTTTTTCAAAAGAAGATATTTAATGAACTGAGGGTGTGGGTGACATTCTCAATTATTCATAGCATCCGTTTCTCAGTGAAATGATTCGTGCTTCAAAAGGGAAGAAAAGAAAACACCAACGATTTGCTAGGCTCTGTACCTCCTTTATTTCTTCTAACTACCTTGAGCAGAGGTATTATGGTTGGTCAGCAATAATCTGAGCTGGGGCTCAGAGAAGTAGGTCTCGGAGCTAAATTTATTTAGCTATGAAGTAAGGAAGTTAGTTAGGGTTAGATCTCAGATACCCTTGACTAATTTTTTTGGTATTCCTCTACACCAGGAATTTTGGCGTCTTCATTCCTGTAGAAATTCACCTATGAGGGAGTTCCCATTGTGGCTCAGTGGGTTAAGAGCCTGACTAGTAACCATGAGGACGTGGGTTTGATCCCTGGCCTCGCTCAGTGGGTTAAGGATCCCAAGTTGCCATGAGCTGTGGATTGGATCTGGCTCAGATCCTGCATTGCTGGCTCTGGCATTGCTGTGGGTCAGATCTGGCTCAGATCTGGCATCACGGTGACTGTGGTGCAGGCCAGCAGCTGTAGCTCCCATTCGACTCCTAGCCCGGGACTTTCCATATACCGTGGGTGAGGCCCTGAAATGAAAACAAAACAAAACACAAAAACAAAAACAAAAAAATCAAACCTGTAAGTAATGCCAGTATACATTTTGGGGGAGATGAGAGTTGAAAGGACCCAGACGCGTTTCTTTAGTCTGCGCTGTCAGTCTCCCATCTGGGAACTTAGAGTTCTGTGTCTGCTCCAAGTGGAAGCAGAGTCTCTCCCCTGAGATCTGACTAAATGGCATAGGGTTTCCCTTTTCACATTTTCCATTGATTCAGCAGACAGTCCATTGCCCTAAAGTTGAGTTTTGTCTTTTTGCCAGTCTGGTTGCAGCGAGGCGCATTTCATTTCTACCGTTATTAACGCTACAGCTTTAGGAAGGACGGCTAGGAGACAGAACGGGACTGTGTGGGGCAGGGAAGGCAACGGATAATATTAAGTCCCTTTTGACAATCAGGACATTTTAAAATTGAGTCAAATTCACTTAGCATCATTTCGACCACTTTACAGAGTACGATCCAGTGGAATTTTGTGCTTTCACGATGCTGTACAGCCATGGCCATCGACTAGTTCAGAACGTTCTCATCATCCCCAAAGGCAACCGTGTGCCCATTAAGCAGCAGCCAGCCCCCTCCCCCGCCCCCCCCGCCCAGCCCCTGACAACCGCTAATCTGCTTTCCGTCTCCATGGATTTGCCCATTCTGGAGATTTCATATAAATGGAATTAAACAATATGCGGTCTTCTGGGTCTTGCTTCTTTCACAGAGCTTAATGTTTTCAAGGTTTGGCCATGTGGCAGCATGTTTGATAAGTTACTTTTGAGTTAAAAAACAAAATTGAGAGCAGAGCTCCCAGCCCCACTTCACCTGGCTGGGTATCTCCTTTCACTCCCTTTGCCTCGTGGCCCGTGAAAGAAAGACCCGCCACCGTAAACCTCTGATCTGGTGCCTTATCCAGTTCTAAGGAAACGGGGGACGGGGATTAAAAGAAACAAAGGAAATATCTGTCCCGGGAGGACTGCTGCTCCTCCACGGGTGCACATAAACTTTTCTGGGGCGAAGTTTTCGTTGTACTTTGCTCTGCTGTTATACATACTCAAAAACATTGTGTGACAAGGTTTTGGCTCAGAAAGAAATGACCTAGCATTGCTATCTCTTTGTTTTCTTTTCCAAAAGCCCTGGGGAAGTAAAAAACAAAACCATGGCAATGCAGAAATAAAGGGTATAAACAAGGACCTGGGAGCTGCTCCGGGAGAAAAGTGAGTAGGATCACAATGACATCACCGCTGGTGAAACAGGCGCCCACCTCTTGGCAAGTGTGACGCGGGAACAATCCCATCAAATCATGGCTTAAACATTTTCTCCCGCCGTGCCTTGTCTCAGATGTCTGCGAGAGAAAACCCAGCCCTTTGTTAGGTCCCTGTTTATTTCTCTGTTGCCTCTTTCTCTCAAGGCTTCTTGGTGGATGGTAAGCTCTTTGAGGCAAGGATCGATGTCGGCTTTGTATTTCTTTTTTATTTATTTATTTAAAATGTTTTTACAGTCGCACCCACGGCGCTTGAAAGTTCCTAGGCTAGGGGTCGACTACCCCACAGCCACAGCAACGCTGGACCCGAGCTGTATCTGGAGCGACCTAGAGTGCGGCTTGCAGCAACGCCAGATCCTTAACACACCTAGGGAGGCCAGGGATTGAACCTGCCTCCTCACGGATACCAGTCAGGTTCTTAACCTGCTGAGCCACAATGGGAACTCCCGATTTGTGTTTCCTAACTGGACCTCTGATGGTTCAAAGGCCCTCGTCTGTACAGCAACAGGACTTCATACATCTCTATACGTGGTGTCAGTCACTGCCGTGGCAACACGGCCTCAGCATCTCAGTGGTTTCACACAAGAAGCGCTTATTCTTTGCTCCCGTCACAGCTCAGAACAGGTCTGGCAGCTCTCCTCCAGGCGATGCCTCAGGGACTCAGGCGCCTTTACCCTCGGGCTTTGCTGCCTCTGGGGTCCCCACGGAGTCCTCTGCTCATCGTCTGAGCAGAGCTGAGCGGCAAGCAAGAGGCGAGCAGGCAGCGGTGTCCTGGTGCCCTGGCCTCCATCACTCCCAGTGCAGCTCCTTTGGCCATCGCGAGGGGGCTGGCTGACTAGTCTGTGTGACCAGGAGGTGTAGACGGTGTTGCTGAGCACCCAGCCGGTCTCGGCCACACCCGTTCCCTCCCCTCCGGCCAGCTCAGGAGGAGGCAGGTGTGGGCACCGCCTCCCGCTGCGTCCCGGCCGTCCCGCCGCCGCCATGCCTCTGTTTTGCAGGACGCCAGACCAGTGAGCTTCACTCTACCCTGGACCACCATTCACTCTCCTGCTGCCCACTTGTTGCAGTTCTAGAAGCTTCTGTGTGCTTTCGATCAATGCTGCTGCCCTGCTGAAGCTGAACTCAGGATAAAGAAAGTCAATTCCGTGAGTTCCTAGTGTGGCTCAGTGGGTTAAGAACCCAACATAGTGTCCATAAAGATGTGGGTTTGATCCCTGGCCTCACTCAGTGATGCTGTGAGCTGTGGTGTAGGTCGAAGATTCAGCTTAGATCCTGTGTGGCTGTGGCTGTGGTGTAGGCCTGCAGCTGCAGCTCCGATTCAACCCCTAGCCTGGGAACTTCCATATGCTGCAGGTGGAGCCATAAAAAAGATTTTATAAAAAGGAAAAAAGGGAGTCTATTTCCTCTTTACTGATTCCCACAGATCCTTCCCTTATTTGTCACCAAAGCCAAGGCCAGACTGGAAGAACCAAACTTTACTGAGGGCTTGAATCTCACAGAAGGAAATGACAATGCAGAGAAATGTGGAACCTATTCGAGATGCTGTTCTCAGAGGCCCTGGCCGCAGCCCCAGCGTCTCCGTCCTGCCTCCCCGGCGTGCGTGTTATCTCTCTTCTCCCCACGTTGGAGGAAAGAGCTCAGGCACAGGCCTCTCTGCTGATCCAGAGGCTTCGTTGTTCCCAAGCCCCTCAAAGGCAAGAGGCCCTCCACCTTCTGAGTCTCTTCTCTCTGGTCCTGGATCTTCTCGTTGCCCTTTGACGAGTTCTGGAAATTTCCATTCCCTTTCGAAAACTATGCCAGCCCCAGCCCATGGAAGGAGTACTCCATTCTCAGAAACACAGCTTCTTTCTTTATTTGCTGTTGAAGTATGGTTGATGTACAGCAGGATTATAGAAGTTACAAGAGTATAATATAGTGATTCGCAATTTTTTAAGGTTATATTCCAGTCATAGTTTTATATTTTTATTTATTTTTTTGCTTTTGAGGGCCGCACCTCTGGCATATGGAAGTTCCTGGGCTAGGGGTTGAATTGGAGATGCCAGCCTACACCATAGTCACAGCAACGTGGGATCTGAGCCGCATCTGTGACCTACACCATAGCTCTTGGCAACGCCAGATCTTTAACCCACTGAGCGAGGCCAGGGAATCGAACCCGCAACCTCATGGATAGTAGTTGGGTTTGCTTCCACTGAGCCATGATGGAACTCCTCCATTTATAGTTATTAGAAAATATCAGCTATCGTCCCTGTGCTGTACAACATATGTACCCTTGGGGCTTATTTTATACCTAATAGTTTGTACTTCTTGCTCCCCTTTTCCTGTGTGCCCCACTTTGGAATGACTGCCTCGAGGTGGGAATTCTCTTTCTGTGGGCTTGGCACATATCAAATGCTCAAAAGATGTTTCTTTAAAGTGCAAATCGATAAACGAACAAACTATGCTTCCTGGGGTATACCAGCCTTACGGGAAACATTGTCACTCTAATGATCAAATGGTTTTTCTCCGGATGTGCCCTCTCCCCATTGCACACCCTTCAGATTCCAACCAGATATTCCTGTTATTGCCCGGGGCATTGCGCGTATTTTCTCAGGCTTTCATTACCTTGAATATGTTTTTATGTGTTGGTTAGGGTCAAACAGTGTACCAAAAGCCCTGGGAATAAACACAGCGAAGAGGATGATGATAACGAAGATGGTGAATGTTTGAGAAGCTCATCAAGAGTACAGCTCTTTCTGGGGTTCTGAACCAATCGAGAAATAGAGCCAGCATGCAGAGTCGAAGTTAGAATGTTTAAAAAAATCCCCAATTAAGCTTACACTGGAGAATGAGCCTTCTATCTGTGGACAAGTGGGCTTCTAAATACTAGATCTCAGAATTAAATAGACTTACCCACCCAGAAACAGGAAATGATCTCCACATTGTCTGTCCCTGTAAAATCAGCCAGGGAGAGACAGAACCTGACTCTCGGAGGGGAGGCGGGCCCGTAAGGGAAAGGACAGGGAAGGGTTAATTGACAGAATACCATCCTGCTGGTTACCCCACTTTGCCTGCCATGGGTGATCTTTCCTAAAGCCCAGGCCTAGAGTGACAGCTCGGCTCTCAACATGCGTGGAAGATGCAGGCGGCCCGTGTCTGTCGAAGGCGCGACCCCTGGTGTGACGGCCCGGCAACACCTGTCCCAGGGCTGCTGGCACCTGGTCCGGGTGATAATGTCTGAGCCGGCTCCTGTGGTTTTGCCAAAGACACCAAAGTTGCTGAAGAAGTGTTGGCACCTGCAGGTTTGCAAGCTCAGCGTCTCTCAGAGCTTAGGATAAAGGGCTCCTGTGGTTTCCACCAGCTCTTTGCCTGCAGCCCCCTGTGCCTAAGATTCAGGCTGGGCGAGTGAGGACCAAGCAGCAGGATGCTTGGAGGGAGCGATCCAGCCACCGCAGGGCAATTGTGGGGATAAATCCAGAGGTCGTTCATGCCACCCAGGGAGATGCCACCGGAACTGAAAAAAGAGCATTTGCCATGCAGCCTTTCTCCGGTGTGTCTGTCGTGGGTCTCCCTGCCCGTACTGAATAATGAACGGGAAATGCTTATAAAGCCTGGAATTCTTTGTGAATAGCAGTTATTTGCAATGTCGTTTGACTTTGGTGTTAACGACATTACCGCGCTACGTGTAAGTGTTAAATACAAATTTGTATACTGTGCTTGTTTTTAACCCAGTATTGGTATTTCTCTTTTTTACTTTATTTTTTTAATTATTTACTTATTTTAGGGCCACACCCAGGGCGTATGGAAATTCCCAGGCTAGGGGTTGAATCAGAGCTGCCGCTGCCAGTCTACACCACAGCCACAGCAGATCCTTAACCTCCCGAGCGAGGCGGGGGTTGGAACCCACAACCTCATGGATGCTAGTCTGGTTCTTAACCTGCTGCGCCACCACGGGAACTCCCCAGTCTTGGTATTTCTTAACGTAATGTTTCAGGAATCTCAAACACAGCAGGAAATTGGGGCTCCTCAGCCCCCCCCGGAGAGTCCCCACCTCACTCCTTTTGTCGGCGCCCCCCCCATTTCGAACCCCGGTTCTGTATCAAACTTGTCTGCCTCGAAAGCCTTTCCTGAAAAGGGCTCTTTCCCAGAAGGCTCCTCCTTTTCTCCCGTAGGTAGACTCCCCCCCAGGGCTTGGAACGGGCCCGGACTTGCCTGAATCCCGGTGTGGACCCAGCTTAGGCTCGTGCTGGGGTCCCTGCCTTGCAAAGGATGAACCAGAACTAACCGAATTAATCCGGGAGTTTAATTAAACAAATAAAAGCAACTTTCAGGGGGTGGATTAGAAGAGGACCCTGTTTCTTGGATTGGTTTCCATTTGTCTTTCACCTTGAGCTCCCATTCAGTAGTTAGGCCTGATTAAATCCGTGTATTTCAGGGGTCACACCTAGAAATCTTGCAAGCATGCTCACAATTTAAGGAATGTTTCGAGCACACTTTTGTTGGGGATTTGATTCAGCAAAACTTGTTTGGGAATTCTAAATCTTTCTACTTTTTTTTTTTTTCACAGAAGTCTCACTTCTGGTTCTATTTAGGGCTCAAATGTATGAGTGATTTGTGTTTCTCTGATTCTGTGGTGAAGGTGCTTACTGAAATGACTGAGAGGCCGGTGGTGAGAAGAGGAAGCGGATAAAACTTGCCAAACTTGGTTTTAAAACATGTAAATAGGACTTCCTATCGTGGTTCAGTGGTAACGAACCGACTAGTATCCATGAGATTGCGGGTTCAGTCCCTGGCCTCGCTCAGTGGGTTAAGGGCCTGGCATTGCTGTGAGCTGTGGTGTAGGTCACAGACGCAGCTCGGACCTGGCATTGCTGTGGTCATGGTGTGGGCTGGCAGTTGCAGCTCCAATTTGGACCCTAGCCTAGGAATTTCCAGATGCTTCAGGTGTGGCTGTAAAAAGACACACACACACACACACACACACACACACACACACAAAGACAGTGTAAATGATCACAGTTTTGTTGTCATGACGCAAGTAAGTGATGATTTTTGCCTGCTATTCTGCTGCTGACCAACTGACCTAATCAGCTCCTCTCCTACACACAGCGCCCTCCGTCAAATTCCAAGCGAAGTCTGTGATCCCTGAGAATCTGGGTGTGGTTACTCCCATTGCTGGATCACTGGCTGTTTTAGCAGATGCCACCAGCGGCATCTACCTGCCTCCAGCACAGGCAGAAAGCTGGGCAGCCCGAGGCTACCTTGGGTCACTGGAGAGTCCCTTCTGGAAGTGAGAAGCTGCGTCTCAGTTACTCAGTGAGCCTCCTGGCAGTCACAACCATGAGGAGGGGCAGCGGAAAGTGCCAGGGTGGTCTTGACGCAGCCCGATTGAAAGCAACTTCAGGTTCCTGCCACGCTCTGGGGCGTTCGTTACTGTGTGTTCATGTGTTTGTGTGTCAGTGTGTACTGTTCACAAGACTGTTTCCCTTTTTCTTTTTTTTTTTCCCCTTTGGTTTTCAGAGCCGCACCTGCAGCATACAGAAGTCCCCAGGCTAGGGGTTGAATCGGAGCTGTAGCCGCTGGCCTATACCACAGGCACAGCAATGCAGGATCTGAGCCTCGTCTGCAACTTACATCCCAGCTCACGGCAATGCCGGATCCTTAACCCACTGAGAGGGGCCAGGGGTCGAACCTGTGTCCCATGGATCTAGTTGGGCTCATTACCGGGGAGCTACAACGGGCGCTTCCATAAGACTGTTTCCTACCTGACTGTTTGTGCTTGGAGGGCAGATTCTTACTTATATCCTTTCAGTGTTACATACCCAGTGGGCACTTAGCAGGGTCTTGATAAATACATACGGAATCAAACATGCTCTGTTTGAACTTTTCCTTTTATCTTCGTTCATATACTACAAAGAAAATCACAAAATAGATCCTCCTCTTGCACGTTACAGCTTAGTCCATGTATTTTGTTGACTGGGAAAAAAAAAAAACGTACAGCCTAGGATTTGAGAATTACGTTCTGTTTGGTGGACAAAACTGAGAGCTTAAGCCTGGAAGGCAGCCTCTCAGTTCGCCCTGGGGGCTGCGCCCAAAAGGGCAGGGAGGAGCTAGGATGGACAGGAGTTTTGCCACAAAAATCAGGTAGTAGGAATATCCAAAAATTACCATTAGTTAAAGAAAACCAGGCATCTCAAGTTGAAGCATTGTGTTTTTCCACACATGGGAAGATGCAAAAGTCTGGGCTCACTGAAATCATCCTTTGATTAGCACTTCACTGTCTAGGGCCAGTACCCTGTCTTTCTGCACCCTGAACCCCCCAAGGCGCACAGCTGGGGTGACAGCTGGGGCTGCTGGCTTGGTGGTGGCGGTATCTTTGTGTACCGACTTTTCACCCACAATTTGACTCAGTCTTCTCTCTAGGTTGAATGACCTGATCAGGTGGCTAGTGGCCTTTTCTTCTTTTCTCTTATTTTTAAAAGTTTTATTGAAGGGCAGTTAATTTACAAGGTTGTGATCATTTCTGCTGTACAACAAAGTGACCCAGTCGTACACAGACACGCATCTATTCTCTCTCAGACTCTTTTCCCACATAGATGATCACAGAATACTGGGGAGACCTCTCTGTGCTACACAGCAGGTCCCCATTGGCCACTCATTCCATGTACCTCAGTGTGGCGTGGCTAGTAGTTTCAAAAGGATTAACTGGCTGGAGGATAAACCTGGAACTGTTTTTAAGACAACAGGGGTTAAGCACCCCCAAGTGCCACCGGCCACCACGTGAAGTGCTTCCGGGCTTTACACCTCTGCTGCAGATGTTACGTCATCATTCCTCCTGCAGCGGGACTGATTTTAAAATTTGACGTGCTTCAGTTTATACGATCAGTACGCACAGGAGGGAAGAATGCTCTCTTCAGCAGTCTGTAGCAATCCTGGTGTAGCTAGCATGCTTCAGTGGACAGAGTCCAAAGGGCTCAGTTAAGTACCAGTTAGGTCCTGGAGTGAGTTCATTTACACCTTTGATGGCAGGCAGGGGACGGGTGGACCCAACTCCATTCCACATACGCCAGCGCGGGGGGGGTGCTCTGAAGAGGGAGGAGAGCATGCGGGGAGCTCAGGATACGGGGGGTGGAGGATAACCCGAGTCTAGAAAGAGCTAATGCTCAGAGCTGGATGGAATGGATATTTGTTGTTTGCCTTCCTGGTATCCGGCATTTCGGTTGCTGTCAACAGCCCCTATTTTCATTTTGGGTTCCACTCCAGCTCCACTTCATTTCTTACGGCCCAGAATGGGCTCTGACTCTGGGCGTGGAAACTGGATTGAAGACTGAGCAAACTGCTGTAACCCATTCTCTTGGCACAGGGCGGGAAGGGGACCTAGCCCGGCCTGGTCAGTGTGTCCAGATTTTTCTCGAGAATTCCGAGTCAAAGCCTCTTCTCTACCAGAGATGGACCTTAAGGAACTTGTTCTCAGAGCAGGTAACAGCCATTTGCGGGTCCTGCAGGGAGAGCCTTCCTGAGAATGGAATCAAGGCAAGGGAGGTGGGGTCCCTTCCAAGAGGACACTGGAAAAAATGGGTCTCGGAGCCCCTGCTCCGTGATGTACTTGAACTTCTGAAATTTCAAGTTGCACGAGCCAATACATTTCTTTTCTCATTTAGGCCAGTTTGGGTTGGATACTTTGTTACTCGCAACTGTAAAAATCCCATGTATGCACTCCGTTAGCTAAATTCTTTCTTCAGGTCCAAAGGGTGAGCACAGGGTGAAGATCGAGAAGAAAAACAAGCAAATTGTAAGAGGATGCCGAAGGGTCTGCGACATGTGGCCGTGAAGAAGAAGCCTCTACAATGATGGCCTTGAATGGGGGTGTGCAAATGGCTGGGTTGGCAATTAAGACCTTACTTCTCTTACAATTCTTTTTTTTTTTTGAAGTTCAATTTTTGGATAAGTCCCAAATGTTCTTATTTAAAACATAGCTTTAGAGATCTAAATATGGGCTATAAACCTTCCCAAGGCCTCCTGACCTTCTGAGAAATATTTGAACCATAAAATCCAAAAATAAACTCAGTCTGTTTTTTTAAAAGTTTTAACCATCCGAAAATCAAAAAGGAGCACAGATTCCGCTAATTCAATTAACTCCAAGTCTTAGTTACCAAGAGCAACAGATATTTTGAACACAGCTCTCCGACACTGCTCTCTTTCTTTACACCCATTTCTTTTGGCAAATGGGTAGAAAATCTGCAGTACACCCCACCATGAGAATATAAGATTGTTTCAGATAGTCACAGACATGAAGTAAATTACCCTTTAATCCCTAACTAATGCCCAGCATCTGTGGCTTCAATTCCATTAATTTTTTCCCACTCCTGCTGATCAGAACACAAGATTTGATCATAGCTAGAGGTTCAGTTTAATCTCCACAAAAATGTGATGCTAATCCTCAAATAAGAGTTCACAGAGGAGCTCCCATTGTAGCTCCGTGGGTTAAGGACCCATGGTAGTCTCCATGGGGATTCAGGTTTGATCCCTGGCCTTGCTCGGTGCGTTAGGAATCTGGCGTTGCTGCAAACTACGGTGTAGGTCACAGATGCAGCTCGGATCTGGCATTGCTGTGGCTGTGGTGCAGGCCAGCAGCTGCAGCCCGGATCTGACCCCTAGCCTGGGAACTTCCATATGCCAAACCTGCAGCCCTAAAAAGTTAAAAAAAAAAAAAAAAAGTGGAGATGAAACTTGAGCCCAAATTTGGTCCTTGCCTATTTTTGCTCCCTGCTGAATTCCCAGGATGGCAGGCAGTTCCTGGCACGTGGTGGGCACTCGACATCTCTTTGGGCATGACCATAATCCTCCCTGGCCAATCCGATCAGCTGTGCAAGGAGCCTGGCGCCCTGCGGCCACCTGTGTTGGGGCACCATCACGGCACCCAGGGCACTGGGCTCTGCAGGTCCTCATTGAATTTTCCCCTAATTAGATGTGCGAAAGCCTGAGTGCGGGGCTGGGGGAGCTTATTCCTATATGAGGCCTTACTGTCGCTGGTAAAACTCTCCAGCTCCGCACGCAATGTGAAACAACGCCTGAATCATGGGAGGTCCCGCATGAGTGTGTCAAATGAATAAACATACTGTGCATGATTCAGGCCTGAAAGATACGTTGACAGCTTGAAAATGGTAACTAACATTCCTCTTAGCTTCTCTTTGCACCCTCATTTCAACGCGAATTCAATCAGCACCTACCTATGCCAAACACTGTGATTTTTATGTAGGTAGCAAAGAGGCAGGAATGACGAGGCCGAGCCAGAGTGTAACTTGGGTACCACTTCTGTTGCTAGGCCAGGGTACGGATAGTTTAAGCCATCATGGGAGGGCAAATTACCTCGCCACTCCTTTTCCAGAAGCCATCTCTTGACGCCCTGAACCCAGCGATCCTGAGTCCCTTATTCTCTGACACACAGGATCCTGTGGGTTCTTAGGCACTTAAACAACTGTCTGTTTTTCTGCGTGTGTCTTTTTAGGGCTGCACACGAGGCATATGGAAATGCCCAGGCTAGGGGTCTCATCGGAGCCATAGCCACTGGACTACAACACAGCATTGCAGGATCTGAGCCACATCTGCGACCTACATCATAGCTCACGACAGCGCCAGATCCTTAACCCACTGTGTGAGGCCAGAGATCAAACCTGCGTCCTCGTGGATACTAGTTGGGTTTGTTACTGCTGAGTCACAACAGGAACTCTTCTGCGAGTGGCACGGAGGGCACAGTGAGGGCGCAGGGATGACGAATGCACTGGGGAAGCCTGCATTGACCTTCCTGGGGTTGTATCGCCCCGGACAGACGGATGGAGGGTTAAAGGTCATCCTCGGTGTTTAATTCTTTCCGGGTCACAGGATTTGGAGGTAGGGCTCATCTGTCAAAGGCAGAGAGCCCCATCTCGGCTGATCTCGTTTGCTCTGCAGTGAAGCATCTGTTCAGGAAGCCTTGGACAATCTCTCTTTAGCAACGGCTGTGCCAGTTCTGTTGCTCGGCAAACCTCCAGATCCGAATGCTTCTCCCCTGGGCTTCTTGGTTAGTGATGATTAGGGGTTCGAGTTGGGGATTTTAAGCCACAGTCATGTCTTTCCATTAGATATTGCGAAATGGGTCCCCAGAAGACTCGTGCTGATATTGGTTGATACGGTCCCGTTTGATACAGCACTTAAAACTGTATTCAAAGCACCTCGCAGGTGCTACTTCAGAAAAAAATGATTAATGTTCTCCTAGCCTTACTACTCCCTGACTGTAGATTTATACTTGACTTGTCTGTTTCTTCTGGAAGATCTATAAGTCGTTTCCAACATATGGGTTTCAGGGACAGTTTGGAAGCGCGTTCCCTTCATTTCTAGGTTGTTGTTCAGTAGCAGGAATGCAAGTAGCAATAATACTTGAAATTTATGAGCACTTATTATGTGATCTAAATGCTTTATATGTGTTATGGTAATTTTAATGGCTGGAGCTTACCCAGAGAGACTGAGGTTGCACAAATTCATCCAACCCCGATTGCTTGGAAACCGGGATTCAGGAGCAGATTAGTGTAATTTCACTGGTCTTTTGGCATTTCTTATCTGTGTGTGACATTTCCAGGCACTGGGATGGAAGCCGGGACCGAGCATCGGGCTTCACCACCCGCTCCCACTTCCGGTTTCCAGGCACCACTGAATCCTGTTGCTCCTTCATCCTCTTAGTTCTTGGACCGCTCCGCTTCTGCCCGCCTCCTGTTCGAGACTCCCCTGTCTGTGTCACCTCTTGCCTGGCCTGCTGTCGTGAACCCTCCACCCGTACTTCGGTTCCCTCGAATTGTTTACCTGCATTGCACCCTGAGCAGCCACAGCGTGGAATCAGCAGGCGATGTTTTTCAGGATGGCCGGGCATCATCTCAGGACCGTTTAACTTCCATGTCCTGATTGTGGGCAAAGTGTCTGGATTTTCAAAACTCCTCAGCTAATTCCAGCGAGCAGCCCAGCTGCGGTGGACGGAAGGCTGGAAGTGTCGGGGTCCGTGTGCATGTGGGTGTGAGGCTGTGTGAGTGCGCCTGTACACACACACGTTTACACACAGGCACCCTCTCCGCCGTTCAGGAGGGTTTGGAACATGTTCAATGGGTCTTTTTTCCGGGAATAGAACTTCTGGGAAAACATTGCAAAATAAAATAGCACTTCACCCTCTTTTACTCAGATTCAGTTTCCTAGGGGGCTGTGGAAGGTGACCTCTTGGTTGCTTACACTCAATCAGTCCTGAGGTCCCTTTCAGTCTTGGGAGTCTTTCTTTTTTTTTCTTCCTTCCTTTCTCCCTCCCTCCCTTCCTTCCTTTTTTTATGTCGATGCTGAGTAAAGACAGTCAGGGTATGAAGCTGCCTTTACTTTTAGGTGGCCAAACTCTTTTCAGCTTTGGAATCAATGCTCTGCTTTGCAGTTAACAAGCCTTGACAGTCTCCAGTCCTGGTAGAAACTCTCAACGTATCAAAATCCGTCACACAAATGCCAGTGTCCTGTCTCCCCATCAGGACACGCTGCGGGACCAGACTTCACAGTGGGTCCCCCTCCGACTCCATTTCCCCAAACGTTTTCAGCAGGGGCACAGCCTGACGTCGGGGGTGATGCCCTAAACTGGGGCAGACCGGCTGTCTGGCTCAGTAATCCTTTCAGGTGGAGATCAGACGTCTGTTTGTGAAATGATGTTTTTATGAGGCCGTGGCAAAACTTTCCAGCACCCAGCTGGTTAATGCAGGCAGACTTCCTATGGACTTGGCTGCACTGTCGCTGAGGCTTGCAGGCTACCTGCTACCTGCCGACGCAGGGTCACGGAGCACTGTCCATCTCTGATGCCCTCACCTGGGACAGCCCGGGGCAAACACACACAGCAGTTCTCAGCGATTCTGGTTTAAAGCCCGGTGCTCTCACCCACGCTGGCATCTGCTAATGCATATAAGACCGAGATTTCTGTGGAGCTTGACTTCCTGTCATTTTTGTTAGTAAACCAGAAGAACAATGAACCTGCCTTTTAAAATCAGGTACCATCGGAATTAGAGACCCTCATACTGAGTGAAGTAAGTCAGAAGGAGAAAGACAGATACCACATGATATCACTAATAACTGGAATCTAACATACTGCACAAATGAACCTTTATGCAGAAAAGAAAATCAAGGACTTGGAGAACAGACTTGTGGTTGCCAAAAGGGTGGGGGAGGGAATGGGATGGTAAGGGGGTCTGGGGTTAATAGCTGTAGATTGTTGCCTCCGGGCTGGAAAAGCAAGGAGATTCTACTGTATAGCACTGGGAACTATGTCTAACCACTTGTGATGTGTACCCCGTCACCACACTGTACAGCTGGGTATAATGTAAAGAAATAAAAAAAATAAAAAAATAAAATCAGGTACCATCAGAGTTCACATTGTGGCTCAGCAGTAACAAGCCCGACTAGTGTCCATGAGGACATGGGTTCGATCCCTGACCTCACTCAATGGGGTACAGATCCGGCGTGGATGTGACTGTGGCCCAGGCTGGTGGCTACAGCTCCGATTCGATCCCTACCCTGGGAACCTCCATGTGCCATGGGTGCGGCCCTAAAAAGACAAAAACTCAAAAAGAAAAAAAAGATCAGTCAATCACCCCTCTGGCTCGCTCCTCACTCAGGAGCTCACCCGCACTTCTCTTTAGGATGCGTATTACTTCTTTGCTTCTGATTTAAACAAATAAACGGCTTCTCTGTTCTCTCCCTCGTGTTGTACTGTGACCCTAACAATAAATTTTACACCTGCTTTCACGGTCTTTGCCTCCTGGAGACATTCTTGCTTCCAGCAGGGGGCAAGAATCGGGGTAATTCTGCTTCTTGGCCTCTAGCTGGTCTAGCGGCCGGGACCCCTGGTTTTCATGCAGGCTGCTCAGGTCAACTCCCGAGCAGAGCCTTAAGATCTTGCTTCAAGCCATCACTCAGTGCTGTCTCTGAGATCCGGAGCTCTCCCGTGCCAGCCACGCATTTGTCTCAACTTCTGCCTGTCTCTTGGGAGGAATTCTGCTCTCTGCCCTCTGTGGTCTTCGGTCCAGAATGACAGATATACGGCGTTCGTGCCACTCTCGCGGCCCCTGACACGTGGCGGGTATTGGTAACTGTTCTCAGCATTCCTTCCAGCACAGCCTGGAACCGTCTGGGGAACACCGGCTTCCAGGTTGCCCGGCCCCGTCCGGGGGAACGGTTGGCCCTGCCGATGGAAATCTCCTCACCGTCCAGGACTCTGTCATTTGCCTCCAAGGAGTGGGCTTACTCTTCACTTAGTCCTGCGTTGACTCTAACGTATTAACAAGTTACAACTGTCATAACCTCTAGCTTAGTTTTGGGCTATCTGTGTCCTGACAGTGTCCTCTGGGGTCTATGCTGAAGAGGGCAGGCTCTGGAGTCGGACAGTCTAGGGTCAAGGCCAGACGTGGAAAACCTCCTGGTTGTTTGACCTCGGCCACTTTACAACTTTGGTTTTCTCCTCTGTGAAATGGGCAGAATAACAGCACCTAACAAATGTCATTGTCTTGGGACTGATGAGCTAATTCCTGAAGAGTTCTGCACACGTTGTGGATCAATGTCAGCTGACAGAACCACACAGACTCCTCACACCTGCCCCACTGAAACCATCATTGGGATTGTTAGGAGTTACATTAGTAGAATTATATCTAAACCATTCTGGAAACTTCTGCATTCTATTAAGCATGCTTCCCCTTAGAATTTCTGGTCACGGTATTTCACGTACCTCGTCTCTGAGGTTGATGGGTGCTTTCTGTGCCAGACAATTCCCAGATTTCTCTTTCTTGGTCCGCGAACTCTGAGATGGCCCAGTCACCAGCCCCCAAGGTATCGTCGGCCATGTCAGCAACCAGCTGGTGATGTCTGGGTCCAAGTAGAGATTCTTCTCGTAACTCACTCTGCTTTCTCCGTGAGGCCACCCTAAAAGAGAGAGAAAACTCTCCTCAGGCAGATCTGTACAACGTATGGGTAATACAAACCAAATGTTAGGACCAGACCCAGCAGCCCTGGAGCCCAAACAGCAAATAGGAGCAAGACCTGAGGCACTTTCTGTTGAGCACAGGCGCCAAGTCTTCCACATGGAGCTGGTTTAGGCTGAGCTAATGGCAAGTGCTAGAAAACTGCATTACCCAAGGCTGGCCCCCACCCTCTCTCCTTAGGTTGTTCTTCAGAGGTCTTGGCGCTTCCAATCAAAGGGTCAGATCTCGTGCACTCGCTGAGGGCTCAGAAGAGCAGTCAGATGTCAAGAGGAGGCTGGGAGAGAGCGCGAGTCGGTAGTTGTGAACGAGAGCAGCAGGCCCGCAGGCTGGGAGCACGCGCAGCTGAAGCCTCCTCTGCCACCGCCGACCCCACACCGCACTGGGCTCCTGGCCCACTGGCCTGCTTGCTTTCTCCTTTCTCTTTTCTTTTCTTTCTTTCTTTGTCTCTCTCTCTCTTTCTTTCTCTCTCTCTTCCTTCCTTCTCTCCCTCCCTCCTGCCTGCCTTTTTTTCTTCCTTCCCTCCATCCCGCCTGTCTTTTTCTTTCTCTTCCTTCCTTCCCTCCCTTTCTTTCTTTTTCTCTCGTCTTTCTTTTCCTTTCCTTTCTTTTCCTTCATTTCTTCCTCCCTTCTTTCTTTTTCTTTTTTTTTTTTTTTTTGTCTTTTTGCCTTTTCTAGGGCCACACTTGCAGCATATGGAGGTTTCCAGGCTAGGGGTCAAATCGGAGCTGTAGCCGCCAGTCTACACCACAGCCACAGCAACGCCAGATCTGAGCCGCGTCTGCGACCACAGTTCACGGCAATGCCGGATCCTTAACCCACTGAGCAAGAAGGCCAGGGATTGAACCTGCAACCTCATGGTTCCTGGTCAGATTCGTTAACCACTGAGCCACGACGGGAACTCCCTTTCTTTCTTTTTCTTTTCCTTTCCTTTCTTTCTTTCCTTCCTTCCTTCCTTTCTTTATCTCTCTCTCTCTCCCTCCTCTCCTTCCTCTCTCTTTTCCTCCCTCCTTCCCTTCCTTCTCTCCTCTTTTTCTCTTCCTCTATCAACATCCCCCTGCCCCGAAGGGGTCCATTTGTCACAGCTGATGAACCTGAATTGTTGCATCATCATCACAAGAGCCCCTGGTTTACCTCAGGGCCCCACCGTCCGTGGGTTTGGACAGATGCGTCATGACGTGTATGTACATCATAGTATCAGAGCACCTGCGCCGCCATCATGACCCTCGTGCTCTGTTTATTCACCACCCTCCCCGCTACCTGGGAGACCCCTGGGCTTTTCACGGTCTCTCTACTTTTGTCTTTTCCAGAATGTCACATAGTTTCATTGACTGAAAAATTCAAAGCACGACCTAAAAGTTGAGAGTTATGTCTTATTTGGTGGACATTCTGAGGACTTCAAGACCAGACATAGCATCTCAGATGACACTGAAAAAATGCTCCGAAGAAACAAGGGGGCAGCCAGGGCATGTAGGAGTTTTTTGGGCAACAAAAGACCAAGTAGTCAGAACATCAAAAGATCACTATTGATGAGTTCCCACTGTGGCTCAGCGGGTTAAGAACCTGACTAGTATCCATGAGGATGTGGGTTTGATCCCTGGCCTCCTCAGTGGGTGAATGATCCGGTATTGCCATGAGCTGTGGTGTAGGTTGCAGACACAGATCAGATCTGGCGTTGCCATGGCTGTGGTGTAGACCGGCAGCTGCAGCTCTGATTAGACCCTTAGCCTGGGAACCTCCATATGCTGCAGGTGCAGCTGTTAAAAAAATAATAATAATACTGTTAATGAAAGGAAAGCAGACATTTCAAGCAATGGAATTTACCATGTTTTTTATGTATGAGAAGATGCAAGCGTCTGGCTCAGTGAAATGATTCCTTTGATATGCACCGCAGCTATCATGTGCTTTCTTACCCTGAGTTCCTCAGGGATCATTGTTGAGGTGTCTGTAACGTGATGGCTTGGTGGCTGCAACTTCCTTTGTTTACTGATATGTCAGGCAGTATTCCTTATTCACATTGGGAATAATTCAGTGTGTCACCTTTTCAGACTGGCTTTGTTCAATACTTAGCAACATGCATGTAAGGCATCACCACGTCTCCTCGTGGTTGACAGCTCATTCCTTTTTAGTGCTGAATAATATTCCATAGGCTGAATATTCCACTTTTTATTCATTCACCTGTTGAAAGGCGTCTTGGTTGCGTCTAAGTTTTGGCAGCTTATGAATAAAGCTGCTGAAAGTATCTGTATGCAGATTTCTGCATGAATATAAGTTTTCCAGCTCTTCCAGGTAGATATCAAGGAATATCATTGCTGGACCCTATGGTAAGAGCATGTTTAGTGTTGCAAGAAACTGCCAAATCGATTTGTAAAGTGGTTGTACCATTTTGTATTCCCGCCAGCAATGACTGAGAGTTCCTGTTCCTCCACATCCTTGTCAGCATTTGGTGCTGTCAGTTTTCTAGACTTGGGCCCTTTTAACAGATATGTGGTGGTATCTCGTTTTTTCAATGATATACAGTCTGGAGAATCTTTTCAGATGCTTATTTGCTGTCTGTACACCTTCTCTGACAAGGTGGCTGTTAAGATCTGTGGCCCATTTTTTAAATTAAGTTTTTCCTTATCATTGAGAATAAGAGCTCTTGCATATTTTGGATACGAGTCCTTTGTCAAATGTGTCTTTTGCAAATACTTTCTCCCAGGGTGGGGCTTGTATTCTCATTCTCCGTTAGAAGTGTCTCTTGTGGGGCGGAAGTTTTTAATTTTCATGAATTCCAGCACATCTCTTCTTTCTTCAGGCTCTCTTTCCCATCTCCAGTTCTAAGAGAAGGTCAGGATTCAGAGGACACAAGCTGATTTACTAGACTCCCAGTCACCCTGGGACTCAAGGGGCAGGGACAGGGCTTTGCCAGACTGAGATCCAGAGAAGACAGAATTCAAGGCATCAGGAACCGGGCTAAGACAGGGCACTGACTCTTGGAGGTGCAGCAGAATCTTACATGTCAAGGCTGAGGAATGGTGGGTGTGGGTGTGATTAATTTGACTCTTGACTGGCCTGATAAGATTTAAACATTTCCTATCCAGACCAAAACAGGGCTTCAGAGATGGAGACAAGCCTGAGCCAGGCAGGAATCCCAGTCCCCTGCTGTGGAGACAGGAGAGCAGTCTGAACTTGGAGCCAGGCTGGATCTACAACAATGGCACCTTGACCTCTACCCATTCTGCTGTGTCCTGTCTGGCTTCATTGACTCTAGGAGAGCAACGGACATTCCTCAGTGAGGGCTAAAAGAATCCTGCCGCTCCACCCTCCTCCACTCTCCAGGCTGCATGGCCATGATTAGCAGGCAGTGAAGGCAAGGTGTTTTGGGACTTAGGTGTATTTGACAAAGTCAGGCACGTTGTCCCCTGAGGTGACAGAGAGGGTGTGCCGAAAACCTGGAACTTGAGAAACTGATAAGATAAGGCAGATGAGTTAGGCAGGAGGTGGCGGCTCTGAGCTATGTCTCTAAGGACACCGCAGCTCAAAACTTTAGCTTCCGCTGAGACAGAGGTCTAAGGAGCATGCACCAGCACCAGTCCTGAGCCCAGGGCAGGAACCGGGCGCTCTAACACATTCCTTTCTGGCTCTAGGTGGCCCTGGGTCCTTGGCTGAGCAATGACCAGAAGCCTATGGGTGCACCCTGCTTTTGCAAGAATGGGAGTGGAGGTGCTAGCATAACTAGGAGGGTTTTATACAGTCAGTGTGACAGTGACTAGATTACATTAGATGTCCTTCTGGCCATGGAGCATTTGGTTTGCTTAGGTGCTAATATGTAATATGCGCCAATATGTAATATTGGGTCAGTTGCCTGGGTGCTCTGAGGCTCTCTTCATGTCTGTGTTGCTGAAACTCGGCCTCTGTCTGCGTGGTTGAGTAGAATTGTGGAGACAGTTTTGGGTGAAGGAGAAAAAGGTGGCTTTATTGCTTTGCAAGGCAAAGGGCGCCACGGCAGGCTCCTGCCTTAAAGACTGTGCTCCCCTTGGGACAGATTAGGGGGTGGTTTTACAGTTTGGGGAGTGGAAAACAGGGCTGAAGATAAGGATCAGGGTGGAGGCAAGCTTGCACAGTCTTTCAAAGCTGGTGTTTAGTGGCCCCAGGACTGGTTCTGGTGCTCCTCCTTTCTGGAATGAAGAAGGCTTCATCATCTTCCATTTGTTGGGGGTTTTAGCTCCGCAGAAGAGCTCAAAGATATTGAGTATGTTCCTAGAGGAGGAAGAAGAATCTTGCCCCAAGGCTGCACTATTGTTTCTTAGTTTCTTTTTCTTTCTTTTTTCGTTTTTTTGGTTTTTTTTTAGGGCTGCATCGGTGGCCTACGTGGAGGTTCGGGATCCAATCGGAGCTGCAGCTGCCGGCCTACACCACAGCCATGACAACGCCAGATCTGACCCATCCGAGACCTACACCACAGCTCACGGCAACGCGGGATACCTAACCCAATGAGCGAGGCCAGGGATTGGACCTGCGTCCTCAGGGATACTGGTCAGGTTCATAACCTGCCGAGTCACAGTGGGAACTCCCAGATATCTATACTTTATGAACAGAAATATAATGGGCGGAAGCAAGAGAATATGGAAAGAGTTACATCCTTCCTTTAAGACAAAATTACCACTGATGGCTGAGAGATTTACATGTTAATTAAAAAGTAATAAAAGAAAACGGAGGTGGTTATCAAGTAAAGAAGATGTCTAATAACAAGATAGAAACCATAAAAGGAAACATTTAAATGGTTTGCATTTTATGAAAAATAAGAACTGCATTGTCTTGGATATCTCTGGGTAGTGATATTTAGGCGGTTATATTTTATTTATCTTACTGCATCTCTATTTTTAAAGTTTTCAGCAAACACATAAAAAGGAAGATTATTTTACATGACCCATACAATAAATAATATTGAAAGTCAAGAATTAAATTGAAGAAAAAAATTGCAACATATAGAAGGCCAGGTATAAGGAGTTTTTACACATCAACACAAAAAATATTCAGTTCCCAATCGAAAACCTTATCAAAGTTCATAGCGTATCACAAAAGAGGCACTACAAATGCACAGTGAGGTTTAAAAAGGCTTACTATACTCTCTATCAATATATTGAGCTGTAAATGCAAAATGAAACAATAATAAGACCTTTGGGTGGGTGCCTATCAAAATGCCAGAGAGTAAACATAATTTCATCCATAGCCGGTGGCCTTCTAAATTGGGGTAAATCTTTTTGGAAAGCCGTTTGATGACGTGTCAAAAGACCTCATTTCGTTTACCTTTGGAATAGCAACTCTGCTGCTGGTAGTTGACCTTTAGGAAAGGATCCTAAGTGTGTCCAAAGTGTAGATTTTATTCAAAGAAATTTTTCAATAGAAACGAATTCAAATGTATCCCCAAACAAGAGACTGGTTAAGTCAATTACAGTATAATCATCAGCTAAGAAAAACTTTGTGTGTGTGTGTGTTTATCATCTTTCTTTTTATTACTTAATGAATTTTATTACATTTATAGGTGTAAAAGGTAAAAAAAACTTTAAAAAAAAATATATATCCTTTATAGAAATGAATTTTCAGACCAATATCTGATATGAAAACCATACTGTACATTTTGCTTAGTAAAAAAGCAGCATATGGAACAGCATATATATGCCAAAATTGGTCAAAATAAAATTCATGTATAGAAAAAAAGACAAGCAAGATGGACACTTTGAGCACGAAGAATGGTCCCCTTTAAGTGGTGGAATTATTTGGCTTGTCTGTGTTATGTCTATTTGCTTTCATGAGCGTTCCTTGTGTGGGAAAATAAACTGTCCTTTTTTTTTTTTTTTTTAAACCAAGCTGGCCTTCAGCAGGAGCAGATAAAATAAGCTATCGTCTTTGACTGGCCTGTCACCCCTCCACAAGGGATGACATTATTTTGCTGACAGCCCCAATGACCACTCAATCTCAAGTTGCAGATTGGCCGTGGATGGGAACCAAACCCCGTTCAAGGAGAGAATTTCAGAACGAACTAGGGTGAACACTTCTCTTCCGGGCTCAGGAGGCCAAGTGCCAGCCCTTCTGGTGCAAAGGGAGAGAACAGCTCAGGCCAAGAAATGCTACTGTGATTTTTTTTTTTTTGGTCCACAGATTCAGAGAGAAAAATCTGATCCAAGAAAGACATGACCTTGATTTGTTCATTGTGAGTTTCTTAAGA
>PVHT020000061.1:12495980-12588831 GCA_004024745.2 Catagonus wagneri
GGTTGGTTTTCACTGAAGAGCATGGAGAAAGCCCATAATTAATTGGCTCTGTTGGACAGGGAAATGCTAGGAAGACTTGTTTCTTTCTTTTTTTTTTTAAAGTGCAGGAGGCGAGGAGCCGTGACACTTGGTGTAGCGTGGTGGCATGGGTGTGCCAGGCCGGTTCTCTCCTGGTCAGAGGAGCCATGAGAATAGCCACTAAGATGAGCATCCAGTGACTAGCATCACATTTGCATCTGAAAATGCCCATCACAAACAGCTGAGGCGGCATTGTGCAGGAAAGGGGACTTGAAGACATCTTCTCAGGCTGTGTGTCCTGTCTGAGGACCCAAGCCTCATACAACCCTAGCCTCCAGGAGGGAGCCTCCTGGACTTGACGACATGAACATCTCATCTCCAAAGAAATAGCCCCTATCCTGTCTCAGGTTAAATAATCCCTGGCGAGGGATTCTGAGAGTGACATTTTGAGTTCCTCGTGCTCTTGCTCCCTTCACTTTGTCTTCCTCGCCCTTCCTGCTGCGTCCCACTCCACCTCACTAGCCGGGGGGCGATGCGGTCAGATGTTCCTTCGTCTCATCATGTGAAAATGTGTGGGGGAACAGTCCTTGAAGTTGAACAGACGACAACTCTTTAGCCCTGGGAACCTGATTAATTTTTTCCTTCCCCGAGAATGTGAGTGCAGAACCTTACTTGGTCAATCGTCCCGGTTCACAGCTCTGTCCTCTGGGTGGGGGTGGGAGGGGAACGAGCAGGGACAAAAGGCTGGAATACCATTTCCTCCTCAGGGAAAGAGAGAAGCTTGACACTGTGAGTTTTCCCAGGCTTCCTCTGGGACTCCGAGGAGGACTGAGTTGCATAATCTCACAAAAATGCAAGATGCAACCTACACCACATCCATAAGCTCTAATAATATATAGTCAGGGGATTAGAGAAACCGAGAAACATATGCCTGATTTCCTGACCTGAGCACAATTAAAGACCTTGATTGCAAAACCTAAGTGCCTCCAGACCAAAGAACGACAGATGCAGGAAATGTAATTCACCAGGGAGGGACCCTAATGCCACGTGGGCTTCTTTCGCAATGGCTACCAGGGGGAAGCCGAGGACAGGCACGAATGTCTTTTCCATTGCATGGTGAACTCCAGGCTTTCCATATGGGAAAACTTGCCTGTTCCTCCAATAGAGATCAGTATTCGAGGACAAAGAGAGCTTTTAAGACATTGCTGTTTATTTACTAGATTTCCTTTCCTGAGGTCTAAGGCTAATTTCTTGATACTCAGTTCTTTGCATGTGTTTGTGTTTAAAATGCATCGATTATTTGCTGTTGAACAGCAAGCCTGGGTTAAAAGTAAAGATGCTGGGTTTGGGACCCTAGCCAGTTGCTCACAGGGCCTCAGTCATGATAGCAGTGGTGGCCCAGGCTCAACCAACATGAAGGAGAGGGGGTGCCTGGGCTGGCAACTCTGGAAGGAAGGTTATAGAGGGTCCAAGTTTCTACTAAATTAAATAGCTTTTTATTGGGCACCTATCGTGCTATAACTGCATTAGAACCATATGCTGGGAACGCACTGATAAATATGACACAGCTCCTCTTAAGAATGTCATAGTCTGATGGGAAAATACACATAAAAATAAATTAATGTAATATGATAAGTGCTAAATCGGTACAACGAATGCTATTTTTATACACTGACCTCAGGGGTAGGGAGGGCCTTTAAAAATTCTTCAGCAAAAATCATAATCTGAAAGAATTTATCTAGACTCATTACAAGGACTTTTTTTTTCTTTTTATGGCTGCATCTGCGGCATATGGAAGTTCCCGGGCTAGGGGATGAATCAGAGCTACAGCTGTGACCTATACCACAGTCACAGCAATGAGGGATCCAAGTCACATCTGCGAACTGCCCTGAAGCTGTGGCAACACCAAATCTTTAACCCACTGAGAGAGGCCAGGGATCGAACCTGCAACCTGATGGAGGCCATGTCAGGTTCTTAACTCACTGAACCACAACGGGAACTCCAGGATCTCTTTTTTTAACTTCCAATTCAGCCATGTCCCAGGTGGGTGTGGACACCCTCAGAGGTGCAGAAAATAATCATCAGACGTAGAAATAAAATACTGCAACTCATGTTTATGACTTTCCTTGTCTTCTTTAATTTTTTATTCCATAGTAAATGTTTATCATTTGCAAAAATAATGTACTGTATTGGGAGGGGCATGCTCAAAAATTTTTGACATGAAATTGTGAACAAAAGTTTGAAAACTATTGGGTTCATCTGTAAGGCCCTAAGTCATCCTCCCTCAGGCCTCTGGGCAGTTTGCTTGTGTCTCAGTGGCTCAGGCTCGCCTGTCTTCCATCATCTGTGTCCTTAGCAAAGAAAGGACCTGCAATCACCTGCATCATTCCTGCTTTGAAAGCTGCCTGTAACCATATGACTCCCATCCTCCTTTATGGCATAAAAGGATGAGGCCGCAGACACCCGGGCAGGTGAGATATCTTGGCCAATGTTACAAGGCTAAGACTACTAATCTGCTCTCTGGCTAAAATTAAGAAGCAAAGCAAAACAACCCTGATATTGGCCGAAGTGTTCTACCAGCAAAAAGCTGGCCAAAGTCTTAAAGAAAAAAGCAAAAATCACAAAACCTGTTCCTACAGGAACTATAAAAAACTGTTTGATGAATGAGACGGTAAAGGAATCAGTATAACTAATGGCTACTTGTGGAATTTTTGTAGTTGCACAGGTCTGAGTTAAAAGCCCAACTTTGCCACCGAGTATCTGTGAGATCAAAACATGTACTTAACTCTTTAAAATATATCAGGTGCTGTTCCTGGGTTGCAAGGAATAGAAACCACCTCTGACCAACATAAGCATTCCCAAAAGGAATTTGTCAAAGGGAAGCAAGGTCATTCCCAGAGTCAAAGAAGAGCTGAAACCAGCCTTTGTGCATGAGGAGATCCAGGGCAGCTCCAGGGGTCTTGGCGATGATGTCAAATCTCTTTACCTTTGGGGTTCTCAGCTCTGACGATGCTACTCTAACAGCTTTGTGTCCTGGAATACGCATGTCCACTCAGAGTTCAAATTCCAGCACAGAGATTCTAACTTGCTGTCTTGGTCACTGGTCTATCTCTGTGGTTCTGTGATTGGACAGAGCTGGGATTTCCACATGGAAATAAAAAATATAAAAATGTGGAGTTCCCATCGTGGCTCTGTGGAAACGAATCTGACTCTGAATAGTTTAGACTTCTAGCCCAGGAAACTCTATATGTCACGGGTGCAGCTCCAGAAAAAAAAAAAAAAAAAATATATATATATATACACTCACACACACACACACACACACACACACACACACTCACACACATATACATACATATATATATGTATGTATGTATACACACACACACATATATATAGAAGTTCCCATTGGGGCTCCGTGGGTTAAGGACCTGATGTTGTCTCTGTGAGGATTCAGATTCGATCCCTGGCCTGGTTCAGTGACTTAAGCATCCAGCATTGCCCTAAGCTGTGGCATAGGTTGCAGATGTGATTCCTATCTGGTGCTGCCATGGCTGTGGCATAGGCCTCAGCTGCAGCTTTGATTCAACCCCTGGCTCAGGAAATTCCATATGCTGCAGGTACAGCCATAAAAAAGAAAAAAAAAATACATATATATATAAATGTGGTAGGGAGGATTAGTAATGTAAAGCTTTAGAATGTGTTCAAATTTAAGTTGCTATCAACTTAAAAGAGATTATTATATACATAGGATGTTATATGTGAACCTCACAGCAACCACAAAGAAAAAGTTTATAGTAAATACACCAAAGAAAAAGAGAAAAGAATTTATACATAACACTAAAGAAAGCCATCAAGCTACAAGGGAAGAGAAAGAGAAGAACAGAGAGGAATTACAAAAACAGCCTGAAACCAATGAACTAAATGGTGATAAGTACATGCCTATAAATAATTACTTTAAATATAAATGAACTGAATTTGCCAATCAAAAGACATAGGCTCGCAGAATGGATTAAAAAAAAAAAAGACCTATATATGCTGCCTATAAGAGACTCTCTTCAGACCAAAGACACACACACAAACTGAAAGTGAAAGGATGGAAAAAGATGTTACTTGAAATAGAAATAAAAAGAAAGCTGGGGTAGCAATACTTATATCAGACAAAACAGACTTTAAAATAAAGACTACAACAAAAAAACAAAGAAGGACATCACATAGTGATTAAGGAGTCAAACAAATAACAGGATATAACATTCGTAAATACTTATGCATCTGACAGAGTACCTAAACATATAAAGCAATTATTAACAGACAGAAAGGGTGATACTGATAGTAACACAATAAGAGTAGGGGACTTTAATAGTAGGAGATTCCACATACATCAATGGATAGATCACCCAGACAGAAAATCAATAAGGACACGTTGGCCTTAAACAACACATTACAGCAGATAGGCTTAATAGATACATACAGAACATTCTATCCCAAAGCAGCAGAATCTCTTTTTTTTTTTCCTCAAGTGCACATGGAGCATTTTCCAGGATAGATTTCACATCAGGCCACAAAACAGGACTCAACAAATTGAAAAGACTGAAACCATATCAAACATCTTTTCCAGCCACAATGGTATGAACATAAAAAATCAAAAAGAAGAAAACTGAAAAAAATCCCCACAAAACTGTGGAGACTAAAAACATGGTACTAACACCACTAGGTCAATAAAAGAATCAAAGGGGAAATTAAAATGTACCTTGAGAAAAATTAACTGGAAATACAACATTTCAAAATCTATGGGATGCAGCAAAAGCAGTTCTAAGAGGGAAGTTCATAGCAAAACGGGCCTACTTCAAAAAACAAGAAAAATTTCAATCAAATTTTACATCTACAGGAACTAGCAAAACAAAGCCCAAAGCAGATGGAAGGAAAAGATTAATTTCAAAAAGTAATGTATACAAAGTCCAAATACCTATACACAGTTAGGTGTTCAATTGCTCTTAATTATATGAGACCATGTGGAAGTTATTAAAAAGGTCAGGGTCCTTTTCTTATATAGTATTGGTAGAAGCATGTGGAGTTCCCACCGTGGCTCAGCAGTAAGGAACCCCATGAGGACAGAGTTCAATCCCTGGCCTTGCTCAGTGGGTTAAAGATCTGGTATTGCCATGAGCTGTGGTGCAGTTTGCAGATGCAGCTTCAATTTGACCCCTAGCCTGGAAACTTCCATTTGCCATGGGTGTAGCCCTAAAAAGACAAAATAATAACATTAATATTAATCTCACCCAAGAAATTTCAGTTACTTTTATTCCTGCTTTGTGCATGGATTCCCACTCCCCTTCATATTTCATTATCTTTTTTTTTTTTTTTTTGGTCTTTTTAGGCCTGCACACTTGGCATATGGAGGTTCCCAGGCTAGGGGTTGAATTAGAGTTGCAGCTGCTGGCCTACACCACAGCCACAGCAATGCCAGATCCAAGATGTGTCTGCAACCTACATCATAACTCACAGCAATGCCAGATCCCTAACCCACTGAGCAAGGCCAGGGATCAAAACTGCATCCTCATGGAAACTAGTCAGATTGGTTTCCACTGAGCCATGACAGGAACTCTGTATTTCATTACTCTTAAACTCTGTGATTCCAAGTGCAAATTTGCAAAAAATAAAGTAAATCATCCTTTTAAGCCACTCCCTTGCCCATTTGCTCTTTCCATAATCTTAAGGTTTTTCTCTGTTTCCTTGAACTCTCCAAGGACAGGCTGAGTTTGAGAAGGAGGGAGAAATTCTGCTTTTGAGAGTAAGTTACTCACAGGACCTATCAAGACAGCACAAATTAGTCAGTCAACTTTATTTAAAAAAAAAAAAAAAAGCAGTCAAACCCATAGACGGGATTTTAGCTAATTAATGGAACATTTTAGTCACTGGGCTGAATTAAAGGCACATTTAAACATCACGTCAATATAACCTCAGATTTGGTATTCAATTGTCTCAAAGTTAGTAAACAGTGTCCAGTCGTACAATTATCATTGGCAATTGTCCCCATGGTTGGTTATGGTTTGTGATGGATGATGAGTGTACTTGGGAGGAAGGCTGTGTGGCCAACAGGGAGCTTGCAAATAAGCAGAGTCAGGGCAGGTAGGCTGTGCCATCCCCATCCCTCAGCTCTGGCAGCATTTTTACCGCCCTGGCATAGTCCTAATCTCTGCCCTGGGACAAGTGCTCCCAGAACAGAAAGTCTTATGAGAAGGAGCCTTGGGATGGGAGCAGTGAAAAGGGTTGTTCAAGATCAAGATGACCAGAAAAATATTCAGAGAAGGTCCCGGCCAGCCTGCGCAAAATAAACAGAGCTCTCGCATGCCAACGCTGAAGGGCGCTGATATGCGTGTGACTCCTGCTGATGGAGCAAAAGGGAAACTGGAGCGATGGGCTGAGTAATTCAAGCCCTTTTTTGTCTGGCTGAGCCCAGTGATTCAGAAAAAGTCCAGCAAACCCGGTCTTTGATGTGTGGAGCTGCATGGGGCTGGCTGAAGCAGCCTCCTCCTCCCCTCTCCTCCCGGTTTCACCAGCTCGCCTGTCCTTCAAAGCAGACAAACAATAGCCCGCAGAGACATCTGGGGCTATTCAGGGCTTTCCCTCCTTCCTCTGATACCCTTAAAAATAAGACACATTGTCATTAGACATTCGGATAGCTTATTGTGAGCACCATGTAAATGACAATGAACTGGGGTCTGGGAGTCTGCAAGGTAGGCAGGTACTTGGGGTAGCAGTTGTTTTTCTTTTTCTTTTTTTTTAGTGTTTCAGGCCAAGCAATCCTTGAAAATGGCAGCAAAGCAAGAGTTTTTTTTAAAAAACGGTAAATTTAGTGGATGAGTAAACCACAGTTTTATCCAATTTTGAAGCCAAGATGAATTTGCTATATACACGCATGCACACACATACCCTCACATGCACGTGTGTTCAGCAGACAAAATGCTTACAAAGGGCTCTTTAAATAGCAAGGTCCCTGAGTACATTTAAAATGTGATTTGATTTGCAACATGTAACTTAAAGGCAACCTTTGGGGAATGCATTCTTTGCATAAATTGTGGCAAATGTACAAAGGCAATGTTTAAATACTATCAAGATCCTTGGCAGAGTAGTCAACTACATGTATCTTTGGTTTACTAGAAGCTAAACATCCACATAATTTCCAAAATGTGTTTCTTTTTTTTTCTTCTCAGGGCCGCATCTGTGGCATATGGAGGTTCCCAGGCTAGG
The DNA here is from genome assembly GCA_004024745.2 of Catagonus wagneri. Classification (NCBI taxonomy): domain Eukaryota; kingdom Metazoa; phylum Chordata; class Mammalia; order Artiodactyla; family Tayassuidae; genus Catagonus; species Catagonus wagneri. The sequence goes on from PVHT020000061.1 coordinate 12,503,250, forward strand.
GGTCCAATTGGAACTACAGCTGCCGGCCTACACCACAGCCACAGCGACACCAGATCCTAGCAGCGTCTGCCACCTATACCACAGCTCAAGGCAACGCCCGATCCTTAACCCACTGAGCAAGGCCAGGGATCAAACCCACAACCTCATGGTTCCTAGTCGGATTCGTTTCTACTGCACCACGATGGGAACTCCCCAAAAATGTGTTTCTGAAAGAAAAAAAAAATTTTCCCCCAAAACCTTCCCTTAGCCTATCATTCTGAGTTCTCAGAATTTGGTCCAAACCTCATCTTGGACATTTTTTCCCCTTATTACCCTCCTACATGATTCTTCTGTTTCTTACAAACTAAACGACTAGACATCTTTGAAGACTACAGCATTAAAACTGAAATTTAGGATTCTCTGTGGTTCTCAGGCCCTGGGGTTGGATGCATTGCAGAGACTGTGGGATGGGGCCGGCCACAGCCACAGACACGTGGGATCCGAGCCCCATCTGTGACCTACACCACAGCTCACAGCAATGCCGGATGCTTAACTCACTGAGCAAGACCAGAGACCGAACCCGTCCTCTTGGAGTTCACGTCAGGTGCTTAACCTGCTGAGCCACGATGGTAACTTCACGAGTTGGAATTTTTAGTCTTAATCCCTGACCCTGGGGAGGAGAGAGAGGCTGAGGTTGAATCAGACACCAATGGCCAAGGATTTAATCATCATGCCTAGGTAACGAAGCCTCCGTCAAACCCCCAGAGGATGGGATCTGGAGAGCCGGGTGGAGATTTGAGGAGAGCGCCCTCTCCCCACAACTGGCCCTGTCCGTCTCTTCCATAAGCAAACTATTTCTCAGAGTTGAGCCACTCCAGCAAATTAATGGAAGCCAAGGAAGGAGGCGTAGGAACTTCCAGAGCCTGTCAGTCAGAAGCCAGGTGACAGCCCAGACTTGCAAATGGCATCTGAAGATGGGGGACTGAGCCCTCAACCTGCGGGACCCGACGCTGTCTCCGGGTAGGTAGTGCCGGCATTGCGATGAGCTGTAGGCACCCTGCTGGCATCTGATAACTGTCTGGATGCGTGCGGAATCCCACAGCCCCACCGCACCATGCACATGGCGTCTTAAGGACGGAGGAAGAATTGGCACTCTCCCCCGGTTAGTCCCTCCGGACCACAGGGGTCAAGTCCCCACTGCCTAGACCCACCGGGAGAGGCTTATCTTGACGTTTCCCAGGCAACTGGAGGGTGCCTTGCAGACTTCTCCTGGTCCTAAACTCTCTACTTTGCCTCCCTCTTCTAACACCCCCTGCTCTGTCTCCTCTCTCTCCTTCTGGTACCCACGCTTGCCGCAGAATGCCCTCCCTGTGAAAGTCATTAAGCTCCAAGCCCTCCATCAGGTCTTATAAACTCCACTGAACATCAGTAACGAAAGGGCAGGGACCACCCCCGTGCTGGCCTCTCCCTCAGGATCTAGTCCCGTGAAAGGGGAGATGGAAGTGCAGAGCGTCTATTCCAGACCGTGGCTAAGTGCCCTGAATGTCCTGAAGACGGACCTCTTTTTGGTCTGCAAGAGCAAAGGCTTATTCTTCCCACTGACAGAACCTTGATTCTCTTTCTCGTAAAAATCCTTTCATCAGCTGGTGCAGAGGGAGGATTGACGGTTCCCTCTCTGCTCTATTTCACAGCCCACCTTACAGGAACTTGACACTGAAGAGCAGTGTGTCTCATTGCTTCTCCTTAAATCCTCAGAGGTGGTGGTGGAGGAGAGAGTGGGCTGGAGGAATTTTTTTTGCTTTTTAGGGCCGCACCCACAGCATGTGGAAGTTCCCAGGCTACAGCTGCTGGCCTACACCACGGCCACAGCAGTGTGGGATCCAAGCTGAGTCTGTGACCTACACCACAGCTCACAACAACGCTGGATCCCCAATCCACTGAATGAGGCCAGGGATTGAACCCACATCCTGGTGGATACTAGTCGGATTCGTTTCCACTGCACCACAATGGGAACTCCTGGTGGAATAATCTTAACTGACAACATCATGGTCATTTTCATGACGTATAGAGTATTGGTCATTTTCATGACGTATAGAGTATTGGCTATGTGTCAGATATAATAATAATGACAATAATAACAATGCTAATAGCTGACGCTTTAAACAAAGTTTTCCCTTTTTTTGCCTTTTCTAGGGCCACACTCGCAGTATATGGAGGTTCCCAGGCTAGGGGTCTAATTGGAGCTCTAGCTGCCGGCCTACACCGCAGCCACAGCAACGCGGGATCCGAGCCGCGTCTGCGACCTACACCACAGCTCACAGCAACACCAGATCCTTAACCCACTACGCAAGGCCAGGGATCGAACTCGCAACCTCATGGTTCCTAGTCAGATTTGTTAACCACTGAGCCATGACGGGAACTCCCTCCTTCTCCCTTCCCTCCCTCCCTTCCTCCCTTCCTCCCTTCCTTCTTTCCTTCCTTCCTTCCTTCCTTCCCTCCTTCCTTCCTTCCTTCCTTTTTAATGGCTATACTCATGGCATATGGAAGTTCAGGGGTCAAGTAGCGGCTGTCACCCATGCTGCACCTGAGACAACAATGAATCCTTTGACCCACTGTGCTGGGCTGGGGATTGAACCCACGCCTCTGCAGCGACCCCAAGCTGCTACCGTCAGGTTCTTAACCCAATGCACCACAGCAGGAACTCCCATTAGCTGACACGAACTGCTTACTATGTACCAGATAATGACATAGGGCTTTACCTGTGTTATTATAACTTCACGATGGCCCTATATTGTAAGTACTAGTGTTACCTCCAGTACACAGAGCAGGACACTGAGGAACCAGTATGAATCAGTTATGCCCATGGTCACAGCCAGTAAAAAGGAGACCTGTGTTCAAATCCATGTTTGATGAACTCTAGCAGTTTAGGATTCTCACTGTGGTTGGCATTTCCTAATATGGTTGATTGATTCTCCAAAGAACATTTGGATCCTTGATATTTAAAACACAAGGTGTCGTTATGTGCTGTTGATTGGGTCTGAGCAATCACAGCCGTCCACAATAAAGACAGTTGGCGCCTTTGCAGTTGAAATTTACCCTTACTGAAATGGTATTTTTAAAAAGCCTCCCTTTCTGACTTGCTAAGTGAATTTAATGCTCCAAATGGCTGCCAAATTGGCAGCCCACAGGATAAATTCCACTATTTATGCAAGAAATAGACGCAGTGGCCATGCGCTTCAACCATAACCTTGAAGGGCCTTTCCTGTAGAACATAAGGTTAATGCATCCTTCACATCTTATTCCGTCTTGGCCCCCAGGAGTCCTGCTGACGTAGGTGCTGGGCCAGCAGTTAAAACCGTGCCAGAGAGAAGCCTTTAGAGCTGTGATACCCCAACCTGCCTGTATATCAAAATCACCTGGGGACAGAAAACATGCAGATTCCTAGGTAATCTCCAAACTTCCTGAATTAGAACCTGGCAAGGAATCTGATGTGTTTTCCAAATTCTGTTCCAGATGTGGGAACCCCTGCACTGGAGAGTTCTCTTCTCCCCGGACCACTGCCCAATCTTCTAGCAGCGTCAACAGCTCTCTGCTTATCTACCCTCTGCCTTCGTGCATGTACTCTGAAGTCAGTGTCTTACTCATGTCAAAAAGCTGGAGAAAATGTCAGGCTTTGTCAACTGAAGTCAATATTTACTTGAGAAGTCTTTTGGCACATCTGTGTTACTAGCAAGTGTCTTTCCAAACTGCTCCCAGAAAAACCAAATCTTAATCAGCAGGCTATATTTAAATACAGCCTCCTCTTCTGTGTTGCCTTCACATTTTTGTTAACATACTTTCCTCATTATTTCTTCTCTTTGTATTCCATTGTTTGCTTATTTATTTCTTAAGAATTGTTTCCAGAGACTGGAAGGCAAACAAAATGAAGCACGGTTAGAAGTAGATTGAAAAAGAAAAAAAAAAAAAAAACTCAGCCTCTTTGATAGGGTCTAACATAATAAGCTCTTTGGCAGTTGTTTCAAAAAGAACTATTATGACAGTACAATAACCTTGCAGTGATTGCTGTAGGATTGGCAGCGTTGCAAATCTATGGAGATTACAGGCAAGAAGACAGATGGAAAATCAGTGACTCACATTCTTTTCCAGGTGTTGGGGAAGAAGGAAAGGGAGGATGGACAGAGAAAAATGTGCACACGGTCTCGACTGTGGACACTCTTAGCATTTTCTGCTTCCTTATTGCCTGATGCTTTTATCCATTACATGTAATCCACGTGTTGACGAGTCCTCTAGTTATGTTATGTAGGCTTTTATACTAGCAAGAGTCAGAAATCGGGAAAAATCTGGAGTTCCCTTCATGGCGCAGGGGAAACGAATCTGACTAGGATACCATGAGGTTGCCAGTTTGATCCCTGGCCTCACTCATTGGGTTAAGGATCTGGTGTTGCTGTGGCTGTGTTGTAGGCTGGCAGCTGTAGCTCCGATTGGACCCCTAGCCTGGGAACTTCCATAGGCCTCAGGTGTGGCCCTAAAAAAGCAAAAAAAAAAAGCAAAAAAAAAAAAACCCAGAAACTTGGAAGAATCAGAATAATCATGTTTTTCCATAGTAAGGACACTTAACAATATTCGAGAGATTTCATGATAGAAACCTGCATCCAAAGACCTGAGTTCTACAACACGCCTCTACGCCTCACATTCTGTCAGGGAAGCCTTACACTGACATCACTGATTGTTGGAATTTTCTTCTAAAGAAATGCAATTTTTTAATAAATGTTATTCAGAAATTTTCTTAGTCAGCCTGGACTGTTGTACCAAAATAGCATTAACGGCATATCTTAAACAACAAACATTTACCTCTCACAGTTCTAGAGACTGGGAATTCCAAGATTAAGATGCTGACAGATTCGGTGTCTGGTGGCCACCCAGTTGCTGGTTTGCAGATGGTTGCCCTCCTGCTGTAACCTCACATGCCCGAGAAAGATCATTTCACTCCTGTCTCCTCTTACAAGGGCACTAATCCTTTTTAAGAGGGCTCCACCCTTATGGTCTCATGATTTCTGAAGTTGCCACCTCCAAATCCTATCTCCTTGGGGATTAGAGCTTCAACATGGCTGTGAGAGAGCCAGACAGCCAGGTTTGAACCAGGCTCAATCATTTAGTGACTATGTGACCCTGATCTTCAGCAAATATCATGTGCCTCAGCTGTAAAATAAGGTCAAGGGGCAGTAATCGCTTATTTGTATTGGTTTAAAGGCATTAATTTAGATAATATATGTCCATGCCCAATTCCCCAGAACCTGTGGCTGTCACCTTATTTGGGAACAGGGTCTTGGCAGGTATAAATGAGCCAAGGATCTGGAAATAAGGGGATCATTATGGATCACCTGGGTAGACACTAAGCCCAATGACAAATGTGCTTACAAGGATGAGGCAGAAAGCATACATCCAGAGAAAACACTAATTCTGAAAGATACATGCACCCCAATGCTCACTGCAGCACTATTCCCAATAGCCAAGATATGGAAGCAACCATATCTTGTTCATCAGCAGATGAATGGGTAAAGAAGGTGTGGGACATAACATATGATGGAATATTACTCAGCCATCAAAAGATGGAATTAGTGCCATTTGCAGCAACATGGATGGACCTAGAGATGATCATGCTAAGTGAAGTAAATCAGACAAAGATAAATATGATATTACTCATGTGGAATCTTAAAAAAAATGATACAAACAAACTTACTTACAAAACAGAAAGGAACTCACAGACAGAAAACAGTTACCAAAGGGGACAGTGGGGGGAGGGATAAATTAGGAGTTTGGGATTAACATGTACACACCACTATATCTAAAACAGGAAGACACCAAGGACCCTCTGCAGAGCTCCGGGACCTCTACTCAAAATCTTGTAATAACCTCCGATGGAAAAAAAATCTGAAAAAGAATGTGTGTGTGTTTGTAACAATCACTTTGTTGTACGCTTGAAACTAACACAACACTGTAAATATAGCCATCCTTCAATCTTGAAAAAATGAAGCAAAGAAAGATTCAACAGACAGAAGAGGAGGGAGTAACAGGACCACGAGAGGTTGGAATGATGCAGCTACACTGGAGAAATGCTTGCTGACCGTCAGCAGAAGCTGGAAGAGGCAAAGGAGGGATTCTCCCTACGGTTTTCAGAGCAAACCTGTCTGGGCTGACACCTTGATTTCAGACTTCCGGCTTCCAGAACTGTCAGAGAACACATTTCTGTCAACACAGACTTCTGCGAGGGGGCCCAGAAGACGAACCATTATTGACTGTGACAGATAATCGCCAATGACCATCGTGGGCCCCAGACTCTTGGGGCACAGGGCAGCTGTGGGCCTGCCCATCCCAGTCGAGTCCAGACACCCAGGGGGGCCCCAGACTCCTGAGCCTGAAGACTGCCCTCTGCTCTCAGTGGTGCTGCAAGCTCAGAATTTCAGCCGTGTGTTCCTTTTCTCCAGCTGTTTACCCCCCTACTCTTGACCACGGTGAGGTCCCTTTCCTGCTGTTCCGGTTCCCCTCACACAGTGACTTTCTGTCGGGTGTCCTCACCAGGGTGACCCCCTTTAATGTCTGCTATTGGGAAGTCCCCAGAACAGCCTGCTTTCTGAGGCAGGAACTGGCCGTGGGTACATTTTCTCTCACAAGGAAGAGGTCTGACAGTTGTGGGCTTAACCATGGTAGAAACATCTCGCAGAGGTGGGGCATCGGATTTGGAGAAACTAACTGCTTCTAAATCCCAAAAGGTAAAATTCTTAAAAAGTCATGAACAACAAAGACCTACTCACATTCCTCAGCTGAACAAAGTGACTTCAGTTCCTGACCAAAATCAGGGGGTGAGTCCTTCCTTCGCACTGTTTCAGAAGACTTCCAGGTGCTCACCATTAACGACAAGGGCGGAGGGAGGGAGAGAGGAATGATGGAGGCAAAGGAGGGAAGAAAGAAACCAGATTTGAGGGTTCTAGCTAGGACAGAAATTTGGCCTTGGCTATTGGCACATGGAACTCACTGGTGGCAAGTACTTTCCAAGTTGTAAAACGGCCACTGGGCTTCCAAACTTACTTGAGTAGGAAGTGGACCTCCAAGACACACAGCCCTAGTGCTGTCTTCAGACACAGACAGAGATGATCAACCGGGAAGAAACACCATGAAGGACAGAGTTAGGGACCACAGAGAAGGAAGGACAAAGGGTTCTTCTGAAACAGCAAAATCAGGGTCCAATGAAAATGTGCCTCTAACCTTAAGGAAGGGAGCCTCTTACCACCGTCCGGCCATGGGGAATGCTACTGAGTGTCTTTCTTCTACTTCTTCATCAGTGGGGTTTTCTAGTGAGAATACCCTTCTGTTCCGCATCACTGTATACTGGGTATGTATTGGGGAAGGGCGAATATAAATTGTCTTTTTCATCTAAAGTCTCAGATGTCTAGACTAGAAGGGGCTGCACCTGGACTTAGTGGAGAGGACCGTGCACCCCTTGGAGATGCTAAGCCTAAGCTGGGTGCAGAGACTGGAGGTGTTTTAGGCTTTGGGCTGTCTCCTGTGGATTGTCTGTGTGAAGCAGTAAGTGTCAACAAATATTTCATGACCAGAAAGGGGGTCTACGGCAGAGATCAAATAATTATTCATCCAACCCCTTACTTTTCCTCTGGGCTAGTTACATGACATTCCCACCCTCTTCATATGGTGAGCGGCAACCATACTCGTGTGTTGCATTCAGGAGACTCACGTATGCCATTCCGGGCATGGTCTTTAAAACCTTTCTGTGCAATTCCCCATATCCTCTCTTTTCTCTCATTGGCCAGCATGGCTTAGAGGACCCAGCAGAGAATTCTGAGCAGCCAGTGGAGCGTGATGGAAGGAGTCTGGACCTGACTCGCTGTGTAAGGTAGAACGCTTCCAACCTGCACTGGAGCACGACACACATGAGAAATGAACCTCTATTGTGCTGAGCCACTGAGATGCTCAGGGTGCTTTCTATAGCAGCCTGCCTTCCCTCGGGGATGGAAACAGAACGAGAGCCATTGAAGGGACTGGCCAAGGTCACGTGGCTACCCAGGGGTAGAGCCCCAACATAGGGTCTTTGCAAGAACACCATCAGAATCACTTGGGAACGTTCTCAAAATACGTTCTCAAAAAACATTCTCTTAATTCTACTCGAAAAATGCCGTTTCTAGAGTTTTTGGGGGTGGGGAGGGGAATAGAAGCTTCAAAGCTATTTTTAAAAGGTCCCCAAAGTAACGTTGCCTAACCAATGAAAAACACCAAATGCTAACAGTTACTCTAAAACATATAAGTTGAATTCCTGTGGAGAGATGTCAACAGAGGGGCATGGCCATCCAATTTGTTGTCCAGTCTGAGACATTGCTAAAGGAGGGAGCTATGAATAATTACAGTGGGAAAACAGGCATAGAGCAGGACTTTCCCAGGCATGCTGGCATATGAGAGCCCTTACATGTGAGAGCTAAAGACAGGACAGCTGTGTTCTCTGCTAATAAAAATGCCATTTCCCATTAAGTGAATTTTCAATTTTTCTAGAGAGTGTTATTTGCCATCAGGGTAGGACAAAGGTGACCTTCAAACTCGGGCCACAGCTGAACTCTGGGAGTTCCCATTAAGAACCCTGCATAGTGTCTGTGAGGAAGCAGGTTGGATCCCCAGCCTCACTCAGTGGGTTAAGGATCCAGTGTTGCTGCAAGCTGTGGTGCCTTTGCTGGGACACAGGCCTGCAGCTGCAGCTGCAGGTCGGATTCGACCCCTAGCCTGGGAACTTCCATATGCCGCGGGTGCCGTGACTGGGGGAGTTCCCACTGTGGCTCAGTGGAAATGAACCCAACTAGTAACCATGAGCACGTGGGCTCCATCCCTGGCCTTGCTCAATGGGTTAAGGATCCAGCGTTGCCATGAGCTGTGGTGTAGGTCGCAGACACGGCTCAGATCCCAAGTTGCTGTGGCTGTGGTGTAGGCTGGCAGCTGCAGCTCCAATTGGACCCCTAGCCCGGGAATCTCCATATGCTGTGGGTATGGCCCTAAAAAGAGAGGGGAAAAAAATGTGATTTTAAGTTTGGGGTTGATTTGATAGGCAACAGTAGACGACGTGCAGAAATACAGCCCACCGATGAGCGGAATGATCTTTTTGTGGTTAGCAAAACAAGGCGTCTCAATGCAGAAGTTTTGCTTCAGAGCCGAAAGCCTGCAAATTGAGCCAAATCAAACACAGACTGTTGCACGCCAGTGAAATTTAAAGGCCTGAAAAATAACTTCCAAAGTGACAAATACAAGCAAACAGTGAGTTAGATTACTGACTGTAATGAATTTACCATCACAGAGGTATCTTTTCATTTGATGCCAATGGCTTTTCAGTCTGGAGTCAAGCTACAGGCACTAGAAAGCCACTGCTTTCCCGGATGCTGCGCCGTGAAAAGAAGGACCATTATCAAAAAAGAAGGACAACGACCCTTAGCCTGGGAACTTCCATGTGCTGTGTGTACGGACCGAAAAGGAAAAAAAAAGGAAAAAAGCTAGGGGTCAGAAAACTGGGAGCCGGATATAGTGGAAGTAATTTAGAGATTCCATACCTGCTAAGTGGGATACAGAGACACAAGGAAGTGGTGGCAGTGCCACATTCTGTGGCATTACTTGAGGGTGGGCCAGCCCAATTACCTCAATTCATGATGGGCAGAGGCCCTGACGGTAGGGCAGCCACTACTGGAAATTTGCAAGGTATAAGGATGACCTTGGGCTTGAACTCACAGGGATGTTTCCTTTTGCTTATGTGATCATCGCTCTCCAAGCCTGATGACCTGAAGAAAGGTGAGGGTTGGAGACAAAGCCCAGATTTTAGAACCAGGTGACAGCTCTGACACCCCCTGAGATGATTTTTTTTTTTTTTAGGGCCACACCCGGGGCATATGGAAGTTCCCAGGCTAGGGGTCAATTGGAGCTGCCACTGCCAGCCTACACCACAGCCCCAGCAACGACGGATCTGAGCCATGTCTGAAACTTAGGCCACAGCTTGTGTCAAATGACAGATCCTTAACCGCTGAGTGAGGCCAGGGATGGAGCCGGCGTGGATCCCTAGATACCAGAGGGGTTCGTTTCCTCTGAGCTGCGACAGGAACCCCTCTAAAGATGATTTTATTCAACCTCATCCACCCTTAGAAGGAGGCAGACCCACAGGCTATAGATCGGAGGTTCTATAAGCCCTTCTTTGGATCCCATTAATTTGCACAGAACGCAGAGAAACACTTGCTAAATCACCACTTTGTTATAAAAGGATGTAACTCAGGAACAGCTAGATGGGGAGCTGCAGCGGGCAGGGCCCGGGGAGCGGACGTGGAGCCTCCATGCCTCCCCTTTGCAGCTGTCCCCAACTCTCCACATGCTCACCAGCCTGGAAGCCCTCTGCGGCTTTCTGGAGGCTTCCTTACAGAGCGACTGTACTGAAAATCCCAAGCCTCTGATCATTTGGTCAGTTCTGCTGGCCGCTGGCCGTCAGCCCCATCCTCAGGTACAGTCCCAGAGTCACCTTGTTAACATAACGGATGACTTTCTTTGCACTCTCCTCACTTAGGCTATTCCAAGGGATTTAGGAGATCCGTGGCAAAATTAGGAACCAAGACCCATGATACATTTCCTGTTCTTATCACTATATTACAACTTCACACCTTTGTACACATACCACCTAGTCTCTCCCTGGCCCCCCAGCCCCTCCTTCAGCTCCAGCTAAGCAGTTGGTGCCTGCGGCAGGGGTAGGGTGGGAAAGAACAGCTTGCCTGAAAGGGCCGAGGTCATCTGCCCCTCCTAGCAGACCGGTGCTGTCCCATAAGCTGGCACGGTGACCCAGAAAGTTGGAGAAAATGCATATTTTTGCCTGTATGGGGTGAGGAGAAAGTGTGATCACTTCACACAACAGAATTAGAAGCAGGTCCAAACTCAACAAACACTTAGGGAATAAGTGAATATGTGAATGTGTGTGTACAACGGTGTGAAAAATGGACAGAAAGGATTTAAATATTTGTTTCTTATTGAAAGACCTGTTCAGGTGCTCGCGTCGATGACACATACACCAAAATTGGAACGACACGGAGAAGGTGAGCAGGGACCCCGAGTAAGGATGACACACAGATTCGTGAAACATTCCCTATTTTTGCAAATCACCTGCAATGAAAAACTGAAAAAAGACCTGCTTATCACAGATGCTGCACTGAAAGATGGAAGGATCTCCTGACTCAGGGAAAGTGGGTCATGGGTACCTGTTCCTCGTCACACCTGATCCCATATGCCATCGATTCAAAAAAAATTACTGTCTTTAAAAAAATACTGATATTTGAATACATTCCTATTCTAAATGATTCAAATAATGTAAAATACAAAAAAAAATGGATATAAATGTGAATATCTTTATTCTTCCCAATCTGACTCATTTACCCGGAGGGGGAAAATGTCAGCATTTTGGTGAATATTTTTCTGGTCTTTTGAAAATGCACACTACACAGAGTTTTGCCTATTGTTTGCTTTACATGCGTGACCACAGTATGTAGACAGACCATTCTTCAACTTGCTTTTCCACCTAACAATAGGTCTGGCAGAGCTGCAGCAGCTTTGCCTCCTTCTAATGGCTGCCAGTATTTCATATTATGGATAGAACACATACTGTATCACCCTGTCCCTATGAAGCCAAGAGTGGAGTTCCCATCGTGGCTCAGTTGTTAACGAATCTGACTAGGAACCATGAGGTTGTGGGTTCAGTCCCTGGCCTTGCTCAGTGGGTTAAGGATCCGGCATTGCCGTGAGCTGTGGTGTATGTAGGCTGCAGATGTGGCTCGGATCCCGCGTTGTTGTGGCTGTGGCGAAGGCCGGCGGCTACAGCTCCTGTTAGACCCCTAGCCTGGGAACCTCCATATGCCGCGGGTGCGGCCATAGATAAGGCAAAAAAAGACAAAAAAAAAAGCCAACAGTAAACATCTTTGGAACATATTTAAGTATATCTAAATCGCTGAATCAAAAGGTACATGTGTTTTTAAAAACTGTTCTTTCAGATTCTCTTCCCCCCCTTTTATACTACGCATCAGTTCCTGGCCAAACACTTGATACTTTCAATTATTTTATTTTTTATTATTTTATTTTATTTTATATTTTTTGGGCCACACCTGCAGCATATGGAGGTCCCCAGGCTAGGGGTTCAATCGGAGCTACCGCTGCCAGCCTGCACCACAGGCACAGCAATGCCAGATCTGAGCCACATCTGTGACCTACATCACAGCTCACGGCAATGTCAGATCCTTAACCCACTGAGCAAGGCCAGGGATCGAACCCATGTCCTCAGATCCTAGTTAGGTATGTCACCACTGAGCCATGACAGAAACTCCTACTTTCAATTATTTTAATACTTAAATAATCTGATAGGCAAAAATTGGTAACTTTGTTATTTGTACTTCTCAGTTGATAGCAAATTTGAACACATTTTATTTATTATGCATTTATAATTTCCCTCCTGTAAATTTTTAAAATATCTTTTGCCCACTTTTTAATAGGCTATTTGTCATTTCCTTATTAACTTGTAGGGATTCAATATACACTAGACTTTAGTTATTAGTTCTTTAAATGTATAGCAATGTTTTCCTCCTGTCATGTAACAATTTTTCGTATGGTCTTCGGTTGTATTAATTTTTTTTTTTTTGTCTTTGCAGGGCTGCGCCCGCAGCATATAAAGGTTCCCAGGCTAGGGATCTAATTGGAGCTGTAGCCGCTGGCTGATACCACAGCCACAGCAACGCAGGATCCGAGCCGCATCTACGACCTACCCCAGAGCTCACAGCAACGCCGGATCCTTAACCCACTGAGCGATGCCAGAGATTGAACCTGCAACCTCAAGGTTACTAGTCAGATTCGTTAACCGCTGAGCCACGACGGGAACTCCTGTATTAACATTTTTAATTGGACCAATCTACTACTACTTTCCTTTACGGCTTTCTTGGCCTTATTCAGAAATTACGTCCTCATCCCAAAGTTGCAGGTGGAGGGTGGCTTTTGGAGGGAGCATGGAAGCTCTGTGTCCTTTCTCCGTGCCTTGCCTTCTCCTTGGTCTGGCTGTTCCTGAGTTATATCCTTTTCTGACAAACCAGTAATCTAACTGTTTCCTGAAAAACTCATCCAGGAATGAAAAGTACGAGGAGCCAGAACAGCGTTGGAAATGACGACCTGGGAAGCAGGCCTAAGGCAATGACGACCTGGGAAGCAGGCCTAAGGCAGCCCAGGAAAGCAGAACCAGAAAGAAGCCTGCTGCATGGCGCGGAAGTGAACCTGTTCCCCATCAGGTGGGGGCATGCTGACCGTAAGGGGAAGGAGCCGAGTGGGATGAAGAATGATGCCGCAGTCCTGCACCGTCCACTGCAGAGCAGTCCTAGGGAGGCCGCCGGGATCCCAACACACACAAGCATCTCCCTTGTAAGTCACACAGCGCTAGTAACAAAGACTAAAACAGATGATCTGGAAGATGGTGGACGGACGGAGCTCACCTTCTCTCATAAAAACAGCGAAATTACAACCAAATGCTGAACAACCTTCCACCAAGTGGACTGGAAACTTTCAAAACAATATCCTACTCCAGAAGACAAAGAGGAGGCCACATCAAGATGGCAGGAGGGGCGATTATCTGATAGAAGCAACCCCACGCCCTTCGGGTGGGAAGCCCACAGACCGGGAAGTGACTGTATCACAGAGACTCACCTGCAGGACTGAGAGTTCTGAGCACCACGTCAAGTCTCCACGCCTGGGGATCTGGCACTGGGAGAGGGAGCCCCCAGAGCACCTGGCATTGAAGGCCAGCAGGGCTTGCGCGCAGGAGCACCACAGGACTGGGAAATGGAGACCCCACTCTTGACAGGTGCACACAGGCTTTCACGTGCACTGGGTCCCAGGGCAAAGCAGAGGCTCCATAGGAATCTGGGTCGGACCTGACTGAAGTTCTTGGAGATCTCGTGGGAAAACAGGGGGGGACTGTGGCTGGCTGTGGGGCAAGGACAGTGGAGGCAAAGGTCTCAGGAATATTCATCAGCATGTGCACCTCTGGAGGCGGCCCTCTTGGGAGAATCGGCCCCACCCATCAGCGCGGAGAAGCCCCAGGCCGAGCAGTAACCCAGGTGGGCTCCCAGCCCTGCCCCTCAGTAAACAGGCTGCCTAAAGCACCCCCCAACAGCCGCCTCTAATCTCACCCAAAGTTGGAGAAATATTCTGCGGTGTTTTCTTACGACATCTATTTTAAGAGTAACTTTAAATTTATCTGGAGTTTATTCCAGTGAGTGGTGTTAGGTATGAAGATTTTTTTTTTTTTCAAATCCAGGAAGAGTTATTTCACCCAAAATAATCTAAGTTGTTCATTTTTCCAAATGATTTAAATGTCACTTTTATTATAAATGAAGTTTTTATATATACCTGGCTTTGTACTTAGACATTTGTTAAGAATTCCATGTTCCAAGAATCTTTAGCACATAATAAGCAATATTGAGAAATGAACCCCCCCCCAAACACTTTCAAGGGAGTTTTAAGTAAGAACGTGGTGAAAGCAGACACACAAAATTTCAAACTATAAAGAAGAAATGACCACATGAAAGGAACCACTAAAGGTGACTGAAATCTATGCAAGTATATTTGAAAACCCAGAAAAAAATGAGTAACTTTCTAGAAAATTTCCAGGTTTACCGAAAGTGACTCCAGGAGAGTTACAAAATATGAAGAATCTGTTTTTTGTAGAAGACATAGAGAAAATTATCAGAGCTAAATCCTCCTAAAAGCAACAGGACCAGATAGTGTTACAGGTGAATCTGATTAAAACCATTAAAGAGTTGATAATTCCAATGGCTTTTAACAGTTCCATAGCCTTGGAAAAAAATGAAACATCCACATTCTCTCCACAAAACAAACGTAACTAAAGAAAAATCCCATCTGTAAATTGCGATGTAGTAATTGTAAATAAAATATCTGAGAATAGAATCTGGAAGAAAATTAAATTAATAATATGGCCAAGTAGTGACTAAGTTCGGGAAGGCATGAATGAGTCAGGAATAGGAAATTTATTAATATAATTCATCAAGTTAATAATTGTTAGGAAGAGAAATTATTGGACCTCTCCATAAGTGTGGAAAAAACATTTGACAATTTAACAACCATCCTTGATTTTAAAAAAACAAAAAATCTCAAAAGGACAAGACAGATGATTAAATAAAGCTATCCCAGCCCCAAATCTGAGATTATTTCCATTAAAGTCAGAAACAAGGCAAGGATGTCCATTAGCATCATTATCATTTCATACTGTTCGGAAGTACTGGCCAATTCAATTAGAGAAAGGCAGAAAAAGTCAGAAATATGAAATTGGAAAGGAAGACATATAACCTTTATCACTTCCACCCGCGGCACATGGAGGTTCCCAGGCTAGGGACCGAAACGGAGCTACAGTTCCCGGCCTACACCACAGCACAGCAACGCCAGATCTGAGCTGCGTCTGTGACCCACACCACAGCCCATGACAACGTGGGATCCTTAATCCACTGAGCGAGGCCAGCGATCGAACCCTCATCCTCATGAATATTAGCCGGGGGTGCTACCACTGAGCCACAACGGGAACTTCTGGTTTGCTCTCTTGACTGGGTTAAGATGTGGCGGCTCTCAAGTATTTTCTCAGCCCTGCTCTGACTGGTCCTGCGCCTTCTCATTCTCCATCACACCTCTCTAAATCTATCCTGTGGTTTCTGTGATACAGGCACCAAACGCTTGCTACAAATATCCCCCGGCAATTCCTCTGGCTCTCAGTCCAGTTGTGTTTAACTTAGTGGTTAAAGGCATAGGCTTTGTAACTAGATTGCCTTTGTGCTCAAGTCCTGGCTCCGTCACTTACAGGAGGGGGCCTTGGGCAAGGCAGTGAACCCCTCTAAACCTCAGCTTTCATAACTGAAGGGGGAACAGGGCCCGTGTCACTGGGCTGTTGAAAAGATACAGGAAGATCATTTCTGCAAAGTGCTAAGAATTGTTCTTGGTACAGAGTTAGCAACTGACACAAGGGTTCCACGGGAATATGAACAGAGCACTGACAGGATAGTTTTATCACGTCTCTATATTCTCCGACTATAGATCTATGCACAATAGGAACCAGACTTTTTAAAATTGCTTTCTCAGTTGATTTTTAAAAACTGATGCTACTCAGGCTATACAAAAAAGCAAGGTGTTTGGAAAAAGTGCATATTTATCACAACAGGGATGTTACCCCCAGTTGTTCAAATTTTAACATTATTTTGTGAATATAAAAATCCATTACACACATTGATAAAAAAATCTCCAAGAAAATTTAGGTTGACATGAATATTGTACGAAATTATGATATGGGATTGAACAACTCAGTACTTGTTCTTAGAGATATTTTAATCTGAAGCTGCTTTTGAGAATTAACAACTAGTTAATAATTAAAATATTGTCAGAATGGATTCAAGCCCAACTAGTTTGGCTGCAGATAAAAGGCCGTAAGAAATCTGTGACTGCCAATAAGGGCAATTCATACAGTTTTATTTGCATGCTAAAAAAAAATCAGCCGGGGTGTGAAGATATGCATTTTCTGGAATACAGTAATTTGGACTTTCATGCTCAAACTGGAAATGTAATACCAAAATAAATGCGTTCAATATGGAAGTGCAGAAAAAACATGACATTTGTATATACTTTATTACTCTTCAAATAAATCTTACATTTTTATCGAGACTGCAGGACCTAAAACCTGTTTATAACAGTTTATACAGACCACTATTTCTTTCACTGTGAATGGACTGATTTATGAATTTCAAAAAACCAATCTGACATTTTTATACCAAATTAACTGGTTATTTGGCCAAACCAGCTGCTTGACATGTCCTTCTGTGATAAGCAGATATTTCCTGAGACAGTGCTGGTCAGCCCAGGCCTGATTTCAGCCATGGCAGCCCCTGGGTCACCAGAGTCAGCTTCCAAATGCGTGCCTCTGCTGGCCCCTGTGCCCAGCTCTGCACTCTGCAACACAGGACGCTGCATGCGGGGCTCTCCAACAGCGGTGGGTGGGCTTCACCTTCCTTCCTCCTACTTTTTGTGTCCTTTTGTTCCAAGACCTGTTTTTTCACTCCTCCTCTCTTTGGTGGTTTTTCCCAGCCCTGGTTCGGCCCTTCTTCTCCTGGTTCCGCCCTTCTTCTCCTGGTTCCATCTGCTGCTGACACGACAAACTCCATTCACGCCTTGTGATAGGATCAGACCATTCAGGACAATACATGGTTGTTTTTTAGGATGAAAAGTAGGCTCTTGGAAAATACATTTGGCTAAAAAAACATAGAAGCTTTTCCTACTGGTAATATTATTAGTAGTAATCATAGTCATTTTTTTTTTTTTTTTGGTCTTTTAGTCTTTTTAGGGCCGCACCTGCGGCATATGGAGGTTCCCAGGCTAGGGGTCAAATCAGAGCTACAGCTGCTGGCCTACACCACAGCCACAGCAATGCCAGATCTGAGCCGCGTCTGCAACCTACACCACAGCTCACAGCAATGCTGGATCCTCAATCCACTGAGCAAGGCCAGGGATCGAACCCGCAAACTCATCATTCCTAGTCAGATTCATTTTCGCTGTGCCACAATAGGAACTCCAGTCATAGTCATTTTTATACCCAAATCCTTGTATTCAAAAAAAACTACAGTCAAATAGTATCAGCAGGAATCTGTAGATGTCCTTTAATTATTAAATTAATCCAGAGCCCACAAGGGATATTTAATTTCTTTAGACTTCAAGTAAACTGCGGGCAAACATAAAGCAAAACAAGGAAAAAAAGGAGAAAGAAGTTTAGGAAGTTTTACAGACACTTAATTTTTTTTAATTTACTTATTTACTTTTTGGCTGTGGCATGCGGGGGCTTAACGTGAGATCTCCAGTTCCCAGACCAGGTATTGAACCTGGGCTGCAGCAGTGAAAGAGCCCAGTCCTAACCACTAGACCACCAGGGAACTCCCACATATATTTTATTGTTGTTCTTTTTAAGGGCCACACCCACCGCATATGGAAGTTCCCAGGCTAGGGGTCAGATCAGAGCTGCAGCCACTGACCTACACCACAGCCGCAGCAACGCCAGATCTGAGCCATGTCTGCGACCTATACCGAAGCTCACGGCAATGCCAGAGGCCAGGAATCGAACCTGTGTCCTCACGGATACTATATGGGTTCATTACCACTGAGCCATGACAGGGAACTCACAAACACTGATAAATTGGAAATGCTAGTTGAGGATATTTTGCGGACAACGCAGGCGCCCCGGTATTTTGAGTTGAAATATTCTGATGCCTAAGAAAAAGTGTTTGTTCTGCTGAGACGACGACGTTAATTTTCGAAATGTTTCATTTACACAATAGAAGGAACGTAACCTTCCACCATCCCCTCTGCTCTGCCGCTGGATCTTTGGCCACCTCACCAGTTTTCCAGCAGGACTCTGGGAAGCAAAACCTCTTGGAGAGGCTCTTTGGTGAGGATGAGATATTTCCTTTCCATTCCCCTGTGGAGGCCATGGGGCAGTCGCATGCACCTATCTTAGCTGAAGGCTGTAAGAAAGCAACTTGGTCAGCCACCTGCCCACACAGATTTCCAGTGGAAAGAGCAGCCCTGTCTCCCACAGGCAAGGAAAGATTTTGTTCAACATCCGCATGGGCCAGGTGAAGGTGCTCAAGAGATTTCGTTTCCACCTGTGGCAGCAGAACATCAAGGTCATTCCCAGGCTATGACATGAAAAAAACAGCCATTCCTTCAACGACAGCCATCAGTCTTCTTCTCTGCCCCGAGGACACCCAGATCGCTGCCCAAATCCATGTCAGAAGCACCAGCCAGCCTCGCAAGTGACAACTGACCCTATTTGTAACAACTAGGAAATCTCATTGGATCCATCTTTGGTTTGTGCTCCACGTTGACAAATCCCTCAGAAGACTGCCAGAGGTAACAATCTCCCTTGAGAAATTAGGTATTTCGTATCATTGCTTTCCTCCCAAATGGAAATTCTGGGTAATTTCGATCTGGTGTAATGTTCTTTCTTAACTCAAATTCTAGCATTAAACTTTCCCCATTTGTTAATAGAAAAGGGTTTTTACCAGCTTGTTTGTTTGTTTTTGTTTTTTTACTTTTTAGGGCCGTACCCGAGGCATATGGAAGTTCCCAGGCTAGAGACTGAATCAGAGCTGTAGCTGCTTTAACCCACTGAGCAAGGTCTGGGATCAAAACTGCGTCCTCACGAATACTAGTCAGGTTTGGTACTGCTGAGGCATGACGGGAACTCCCAGTCGTTGTTTTCACGTTGGTCTTGAGTTCCTCTCATTAACATTTAGTTCTTTTGCCCCTTTTGAAGCATCACAACTTGTGGGTCTGCACCATGATGGGACGTCAGCCACTCTTAGATCAAGTCTAGACAAAGCAAATGAACCGGCCAAGGTAAATTCAATGTTCAATCATTTAAGTGGATGACTGTGTCTTGGCCACCTGCGGGGCTGTGTGGTAGTGTGACTCAGGTTTTGCTGTCGAGATGGACTGTGAAGCTTGGTCAGCTATGCCGTGATCTTCAGGGATGGCAGGAAGTTGTTTCCATGTGACACTAACCATCTTTGGTGAAAAGACATCCTGGATGCTCTTAAAGCAAAGCGGCTATTGCAGAATGTAAATCCATCAGTCCATGGACAAATACATCTTAAATAATAATAGCATCTCTCTTCATTGAGTATTGACTCAAGCACCAACCGTGAATCAACTCAATACTTCTCTTTTTTTAGGGCCGCACCCTCGGCATATGGAGATTCCCAGGATAGGGGTCCAATCAGAGCCACAGCTGCCGGCCTATGCCACAGCCATAGCCAAGCAGGATCTGAGCCACATCTGCAAACTACACCACAACTCATGGCAACGCCAGATCCTTAACCCACTAAGTAAGGCCAGGGATCAAACTGCAACCTCATGGTTCCTAGTTGGATTTGTTTCTGCTGTGCCACGATGGATGGGAACTCCAGCGCAATGCTTTTCATGTCTTAACACAGTGAGCCCTCAAATGACCCTATGAGGTAGGCACTCTTTTTTATTTTTTTGGCTGCTCTTCAGCAAATGGAGTTCCTGGACCAGAGATCAGATCCAAGCTGCAGCTGTGACCTATGCCAAAGCTTAGGCCACACCGGATCCTTAACCCAGTGCACTGGGTGGGGATCAAAACTGTGTCCTGGCACTCCAGAGATGATGCTGATCCCAGTAGCAACAGGAACTCCAGTAGGTGCGACTTTTATCCCTACTTTATAGATGAGGAAAATGAGACACACCAGCACTGAATCATTTCTCTGTAATTACACAGCCGCTAAGTGGCAGTCAGGACTGGAATCCTCCCGGCACCACCTGTCCGCAAACACTCATCTCAGCATCTCAAAGTGAACGGATCGTCCAAACATTCACCGAACACCATGGAACCCCTGTGTATGCTGGTAAAGCAAAGCCCTCTGTCCAGGTAACGGGGTCAGTTCTCATTCCCCCAGGAGTGTAGCTGCGACCGCACAATCCCGGCGCTGGGCTGTCTGCCTCTTCTATGCTGACCGGTGAAGAAACACCAGTGACCCACCTTCTAGGAATCCTATCATCAGAAGCGCCCTCAATGGAATATAATCTAGAAAAACACGGAATCACTACACTATACACCTGAAATTACTGTCATATTATAAGTCAACTCTACGTCAATTAGGAAGAAGTGACCTTTCTAGTGGGGAAGTCACAGCTTTCAGGGAGCAAGTCTGACTTCTGAATCGGATCTGCACATAGATACCCCTGATGCGGACCCTGTTGCTCGAAGCACAGAAGGTTAAAAGCATGTTCTGTATCATTCATTACATTTCTCACACTTCTTCTGGTAAACGGGTTGTTTCATTTTCCACTCAGTGCTGCATGTTGCCATTATAGGAATTACCTTTGAATGGTTCTGAGGCATTCCTTCTCTGCAGAGCTGGTTGCTTATCTATGAGATGGGCATGGAAATGTAGACCTTTGAACACTATTGCAAAAAAAAAAAAAAATCAATGGACAAACATCTAATCCTTTTAATAAGGTTTTAGGCAGGCATGGCATCCCACAGCTGTGATTCAGAATTTCAACAAACGCTTTCAGAAATAGAAATCTATTACTTTGCTTATATGGTGCCTTAACCATATAATTTCCTGGCTTTGATCACTGTAATCAATTCAGCTCCATTTAAAGATATTGCATTCTTTATGTAGTGTTTTTTATACTGTCTATTCATATTTTCAATAGCAATACCCACTTTGGAATTTTAGGCAAAAAGAACTGTGAGACATCTTCCCTCCGTATCCCCTTCACTGGGCTGTAAACTCCATGAGGCCAAGAGGTTTTAATTTGCTCATTAATTTATCACAAACATCTGGCACATAGGAGGTGCTCAAGAATTCCATATTGACTACATGAATCTATACATGTACATACCCGGATTTTAGAGGGATTAAACGATTTTAGCTATTAGCTTTCAGTGTCACAAGATTCTGGGTTTGAATTCCAGCTCAGTTTACCAACTAAAGAAGCTGGGACAAATTCTTAGGCTGTTTGAAATAAATGCAATGTCCTCGTTGGAAAATTGGGGATGCTGTCTAGTTCACCAGGCAGGTGCAAAGATTAGCAGGTCACGTGAACAAAGTGACTGGCCTGGGTCTAGTGCCGGCTGAAGCCCCAGCCCTTGGGAGGGTACAGGAAGTGTGACTTCCACCGATCTGGGATCTCAAAGCACTTCTTAATCACTTCCATGTAATAGGCAGAGGAAGTTTATCTCCTGTCTATGAGGGAGAAAGAGGCATGATTACCTACGCGGCTAATTAGAAAGCTGGCTATTTACCTACCATTACACTTGCTTTCTGTACTCTTTAGGATGCCTAGAGACGACGTGGAATTTAGTATACACTTTGGGAGTTTAAAGGAGGTGATAATGTCAAGCCTCTTTGTGAGTTCCTTATGTCTCTGGAGTGACTTTCAGCGGTGAAGAGGGAGACGTGGGGAATCAGCCCATGGCTTGAACTTCCACCCGCCTGAGAGGGGGTAGGACCACAGGGGACTGAAAGGCACTATAGGAGAGCAGGTGATGACATGCTCGATGCCTTTAAAATGCTATTTATAGCCCAGGACGTGGGTTTCATCAGTTTCCATTGCAACTTTCTTTTGGCAGTCCTCAGGCTGGGAGACAACAGCTTCAAAGCCTCCTTTCTTGAAGAAAACTGAGCCTGACCTTTTGCTGACAGTATGCTTGGCGGTGGCTGCGCGGCTGGCTTTGGATAAACACGTCCACTTTGTGGCTTAGCTCGCATTGCCTCACTGCTCCTTGCTGAAGGGGCTGCGGGGCACGCAGGAGGCTGGAGAGGATTTGCTCATATGTTTGAAAGATCGTCTTGTAATTTCCAGAGCAAAGTCCCACCAATGAGAAGCACATTTAACACTGCGTCTTAAGCTCCTACTGGGATGGCGGGGGGGGGGGGCGCGGGAATGTGGCCAGACATGAGTCTTTGGACTGATGTTTCCAAGGAAAGCTGGGTTTGGCGTCACCAGCATCCCCCTTGGACTGGTGTCACAGCCACAGAGAAAGAGCAAACTGATGGGTCTTGGCAGAACACTTTCCATTACTCAGTTTTTGCAAAATGTGCCTCTAGATGTGAGTGTTTGGTGGGAAACTCTCTTCGCTAATCGCTTCGATGCCATTAATGCTCCAAAGCTCTATTAACCATAGAGCCATCTGTTTGAGAGCCCACTCTTTTTAACTGTGGCACATCTCAAGCAAGACACTTTAAGAGCGTGTTTACTAAAAATATTCCTGATGATGACCAGGACAGTGAGGGTGACTCGATGGTCCCATTCTGTCATTTCTCAGGTGGAACTGTCCAGAGCTGGTGGAGAAAGCCAAGACCAGACAAAGCACAGCGAGGGGAGAGGTCAGCTGGCCACACGGAGATGGAGAGGCCCATGCAGAGGATCCACAAGGAGAAGTGCAGACTAGTACGAGAAGTGGACAGCTATTCCTATCAGCAGAGGGCCAGCTCATAGATGAGGCGAAGCAGCAGGAGCCCAAGCCATCAATTTCCAGACTTTCACTCCCTTTGCTGCAGGATCCCAGCCGGATGCTGGGGGGATGAGTGACAGGGACTGAAATGACATCAGGACCCCAGTCAACACAACGGCTTTGGGCAGGGCTCAGAGTCCAGGGCCAGAGAGACCAGGATTGTGGGCTCCATGGGGCTGAGCCTGTATCTCTTGTCTGAATCTGCATCCAGACGCCAAGAACAGTGCCTGATATGAACGTGAGTCTGATACATCTTTGTTGAATGAACAAACAGAAGGGAAAAGAGCAAAAGCCAAGCCAAGACCCTCAGATGGAGCTAAACCAGGCTCGGCAGGCAGGCCAGGTTCAGGTAGGCGCTTAGGATAAACAAGAGCCCATAGGGCCAAAGCAGCAGAAGCAAGTAAGTCCAAACCCCACCAGCGGGTGGAGCAAGGTTGAAAGACTACATCCTGTCCATGACCTGACTGACTCAGGAACCATCAGGACAAGGCATTTGGTCAGAGGAGGTGCCCGTGACCCCGTCGCCTGTGGCTAACAGAGGCTGACATCGATGGGAGAGGCTTGCAGGGGGTCCTCCTGAAGCAGGTCCTATTCCCTCACAGGACATCCTTTTGTGACTATGACCCCATCATTGAGGACACAGGCCCGCAGACGACACACTTAGAGCATGACAGATTTAGAGAATCTGAAGGCTGCGACGGCTTTGGAAGGCTAGTCAACCCAACTTCTTTATACAGAGAGGGAAAATGGGACCAAAGGAGACTCGTGACTTGTTGAACAGAGTGCAAAGCATTTTCTCTTTTACTGATTTTTTTTTTTTCATACGTACAGGGTTTTTGTTTTGTTCTGTGCCCCTAATAGAGGATCAACTCCCCCAGGAGACTATTTTTGTAATATCACCATCTCAAGTACACATGGTGTAAAAAATTATGGGCAAGTACTCACAAACACAGCTGTTGACTGATAGAATGAGTTTTAAAAAATACATTTTTCAAAACGCAAGTCAAGTGTTTTGAAATTCTGGTTCCCTGCTTAATGAAAAATCTACCAAGAGCTCAACGTAGCTGCTTTTTCTCCCACGCATGTCGAGTCTTTGGGGTTCAGGAGGTGACACCACCTCTGTTCCAGGTCTGGTGAAAATGGAAAGAGCAGAGATGGTCCTGGGGGTGTTATTCCTCAAACAGTGGATTCAAGCCCAGGCAGAAAGGGCCTCTCTTAATTTACAGGGGCCAAAACCCAGAAAAAGTTAGCTAGTTCTCTGAATTTTTTTTTTTTTGCTGTAAATTCCTATGCTTTTATTAATTTGATTTTGAAAATCACACACACAACTTAAAACATTAGAATGTGCCTGCAGTATTCTTTCTAGCCATGTATTTATTATGCATAAAAGAAAATTGATATTTTGGAACTGACAACTTCATCTGTGTTATATTTATTTTATAACAGACTTATAAGTTATTCTTTTACATGTCAGTACTAGTACATTAAATTACATTAGGAATTATTAGGCCATTTGGATCTAAAAAAGGAAAACAAACAAAATGCCACGCTCATAGATACAGAGACTGGGTTGGTGGTTAAAGAGCGGAGGGGGCCTAGGGATGGGTGAGCTGGGTGAAGGGGTCAAAAGTTACAAATTTCCATTTATAAAATAAGTAGGTCACGGGGATGTAACAGACAGCATGGTGACTATAGTTAATAATCCGGTATTGCATATTTAAAAGTTATTCAGAGAAAAAATATTAGAAGTCTGCATCGCAAGAAAAAGAAGACAAACGTTTCTGTCAGTACGTGCAGTGGCGGATGGTAAGTGGAGTTACTGTGGTGCTCATTTCACAGTGTATACAGATATGGAGTCATTATGTTGTACACCAGGAACTGCAGCAATTGTATCTCAATTATACCTGAATTTACAAAGAAGAAAAGGGTCAGTTCCAGTGTTGGAAGGGAGGCAAAAGAAAAAAAAAAAATCTCAAATTCTTCTTTACAGTGGTTAGTTCTACCAAAGTGGAAACTCCATGTTTGGGAAGGGAAGTTTAGAGAGACTTTCCTGACGTTCCCAAGGGTGGAGACTTACCTGGAAGTAAAAAAGGGCCCTGAGGGATAGCACTCGGCCAGAAGAAATGAATATGCATAAGAGTGGAATATTACTCTGCCAGAAGAAATGACTATGCATAAGAGTGGAATATTACTCAGCCAGAAGAAATGACTATGCATAAGAGTGGAATATTACACAGCCAGAAGAAATGGCTATGAATAAGAGTGGAATATTATTCAGCCAGAAGAAATGAACATACATAAGAGTGGAATACTGCCATTTGCCACAACATGAATGGACCTAGAGAACATCATACGAAGTGAAGTAGGTCAGACAGACAGCAGCTAATACCATATGATACCAGTCACATATGGATTCTAAATATGGCACCAATAAACCTATCTGTGAAACAGACTTACAGAGAACCTGTGGTTGCCAAGGGAGTGGGGGAGGGAGGGAAGCACAGGGAGGTGAGGATTAGCAGGTGCAAGCTATTATACACAAGATGGATAAGCAACAGGGTCCTACTGTACAGCACAGAGAACCGTATTCAGTGTCCTGTGATAAACCCTAACGGAAAGGAATATGAAAAAGAATGTATATATGGGAGTTCCCACTGTGCTGCAACGGATCAGGGGCATCTTGGAGCGCTAGGACTCGGGTTCGCTCCCCAGCCGGGCACAGTAGTTTAAGGATCCAGCATTGCTGCAGCAGTTCGGATTCGATCCCTGGCCCGGAAACCCGGGAACGCTTTATGCCAGGGGAGGCCAAAAAAAAAAAAAAAAAAAGAGTATATATAACTGAGTCACTTTGCTATATAGCAGAAATGAACACAGCACTGTAAATCAACCAGACTTGAATAAAAATTATTTTAAAAAATGGCCATGAGGCTCTGGGAAGCTGGAGAGACAGCCCGGGGACATTCCAGAAGTCTGGTCACCGGAGAGCTGCTTGGTTCCCAGGGCTGTCACGGCACCACTGAGCCCATGACACCGGGCTAAGACAGCCTCAGCCCTCCTATGTGGCCTTTCCGTAGAAGCAGCCACGGTGCAAAAATAAAAAAAAGGACTCTGTGAGGGGTGCGGTGCCAACAGGCCAAAGGACTCCGCCAGGAGACATTTAAGGTGTGTGGGGCCCTGCGGCTGGCACGGGTAATTTTTAACTCCCGGCGGATGAGTACTGACTCCGAGGGCAGAGTTTCTATAGCGTCAGATGATAGCCCTCTTCAGGCCGGGGTGTCACCTGACGCCTGTCACCTGACAGGCGTCAGGTGAGTCATACCCGGGACAGTGGCACCAGCGTGGCCTCCGTCACGTCCCCCCGGGGTCCAGTCTGTATTACGCCCGATCCGGTGTTTCACGCTCGTCCGCGATGACGTGTCCCTTCCGGCTACCGCTCCACTGTGCCACCTTCCTCTCAGCTGCAGCTTTCAGGCCGCTACCGCTCGGCATTATTAGCACATTGCCGTGGTTTCCTTTGGGTGGGCGAGGATGTCAGCGGACGAGGAAGAGCGCTCCCCTTCCACGCTGGTCACAGCGGCTGTGGCTCCCTCTGCACACGCCCTATGAGTCGTTCCCGGCAGAGCGAGCACAGCTCCTGCTGTGCACTGGTTGCCCCGCTGATCACGGGGCACCGGCTGAGCAGAAATAAAAACTGGGACGGGCAGCATGGATGGCTGGGGTACAGGGGCGGGCTCCGGCCAGTATTGCAGAGACAGCCTCGGGCACACGGGCTGTGAACTGAACTGACTGACAAATTCTATCTCTTTTAGCAGTTTTGTTATGGCACGAATAGAAAACTTTTAAAATCAAGGTGAGAAGACATAAAAACCATCTACCGTTCCAGTGCAGAGAGCTAAGCACTGCCGGCATCCTTACTCACAACCTGGACCCACTTTTGTCAGTCGGGTTGCAGGTCGCTGAATGGAGACAAGGAAGCAAGTATTTCCTCACCTTAGCCTTGACAGATCGGTATGTTTTCTTGCCCCAAGGCTCAGGGATCTGAGCATTTCGGATGAAGGAAGAGAGAAGGGATTATACATGTTGATGAGGGGAAAGAGAAGAAGTTGGCTGGGTCCCACAGAGCACTTTTGCGCCACTGCGGATACAAAGGATCAGATGTAAACCGATCTTGAGGTCCTAGCACTTAGCACAGTGGGGTGCACACACGAGGCCCTCAGTACAGATTTGAGATGGATGGATAAACAGATGACAAATAAACCCCAGATCCTAAACCTAAACAAGTAAATTCAAAACCTTGGTCCTGTCTTTAAATGACCCTCTTGGGGTAGATACTACACAGCGGCACAGAGCAGATTCTGCCTGCACCTGTCAGCCCAACAGGAGGTGAAGACATGCATACTGGAGAGACAGGCTTTGGAGTGAGGCCACCTTGAGCTCAAATCTGGCTTCCGTCACTTAGTAGCCACATGACAGTCAATCTACATGAGCTTCTGATCTCTACTAATTTAAGCACAGCTTTATAGTCTTGCTCATCTCCTATCCAACTGTGCAGCCTGACTCCTTATTTATGTGATGCTTCCAAACATGCCAGGCTTTCTTTCTCTTTCAATTAAATGGGGATATTACAATATCCTTTAAGGGGTTACTATGAGGATGAAATGATATATTTTATGTGAATAATTTAGCACAATAACTGACCTGTAGGAGTTGCTCAATAAGTGCCACTGGTTATTTCTATTATTTTTAAGGTTTTATTTCACTACTGTGTCATCCAACCACTGGACCAATTGTTCTTGATCTTTTTAGTGGCAAATACCCTTGTAAGTCTTTGCATAGAGACACACATTTTACATATAATTTCAAAAGTGTCAAGAAACTCTCCAGTCAGCCCCATGGAATCCACATTGCACTAAAAGTGGAAAAAGTAAGGAAGATGTACCATTCTAACTGCACCTCTTGCTTTAAAAAATCTGAAACAGGAGTTCCTGTTGTGGCTCAGTGGGTAACGAACCCAACTAGTATTCATGAGGACATGGGTTTGATCCCTGGCCTCACTCAGTGGGTTAAGGATCCGGCATTGCCACGAGCTGTGGTGTAGGTCACAGACGCAGCTCGGATCCTGTGTCGTTGTGGCTGTGGTGTAGGCCAGCAGCTGTAGCTCCAATTCAACCCCTAGCCCGGGAACTTCCATATGCTGCAGTTACAGCCCTAAAAAATAGAAAAGAAGAAGAAAGAAAGAAACAAAGAAAGAAAGAAAGAAAGAAAGAGAGAGAGAAAGAAAGAGAGAAAGAAAGAAAGAAAGAAAGAAAGAAAGAAAGAAAGAAAGGAAGGAAGGAAGGAAGGAAGGAAGGAAGGAAGAAAGAGAGAAAGAAGCAAGCTTCTGAGAAGCTATATGGAACGAGCCTCTCAGGTCTCGACCGTCACACGACTGACCAACACAAACCACATTTCTCAGCCTCCTCGTATTAATACATACATGGCCACGCGACCCAGTTCCCAACAACGAGACGAGAGTAGCTTCTCTGCTGTATCGCATCCTTAAAATCAACTTGATTCCATCCTTACCCCCTCTTTTTCATTCCCAGGAATCAGGATGAAGATGAGCTATAAAGCAGTGTTGCCCATCGGACTAGAAGAGCATCCTGGGACCGGGAGAGGGCCGAGCAACAGGATGAAAGGTCTCTGGGTCCTTGGTCCCCGGAGAGGCGCAACTCCCTCTTGACCCTGGACTGGCTGCTGACCTCTGGTCTCTCCCTATCCTTTAAGCCACTGCTCGAACCTCTGTGTTATAGTCCAGCATGTACCTTAACTGAGCCAGTCTCCACGATGATGATACAGGGCCTGCCAAGTAGCCACAAAGATGTCACCAGTGACCCCTGCCTTCCGGGGTGCACACCTTAGTGCAAACCCCCTTTTGTGGAATGTGGGTTTCCCCAGTGACTCTTTTTTTTTGCCTTGTCTAGGGCCGCACCCGCGGCATATGGAGGTTACCAGGCTAGGGGTCTAACAGGAGCTGTAGCTGCCGGCCTTTGCCACAGCCACAGCAATGCGGGATCCGAGCCGCGTCTGCAACCTACACCACAGCTCACTGCAATGCCGGATCCTTAACCCACTGAGCAAGGCCAGGGACCGAACCCGCAACCTCATGGTGCCTAGTCGGATTCGTTAACCACTGAGCCACGAAGGGAACTCCCCCACTGACTCTCTTCTAACCAACAGAGTATGGCAAAGATGACGGGATGTCACTTCCATGATTAAGTTTCAAACAATGGTCACCTCCCTTGGCCTAGCAGATTTTCCCCCCCAGCTCTGATGCTACAAGCTGCCACGCTGGAAAGGCTCATGTGGCACGGAACTGAAGGATCAGC
This sequence comes from Catagonus wagneri, assembly GCA_004024745.2. Lineage (NCBI taxonomy): Eukaryota > Metazoa > Chordata > Mammalia > Artiodactyla > Tayassuidae > Catagonus > Catagonus wagneri. The sequence goes on from PVHT020000061.1 coordinate 12,532,740, forward strand.
AGGAAACTAAGACCCTCCAAAGAATGACCCACAATGACTTCAATTCTGCCAAAACCCCTGGGAGCCGGGAACCAGATTCTTACAGCCTAAAATGACCGGCTCCCAGCTGGCACCTTAATTGTAGTCTGCAGAAAACCCTGAAGCGGTGGAACTCGGCAGGTCACATTGATCTCTAAGACAATGAGCGTGTATTGTTTGAAGTCCTGCTACTTTGTTATGCAGTAATAGTGAACTAATGCCATGCAGGCATCATTTTACATCTGCATAGTGATATGTCACAGCTGCCATGTGCTGATGTAAGAATATAAATTTTAAATATCAGAGAAGAAGGTGAGCTAGACATTCACAGGGCATCAGCTCCTTGTGCATTTACTGAGCTCTGAGGTGTGATCCTATGCTTTGAAGATCCACAGGCTTGATTTATTAGTAAGGCCAGAGTTGTTCGGACTCTGGGGAACTTCACTGGCTAAACAAACTCCCAAGAGAGTTCTATCTAAATCAGAACACTAATGTGTTCATTTACCTTGAGGAATAAAATTGCCTAGGGCATCAGATAAATTATATCTTTACAGGCTGGAGCTTTTTGAGGCTCAGTTTAATGTCTTTTTCTTTGCCCATTCTAATCTCTCCCAAGGAAAATGGCAAGCACACACACACATGGATGGATGGATGGATGGATGGACGGATGGATGGACAGACAGACAGACAGATAGAGGTGATGGATGGATGGACAGACAGAGAGATAAATCTCACACATTTCCACATTCAGACCAGACTTGTGTGAGCTCACGGTACCATTAACTAGGCCACAGCCTGCTTTCACAGTCAGCCGTGCCTTGGTTAGGTTCCTAGACCTGGTTAGACCAGCTTGTCCTAGGAGACATCTGGAAGCCCAGAGGACCACAGATCTTCCCATCTGGCTCCCTTCCTTGGGGCTGATCTCAAGGAAGCAAAAGATGACTTTTCATTCACATTTCTCTGGCATCTCGGGCTAAAGCTGCCAAATTATGGCCACTAACACTGTTCACTGACGGCGTCCTTGGTGCCTGTGGCCTGCTCTGGCTTTCTGCTTGTTCCCACCTGCCGCTTACAGACAACGCCTCTTTCACCCATCGAAACAAGCACCTCTTGTTCCACCTCACATGCTCTCTGCCCACCTCTCACTCCAGCATTTCTGTGCCAAGCAGCTTTGGGCAGGCGGAAACCTGACGGCATGTTGCCTCAGCCGCACTTTGTTATCTTCTGATTCCTACTGGGGGGCCTCTCGAGGCTTTAGCACAGGACACCTGCGAAAACCTGCTTGGCACCCACACTGGGGTCCCCTAGCCAAGGGCCAGTTTAAGCCCCAGGGGGCAACCCTTGATGAAGGGGAGAAGAGGCTAGTGGATGAACTCTGAGGCTCGTTCCGTATGGCTTCTCAGAAGCTTCTGGAGGCAGCACTGCGCCCCACTCACCCGCAGTGATGCTCTCGCGCTGGCCTGCCTCCTCCCCGTTCGCCCGCTCCTGCTTCCTAGGACTGCTTCCAAAGTGACGCACTGTGCGCAAGCTCTTAACTCAGGCTCTGCTTTCTGGGAAGACCCTGGCTAAGCCTCACCCCGAGGGCCACCCCCTAGGCCACCTCTCTCTGACGCCATCACTTACTGCCATCTCCATCTGTGCTCCCGTCTCCTCCACGGTCACCACCACCACTGGCCTGCACGGCAAAGAGGTATGGCTCTGACTGTCTCTACTTAAACGACAGCGACTTTAACACCCCCCCGAAACGGACATTCTCCCCGGCTCCATTTCCCGGCTGTATACAGCCACGCCACTCCCAGTGTGTCCTGTTTCCTCATTTTTCACCCCATTCTCCAATCTTCAAACCTCTTGAGGCCTCTGGTTCCTTGGCCCCGTTATTTGTATTCTCTTTGAGCTCCATTTCTTCCCTCTCTATCCTATTCTTTGTGTTTCATTACTTCAGTGGATCTCCAGGAGGGTGCTTTGCCTTTCTGCTCCTATATATGTTACCTTCTGGAATTTATCTTTATCTTTTTCTTCTTTTATGGCTACACCACTTTTTTTATGCTGTGACTGTGGTATAGCCCAGGGGCTATGGCTCTGATTCGACCCCTAGCCTAGGAATGTCCAAGTGTGTGGGTGTGGCCCTAAAGAAAAAAAAGCGAAAAAGGAACAAGCTCCTTCCCTAAGCCCTCCAGCCTCCCACGTCCCGAATGCTTTTATTTCAGAGTCTTTTTACCTAATTACTACATTGGTGTGGTAACTGGGCACATGGCCGCAGAAATCCTGGGTGAACAGTAATAACCAGGCAAGAGAGAAAAGGGAGAAAGGGCAAAAGAGGGCTCTCCCCAGAGGGGCGCCGTCCGGCCACCACTAAGCCGACGCCTTGGATCGAGGTTAAAATAGTGCCCCTTACATCTCTCCTTATCATGGGGATCTGTAGTGGTTTGTTTTTTTTCCCTAGGCTGTGCGCACTCTGCAGAGATATTTCCTTTTTCTTCTTTTTTTTTTTGGTCTTTTTAGGGCCACACCTGTGGCATATGGAGGTTCCCAGACTAGGGGTCAAATTGGAGCCACAGCTGCCGGCCTACACCACAGCCACAGCAACGCGGGATCTGAGCCATGTCTGCGACCTGCACCACAGCTCACGGCAACGCCGGATCCTTAACGCACTGAGCGAGGCCAGGGATCGAACCAGCAACCTCATGGTTCTTAGTTGGATTCGTTTCCGTTGAGCCATGACGGGAACTCCTGAGGTTTGATATTTTTTATCCCTTTCATAAAACTGTCACAACAAAATGAGAAAAATGGAACATGTTAAAAGGGAACATATAAAATCTTATTTAACATGTTAATGTAAAATATGACAGTGAGAACATAAACTTTTTTCCGTGAACATTGTGTTTTGTGGGGTTTTTAGCGGTTGTTTATTCATAGAGTGTATTAACTGTAAGAATGATATTGTTGAAGCAAAATCCAGATGTGAAATGCAGCGTTAAATGTATATTTTCCTATTTTGCAAAAATTCCACGCTGTGCATTTGTGTTATAAAAAAGGAAGAAACTGCATGTTATGCAAAATCCTGGTATTCTTGACTTAGATCATTCCAGAATAATTCATTGGTTTACTTTGGACAGCTTGCCTCCTTTTAGAAAGCAAGGGTGTAACCTTCACTTTGATGTGTTCGAACTTTTGATTATTTGTGGCACAACTGGAGAATCTCAGGACTCTGCCTTTTGTTTGAAAACATCCTTCCTTTCACCACAGATCTGTGGAGAACGCGTTTGTATAATCTAAATATTTAATATATAAGAAACATTAAATATTCATTTTTGTTGAAACTGTAAAACAGGACACATACCATAGAGCAACACGCAGTGAACGACACAGATCAGCCTAAGATCGATGGCTTTCAGCGCTGCATCAACATGGAGGGTGAACATTTTGCATCCCTTTTTTTTCCCCCCATTTTTGGCCGCTCCATGGCATAGGGAGCTCCCAGGCCAAGGATCAGGTCCGAGCTGAGCCGGACCTGCGGCGTTCGATCCTTAACCCCTGCACCAGGCTGGGGATGGACCCGCCAAGCAGCGTTCCCAAGACATGGGGGGGGGTCCCTCCGCCACACAGGGGGCACTCCACGGTTTGCATTCTTATGTCAAGGGTTCACCTTTCCAGGAAATTCTTCTTGAGCACGGCAGATAATACTTGGGGTCATCACGTAAAAGCCTATTTCGCGTTTCTCGAAGGACATCTAGGTTAAAAGCAATCACGAGCACCGGTCCAGTCTCCCTGGTTTTAGGCACTAGCCAACTTCCTGAGGCACCGCGGGTTCGGGGCGGCCGGTCTGGGGACGCCACTGCGGCAGCTTAGCTCCAAGAGCGACCCTAGTGACCTTCCCGGCGCTCGGACTCAAGCGGTGCCTTCCCCTTGCGTGTGGGTGAAGTTTGGGACTTGCCTTCTGTCTATTTTAATTTTTTTCAAAAGCTAAAGCACAGCTGACTTACACTTCGCTGTCAGGTCCTGCTGCACAGCGAAGTGACCCAGTCCGACTTACCTGGAAGCAACGGGGACCGCACAGGTGCCGGGAGGTTCCGTCCGCGACTGGGGTTCTGAGGACGACGCCTTCTGTCTTTCTAGCAGCCTCTCTCCCTTGCAGGCTTTAAAGAAGAAAAGCTGCCACGTTAAAGAGGCCCAAAGGGCAAGGGATGGGAGGGTGGCCTCGTCCCGAGCTAACGAGAACCTGACCCCTGTCAACAGCCACGTGAGCTGCAGGCCGCTCCTTCCCCAGCAGAGCCTTCACAGGAACCGCAGCCCCAGCAGGCACCTCAATCAATCTCGGCGTGAGCGATTCGGGAGCTCTGGCAGGCATCTCGGTCAATCTCAGGGTGAGAGATTCAGGAGCTCTGGGAGGCATCTCAGTCAATCTCAGGGTGAGAGATTCAGGAGCTCTGGCAGGCATATCAGTCAATCTCAGAGTGAGCGATTCAGAGGCAGTGGATTCAGACAAGCTGTGGCTGAACTGTCAGCTCATGAGAACCCAACCGTGAGGTAGTGGGTGTGTGTTGTTTCAAGCCACTGAGGTTGTGCTTACTTGGTATGCAGTAATCTATAACAAATGCACTGACCTGGCCTGAGATCTGTTAAAATGCTGAGAATTTTTCAATTTTTATTAAGAATATTCATGAAGCCAGGGGTTTCCAAGTGAAATCTGAATTACAGAGCACATAGTTTCCTTTTTTCTTTTACTCATTGAGCAAAGGGTTTTTTTGGATGACATAAGCTGATAAATTATGGATATAAAATGATCCTGCTTTAAGCTGACCCTTCAACTTAATAAAATACCAGTCCTCAAAGACTGATCATAAGAAAATGTCCAGCTCTTCTTTGGACTTTTAAAGAGGTTAGATTTTTTCGTACTTTCCTGCTGCCCCTTTTCTAAGCTGGTCACCTTCAAACAGCCTTGCTGCATCCTCCGGTTTCTGCTTAGGCAGGTTCGTATCCAGACAAAGGCAACAACAACTAATGTTTCTCAAGAATACACAGGTGCCAGGCACTGTACTATGTACCTTGCATCGACTTATTCATTTAATACTTGTAGCCAGCCCATGAGACGCATACCACGACTATATCCCTTTTACAGGTTTGAAGGCTGAGAGATATGAAGTTGAGTAGCTGCTAGTCGTCATCTGTGTCCCCGGTCACACCTTCCTGGAGACTGAGGGAGTCTTCCTGGGTGACGGATGCTGTCTAAGCTGAGACAGAAATCGCAATTCCCTAGGCTTTCAAAGTGAACCGAGTCAGAACTATGCAGTGGGGTTCCCGTTGTGGCTCAGCAGGTTAAGTATCTGACGTTGTCTCTGTGAGGATGCGGGTTCAATCCCTGGCCTCGCTCAGTGGGTTAAGGATCCAGGTTGTGGCAAGCTGCAGTGTAGGTAGCAGTTGTGGCTCTGATCTGATGTTGCCATGGCTGTAGCTTCGGCTGTGAAAAGAAAAATGGGGGGGGGGGGCTATGCAGTGAAAAAGGTGTCTTGAAAAATCTCCTGGTTAAAATGAGTAATCACCCTAAGAGCTTCCTGTCCTGTAGATGTGGGAAATAGACTGAGTCAGCAGTCCCAGGCTGGCTCCATGTCTGGCACCCATGACCATGACAGTTTCAACCAAACCATCCGCTATAGTTGACAGGAAGAAAAGCAAGGGTGCCCGACAGACTTTGCAAAGACGCTGCTGTATAAAATGAAACTGCCGAGCTATTGAGTGGTCGCCCTCACGTTAGCTGCTTCCAACATAGATTAAGGCCACCACGGGGACCTCTGCCTTTGCAGGGGAGCAGGGCTCCTCCAGGGGCAGCCTCCTCCCTCCCTTCCCGTTCCACTCAACACAGGGTGGATGGCAGGGCACAGCCCCGGGCTGCGGCGGGAGCGGGAGGACACGCCCATTCTTCTCCTTCATCAGCTCGGGCTCTGGCACAGTCTCAATCCCACTCATTCATGCTGCCTTTCAAGTAACGCTGGACAAATCATTCGCTCAGCGTTCCACTGTCCTTGGGAACCCCTGCCTTGACATTAGAGTCATTATTAAGAAGTATAGGCGTTCCCGTCGTGGTGCAGCGGAAACAAATCCGACCAGGAGCCGTGAGGTTGCAGGTTCGATCCCTGGCCTCTCTCAGTGGGTTCAGGATCTGGCGTTGCCGTGAGCTGTGGTGTAGGTCGCCGACGCAGCTGGATCTGGCGTTGCTGTGACTGTGGTGCAGGCCGGCAGTTGCCGCTCTGATTCAACCCCTAGCCTGGGAACTTCCGTATGCCGCGGGTGTGGCCCTGAAAAAAAAAGGCAGAACCAAAACGAAACAAACAAAAACTCCCCAAATAAACAAGAAGCATAGGTCCAGAACATGATAGACAATAACATGAGAAAAAGAGTGTATCACAAATGCACGCATGGATAACTGGGTCACTTTGCTGTACAGCAGAAATTGACAGAACATTATAAATCAGCTCTAATAAAAAAAGTTAAAAAAAAAAATAGAAGTCTAGGTCCACAGTTGGGGACGCCTGTCAGTGTGCAGGGCTGGGTGGAGGCAACTTGAAAATATGAGAGGAAAAGCTACTGACCCATTGGATTTTCTTGCCTTGACCCCTGGGTGATCATCCCCCCTCCCCAGCTGTAGCAGAAGATTCGGAATGACGGGCCAGTGAGGGAGGGCTGTCCTCACAAAGGCAGTCCTCGTCTTTCAAAGCACATATGCTATCCCTTTGTCTTGTATGCCACGGCAGGAGCACACCGGGCACATTTGCGCTGATGCCCATCCATTAAGCATCACATAGCTTCACGCACACACCCACCTAGCCTATCGCCAGGTCGGCTCTGGTATTTGAAACTGTGTTCTTGTTTGGTTAGACCGGCCACAGGTTCCGCCCTTCGAACTCTTTGCAGGACTATCTATGGTGTCACAACGTACGAGGTTTCTCCCTAAATATTTTTGTCTCCTGTTTCTCCCCGAAAAGCATAAGAACTCTCCTGCTGAATACCAAGGATGTAAGTTAGAGTTGTTTTTTTATTTTGAGAAGAAAGCCTCCCTCTCGCTCTCTTTTGCTCTCTCGCTTTCCTTGGAGTCCAGACATGGAGGAGAAAGATGGGTTGCTTGTGCTTTATCCCAAGCACCATCACCGCAGCAGAGTGCTTGGATATGTACATGAAAAATCGAGTCATAATGACGATGATAAACATCGTAAGTAACGTGCAAAGAGCAGTTGCTCAGAGCCCTGCAGTGATGAAATGACCTCCTGCATTTCTGCAACTCACTTCCTTAATACTCTAGGGTGTCAATAAATATTAGCAGATTTCCTCTACCTTCCAAGGGGATGAATAGCTAGTTGAGAGAGGCCGCATTTGTGGTGGAGCCTAGATAAAGCGACTTCCTTCTCTGCCAAGTCATGCATTTGCCTTTGAAGAGTGACATTTTGAGCAATTTCACATTTATGACCCGGCTTCTCATTCTCTTGATGGCGGAATAGGAGATTGATGCTGCAGCCTGCTGACCCCATATTTTGGAGACACTTGGGGTCTTTGGAGGCCCTGGAAGTTAATCCTTCTCACAAAACTGTCTCTGATCTTGGCTGATAGCTGCCCCATAGAACACTTTCATCTCGCTGCACCACGATGTCAGATGTGGTCCTATAGGATCATAAAACTGGCTTAAATGCAATTATTTCAAGGCTAGTTAATGGACATTTATTATTCAACAGCGCATTTATGGTCCTCTGCAGCCAGGAAGGAACGTCTGCCTTCTCCATTCGCTCCACTCTGCCAAGGACCATACACCCATCGCTAAAAATACCAGCTAATGATTCGGGCTTATTTGTTCATTTAGAAGCTTTCGTTCCTGACCAAGCAGGGGTGCAGGTATTTGCCCACCTGAATCCGTAGCAAAGAGTTCTTTAAAGAGAAATACTTTGCTCTCATCACTGCACTGTGTCTGAAAAGCTCTAAGCTGCCATTTAGAGGTGTTCCCAGACTTTCACCCCACATGAATTCATCTTTCAAGCTGCCCTCCTCAAGGTCATTATCCAGCTCAGGCACAGACTGCTATTAGAAAAAGCCAGAGAGCTTTCTCCTGTTCACTCGTGACCTCTAAGACGTTTTTACCAATTACCGTTGCGGATTCCAGTCTGTCGAACGCCACTGCCGGGAACATCCATAAGCATCATTTCAGCATCTTCTGCCTGTGATCCTGCTTCCAGGGAGGGGGGGAGGGGAACAGCTGGCCTCGGCTGAATCAACAGCCGTTTGGCCCTCCCAGCTGTTTGGAAGTTCCAGGGAGCGTTTATAACATCCGCCGTCAGACTGCGGCGGGGCGGCTGAGAGCGGCCCTGTATTCTCTCCTGTGGGTTGGGACGGGGAGCGGGGCTTGGTGCAGCAGGGAGAGAGGAAGGTGGCATCTCACGGAATGACATCTTAGGTCTGAGGAGCTGGAAGGACTTCTGGAGTTTATTCAGGCTGTCTTCCTCACTAGGCTTCGTCTTATCCTGGGGGCATGATGCAAGCGTCTTTCTGTCTCCTGCAGCACTGGGAAATGCACACCCAGACCTGACCCAAAACATGGATCGATAGACCCAGGAAGGACCTAAAGGATCTTTACTCATCCCTGCCCCCCAGGAAGGAACAAGGACAGAAATGATGCGGTATCTGTCTGCGTGGCACAGCACTGGGCCCTGGCTGTGAGGCACGGCTCCGGCCTTTTGCAGCGCCCAGCCTGGGAGAGGAAAACAGACCGATCGGGCTCTCCCTGACCAGGACAATTAGTGCTGCTCTAGAAACCGGCACTGGGCACCGAAAGCACAGAGGGGGTCATATTTTTATGACCATGCAGCAGCTCGTCCAATGCCTCATGCGGGAGGTGAGGCTGGAGCTCATTTCCAAGGCTGTTAGAATCAACTCGGGCTAGAAAACCAGAGTCCTGCATTCAGCAATGCCACTCCTATGGCCGCGGACTCAAACTTCTCAATAGAAAATAAACGGGGGAGTTCCTGTTGTGACTCAGCTGTTACAAACCTGACCAGTGTCCATGAGGATGCAGGTTCGATCCCTGGCCTCGCTCAGGAGCTTAAGGATCCGGCATTGCTGTGGCTGTGGTGTAAGTCAGTAGCTGCAGCTCTGATTTGACCCCTAGCCTGGGAACTTCCATATGGCACAGGTGTGGCCCTAGAAGGAAGGAAGGAAGGAAGGAAGGAGGAAGGAAGGAAGGAAGGAAGGAAGGAAGGAAGGAAGGAAGGAAAAGAGAAAGAAAAAACAAAGAGAAAAGAAAGAAAGGAAGGAAGGAGGGGAGAAAGAAAGAAAGAGAAAGGAAAGAAAATATATGTGGCCAAGAAACCTTAAGGCAGAGCACAGAGGGAAGCAAGGCCATGTTCCTTTCTTGAAACTTTCTGCCCTTGGACTCTTTCAGTCAGTGAGCAGACTTGGAAAAGAAGCGTCCACTGTGGGGCTCATCGACAGCAGTGGGCCCTGGGAATCTAGTGATATTTATGTGTGTGTTTGAAGTGACAGGTGAGAACAATTGCTCTCTGGTCTTCTACCCAGAAAACCATGAGGGTTTGCAAATAAGGGGTTTCTCTGATTGCGCTGGGCTGTTGCTGTTCCCACTGCATACCCGGGAGCTTGCTTCAGCCGGTAGCTCTCTACAGCAAGGTCAGAGTCCTTTTCTCAGACTTACAGGCTCTCTATTGCTATGCTTATTTATTTCATTCATTATTCTCATGCACTGTCTTTTGTGTGCCATGCACTAGCCTAGAAACTACTGTACAAAGATGATAGGGTCACAACCCTAAAACACATGCAGTTCAGTAGGAGGGACTACGAAGAAAATTAGCAATTACAGCACAGTGTGATAAATCCTCTGACAAAAGCATGCATCAAATGGACAGAGGTGAGGGGTGGCTGGGTGGAAGAAGTCACAGAGGGCTTCCTGGAGAAGGCAGTCCCTGAGCAGAGATTTTTGAAGAAGAAAGGGAAATGAGCTGGGTAAATAAGTGCATAAGGTGTCGGGGTGGGTGGAAAAGTAGGTAGTTAAAACAGTCATCTGGGGAGTTCCCATTGTGGCTCAGTAGGTTATGAACCCGACTAGTATCCAGGAGGATGCAGGTTTGATCCCTGGCCTCGCTCAGTGGGTTAAGGATCTGGAGGTGCTGTGAGCGGTGGTGCAGGTCACAGATGCGGCTCGGACCCAGCATTGCTGTAGCTGTGGTGTAGCCCGGCAGCTGCAGCTCTGATTAGACTCCTAGCCTGGGAACCTCCATATGCCATAGGTGCAGCCCTAAAAAGCAAAAAAAAAAAAAAAAAGTCTCTGATCATGGTGATTTTGTTTTGTTATGCCATTTCTTCAAATGCTTTAAATACAATTCTAACTTCTTAGTACTAAGGAATTATGCCAGAGGAAGCAGATCTATCTTTTTATCGGTTTGAAAAAAGTACATGCAAATGAAATCCAGTCTCCGTATGAGGTGAGCTTTTAGGAAAACCCTACAGATGGACGAGAGCAAAGAGATCTTTCTTCACGGCTCTCTCTGGTGCCCAAATTTCCTGTGCAACATCCTTGGGAAAGAACTTCTCAGCTATATTAGTGAGAATAAAGTGAAAATATAGAAAGAGTTCGGTAGATTTGAACTTCCTCTTTATATCCAGAACATTAAGCACTGGGAGTTAAGAGTGTGGGGCTCTGGAGCCAGAGTGGCATCAAATTCTGACACTACGATGTTCTACATGCTGATTTTGAGCAAATACCCTCTATTTGTATCCAGCTCATCCCCTTTAAAATAGAAAGAATAACATCAGACGTATCATGGGATAAGCTGTGAAGCAGATTTAACACAGTACATGGTACAGAGTAACTGCTCAAGAAATTACACTCTTTCAAATATCCATGCTTTTTACATGAACCTGACTACGCACTGTATGCTACGTAGGCAGGCAGACCGCTCACCGTTCCTCTACTTACACTTGAATTCTCATTTACTCTCAATGAAGTCACTGGAAAGCCTCAGGGAAAGCATAAAACATGAGCTTCATTAGGAAGGAGGTACGGCTGCGTGCATGTTTGATAACCGTTTAGGACGTGAGAAATGATTGTCTCTTAGGAGATGTACAGTAAAACTGGGAATGGTCAAGCTACGAGGAAACTGCTGGGTGCAGGCACATGGGAGCTGTCTATCCTGCCCTTCTGTGTCCCAGTCTGTGTCCTTTCCAAGGACGAAATGACCGAGGACACCTGTGTTACCGATCCCCCAAGCCAACTGGGCAGGCTGATGGGGACACAGCGGTTGTCTTGTCACTCCCTGGTGCTCACCTAAAAACTCGCTGATTCCAGCTGACCCTTCTCATGCCTGACTTTTCTTCTCTCCACTCTCAACATAGATTTGAGGATGGATATTTATTTCAACCAAACTGTAATCTGATCAGCGCTGTGCTAGGACCTGGAAGGGAAGCAAAAGTCTCAGGTGAAATAACTTAAATCACAACGCAAGCAAGTATATGATCAGACTAATTTAGCAATTACAGCACAGTGTGATAAATCCTCTGACAAAAGCATGCATCAAATGGACAGAGGTGAGGGGTGGCTGGGTGGAAGAAGTCACAGAGGGCTTCCTGGAGAAGGCAGTCCCTGAGCAGAGATTTTTGAAGAAGAAAGGGAAATGAGCTGGGTAAATAAGTGCATAAGGTGTCGGGTTTAACAGTGCTGGTTTAACAGTGAGGCCAAGGTCATCTGGAAAGGGAAATAACACAGAAAATTATAAGAGCCAGGAAGAGTCCAGGAAGGGGGTATGGGTACAAGGTTAGTTAGGATTGGGGAGCCAGGAGAAGGATTTAAAATTTGAACAAGGCTGGAGTTCCCATTGTGGCTCAGTGGAAAAGAATCTGACTAGCATCCATGAGGACATAGGTTCGATCCCTTGCCTCGCTCAGTGGGTTAAGGATCCAGCATTGCCATGAATTATGGTGTAGGTCTCAGACATGGCTTGGATCTGGTGCTGCTGTGGCTGTGGTGTAGGCCGGAAGCTACAGCTCTGCTTTGATTCCTAGCCTGGGAACCTCCATGTGCCTTGGGTGCAGCCCTAAAAATTAAAATAAAATAAAATAAAATTTGAACAACTTTAAAATGTAGACATATATATTCCACACAATAGAATATTGCTCAGCTGTAAACAAGAATGAAATAGTTCCATTTGCAGCAACACGGAAGGACCTACAGGTTAGCATCTTAAGTAAAGTCAGACAGAAAAATACAAATAACATATAATATCACTTATATGTGGAATCTAAAAAAATGATATAAATGAACTTATTTATAAAACAGAAATAGAAAACAAACTTGTGGTTCTCAAAGGGGATAGTTGAGAGGAGGGAAAGGGTAAATTGGGAATCTGGGATTAACATAAACACACTGCTATATATAAATAGGTAAAAAATGAGGACCTACTGCACAGCACAGGGAACTAAGTATCTTGTAATAACCTATAATGGAAAAGAATCCAAAAATATATATATACACACATATATGTATATATAACTGAATCACTTTGCTATACACCTGAAACTAACACAACACTGAGAAGTAACTACACCTCAATTAAAAAATGGTTTAAAAAATATAGACCTGTCTAAACTGAATTGCTAGGACACCCTGCTCCCGGCCAATGGGGACTAAAATATATATCCCAAAGTGTTAAACGTTGAGGGATTTGACATTGTCAGTAATGTTTGATGTCTTATGACCACAGTGCTTGGTGTTGATGTGGGTTTGAGGCTAAGAAGGAAATTCGGAGGGGAGCAGAGGTCTTAGGGCGAACGCAGTGGGAAAACAGCCAGGAGAGCTGCAGGCCGGTGCTCGGTGGGTCTGAGGGCCGTGTTTTCTTCGGGAAGGATGGTTGGAATTCACAGGTTTTCTTAGAGTCTGGAAAGGAGGAAGCATCTGGAGGTCCACAGGCGTCAGCTAGCATCCTTTTCCAGGCCTCATCCTGGGCCCTGGGAAGCCGGGCTGATGGTGGGGACGCTGTGGTGCACGCCGTCCTGCTGAAGGGAACGGAGCATCTTACAAGGCGTGTACCGGACAGAGACGAAGATTAGGGATCCTGAGAAAAGTAAAGGCTGAGAGCGCGAAGGGCGTGACTTACCTGGAGGGGACGAAGGACGGAGGGCGTGATGGGGGGAGCGTGGGCAAGAGAAGAGGCTGAGTGCATCTCTGTCCGCTGGCCTCTGTGGTTTCTGGGTAAATCGATTTAAAGGCTTTATATTTGAAAGCTTTCATTCAATAAAAAGATAATTCTGCAAAAATACTAGCTCCAGAAACTGGTTCTGTGGGCAAAGTCCTATATTTCCACTAAGACAAACTGCACAGATGTTAACATTTTCCAATAATCGCTTAGGATTGTTTTTCTTTTTAAAGAAACTATTTGGGAGTTCCTGTCGTGGCGCAGCGGAAACAATCCGACTGGGAACCATGAGGTTTCAGGTTCGATCCCTGGCCTCACTCAGTGGGTTAAGGATCCGGTGTTGCCATGAGCTGTGGTGTAGGTCACAGAGGTGGCTCAGATCCTGTGTGGCTGTGGCTGTGGTGTAGGCCGGCAGCTGTAGCTCCAATTTGACCCCTAGCCTGGGAACTTCCAGATGCCAGGGGTGCAGCCCCAAAAAGACAAAAGACCAAAAAAAAAGAGAGAGAGAAATAAAGAAAGTATTCACTCTACAGGACGTCTTGACCTAGCCTCTGTGTTGCAGATTCGCCTACAAACTGGCTAGCTCCAACTGGAGTTCCCATAGACAGCTCAGACTTGTTGTGTTAACAGTGAACTTGATATCTCCCTCCAGTACCCACTTCTCCTCCTGTAGTTCCCTTTGTTAGAGAATGAGGCCATCATCAATGCTGGTGGTCCCTAAGCTTCTGTCATAGACTGTACCCGCCCCACCACTCACCTCCTGAACACACAGGTGGTGCCTCCAAGCTCCCGTTTGCCCTTCTGCAAGGGGATCTTTGTAAATACAGCAGTGACTTTGGTACCTTGCCTTTAGCATATAATGAAGTATCATTGCAGATATAAAACCAGGCATGATTGTTCTCCCAGCCTTATATGTCTCTCTATATATATCTTTCAAGTACACCCTGCTCTCGTTTCAGCCAGCAGCTGCCTGGAGCAAGGAGCTTGACACTTTCCTGCTATACTTTGAGAACATATATTCCTGGAGAAAAAGGAGGGGTACAAATCTTATCAGTCTCCGGCATCCGTCAAGTCCAAAAAGAAGACTTAAATCCAGGACTCTGTCATTTATCAAGGCAAGAGGGGCTACTAATCTATGTTTGTTTTCTGTGTGTATCGTGTGTGACATTGTTTTCCATTTCACTGCATATGATTTCCTTTGCCTGGAATATCACTTTTCCTTTAATCCTATTCTCCTGTATCAGATGTCATTTTGCTTAGGTGTCTTCCCTGACTTTTCCCGGTCCTCAGCCCCCTGGGAGAGGGGCTTTACGCGCCTGTGGAGATTATTCCCTGCTTTTCCCATCAGAATCCCTGCACTGCTGTACTGGGATTGCCTTTGACCATTTGCCTCCCTCATTAGGAGACAACCTCTGGGAGGGCAGAGCCACATGTGTGTCATTTGCCATTAATTTCTCAGGACAGAGCAGAAAGCTCTTGCACTCAACAGGTGCTCAGGGCAGACTCGTAGGTTGAATTAGGTCTTTTCAGCGACACAGATTCCTCTCTCATTTTTTCTCCCCTCCACTCATCAGCCTCTCCCCAGCTCACAGACAGCTTATAGCAAACTTCCATCTCCTCACCACCCAGCAACCCTCCCCCTCCCCCAACATCGCAGGCACCAGTGACAGATGCTTATGCCTGTACTCTTCCGGCCGCTTCCTCAGAGTTTGTAACTGTTCTCTATTGCATATCTGATTTAGTTCAAAGTCCTTTCATCATTCCTAGATTTTAATGTTCCAGGCTGACTAGGGTCCCTTCTCTTCCCCAGTATAATTTCCATCCCTGGCTGTGCTGATTTCTCTACTGATGGTCCGTGCCTGCTAAAACCAGGCTTGTCCTGTTGACCCTTTGTGGCTTTCCCCATCTGTTTTCTCTTGTGTCCCTGTTATCTTTCTAAACCCTTTTTATCCTTCAGAGCTCAAGCCCAGGCCCACCTCCATGCAGCCGTTTCCAGTCGTTTGTGCACGTATTAATCTTACTTTATAGTCATCTCTGAAATTTATAGCCAGTTATACGATATGAGTGCACTCTGATTTGTTTCTAATTTCTGATTTGTTTCTAATTGTTTTTAATTATCTCAGTTCAATTTTAACTTTTAATTTTTTTGCTTTTTAGGGCCACACCTGCGGTATATGGAGGTTCCCAGGCTATGGGTCTAATTGGAGCTACAGCTGCCAGCCTACACCACAGCCACAGCGACACCAGATCCGAGCCTCGTCTGCAACCAACACCACAGCTCACTGCAACGCCAGATCCTCAGCCCACTGAGCAAGGCCAGGGATCGAACCTGCATCCTTACAGATACTAGTCGGATTCATTTCCACTGCACCACAACAGGAACTGCCCCCTTTTTTTAAATTGAAGTGTAGTTAATTCACAGTGTTGTATCAGTTTCAAATGCACAGTAAAGAGATTCATATTCCTATATACGTATTTGTATATACATACTCTTTTTCAGATTCTTTTCCATTACAGGTTATTACAAGATTTTGGATATCCCCTGTGCTGTACAGTAGGCCCCGGGTATTAATCTATTTTATATATGGTAGTGTGTATATGTTAATTCCAAACTCCTGACTTATCTCGCCCCAGGCAACTATTTCTTAATGGGAACACAGGAATTGCAAATTGTGACATGTGAAATAAGTCTCAAGTATTAAGGAGCATCTAATGTTGCTGTTACCGAGCAACTGGCGCTTTACGTGGCAACGCAAACAAGCAGCCAGCGAGCGGAGGACAGTCAGGGCGTATTGCAAGCACCCCCCACCATCTATCTCTGAGGAAATGCAGGATGGACTGACTTCATGCTGACAGGGCACTGGTAAAAGAGTGACTCACAGCTCCTGCCCTCCTGCACTTGAATCGGGCAGGGCGATATGCGAGCACACACCTAGCTTTACACGAACGGCGTGTGTGTCGGGTGTGACAGGTGCATGCGGATAAACCGCAGAGCGATTCGAGGTTTGGTGATGAGGATACTGAAACAAAACGGAGAGTCAGAACGAGAAGCCGTTCAGAATTTGGTTTTGAGCCCATTTGAGACCCAGGTGTTTAAGGAGCAAGGTCCTTAGTTGCGTTGGAGGTAGAACAGGAACCAGTGGGCTGAGTGGGAATGTCACCTGGGGAGTTGGGAGCAGAGAAGGAAAAAGGGACGCGCCTGGGTGAGTCGCCCGGAGGTTATGAATTCGTTTGCTGCATGTTGTTTTTTCACCTCTCAGCCCATGTGAATAATACTCCATTTCCACTTGACGTGAAGTTCTGAGAATGGTCTTAGATCTTGACAGTGCTTGGTTTAACCTGTCCCGGCTGGTGAAGAGAGCGGGCATTCATCTTGCTGCTGGCAAGTTCCTGGGAAGCTTTGACGCCGGGAGGGGACAGGAGGTTGCTCTCCCCTCACACCCCCAAGCTGCAGCAGAAAGGAGATGGAGCCTGGTCTAACCTTGACCCCTTGCCCCTGGATGGAGGCGGCTGGCTGCAGTGACCCAGCAGTTCCATAGGAGCTGGGGTTCTTTGAAACAATCTAACCATAGAACAAAGCATCTTGGACCTGGAGCTTCAAATCAGCTCATACCAGCATAGAAATAGTCAGCTTGAGCTCGTAGCCTGCTTCCATCAGCGTACCTGAGATGCTTGCCCACAGTCGGGTTTCCAGCAGCTCGGGTTCCTTGGCACAAGCACCCTGGGAACGTGCATTTTAATTCACCGCCCGGATGACTCTCGTATCGGCTCAAGCCTCAAAACTCAATCTCTGCTCCAGTGGCTTTCAACCCCTTTTGGCCCTACTGCGTAAGAAACACATTTTTCATCCAGACCCCACACATGCACCTGACAAAAGTGTCAGGAAATAGTACAGACCCTGACTACGTGGGAGGCGGGCGATTCTCACAGCCGGTGATAGTTTTATTCTATTCCAGATCATGGCAAGGCCCATAGTGATTCACGGAATGCTGTGAATTACAGATCACAACTTGTAATTTGAAAACTGCAGTGTCTAGAGGAAGAGGAAGTATTACACGAGGTGTGAGTGTAACCCTGCAGAGAACCACCGGGATTGCTTACGTCGGAGGTGTTACCTTTTTTAAAGGAAACTCTTGAGAATCTGATCAACAGGCAGACCCCGTTTTACAGAAAAATTCACGTACACACATGCTCTCTCCTATCTTTTCAGGGAGTTTCTGGATCTCCCTGTTTCTCAGACGCCTGATAAACAGTCCTGAATTGAACTGCAGCTCCAACCCAAGCAAGAGTGAAGCGGGGGCAGCCTCCCATTGTGATGTCACGCGTAGGCGGGCTTGAGGTTCCAGAAACATCTTTCCTTTCAGCCTTACAGTTGTAGAGACCGACACCCATTGGCTGTTGTTTTTTTTACTAGTTATCTGACATCATAGGAATGCAGTCATTAGACAAAATGCAGTCATTAGAGAAAAATGTTACCAAAGGATAAGAATGACTGATTAGAAGCTTTCTTTTTTTTTTGAGGACCCAGAGGCCATTTGTGGAGATGGCAGAGGTCACTAAAACCAAGGGTGAGAAGGAGGAAGGATTTTATGTTGCCTGACACACTTGGGCCCCACTGGCTCTGGCTGGGGACTTGGGAGAGGAAGGACCTAGCATTAGACTCTGACTCAGCACAGTCATGGCCAGTCTCAGGAGTCCCCGAGAGAGCCGAGGGTGGTATGCAACCTCAGAGGTGTTCCGGCAAGCCTGGAATATTCATCTTTCTTTCCAAGAAGACTATGCCTGTTCCCAGTGATTCAGGAAAAAATCAGATGCATCTCTGGGCTTGAAAGAGGGAAAAAATCTAAGATGCTGCGTCTCCCAGCGAGGACAGTGAATACCTCCATGCACTGTCACGCTTGAGCGTTAAGAAGAGTTGCTGGGCAACCCCACTCCTGGGCATATATCCAGATAAAACTTTCATTCAAAAAGATACACACAGAGCTCCTGTCGTGGCTCAGCAGTTAACGAACCTGACTAGTAACCATGAGGTTGTGGGTTCGATCCCTGGCCTTGCTCAGTGGGTTAAGGATCCGGCGTTGCTGGGGCCCTGGCGTAGGGTGGTGGCTACAGCTCCAATTGGACCCCTAGCTTGGGAACCTCCTTATGTAGGGGTGCAGCCCTTAAAAAAAATACACATACCCCTATTTTCATAACAGCACTATTCACAATAGCCAGGACATGGAAACAACCTAAATGTCCATTGACAGATGACTAAGAAGATGTGCTACATATTTGCAATGGAATACTACTCAGGCAAAAAAAAGAACAAAATAATGCCATTTGCAGCCACATGGATACAACTAGAGACTCTCACCCTAAGTCAGAAAGACAAAGACAAATAACAAATGATCTCACTTATATGTAGAATCTAAAATATGGCACAAATGAGCACATCTACAGAACAGAAACAAACTCATGGACATAGAGAATGGACTTGGGGTTGCCACGGTGGATAGGGAGTGGGAGGGACTGGGAGTCTGGGGTTAGTAGATGCAAACTATTGCCTTTGGAGTGGGTAAGCAATGAGGTCCTGCTGCAGAGCACGGGGAACTATATCTAGTCACTCGTGATGAAGCAGGATGGAGGTTCATGTGAGAAAAAGAATGTGTATATGTATATATATATATATGTATGACTGGGTCACTTTGCTGTACAGTAGAAATTGACAGAACATTGTAAATCAACTATAATTTTAAAAATTAAAGAAAAAAGAAGAGTTGCTGGGAGGGCTCCGGAGGGAGTAGGGAAAGAGGAGTGGGGGAGAGTGCTTTAGGGCTCTGCTGCTCCCAGTGGTCCAGCCCTCTACCTGACATTGTTCATCATCTTTGGGCAACAAACTAGTTCAAGTGCAGGGTGTTGAGAAACAAGAGTTGCCTTTTTTTTTTTTGCTTTTTAGGGCCACACCTGTGGCATGTGGAAGTTCCCAGGCTAGGAGTGGAATTGAAACTGCAGTTCCCAGAGCCGCATCTGGGAACTACACCACAGCTCACAACATCGCCAGACCATTAATCCACTGAACGAGGCCAGGGGTCGAGCCCTCGTCCTCGTCAGGTTCGTTGTCGTTGAGCCACGACAGGAATTCCCAAGAAACTGAGAGATTTTGAGAGGGTGCTTTTATGTCTCCTGAATCTGTTCATGACTGTAAGTTTCTATTTTGCACGTCCAACTTTAAAGTTTTCAGGATTTCTATGAATAAAATGTCTTTTTACAAAAGTGTCAGTTTGGGGGAGTTCCCATTGTGGCTCAGCAGTAACAAACCCAACTAGTAGCTAGGATCCATGAGGATGTGGGTTCGATCCCTGGCCTTGCTCAGTGGGTTGAGGATCTGGTGTGTGGTGTAGGCCGGCAGCATAGCTCCGATTCGACCCCTAGCCTGGGAACTCCCATAGACCACGTGTGCAGCCCTGAAAAGCAAAAAAAATTGTCAGTTTGGAACAGATTTGAAACTGCGGTGGGGGCGGGGACTGTGGCCCTTCTGCAGAGTTAGTTTGAGAAGCCCTGTTCTAGAGCCATGATGCATGTTTAGAAGCCCAGGAGCGCAATGCAAAGACTGGGGCTTTGAACACCTCCCTTGGAACCCGGCCACATGTCCGTGAACGTGATTTTCAGTGCAGTTTGGTAGCAGTCTGCCTGGGCCGAAGTGGATGAACGGGGCTCTATTCTGACGTCACAGGGATCTTGCATTTTTACCATAAATAGGAGTGAGTGCTTCCCAGTCGATGTTTACAGACATATAATTATTTATATTTGTACTTCTCTAGGGCTTTAGATGTGTTTTATAAGCACTTGGTGTGAAGCGAAAATGCCTAGCTCCATTGCACAGATAGAGAAACTGAGGCTAGGAGAAGAAACGTAGGTGAGGCAGGCTGAAACCAGGAATGAGATTCTGAGTTCCAGTTATTCCATCCATCTGTTGTGGCTTAACATCCAGACCCCACTTCCTCCCCAGAGGAGAGGAGGGGAGGTTGGGGGGCTCAGGATTGTGCTTGTGTATTGTTTATTGTTTAAAGCTCCTGCTATCTCAAAGAAATGGTCAATAAAAATATGAGGAAGCAAAGCAAAGCAAAGATATTTCTTCAGCAATGCTGTAAAGCATCGTTACAAAATGACTTTCCACGTGTCAAACTGCAAAATAGTCTTTCAGCACGAATAGCTGTGGTCTTGTTTGGGGAAAGAATGTTGGAAATCACACAAATGTACGTGGCCACCATAAGCTGAAATTGTATTCCACACTCAGGGAAAGAGAAAGTTGTGTGGTTTTTCTCTTTCTTTCTTTCTTTCCT
This sequence comes from Catagonus wagneri, assembly GCA_004024745.2. NCBI lineage: Eukaryota > Metazoa > Chordata > Mammalia > Artiodactyla > Tayassuidae > Catagonus > Catagonus wagneri. Next base: position 12,553,261 of record PVHT020000061.1, read on the forward strand.
TTTTTTTTGAGTCTAATGACCCAAGGGAGTGAGTGTCGTTAGAATTCAGAGCAGCCCAAAGACAAAGAGAATCTAAAGGTCCCCCTGGGAGAAAAACAGTTAAGGAATTAAAAGAAGCAAGCCACGGTTCCCAGCATTATTTTAAAGCCTTCTTAGTAGAAGCTCCTGTTTCTATTCAGGGAAAGACTTTCGCATATGAGCACAGAGCTGAGTCCTTAAATATTTTTGCACATGAATGATTTTTCTGGACCGCTGAAAACTTTGTTGCAGTCAAACCGATGTACTTGTCATCTGCTGTCCGAGCATGTTCGTTCTCGCCTCCATGATTTTGCCCATTATCTTCTCCTCCGAGAACGCCCGATTCACCCCTCTCCACGAAGACCGGTTCTTTTTGTCTTTGAAAATGCAGCTTAGAGCTCTGCTCCCCTGAAAGACATTTTTAGGGCTGCCCTTGTGGCATATGGAAGTTCTCAGGTTAGGGATTGAATCGGAGGTACAGCTGCCGGCCTTTGCCACAACCACAGCAACACCAGATCCGGGACACACCTGCGACCTACAGCACAGCTCACGCAACGCCGGATCCTTAACCCACTGAGCAAGGCCAGGGATGGAACCTGCATCCTCATGGATACTAGCTCCTAGTTGAATTCGTTACTTCTGTTAATCTAATGTAACTCTGACCCACCTAGTTGTTTCCTTGTGGCCCTAAATAGATGCCTTTTATACTGTGTGTCTATGCACTTCTTTTCCTTTGTGGATGCTTTTGATTTTCTGGCGTGTGTGTGTGTGTGTGTGTGTGTGTGTGTGTGTGTGTGTGTGTGTATGTGTGTGTGTGTGTGTATGTGTGTGTGTACTCAGATCCTGGTAGTAGATCGGGTGGATGGACATGTGGTGAGTGGGGGTCTGGCCTAACTGATGTGCCTGTGAGCTCCTTGACAGCAGGGGCAGTTCCCTCAGGTGACTTCAGCGTATGGGGTAGTTTGACATGTTCCACCGCTGTGCTCCCACAGGGCTGCTGTGCAGATAAAACAAAATGATAAATGGGAGCTGCAGGTCACTAGGTGGGTTGCTAAATAGCAGGAGCTTTCCTTTCTGCGTGATTCTGGTACAAGGCATGCGAAGGGAGCTCTCACTTCCTGCTGGCTGCTTGTTTTTGCTGCTGTTGCTGTTGCGGTTGCTGAATAGAAATGGCCCACGTTTACTGTCCTGAGCTAGACAGACGGTCATTAGGGCTGACGCCGGCACTTAGGACACACCTCATCTTTCACTAACTGCTTACGGTCTCTGGCAGGTGTCTAAGAATTTAGTGAAGCTTCCTGGACTGAGGTCATCGCCTCCTTTCCTGATATTCCGGGAGCATAGCTTAAATAATATTAATAATAATAATAGTAATAATGATAATAATAATAGTAAGGTAAAGCACTGTAGAATTGTTTTTCATTTTTTAAAGTTTTATTAATGTATAATTGATTTACAATATTGTGATAATTTCTGCTCTCCAACAAAGTGATTTGCATATATCTGTCCCCTCTTTTCAGATTAGCACTGTAGAATTTAGAGAATCTTTCATGGAATTAAAATGAAAGATTTGGAGTTCCTGTCATGGCTCAGCGGAAACGAATGTGAGTAGTATGCACGAGGATGCAGGTTCGATCTCTGGACTCACTCAGTGGGTTAAGGATCCTGTATTGTCATGAGCTGTGGTGTAGGTCGCAGATGCAGCTTGCATCTGGTGTTGCTGTGGCTGTGGTGTAGCCCGGCAGCTGCAGCTCTGATTCGACCTCTAGCCTGGGGACCTCCATAGGCTGCAGGTGCGACCCTAAAAAGACAAAAAGAAAAAAAAAGAAGAAGTAAAGAATGAAAGAAAGATTATTTCATTAAAAAGAAAAGGAAGAAGAAACAAGAAATAACGTTACTGAGAGGTAATTATGGTGCTTAGAACTATTTTATGCATCTTATGTGTATCGATTCCCTTAATCCTCAGAAAGTCCTTGCAAGAATGACTGGTTGTATAAATTATGGGCCAAGTGCAGGTCCTCTCATTCAAAAATTATTCAGAATTTCAGGGAATTCCCTTGTGGCTCCATGGGATAAGGCTCTGGTGTCACTGCTGTGGCTCAGGACACTGCTGTGGCACAGGTTCAATCCCTGGCCTGGGGTTTTTGCATGCCGGGGGCATGGCCAAAAAAAAAAAAATCTATTCAGCATTTCAAGACAGTGGAAGCAAAGCACGAAATCATGTACGAGCCCTTATGAGCAGGCTGCGTGGGTTGTGTGCCCCCAAAGCCAGCCCTGCCTTACAGCAAGGCGTTGTTATTCCCATCTCTGGCAGTTTGTTTCTTTTTGTCCAGTTAGCAAAGAGGATGGACAGGCTGCTTCCTAAATCTTCCGAGGGTCAGCCCCCTCTGCTAGCGCTTTCCTCGGTGCACCAGCTGAGGTATTTTCCAGACGTCCACCCACACTAACTGCTAAGTGAACCTAGGTGGATTTCATGCCCAGTACTTTCGCCGCGTGGTAGCTCGCGCATCCTCAGTGGGCACCAACGGAATACACGTAGCATCATTTCTAGCATGAGAGCTGCTCAAGCAATTTGACCTCCTGCCACTAAAAGTGCCTCTAACAATGTAATTAGTGCACAAGCTCTGGGCCCCACCATCACCCAGGCAACTTCTCTCCTCACTTCTACACATAGGTGTCCTCTTTCTGCATTTCCTGCCCAAATACACACGCCCCAGGCTGTACGTTGTGTCTTTTCATTATTTCTCCCCAACTCTAGTTTGCTCATGGTTTTAATTCTAATCTGGTTTCATCCACATAAGAACATCAAACAGGCTGTGTAATACAGTTTGGCCTGGATCCTGCCTCCAGGGCCAGACCTGATTTTATTTTACATTTAGAGCAGGGAAGTCGCGCTAGTCCTGCATGACCCTGTCTCCAGCACTCACCTCTGTGTCGCAGTTGCACCGATGTGCTCATATTCAGAAGGCTGATGATGGTTTTTAGGAAAAGTAAGAGGGGAGAGATTGAAGGGGACGGATGTGAGAATCAGCGATCCTTAGGTAGAGGCCCAGGTGTGCGTGGAAGAGACTCAGAAATAAATGAAAAGAGGCCTGAGTTTGGGGCCCCAGTTCGTTGTGAAATGTTTGCTGCTACGCAGTCATGTCACCTTTGGAGACCTGTTTTCTTTTTGCGGAATATGCTAAGAATTTTTGTCTGCTTATCAGACTTAAGTATAATGTAAGCCAGGGTTGGGAAAATACACATAAACACTGGCTTATTTTATTTGATGTTTTGAGGTATAACTGACATGTAGCATTGTTAGTTTCAGGCATAAACATAACAATTTGATATTTGCATACGCTGGAAAGTGATCACCACAGGAAGTCTGGTTAACATCCGTCACCGAACACAATTACAAAATTTTTAAAAGATCTGCTCTTCTAGAAACTTTCAAATATGAAATTATAGCGTTACTAATAGAGTATTATTAATTATAGTTGCCATGCTATACACTACATCCGCAAGACTTTTTATTTATTTATTTTCTTAGGGCCGTACCCGCAGCATATGGAAGTTCCCAGGTTAGGGATCAAATCGGAGCTGCAGCTGCTGGTCTACACCACAGCCACAGCAACATGGGATCCAAGCCGAATCTGTGGCCTATGCCGCCACTCACGGCAATGCCACGTCCTTGACCTGCTGAGCAAGGCCAGGGATCGAATCCGCATCCTCATGGATACTAGCTGGGTTCTTAACCTGCTGAGTCACAACAGGAGCTCCACATGCTTTAACTGGAAGTTTGTAACTCCTTCACCCACTTTGCCCTCCCCCACCTCCCATCTCACAACCACAAATCTGTTTTCTGAGTTTGTAGACAAACTCAGTTTTTTTGAAATTCCACATATAAGTGAGATCGTATGGTATTTGCCTTTCTCTGACCTGTTTCATGTAGCTTCGTGCTCTCACAGTCCATTTGTATTGTTGCAAATGGCATTTCTTTCCTTTTTATTTATTATTATTATTATTATTTTGCTTTTTAGGGCTGCACCTGCGACATATGGAGGTCCCCAGGCTAGGGGTCTAATCGGAGCTACAGCTGCCGGCCTACACCACAGCCACAGCAATGCCAGATCTGAGCCTTGTCTGCGACCTACACCACAGCTCACAGCAATGCCAGATCCACTGAGCGAGGCCGGGGATCAAACCCGCAACCTCATAGTTTCTAGTCGGATTTGTTTCCGCTGCGCCATGACGGGAACTCCTCTATTCTTTTTAATGACTGAACAATGTTCCATTCTCTCTCCCTCTCTCTCTCTCTCTCTCACTCTCTCTCTATATATATGTATATATGTATGTATACACACACAGACATATACATAAAATCACAGTTTCTTTATCCATTCATCTGTTGGTGGACACGTAGTTCATTTTCATGTCTTGGCTTTTAAATTTCCTGCTGCAAAGAACATGGGAAGTGCCTACATCTTTTCGAATTAGTGTTCTCATTTTCTTTGGATATGTATCCCGAAGTGGAATTGCTGGATCATACAGCAGCTGTATTTTTAACTTTTTAGGAAGCTCCATGCTGTTTTCCAAGGTGGTTGCACCAATTTACATTCCCAGCATCAATGCACGAGGGTTTCCTTTTTTCCACATCCTCACCAACACTTGTTAGTTCTTATCTTTTGATAATACTCATCCTAATAGACGTGAGGGGATATTTCACTGAGGTTTCGATTTGCATTTCTCTGATGATTAGTGGTGTTGAGTGTGTTTTCACATCCCTGTTTGCCACCTTTACACACGGGCTCTTAACGAAGACAGTGATGCTGGTGTGTACTGATGCTCTCATACGAAGCCTCGTCTTCACTTTTGCCTCTAATAGCCTTGGACACTTAGCAATTAACACTGTATTTTGTTCTTAAACTTCTCATGTCATTCTATCAAGATTGCACCTTCACTGTTTACCTTCATAACCCATGTGACCACACATAGAAGTGATTCTGAAACAATTATAAAACAATGAGAATAGTCATTTTTCCAGGTTTTATGCTTACTCTGAAAAGGCTGTCATCTTTCAATGTTTAAAAATGCTTCTTTACAGAGTTCCTGTTGTGGCTCAGTGGCAACTAATTTGACTAGTATCAGTGAGGATGTGTGTTCCACCCCTGGCCTTGCTCAGTGGGTTAAGGATCCAGCGTTGCTTTGAGCTGTGTGTAGGTCGCAGATGCGGCTTGGATCCTTCATTGTCGTGGTTGTAGCGTAGGCCGGCAGCTACACCTCCTATTCGAATCCTAGCCTAGAAACCGCCATAGGCCTCAGGACCAAAAAAAAAAAAAAAGGCTTCATTAAAACATGATCCACCTTGAAAAATATAAAAAAATATTGTTGCAACTACTACATTTCTGATGTTTGGTCAAATGCAATTCATTTTAATCATCCATACTATATAAAAGAGTTGATTCTGAGTGACTCTTCCTTAAAATAAATCCTCAAAAGACAGTGATTTCCCCAGTGAGAACACACACAAGCCCAGGCCACAGACTCCAGAGGCAATTACAAAAGAGGAATTCTGATGTCTACATCACATCACGACATACTTTCTAGGAGTAAACACTTGGAAGCTTCAGCTCAACGTGTGCTATTTAAGTCTTGCTGCATTTATGTAAAAACGAATTGCACGGTGATAACATCAGACCCTGGGCATAGATAGCTCCTCTTAATATAGCACCGAGCACCTAGTTGGTGCTCAGTAGAGGGCAATTGACCTGTGGCTTAGTGTTAAGGTGGAATTAAGGTTGAATATGACATAAGCAGACAGCAAAAAGATTGGTTCAAATGTTACCAAAAGAAACACATTTTTTTTTTTTATGTATAAGTAAACCCGGATTCTAGTCATATTAATGGTCTAACCTGCTGGTTCCATGATTTTCATGCTTTTAAAAAGAGGCAGGAGTTCCTGTTGTGGCTCAGTGGTTAACAAATCCGACTAGGAACCATGAGGTTGCGGGTTTGATCCCTGGCCTTGCTCAGTGGGTTAAGGATGCGGCGTTGCTGTGAGCTGTGGTGTAGGTTGCAGACGCGGCTCGGATCCTGTGTTGCTGTGGCTGTGGCGAAGGCCGGTGGCTACAGCTCCTGTTAGACCCCTAGCCTGGGAACCTCCATATGCTGCGGGTGCGGCCCTAGATAAGGCAAAAAGACAAAAAATAAATAAATAGTAAAATAAAATAAAAGAAAAGAAAGAGGCATTTCCAACTTGAGAAATGTGGGTACTTGTTTCAGAACCAGCAAAAGAAGATATTGGCAAGTGGTGGAGAAAGTTAACCTGGGAGCCTTGGCAACTGAGCCATTAGGCGATGAGAGGCAACAGCCCCAGGAGTGACTGTGGAGAGATGGTCATTTGAAAAGAGTCTGGAAGAGAGTAAGGGAACCTCAGTTGGGTCCTTCACTTCTGAGGGGCAATACACTAAGGCTGTCTGAAAGAAATCTAGGACCTGAAAACATGAGTGCAAATTCAGAGAAGTGATCAAATCTATGATTTCATTCTCCCGATCAACATTAAATGGGTAAGCCCCACATTCTAGGCACTTACTGGGCACTGGAGAAGCGGCACTGGGGAGAATGCTCTCAGCGCCTGCCTGGTACTCACACTATAAGAGCTGCACAGGAAAAGTGCAGTAATACCATTAAAGTCAGTAATAGGGAGCTTAATTTTTTTGTGTGTGTGTGTCTTTTTAGGGCCACACCCACGGCATATGGAAGTTCCCAGGTTATGGGTCGAATCAGAGCTGTAGCTTCGGGTCAACACCATAGCCACAGCAACACTGGACCCGAGCTGCATCTGGGACCCACACCACAACTACTCAGGGCAACGAACCCACGTTCTCATGGATACTAGTCGGGTTCGCTACCTGCTGAACCACAGCGGGAACTCCATGGGAGCGATTAATTTTTATAGGAACTTTCTAAAACTGTTTCTTTATCTGAAAAAAAAGTACTGCTAAAATGGTTATCAATGTAGATTCCTATTTATTATAGGATTCTTGCTGAACTATGAAAACATCGATTGTTTATCTGGGGCTAATAATATAGGAAAGAACTACCTGTGGTTGAAGATAAAGCTGTTCATAATGATGAAATAGGGTGAGTATACTGGTGTTGAGATAATAAAGCTTGGATAATATTACAAAATGTATATCGAATACAAGCCACCCTGTCAGGAAGCATCTTTATTATGATTCTAAAGTACCCAAGCTACTTGTGGAACCAGTTGAAGCCGTTTATACAAAAGCTTACTGGAGAAAGGCCAAAATATTAAGAGAGAAGGCAATTACCTTTGGCTTGAAGAAAAGGGCTAACTACTGCAATTCATTACTTAAAAAAATAAATTAGACCTGGGTGCCTCTGTCTGCTAAAAGAGCAAAACAGCCAATGCCTAGCACGAAATATTATTTGTTTTATGGGAGCCTCTGTCTAGACACTGAAAGTGCCTATCTAAATGTTAACTTCGTGTGGGTGGGGATTTTTGTCTGTTTTATCTACTGCTCTTTCTGAAGAGTTTAATATAGTGCCTGGCATTAGCTAGGGCTCAGTAATCTTAAAGGAATGAATGAATAAAAAACAGAGTAACAAATGGTGTCAATATTTATGTAGGCAGGAAAGAAAATCATCAAAACATAAGTCATGTACAACTTTACACAGAAAAAAAATTGGAAGGGATTGAATAAATTGAGTTTATGGAAAGACACTACAGAACAATTTTTTCTTTTATGGTTGCACCTGCAGCATATGGAAGTTCCTGGGTTAGGGGCTGAACTGGAGTTGCAGCTGAGGCCTATGCCACAGCGAGTGGCAGCGGAGGATCCTTAACCAGGGATTAAGGCCAGGAATCATACCCACATCCTCACAGACACTATGTTGGGTTCTTTTAAAAATTTTTTTAATTTTAGGATCGCACCCATGGCATATGGAAATTCCCAGGCTAGAGGTCGAATCAGAGCTAAAGCTGCCGGCCTATACCACAGCCACAGCAACGCCAGATCCGAACCATGTGTACAACTTACAGCACAGCTCACGGCAACGCCAGATCCTTTACCCACTGAGCAAGGCCAGGGATGGAACCCTCATGCTTGTAGATACTACTTGGGCTCGTTTCCGCTGAGCCACGACAGGAACTCCCCAAACTGATATTTTTATACTAAGACAATAAGTATAAGAATTTAAGGGAACTATGCATCCAGTATATTGTCCTCAATGTCAGATAATCAAATTACAAGTTTGTTTAAATGGGTGTTGAATTACATTACGTTCAATTTGTACTTGCGAATGCCAAGTGAAAGATAACCAGACTCCTGGTTTTGGGCGGCTACCATAAGATTTTCAAAGGATTGCTTAGATTCTTCGAGGCATTACAGAGCTACCCTTTGAAAGGTACAATAATACGGGCGTGTCCACACTAATGTGAGTCTGTACGTAACCAAAGTCCCTTTCTTTGAAGATGATGCTGTTAATGCGATTTTCACCTGCCTTTGACGTTGCTAAAGAACAGTGCATAACTCACCACCAGAGTCGCTTCCCCACGTCTGGTCCCTCGTTCGGCTGTTCCAATTTGCAGTGCCAAGGGACGCTGTGTTGCTCATTCTGCAGAAAGGCTTTTTGTTTAGGAAAAGCCACCCAGTTGCTGATGACTCCTTCCTGGGGTTGATCTGCCAGCTTTGCTGCTCGCAGCACACCCGCCTCATGTGACTCCACTTTTAATTTCTCAGCCTGCTTCTAAGTGCTCGCTCCTGACTAAGCACTTGCTGTCAGTACACCTTGGTTTGCACAGATACTCATTTAAAAGACTGTTTGATGAAATATCCGTGACTGGCAACTCCGATGTGTGGATAACTGTGAAGGATTACAGGAAAATCAGAAAGTGGTACAGTTAGCAGCCCTGTGTTCAGCTACTCCTCTGTAGAATAGAGAACAGTCTCTTTGCTACCCAGTTAATAACATTTATTAGCAAGAAATTCTGTATACTGGGTGAGCTCTTATCTATTCCTACAGTCCCTGGCTGTAAACTTTAATGATTCTCCTATAACATCTTTTTAATTCCCACATGATGCTTCTTAGAAATTCAAAAGAATGTGGAAGTGCAGGGAAATTGAGGACACGGGACAAGTCCACAAAGGTCATTTAGGAAATTGAGTATCTGTTCATTGCTAGGCACTGTTGCTAGGCCCTGAGCAAAAAGAGTTACATAAGGCATATTCCCTTCCTTGACCCAGCTCACGGAGGGTAGGGGACCAGCCAGGTACACAGTTCAAAGAGAGCAACAGCAGAAGACGGGGCCAGGTAAAGATGGTGCAGAGAAGGGGTTAATTAGCTCTGCGGGTGTGGGGAGGTGTTGGGGTGTCAGGGAGGCCCTCTAAGAGAAGGTTTTTAAAGACCAACTTGGAATCCGTCAGACAGAAAAGAGGGGAGGACATTCCAGAAAGAGAACAGAGGACACAAAGGCGCGGAGGAGCCGAACAATGTGGCGCACGGTGGGATTTCCAAACAGCGAGGCAGTGCTGAGCCTAGAGTCCTTGAGGGGAATGGAAGCAGATTAAACGGCCCTTAGACACAGATTGTGTTTGGGTTGTGTACAGTGGCTCCAGCCTAAATAATGAGGCTTACATGGTTTTTAAGACAAGAAATGTCTTTTCTCTTGTGGTCCCGTTCGCTTCAGTGATTCACCATTTTAAGTGGTGGCTGTTGATGTGCAATAAAAATTCACCTTGTTAAAGACCGGAGAGCAATCAGGATGCAGGTGATTTTATGAGAAGAACTGACTGTTCCTTTCCTGAGGGACAGGAACCACTGTTTCTCTCGAGCAGGGACAACTCTGTTCCCTTCCAGAAGTGCCCACCTGTGGTTTCCTCGCGTGGGTTAGATGAGAGATCAGAGCTAGCCTGGTAGGGCGCTGAAACCAAGTGTGCCCTCCACAAAGAGCCACTGAGCGACTGGCCACCTCTGTGGGACTCTGATACATTCAAACTACGTGATAAGAAATATACAGTTTTATGAGTTTATTAGGAACTTTGCTGACTCTGTCACATTTGAGAAATTATTTGTTCATAAGTGACTGCTATCTGTTCCCATTTGTATGAATTCACCCTGTTTTTTATTTAGTGCTGTAAAAAAAATATTACAGTGCTGACTGCTGCTAACTCTTAGGTGAAGAATATTTTCTTTGAGCAGTACGGATCTGGCCTGTGGTAGACTGGTACTTAATAAAGGTTTGTTGAGTCAAAAAGCGATGTATTAACAGCTTCTAATCAAGGCCTTTGATTTTGCAGCAATTAAACCTCTTTATTCTCAGTGTTCACTTTACGGAGAAGTGCCATCCAATATGCTTTTTTTTTAACAATGATTTTTATTTCTTCCATTATAGCTGATTTACAGTGTTCTGTCAATTTTCCACTGCACAGCGAGGTGACCCAGTCACACGTACATGTATGCATTCTTTTTTCTCACATTATCATGCTCTATCGCAAGTGACCAGCCATAGTTCTCACCAATATGCTTTAATAAAACATAATTTTCTGTTTTTCTGTATCCACATTTGGAAAAGTAAAAAGAAACAACTGAAATTAATTTTAATAATACATTTTATTTAACACATGCCAAAATATTAACATTTCAAAAGCAAATAATATGCAATTTACTAGAGAGATAACTCACACTCTTTCTTCCCCTGCTAAGTCTTTAAAAATCAGTGTGCATTTTATACTTATAGCACGTCACAATTCAAAAGATAAATTTTCTAAATTTATTTATCTAATATTCTGTATTTAGATAAGTTTTCTAAATTTGTAGCGCAACAGTAACAAACCCAAATGGTATCCATGAGGATGCAGGTTCGATCCCTGGCCTTGCTCAGTGGGTTAAGGATCCGGACGTTGCCCTGAGCTGTGGTGTAGGTTGCAGATGCAGCTCAGATCCCTGAATTGCTGTGGCTGTGGTGTAGGCCAGCAGCTGCAGCTCTGATTTGACCCCTAGCCTGGGAACCTCCATAAGCCTCGGGTGTGACCCTATAAAGCAAAAAACAAAACAAAACAAACAAACAAAAAAACTTTGATAAATCTGGGTTTCGATTTCAAAATATTTATAGTTGAAAAGATAGATTCACGTACCCAAGTTTTTCCCAACCTAATTGGAAACTTTCCAATATGTGAATCAAATATCAGTTTTTAAATTATTTTAAATGTCGGATGAAAAATTCAGCTCCTCAGTTGAACTCTTGACCTATTGAGAGCTCAATAGCCACAGTAGTTAGTGCCTGCTGTACAGGACAGTGTAGTTCTAGAGAATTCTGCTCCACAGAGCTGCTGGGAGGCAGTGTTCACTTAGCACATTTCAATGCGGGTTTAGCACCTTGTAGATCTTTTATTTTTCTTTTGTTTTCCAATTACTCCCAATCACCGTTAAGGATTATGGCTAAACAGTTTCAATTCCATCACAGTACGGCCTTTCAAGGGACAGAGAGCTCACACGGGGATGTGCTCAATAATTCCTTTTAAACAAACACAGTGAGTTTTTTCTAACTCATGAAAAATGAAATTTATATACCACCCCTAAAATCGTGGGTATGAATAGCATCGTTTGAATGCCATTTTGGGGGATAGTGTTATTTCTAGAATTGTGTTAACCAGAATTATGGGTTTGAATTATCCACTCGAATAGAATTACCTCTGAAGGTAGCCCCATTGTTATAAAACCAACTTTATGGGTTACTACTAGTATGTAACATTTAGTCAGTTTCAATATGGAAGCACAGCATAGCTAAGGGGCTTGCCCATGACTTTAACGTACACTTTAAAGTTTTGGAAGCCACTGAGCCAGAACCCTGGACTCTCCTTGGAGTTCTGTCTCTAATTAGCCATTACATCTCAGAGGTCTAATGACCTCACGGGGTGAACCTGTTGATCCTGGGACCCATACAAGATTGAACAGTACCTTATCTATTCCAGTTCTCTCTCTCTTTTTTTTTTTTCCTGCACCCTATTAACCTGGTGCAATTATAATCTTGAATACGTCTGTTGAGTGGACTTCTGTAAAAAGGAAAGAAATATGCCTGTCTGGGTCACCTCAAGATAAAGACACAGGATAATATGTGACTGGGCATTAAAAAGCAAAACCCAAGCTCCCAGGTGAAGGAATGATTCATAGTCCAATGTGGTTAAATACCCTTTCACAGATGCTTGTTTCCTGTTAACAGAGGGACTATTGTGACAAAGACGCTTGGAGTGGCTGCACCACTAATTGCCAGCAAGCACTGTAGTTGATCAGGAAAGTATAGGCTTCTACCCTGGCAACTCCAGTACATCTTAGTGACTTAGGATCTTGGAAGAGGGACTCTAAAAAGCTCGGCATTCCCAGTTGCACACGGTACCATTTTTTTTTTTTTTGGTCTCTTTTTTTTAGGGCCACGGCTGTGGCATATCAAAGTCCCAAGCTAGGGGACGAATCAGAGCTGTAGCTGCCGGCCATAGCCACAGCGACAGTAATGCCAGATCCAAGCCATGCAGCTCATAGCAACGCCAGGATCCTTAACCCCCAGAGCCAGGCCAGAGATCGAACCAACATTCTCATGGATACTAGTCAGGTTCATAACCCACTGAGCCTCCATGGGAACTCCTGCACGCCATCTCTTAATATGCAGTCTTACAGTTCAGAGCCCCGAATTCTGTTTGAGGAAGGGTAATAAACACCTTAAGTAATCTTGCGATATTTACTTCCTCTGTGAAACTGGGAATTGTCCACAAATAAAAACACTAAAGAAATAAATACATAGATGATTTTCTGTAAGTGGGTATACATACTGGGTGAGAATTTCTTGTTTGTTTTTTCTCAGAGGATGTCTTTGCATCTGCTATTTTTAGGTCTTCTAGAACATGTTTGAAGGGTCAAATGTTAACTTTTCAGAAACAACCTTTAATGAGTCAGGATAAAAACCATCTGGTGCAGGGATCCCTTCAAATGGATGAACGACAGGAGAAAGGAGGAACTTCCCATCATTTTAAGATTCCCACTGGAACCTTAAGGAAGTAACTCTAAAATTGGACTTACCCTCTTTTATCTATTGCTTTTATCTTCCTGCCCAGTCACGAAAGCGAAAAAGATTTATTGGAAAGACGACGAATAGGGAGATGGCATGGTTTTTGTCCTCGAGACTGAGTGTACCAAATATAAGCTCTCAAATATGATAGCAAGAAGCGGCATTGCTTTGTGAGGGGCTAATGGGCCCCAGGTAACGCATATTGCGTAGGGACGTCCGCGGGATGTCAGACGTGGCAGGTGGGTGGCAGGGTGAGGAAGCCACCTGGAGGAGGTAGGACAGGGCCAAGAATCAGAGACAGCTCTCTCTCCCCCCACAGGCTCTCCTGAGTGACACTTCCTTGCGTCCCAGGAAGTGACGATCGGCCAGTGTAAGCGTCGCGACTCCCGGGGCTCAGCCGCTCCAGGGGGTGCCGCGGAGGGCGCCTGGCGACCTCTTCCGCCAGCCGGGGTTCCTAAGGAGGCCGCCCGGTCCCGGGCACCCCGGCGAGATGCCTGGCCCGAGCCGCTGGCACAGGGTTCTTGCAGCCGCGCCTCCGAGGCGCTTGTACGGGCTTTTGTGCTCTCTGCCCAGCTGTGAGGGTGACCGTGAACCCAAGGGCTCCCCGGAGAAGGGGACTGCGCGAGGGCTCAGCGGAGGGCAGGAGCCGAGAAAGCTGGGCAGCGGGGGAGGGAGGAGGGGATGAATGTAAGAGGCGCAGAGTCCCGGGTGGGAGACAGGCAGTGTCGGATCCGGGGCAGGATCCTAGCCATTCTTCTCCAACGACACGGACAAAAAGGGAGCCCTCGGTTGCATCAGCGCGCTCCCACCCCTCCCCAGCCAAACCCAAACAGGCATCAAAATAAAAAGCACCAGAGGCTCAGCGCCGACCGTACTCCGCGGGTGGGGCGAGAAACAAAAATCAGCGCGGGGACAGGCGGGCGAGCGAGCGCGGGAGGAGGCGGCGGAGGAGGCGGCCCCGCATCCCTAATGAGGGAATGAATGGAGAGGCCCCCTCGGCTGGCGCCCGCCCACCCGGCGGCGGCCGCCAAGTGCCTCTGGGCGCTGCGTGCCGCGCCCGCCGCTCTCAGCGCAGCCGGCTCGGGCCGCTCCTCGGGGCTCAGGCGCGGCGGCGGCGGGGACCGCGGGGACCCAGGCGGGCCGGCGCGCGGCGGGCGGGGAGCGGGCGCGGGGCCTGCGGGCGCTGGGCCCCGGGCGCGTGGCTGCGGCGCGGCCGGGCGGCGCCGCTCACCTGGGGCGGGGCGCGGGCGCGGGCGGCTCCCGGGCGCGCTTGGCGGCACGAGCCGAGCCGTGGTCTGCGGCGCCGCCCGGCCTCGGCCGCGGCCCCGGGAGCCCAGGCCGCCGGGACACCGCCCCCCGCCCGCCGCCCCGCCTCCCCGCCGCGGCGCCGCATCCCGCCGGCCTCGCCCGCCGCGTTCGCCCGGCCCGGCCCGCGGCTCCCCCGCGCGCTCCTCGGCGTCCGCGGCCCCCGCCGCGCCGCCGGGGCCGCTCGGAGCGCCGCCCGCGGCCTGCGGGAGCCGCGCGCCCCGGCCCCGGCCCGGCCCCGCCGCCCGCCCGCGCCCGGGCCCGCAGCCCGGCCCGGCCCGCGAGCCCCCGGCCCGACCCCGCCGCCCGCGCAAGATGTCGGCCCGGACGCCATTGCCGACGGTGAACGAGCGGGACACGGAGAACGTGAGTAGCCGGAGCTCCACGGCGGCGGCGGGGCCGCAGCGGCGGGGCCGCAGCGGCGGGTCCCCGGCGCCCCGGCTCAGCCCGCCCTCTCCCTTCCAGCCCACTGGGCGCTCGCTCCGGCCGAGGGGGCGCCGTCCCCGCGGAGGTGGTCCTCCCGGAGGCGCGGACGCGCGGGGCAGGGAGGCGCGGGGGCGTCCCGGGGGCTTTCTCTCCACGCGGCGTCGTGCGTCCCCGCCCCAGGGCTTTGCTTAGGATCGCTGATGCGCCGGCCGGCCGACGGCCTCTTCTCCCCGGGCTTTTTCGGTCCTTGGCACCCCCACCCCCTGCATTGCCCCATGACTTGGCTTTTTGTACCGCTGGGTCCACGCTTGGGCATTTGTGTCGTGGGTCCCGGAGGGGGACGGTCGGGAATGGAGGGGGCGAGAAAGGGAGTGGAGCTGGGTGCGTGTGCGCGGGCATCCGAGTTGAACGCCGCCGTGCGATGCCCTGCTGTAGGAATGAGGGGGAGAATTTCGCCGGCAGCTCCTGTGGCCCCGGGGTTACAGCACAACGTTTAAAGGCCAAGGGCAGCCCAGGGCTCTGCTTCTCTTCCTCAAGTCAGTGGTGATCATTCGGGGCAGGTTTTGCTTTAAATAGCTCTCCTCCTCCTCGGAGTGTCACAAGGTGCGTTTCTTTGAAGGAAGGATTTTCTGTGTCTTTGATCGAATTGCCCTCAGGAGTTTTTATCTGGAGGCAGATGTTCCTGGTGTTTCAACTCTTGAATACCAAAAGAACCAGATCAGTTGTATTTCCACGTTCCGAAAAGTACAATTGTGTGTGTGCGTGCGAGTTCCTTTGTGGGAAAGGTTTAAACAAAAAAAAAAAAATTTTTTTTTAAGCCCTTAGGACCTGTAAGGAGGGACTTGGCTGATTTTCTGGCTGGTTTTCGGCAGCTAAAGGGCTTCTAAGTTTTAGTCGGCTGTCCAGCTTCCCTGGTTGCCTAGCTCACTGCTGGACTCTGCTCTTGGTGCACCACTGCCTGCCTGGGGGTCGGTGAAATCAAATGATAAAAGGCTTTGGCGTTCTCAGACAAAAGGTATAAGAGAAAAGAGATCCAGACTCACCCCCAAGTGAACAGATTATTTAATGTTGGAGCATAGAGGAGCTCAGAAACTTGATACAGTGCTCGGAGGGGAGAGGAAATTTTGGTAAGAGACGATTGTAGGCGGCCCGGGGAGGTAATTCAGAGTATGCTTTTGTCTTCTCCGGCCTCATCCATTTAAAATGGTAAAGATACAGTGTCAGCCTGCTGACCCAATCCGTTAGGACTCAAGGTACATCATAACCGTTTCCAAACAATCTCAGAATTGTTTTTGCAAGTAGAATTGATGCACAGTTTTGACCGAGAGATCGATTGAGGAAGGTGACCAGAAAAGATGCAAAATTGGGTTAAAGTTGATTTTAAAGCCAAGTTGGGATAGAATTTTTCTAACAGAAAATCTCAGAAACCCCGTGACATTCAGTATGAATGATAAGTAAGACAGATGACCTTTGTTTTTATCGTGAAACACTCTGTTTTTAACCTGGGAAAGGTGGAAGAATACATTTGTATTTTCTTGTAGATTTTGAATGCTATAGCTCTTTCTGCAGTCGTGTGAAGAGAGCGCTTTAATCAGACATGAGATAGCATTGTAGAAAATGCTTCAGGGAAAGTACAAAATGCAGCATCATGTGTAAGACCAAAAAAAAAAGGGGGGGGGGGGGGGGGGTTAGCTAAGCAGTACTGGTGTGATGCATTTTGTTGTACCTTCTGAAAACTGTGCTCTGTAAAAAACCCCTTTGCTGTGGTGCTGAATGTGTTATTTCAAAGTCACTTTGATGATCTTGTCCCTTGCTGTTGGCTGTGTTGTGCATGACTGTGCCTTCGTTTAGCTCACTTTACCTACCTGATTTTCTCCTAATTGCCAGGGAGAGTGTCTATCACGTCATGGCTGTAATTTATCAATAAGTATGCACCCTAGCTTTGTTTTTGAGCTGGAACAGATTCAGAAACAGTATTTAAAACAAGGCCTCTCCCCTCAAGGAACTTGATGAGAAAGGTAAATATAGTCTTGAAGAAGTCGTGTGTAAGTGGAAAGCAGTGTGTAAACAGAGCTCAATTGGTTTATAGGGGTAATAGGTGTTTATCAGTGATGGCTTATTACATTACCATATTCTCTGTGTATTCTCTGCTTGGTAGTAGTGTCATTAGCCATTCCTGCTTACCTCTCATCAGGGAAATAAAGGAACAAATCTGCTCATTAGCCAATGTATTAATGCCAGTATGGTAGTCAAAATGAACATTTGTTTGTGCTTGTTTTCAGTTACATTGACATATTTTAAAAACCGGCTGTGAAAATTTCCATTTGTGTAACTACTAAATGCTTCTAAGCCCTTTGGAATAGTAAGGACATAACTAAAAACATTTTATTACTGCTAAACACATTTTCATTTATACAAGTAAGGTAATTAAAAAAAAAAACAACCTTTGAGGAGCTCTTGTCATGGTGCAGTGGAAACGAATCCCACTAGGAACCATGAGGTTGCAGGTTCGATCCCTGGCCTCTCTCAGTGGGTTAAGGATCCAGCATTGCCGTGAGCTGTGGTGTAGGTTGCAGACGTGGCTTGGATCTGGTGTGGCTGTGGCGTAGGCCGGCAGCTGTGGCTCCGATTCAAATCTTTGAATTTTATCATCATTTGCAGTTATTATAAACCCTTTAGTTGTATGTAAATGGATTTGGGGTCCTTGGGGATACGTAATACCTGTCCTTCCCAGGTCACTGTCACGTGTCGAGGATAAACTGAAATGCGTGTTACTGCACTGTAACATTAGTAGTGAATATCCCCCCTTTCACTCTACTCTTTGTAGTAGAGTGAGAATTACTTTTGTTTGAGAACATTCTGTGTGTATTTTTTCAGGAGTATTTTCTTAGCTGAAGGATTTGTATATGCATTGTCAGTAGGCCTTTGAGTGACTAAACACAGCAGAACAACCAGTGATTAATTTAGAGGCAATAGATACTCCATAGTGAAGTAGAAAAGATATTTTATAGTCCATCAATTTGCACAAAAAGTGTAAAGAGTAAGTCCCAAAAGAGAATGGGTATACGAAATGTTTCGTTTTTTGGCCTCTGTTGGATTGTACGTGGGTACTTCTGGCATGGATATAGATAATATGATACCATTATTACTCTTATTACTTTTAAACAAAGCAAGATTTTTTTTCTTCACTTTTTAGAAAAACTCTGGGCTTATTTTTATGGATCCGGTGTGTCCAGACTAGCTTTCTGTGGTAAAATTTTTGATCAGTACAAAGGAACCTGATTGGATTCCTTCTTGGGATTTTTAAAGTTGACTTGGATTAAATTTATTTTGAAAGTTTCAATGACAAAACTCTTGATGGCGATTCTTTTCGTGGACCTGAAAGTCACTGCTATGACTTTTTACAGGTGGACATCAGTAGTTTGCCCGCTGGCGTCATTGTTGATAACATGAAAAGGCAAGAGGGAAGCCTGTTTTGGCCGCTTCTGCGGGTTTTCTCGGCACCTGTGCATACCTCACGCGTCACGGTACCTATCACGTTGCCTTCTAATTGCAGATTTACTTTGTCTCCTTTGTTCCCTGTCCCTAGTGCCAGTACAGGGATCCGTGGTAATGTATACGAGATCAGTGCTGTAATATTCCCCTTTAAATTTCTTCATTTGTCATCAAAATGTGCCACTGACGCTGGAAAGGGTAGGTATTACACACCACGTGGCCTCCAGTGAGTGACGTGACCTGCCCAAGGTCATGATGAATCTCTGAGGTCCCACCATGGCTCTACTCATGCTGTTGCTTCTTGAGGTGGCTTTTGGCTTGCTTTGTCTAAGAGATTTTAAAAGAACATGCAGAATGATAGGAAGTTCTTTCTTAGAGGAAGAACAGGGATTCCCATGCTCATCTCGTTTCGGACCCTTTGCTCTTTTCTCTCTCTTATGCCAAACTCACACATCCTTTATGGCTTGTGAAGAAGACTTCTAAAACGGTGACAGCCGGCGTTACCGTCCGCTATACTGAATACCTGGTTCTGTGCGGTCCCTACCATCGGTCTCCAGAGTGGATATGCAGGACAGTCCACTGTGAGAAAGAAATCTTTGCCTTCTGTCATTTTCCTTCAGACCTCAATGCTATTATTAGCTCTCTTTCTCCAAGCTTATGTTGTTTAGACAGCCACATATGTTTAAATTTTTATTTTTTATCTTTCCTTTTCCATCACATTTGGAGGTCATTTTCCCTTTTCCTGGAGGATGTCCTTGAAGTTCCCTTGGTGAAGGCTTGTCAGTCAAAAACTTTCTTTTTTTTTAATATGAAAATATATTTTGTCCATTTTCTTGAAAGATGGCTTTGCTCTGTCTCCAGTTCTAAGCTGATGTTCCGTTGTCTATTTATTTCCATTCTGTTCCATTGATGGCGTGTCTGTTTTTGTGCGAGTACCATACTGTTTTGATTACTGAAGCTTTGTCATGCACTATGAAGTCAGAGTGTGATGCTTCCAGCTTTGTTCTTTCTCAAGATTACTTTGGCTATTCTGGGTCTTTAATGTTTCCATACAGATTTTTAAAATTACTTAATCTAGTTCTGTGAAAAATGTTACTGGTGTTTTCATAAGGATTGTATTGGATCTGTAGATTGCCTTTGGGTAGTTTGGTAATTTTGACAACATTAATTCTTTAAATCCAAGAACATGATATTTCTTTCCATCCATTCATATCTTCTTGAGTTTCTTTCATCAGTTCCTTATGATTTTCCAAATATAGGTCTTTTACCTCTGTAGGCAGGTTTACGCCTGGTGTCTTTGCCTGGTTTTGTTATCAGGGTGATTCTGGCCTCATGGAATAAGTCTGGGAGTGCTCCTTCCTTTCAAAAAAAAATTTTTTTTTGAGAATAGTTTGAGAAGGATAGGTGTTAACTCTTCTCTCGATGGTTGGTATAATTCATCTGCAAAGACAGATCTGGTCATGGGCTTTTTTTTGTTGGCACTTTTAAAATTACTAATTTAATTTCATTACTGGAAATTGACTGTTCATTTTTCTGTTTCTTCCTGGTTCCGTCTTGGGAGACTATACATTCCTAAACATTTGTCCATTTTTTCTAGGTTGCGCATTTTACTGGCATATAGCTGTTGGCAGTAGTCTCTTAGGATCTTTTGTATTTCTGTGGTGTTGGTCAGAACTTCTTTATTTCTGATTTTATTGATTTGTCTCCTTTTTTTCTTGATGGTCTGGCTAAAGGTTTATCAATTTTGTTTCTCTTTCCAAAGAACCAGCTTTTAGCTTCATTGATCTTTTCTATTGCCTTTTTTTTTTTTTAGTCTCAATTTCAATTATTTCTGCCCTTGACGTTTATGATTTCTTTCCTTCTGTTAACCTTGGGTTTTATTTGTTCTTTCTCTAGTTGCTTTGGGTGTAAGGTTAGGTTGTTTATTTGAGATTTTGTGTTTCCTGAGATGCTTGTATAACTGTAAGCTTTTCTGCTGGGACTGCTTTTGCTGCATCCCATAGATTGCGTTGTTATGTTTTTGTTTTCATTCATCTCTTAGTACTTTTTTAATTTTTTTCTTAGATTTCTTCAGTGATCTATTGGTTGTTTAGTAGTACATTGTTTAGCCTCTATGTTTTTGTTTTTTGCATTTTTTTTCTTGTAGTTGATTTTAGTTTTATAGTGTTGTGATTGGAAAGATTCCAGACAGGAGGATTTCAGTTTTCTTAAATTTACTGAGGCTTGCTCTGTAGCCTAGCAATGACCTTTCCTAGAGAATGTTCTACTGCTTTTGGATGGACTGCTCTATATATCAATTCCATCTGGTTTATTTTGTCTTTTTTTTTTTTGTCTTTTTGCCTTTTCTAGAGCCACACCCGCGGCATATGGAGGTTCCCAGGCTAGGGGTCTAACAGGAGCTGTAGCCGCCGGCCTACACCACAGCCACAGCAACGCGGGATCCAAGCCGCGTCTGCGACCTACACCACAGCTCACGGCAACGCCGGATCCTTAACCCACTGAGCAAGGCCAGGGATCGAACCCACAACCTCATGGTTCCTAGTCGGATTCATTAACTGCTGCACCTCGATGGGAATTCCTATTTTGTCTTTTAATGCCAGTGTTTCCTTAATTGATTTTCTTTCCACGTGATCCATCCATTGATGTAAGTGGGGTTTTAAACTCCCCTACTGTTGTGTTACTGTCCATTTTTTCCTGTGTCCATTAATACTAGCTTTGTGTATTTAGCTGCTCCTAATGCTGGGAGCATGTATATTCACAGTTGTTTTATCTTCCTTGATTGATTCCTTGAGCATTATGTAGTTTCCTTCTTTGTCTCTTGTGATAGTCTTCATTTTAAAGTCTGTTTTGTCTGATATGAGTATTGCTACCCCGGATTTCTTTTGATTTCCATTTGCATGGAATACCTTTTTTCATTCCCTCACTTTCAGTCTGTATGTGCCTTTTGATCTGAAGTTTCTTGTAAACACTATATATTAAGATCTTGCTTTTGTGTCCATTCAGCTGCTGTTTCTTTTGATTGGCTCACCTAGTCCATTTAAATTTAAGATAATTTTTGATATGCATATTCTTGACATTATATTACTTAGTTTGAGGGTTGCTTTTATAGGTCTTTTCCCCCTTCTTTTGTGATTTGATGACTATCTTTAGTGTTATCCTTGGATTCCTTTTCTCTTTTTTGCATGTGTGTATATCTACTATAGAATTTTGGTCTGTGGTTACCATGAGGTTGTTACTTAGCAATCTGTATATGTATGTGATTGTTGTAAGTTGCTGGTCTTTTAATTTCATATGCATTTTGAAAATCCTGTATTTATACTCTTCCCCTCTTATGATGACTGTTTTTGATATCATATTTTATGTCTAATTGTTTTGTATATCTCTTAACTGCTTATTGTAGATATGGATGATTTTTACTACTACTTTTTTTTTTTGACTTTTGCCGTTTTTAGGGCCGCACCCATGGCATATGGAGGTTCCCAGGCTAGGGGTCTAATTGGAGCTGTAGCTGCTGGCCTACGCCAGAGCCACAGCAGTGCCACATCCAAGCCATGTCTGCAACCTACACCACAGCTCACGGCAACACCGGATCCTTAACCCACTGAGCGATGCCAGGGATTGAACCCACAACCTCATGGTTCCTAGTTGGGTTTGTTTCTGCTGAGCCATGGCAGGAACTCCAATTTTTACTACTTTTGTCTTTTAAGTTTTCTACTAGCTTTGTACATGATTGATTTCCTAACTTTACTATAAATTTGCTTTACCACTGAGCTTTGCCATTTCATAATTTTGATGTTTCTAGTTGTGGCCTTTTCTTTTTCACCCAGAGAAATTTCTTCAACATTTGTTGTAAAGCGGATTTGGTGGTGCTGAACTCTTAGCTTTTGCTTATTTAATCTTTCCATCATATCTGAGCAGCAGCCTTTCTGGGTAGAGTATTTCTTTCCTTTTTTTTTTAATTTTTTTTGTCTTCTAGGGCCACAAATGCAGCATATGGAGGTTCCCAGGCTAGGGCTCCAGTTGGAGCTGTAGCTGCTGGCCTACACCGCAGCCACAGCAACACAGCATCCAAGCTGTATCTGCAACCTACACTGCAGCCCATGGCAGTGCTGGATCCTTAACCCACTGAGTGAGGCCAGGGATCAAACCTGTGTCCTCATGGATGCTAGTCTGGTTTGCTAACTGCTGAGCCACGCCGGGAACTCCAGGGTCGAGTATTTTTGGTTGTAGGTCTTCCCCTTTCATCGCTTTGAATATGTTGTGCTACTCCCTTCTGGCTTGCAGGGTTTCTGCTGAAATGTCAGCTGGTAGCCTTATGGGAGTATTTGTTGTTTTTAATAGTCTCTTTGTTTTTAATTTTGCTGTTTTAATTACAGTGTGTCTTGGGGTATTCCTCTTTGGGTTAATCCTGTGTGGGACTTCCTGTGCCTACCTGACTTGGATGTCTGTCTTTTTTTTCTCCAAGGTCAGGAAGTTTTTAGCTGTTTTGTTCAAATATGTTCTCTGCCCCTTTCTCTCTCCTTCTGAGAGATAATGCAGATGATAGTGTGCTCGATATCCCAGAGGTCTCTTAAATTGTTATTATTTCTTTTCATTCCCCTTCCTTCCTTGCTCTCTCTCTTTCTTCCTTTCTTTTTTCTTTTTTTTTCAGCATCAATGATTTCCATTATGCTGTCTTATATCTTGCTGACCTGTTATTTAGTCTACTGTTGATTCTTTCTAGTGTATTTTTCACCTCATTGATGGTTTTCTTCATCTCTGTTTGGCTGTTCTTTATATTTTCTAATGCTATGTTAAAAATTTGTAACTTCTCACTTGTGCGTCCATTCTTCTCCTGAGTTACTCATCGCTTTACAGTCACCACCCTGAACAACTTCTTGGGTGGATTGCGTATCTCCAGCTCACTTAGTTCTTCCTCTGGGGTTTACTTTGTCCCTTTGAGGTTTTATCTTATTCCTCTGTCAACTCATTTTGCCGAAGTTTCTGTTTTTATTTTTATGTATCTGGCTACATTTCCCAACCTTGGAGAAGTAGCCTTTTGTAGGAGACTTCCTGTCTGTCTCAGGAATGCACTCCCCTCTCTCATTCAAGTGATGTGCTCTAAGAATTCCCCCATGAGGGCTGCTTGGATCCTTCTGTGTGGATGGTCTGGTAGACTTGGTTGACCCCTAGTCCAGTTGGTTCCCAGGCCCTGCCTTGTGCAGAGACTCTGGCCACTGGTTGGTGGTACTAGGTCATGAACTGTCTGTCTCGGGAACTCCCAGGGTCCCCAAGGCTCATACTGGCTCACTGGTGGGTGGAGTCAGGGTCCAGAAGATTCTAGGGCTGTTGCCCACCCCCTGGTGGGTGAAGCCAGATCCTGCAATTAGTGCTAGACGCTGGAGACTGGTGCAGGGCATAGGGATCTCAGAGCTGGTGTCAGGTCACTGGTTGGGGGGCCGGTTCCAGACACAGTTGGATATGGGGTCCAGATTGTCTTGAAGTGTGTACTGGCCTGCTAGTGGGCAGGGCCAGAGCCCAGCTGGTCTCAGGTTAGTATCTGGCCTGCGGAGGATAGATTTGGTCTGCAGGCTGTGGGATTGTTCTTTTCTTGCATCTGGTGTCTGCCTCCTTGGTAGTTAAGGTTACTTCAGAGGCTACAGTAGGCATCCTTGAAGGCAGGGTGGGGGCCCTGGGAATTCTGGAGCTGGCGCCTGTCCACTTGTGGGTGGAACTGGATCCCTGGCCCTTTGGTGGGCAGGGTGGTATCTCCAGAGATGCTGTGGGCTCAGAGGGTCTTGAGGCAGCTTGTCTGCTGATGGGTTCCCACCCAGCTTGTTGCTTGGCCTGAGGTATCCTAGCACTGGGGCCTATGGGCTCTTGGGTGGGCCCAGATCTTTGTTTCGACAGACTAGAGGGAGGATTCCACAGTGCACCTCCAGCATAAGCATTCATGAGATAGAAGGGGTCACTGGTATGAGCTGCAGCCACCCCCACCCTCCCCTGCATCCCTGTGAGACGCTCTAAGATCAGCAGCTAGGTTTGCTCCATGCTTCTATTAAGAGTATTTAATAGAATATTTTTGCCTCAGGTCCTTCTGTTTTTGCCCCGGGTCCTAGAGCATGTGTGATTTTGAGTGCCCCCTTTAATAGTGAAGTCTCTCAAATAGCCTCAGTCCTGTGGGGCTCCCAGAATTATGCCCTGCAGGCTTTCAAAGCCGGATGCTCTGGGGGCTCATGTTCTTAGAGTTAGACCCAGGACTGGAGAGCCTGGTGTGAGGCAAAGAGCTCTAACTCATATGGGAGCATCTCTGCAGTGTAATTATTATCCAGGTTTTGGATCACCCATCCAGGAGTATGGCACTTGGCTGTTTGGTCTGCATGTCTTGTTGTGGTTCCGTCTTTAAGACTTTGGTTGTAGAAGATCTTTTCTGATCAGTTCCAGTCTTTTCGCTGATGGCTGTTCTGCAGATCACTGTGATTTTTGGCATGTTCTTGAGGGGGGTTGAGCTCAGGTTCTTTCTACTCTGCCATCTTGGCCCAGTTGAACTCACGCCGTATTATTCTATGACTGGCTAGTTTCATTTGGAAGAGTATTCTCAAGGTTCATCTATGTTGTAGCATAGGACAAAATTTCCTTCCTTTTCTTTTTTCTGATTGAAAAATACTCTGTTGAATGTATATCACAAATTTTCTTTATCTATTTAGCTATCAGTGGACATTTGGGTTGGTTTCATATCTTGTCTATTGTGAATAAGGCTGCAGTGAACATGGGAGTGCAAATATCTCTTTGAGATCCTGATTTCAATTCTTGTAAATAAATACCTAGAAGTGGGATTGCTGGGTAATACGGTAGCTCTAGTTTTAACTTTTGAGGAACCCTCTGTACTATTTTCTGTAGTGGCTGCCCCATTTCGCATTCCCACTAACAGTGTTTTAGGGTTTCCTTTTCTCCATATCCTCGTCAAGAGTTGTTATTTTCTGGTTTTGCTTTTTGATAATGTATTCTGACAAGTGTAAAGCCGTCCCTCACTGTGGTTCTGACTTGCATTTCCCTGATGATTAGTGACGTTGAGCCTCTTTTCATATACCTGTTAGCCATTTATACAGTTTCTTTGGAGAAATATCTATTCAAATCCTTTGTCTATTCTAAAAAAATCAGACTATTTGTTAAGTTGAATTTTGAGTATTGAGTAAGAGAAAGGTCTGTTTTCATTCTTTTACATGTGGATATCCAGTTTTCGTAGCACCATTTGTTGAAATAGTCTTTTCTCCTTTGAGTTTCTTGTCACTGTTGTCAAAGATTATTTGATTATATAAGATAGATTTATTTCTGGGCATTTGATTCTGTTCCATTGGTTTATATGTCTGTCTTTATACCAGTATTATGGAACAAAGGTACTGGTATAAAGTACTGGATTTATCACTTGCAGCGTGGCAACTCTGTGGTGTGTTTTGAAGTCAGAAGGTTTGATACCTTCAGCTTTGTTCCTCTTTCTCAAATTTGTTTTGGCTATTCAGTGTCCTTATGGTTCCAGATGGATTTTAGTATTTGTTTCTGTAAAAAATGCCATTGAGACTTTCATAGGGATTGTATTCAATTTGTAGACTTCTTTGGGTAACGTGGACATTTTATGAATATTAAATCTTCCAATCTTATGAACATAGGAGATCTTTCCGTATATTTGTTTCTTCTTTAATTTCTTTTAGCAATGTTTTGTAGTTTTCAGTGTGCAGGTATTTTGCCTTCTTGGTTAAGTTTATTTGTAAGTATTTTATTGTTTTTGATGCTATTATAAATGAAATTATTTTCTTAGTTTTCTCTTTGTATCATGTGTTGTTGCTGTATATGAGCATAACTTAATTTTTTTGTTGATTTCATATTGAAACATTTATGATTTGTTTATAGTTGAAAGTGTGTGTGTGTGTTGTGTGATCTGTAGGGTTTTCTACATGTAAGGTCACATCATCTGCAGATAGAGGTGCTTTTATGAGACTGACATACTGCCTACTATGCTAAGGAGGCAGATAGAGGTGCTTTTATTTTTTCCTTTTCAATTTGGATGTCCTTTATTTTTCTTGCCTAATTGCTTTAACTAGGACTTTCAGTAAAGCTGGCCCTCTGTACCTTCAGATTCAGCATTTGTGGGTTCAGCAAATTGCAGATAAAAATATTTGAAAAATAAAGTTATAGAAAGTTCCATGAAGCAAAGCTTGAATTTGCTGTTCACTAAGAACTATTTACAAACGTTGTATTATTCTATTATTATTTATTATACTATTATTACATTATTCTATTACTTATAGTAATCTAGATACTAGAGAGTATGTGTAGGTGATATGCAAATACTACACAATTTTATGTAAGGAATTTGGGCATCTGTGGGTTTTGGTATCTGTGTGGGGGAGGGGAGCTTGAACCAGTCCCCCCCCCCCGCCCCGGGTACTGAGGAATTGGTGTACCGCGTTGAATATGAGGCCAGAGTGGGTATCCCTTTGCCTTATTCCTGCTCTTAGAGGAGAGACTTCAGGGAGTGTGATGTTAGCTGTGGGCTTTTCATATGTGGCTTTTTACTATGTTGAGGTAATTCTTCTATCCCTAGAGTGTTGAGGTGTTATCATGAAAGAGCACTGAATTTTGTCAAATGCTATTCCTGCGTCGGTAGAGACGACCATGTGATTTTTTATCCTCTGTTAGTGTGATGCATTGCATTGACTGTCATATGTTGACCCATCTTTGTATCCTGGGGATAAATCCAAGTTGGTCCTAGTGTATGATCCTTGAATATGCTGTTAAATTTGGTTTGCTGATATTTTGTTTAGGATTTTTGTATCTATGTGCATTATAGGCCTTTAGTTTGCTTTTTTTTTTTTTTAATAGAAGTGGCTTTTTCTGGCTTTGGCATTAGTGTAATGTATCAGAGCAGATAAAAATATTTAACAAATAAAATTACAGAAAGTTCCATAAAGTGTAATGCTCTGATACACTGAATTAGGAAGTGTTCCACTCTCTTCAATTTTTGATAGAGTTTGAGAAGGACTGGTATTAATTTTTCTTTAAATGTTTGGTATGATTCACCAGTAAAGCGTATGATATCAGGCCTTTCTTTTTTGGGAGGTTTTTGATTGCTGATTCAATCTCCTTGCTAGTTATATATCTCTCCAGATTTTTCGTGTCCTTATGGTTCAGTCTCGGTAGATTCCATTTGTAGGAATTTCTCTGTTTCTTCTGGTTTATTGTTGGCATATAACTGTTCCTTTTTATTTCTGTGGCGTCAGTTGATTTGTCTGTCTCCTTTTTTTCATTTCTGATTTTATTTATTTGCTTATCCTCAATTAAAATGAGTTTCTTTTAGACAGCATCTAGTTGGGATTTCCATACTTTAAGACCCATCACGGAGTCCAATCTGTTTATATTTAAAATTGTTATTAACAGGGAAAGATTTACTCTTGCTATTTGGTTAATTGTTTTCTAGCTTAGAGTTTTTTTGTCTCTCAACATCTCTTGCCGTCTTTTTGTGTTTTGTTGATTTTTTTTTGTAGTGACATGCTTTGATTCTTTTCTCATTTCTTTTGTATATCTTCTGTAGGTATTCTCTTTGTGGTTACCATGGGGTTTATCTTAAATATTTCATAGCTATAACAGTCTGTTTCAAACCGATAACTTCAATTCCCTACAACAAACAATTCTGCACTTTTATTTCTCCCTCCTCAATACTTTATATTATTGATTGTGCAACTTACATCTTTTTATATTGTGTATCTATTGACATACATTTATAATTATAGTTTTTAAAATACTTTTGTCTTTTAACTAATGTATCAGAATTAAAATGATCCATGCACCATCATTACAGCAGTATAGTATTCTGTATTTGCGTATGTATTTCCCTTTACCAGCAAACTGTACTTTCATATGCTTTGCTATTGCTACTTCGTATCTTTTTGTTTCAATTCAAATGGCTCCCCTTAGCATTTTTTGAAAGGCGGGTCTAGTAGTGAAAAAGCAATAATACCAAATTAGTAAAAAAAAAAAAAAAAAAAAAACCCTGCTAACCAAGAATGCTATATCTAGGAAAACTATTTTTCAAACTGAAGAAAAGAAAATTTTTCAGAGATAAACAAAAGTTGAGGGGGTTTATCATGGCTTTGCCGTGAGCTGTGGTGTAGGTCACAGACGTGGCTCAGATCTGGTGTTGCTGTGGCTGTGGTGTTGCAGGTTCAGCTCTCCCAGCTTGTAGTGGGTCCAAGGCTTAGTATTTGACCCTAGGGCAGTGCTGGCTTTTGTGGTAGCTCTCATCTGGTATTTGTTTTTTTATTTGTTTTGCCTTTTTCCTTGGATGTTTCTCTTTTACTTTTCAAGCTCAGCAATGCATTAAAAAAAGTATGTTTATCTTGGAGATCCCCCCACAATATCTTGCCTACTGTACTACAGAAAGCCTAGAATAAGCTTTTTGAAAATGTGTGTTCAGAAATTTTCATACTTACATAATTTTGTTACCCTAAACTATGTGGCATTTCTGAAATTCTCATACTCGTATAGTTTAAAATGTGGACAGTTTTCTAACTTGTTTATAAATCTTCCAGATCAAAAATCTTAGTAGCCTTTGGAAGCCACTTATTACAGTTACTAAAATAGTTACTTTTTAAGAACAGCCAATTGTCATCAGGAAGGTGTCTGACAACATTACTTTTGTAAGACTTTTCACATAATGCTGGGTGGATTGAAATAAGCACATCATAAATAAATGTAAGCAAAGATGCACTGCTTTTATTTTTGTGAGGTACCTTTTTTTTAATCTATGACAGTTATTGAAATCAAGTATTGACAAACTTAGCTTATAATCAGTCTTTCAAATCTCTGTATCACCAGTGAAGCCAAAATTTTAAAAAGTGCAGAAACACAGTTATATTGCATGTGGTGACGACAGCAGTAGAAAATAAAGGAATTGTCTGGCTTGGACCTAATAAGGTCCATGTGTGGCATTGTAGGTGTGAGATGGAAGAAGGGGGTAATGAGGAATTTGTGTTCCTCCTTTCCTTCTCCCAACTTTACGTAGCAGACTCTGTACGAGGGGGAGGGTTCCCACAAAATAAAGGAGCTCATCTACGACCTTTGGCTGTGGGCTGAATTTCTTTCCTGAGAAAGTTTTCTTTAATGTCGTTTTCAGTACTGTCTCAGTTTAGTTCAGGCTGTAAACAAATCAGAAGCTGAGAAACAGTCCAGCATCCTAACGAATTACCTGTAAGGGATGTGGCAGCGGGTTTATTTTGAGTCTTTAAAGCCTGACTGCCTTTCCTTTGGGGCTCAGCAGTGCTGCGTTCACAGTTTCAAAAGGGAGTTCGCTTTTATTTCCTTTGCTGTTTGTTCACCTCCACTGGAGATGATGGGATAAGACGGCTGCTCTGGGGGGACCCGGAGCCCGAGGAGGGGGACAGACCTGGAGGCAGATGAGCCCGCAGAAAGTACGGCCCCTCGGAGAGTACAGCAGGATGGGGACGCAGGTGGCCGCTCCAGGCAAGTTCACCGCCCTCCAGCTCCGGCTCGCAGGGCACGTGGTCCTCCGCCAGGCGCTCTGCCCAGACGGCGTCGGGGGGAGAGGGTGTTGGGCTGGAGGGGCCTCGGGCACAGAGGCCTGGGCGGGGGGCAGTGGCGGCGGACCAGGCAGGAGGACCCCGTGCGCCTGCCTCACCGCGAAGAGGTCCCGGAGGCAGGCGTGGCCCTCGAGGGATTTCCGTAAAGCGTCAGCATCATTAGGTTTGTGTTCTGTACGTGCTGGCGTGTTCTAGAAACATTCCAGTGTCTAAATGCAGTGCCCTGCTTTCTTATGGTCCCTGAGAGCGCTTTTAATGCGGTCTCCACGGCCGCTTTACTGGCCTGTTTGGAGAAGAGTTTGGTAAAGGGGAGATGCTGGTGACAGATTCTGCTTGATCAGTTTCAGGCAGGTTCCCTTGAGCCTTCCTTTCAGCCGGGCTGTGACCTCAGTCCTCCCTTCTGCCGCGGGCATGCAGAGCCTGCACAGCCCGATCTTGGTAAGAATTATACTGAGTCAGTTTGGTGAGAATCCCCGCCCTTTTTCCTCTGACCACCCTGGATATCTGATCAGGTCCCTCATCCTTTGATGTCTAAGTTCTTGTCCTGCTTTCGGGTGGCAAGAATCCCGTTAGGCGAGTTTAGCAAGGATCCCCCTGCCCCTGAGATCTCTTCTTGGTAATTTTCCATCCCCTGAGTCTCTGCCTGTAAATCCCCAGATGTGTTTGCTGCACCCGAGCTGATCCCTCTGCTCTGCTGTAATGCCCCCATTGCAGTGATCTTGGGTAAAGTTCTTCCTCCTGTTTTAACAGGAGTCAGAATAATTATTTCTTTGACACCAGTTGAGATTCACGTTTCACAGTGAAATCCCACACACGTTTCATCGTGGTGGCATGTATTGGGAGTGTGAGCTGGAGAAAGCCCATAGTGGCCTTGAAAATATTGATAGACCAGAAATAGAGCCACTGGAGACTTGGGGCAGAAGAACGGGCTGATAGAAAGGGACCGGGCCAGGATTTAGCAAAGACTGATAATTCATTATCTTTTCATGGGCTCCCATCTTTGTGATCTTTATCCAGTTGACCTAAGGGGGGATGGTCATGCAACTGCCCAGGAGTCACTGGCTGGTTATCTTGGTTGAGTCATTTACCTTCTCTTGGGGCGCTTATTGGTACGCCTCATTTTGGTACTTGCTTATAAACCGTCTTCCATACTTCTTGCTGCAGAAATTGTTTGTTGACTGAATAGCACTGCTAAATCATGGCACTGGTCTTTCTGGCCACTCTAGATTCTTTCTGTTTACTGCTTAAATATCAAAAACCGGAGGGAAGTACGTTCTGTGTCAGTGGCTACTTGTTTAAACCTGGGGATTGACTTCCTAGTAAGTTTTTAACTGCAAGTGGCCAGAAAACATGCTAAAGAGGAAAGCCTTGAATGGAGCCAGCTTAGCTCTTTCTTCTGCCTTCCCTTCCTCTCCAGGAGGGAAGAAAACCCCGGGGGGAGGGACAAGCATCTCAAGGACACTCTACTCTCTCTTCTGCCAGAATTGGATACTTTTCTTTTTTTTATTTTTTATTTTTTATTTTTTGCCTTTTGTCATTTTTTGGCCGCACCCGCGGCCTGTGGAGGTTCCCAGGCTAGGGGTCTAATCGGAGCTGTGGCCACTGGCCTGCGCCGCAGCCACAGCAACGCAGGATCCGAGCCGCGTCTGCGACCTACACCACAGCTCACGGCAACGCCGGATCGTTAACCCACCGAGCAAGGGCAGGGATTGAACCCGCAACCTCGTGGTTCCTAGTCGGATTCGTTAACCACTGCGTCACGATGGGAACTCCAGAACTGGATACTTTTCATGCTGTCGATTCTGCCTTGCAGGCCCTTTGTGACGGCAGTTTTACACAGTGCTGGAATTTTCTCAGGCCTGTCCCGCAGACAGTGCTGCAGAGTCCTAGAGGCTGAGGAACCCTGATACTGATGTCTGCATCAGTCAAGCGGTGGCGCCGCTATAGTTGGCTTTCAAAAGCTTTCAGGTTTGCTTGCTGGGTCATATCAAACAGCAAGAATATGTCTAGTAAAATCCACCCCCCCTCTGGAATTCCCACAGCCCAGTCCTGGGCGCACAGCAGCTGCTTGACAGGTGTTCAGTAAATACATGCGGTTGAGTCACTCATACCCTGGACAGTTTTGAGGTCCTTTGAGAATCTGGGGTGATGCTCTCTAGGTACAGTAATTACCTTTTAAATTCTGGTCATTTAAAAAATGAACTTCTGGGAGTCTGCGTTGTGGCTCAGCTGGTTGAGAATCTGACTAGTATCCATAAGGACGCAGTTTCGATTCCTGACCTCGCTCCGTGGGTTAAGGATCCAGCTTTGCCAAGAGCTGTGGTGTAGGTCAAAGATGTGGCTCAGATCTGACGTTTCTTTGGCTGTGGTGTAGGCCGGCAGCTGCAGGTCCGATTCAGCCCCTAGCCTGGGAACTTCCATATGTCATGGGTGGGCCCTAGAAAGAAAACAAACAAACAAAACAAAACAAAACAATGAACTTCCGAGGTGTTTTGGAGAGAGATTTTTCCCTATCCCTGATATTCACATTCATAAGTTAAAGTCATCAGTTAAAATTTTACTGTACTTAAAAAAACTTACCAAAGAAGCATGTTGACATTTAGGTTGGTATGACTATTAGCTTATACTCAAGCATAATTACTGGATTTTGTTAGATTTACTAAATATATCTAAGCTGGAGGTCTTAGAATAAAGCTCTGACTACTAGAGTGTTAAATTCAATCAAATTTAATGATTTAAAGAACAAACATCCACTGTAATTTCTGGCATGAGCTTGCTGTAAGGTTTTTGTACTTGTGGAAGTGAAAGAACTAGGAAGTTTCTAAAACAATATAATACTGTATTTTTAGCCATAATTTAGGCAGGTGTTTTCTTATATGCCTTGGGCACCCAGCCGTGTTAGCTTGTATCGTCTCCTGGCAAGTTGTAGTGAAAGAGCCCCCCAGAGGAGTGTTTGGGGTGTCGGGGGTTATCTTAGGGAGGAGCGCCTCTAGGATTGAGATGCAGGCTCACCTTCCTGTGCCGCAGTTCAGATACGGAGGCAGCAGAGCTTCCTGCTTTAAGGCACACGCTCTAAAGTCCGACTGCATGAGTTCAAGTCCAAGCTCTGCCATTTACCGGCTCTGTGACCTTGGGAAGCCTCTTTCTTTCTTTCTTTCTTTCTTTCTTTCTTTCTTTCTTTCTTTCTTTCTCTCTTTCTCTCTTTCTCTCTTTCTCTCTTTCTCTTTTCTCGTTTAGGGCTGCAGTTAGAAAGAGGAAGTGGAAATAAATATGCCAAAGTTTTATGTGCTTACTTTAGGGTTACTGGCTTACGCGTGATTTTAATTTTAGAATTTCTGTATTTTAAGTCACGGGTTTATATTCCCTTTTATGGCAAAACATTGTAATAATTGTGTTCAATTTTGGTATCAAAATAGTACTAAATTTACAGTGTGAAGTATACCTTTCTGGGCTACCGGAATACTTCCGTTAAGTGTAAGAAAGCCGCATGGGAACCCTGATTGTCCACAGGTGGCTTAGTGAACAGGTGTCAGAACAGGGCGCAGAGGAGGACAGGTGTGCGGTGACACTGGTGCTCTTGGCGGGCGTGGGCATACCTGTGGGGTGCGTAAGGCATAAGAGCACACATTTTGTACACGAGACCTCCCTGGGGTTGGCTGTGTCTAAGACGTAGCATTCTGGGCATGTTTCCTTGTCTGTAAAGTGAGTGAAATGCATGCCTGGTTGGGTGGGTCGTCCCTTTTAACTTACTAGATATACGTTACATACGTGGCAATAGTTAGGTGTTAGTAACGGTGCCAGAGAAACAAGGACTCAAAACCAAGGTGACTCCGAGATTCCCAGTTGCTCATCAGGATATATTTTCCCACTTACCGCCCACCCCCAGTGTTGAAGATACACAGCTAGACTCGTGTTCTTTGGGTTTCTCTTTTTCCCATGATTACCGTTTTCTTCCTGTCCGTACATTCATTCTTCACACTGAGTACAGATCTGCTGGCATCAGTTACTGCGTTAAACATTAGTGGAATCTCTCTCTTGAGACGGCATTGATTTTACTGAACCCAGATTTATTTAAAGGCAGGTTTTAGGTCAGGCATTTACAAGTCGAAGGTAATTTTGATAATGCCATCGTGTGTGCTAGAATATAATGTTCTTCTGTTGTCTTTTTGAATCATAATGCTATATTTTTGCCGTCAAGAAATAATAGATAATGACTCGATGAGCAAGATTTTGATGCAGTTCTGAAAAGCCCTACTTGTGTATTTGTCTTCCTTATCTTTTAAGGAAATACATTTCTCTTCATCTTTCTAAAAATAATGCTGGATAGATATTTTTCTGTTCAGAGGAATTAATTTCGCCTTAGCGAAGTTTACGTAATAGGGGCTTAAATTAGAAATACAGTTCCATGTTCGACTGCCTTTTAAAAGTAGGAGCGTTGCAGTGTTACCTGTATTATTACAGCTGAGTTCAGTCAGGGAGGCAGGACCCTACCAGTGGTATAGACGAAGACTTCTGCTGTGGGGTTAAAGTCACACAATGGTAGGAACTGGTCAAGCATTCTGCACACGGTTGCTGCTTTGGACTCTGGTGTTCAGGGGTTGAAATCCTCAGGAAGGAAAGGTGGCATGCAGAGGGGGCGGTCAAGACCCAGTGGAGCCCCTGGAGCCCCTGAGACAGATTGGAGCTCAGGTCCCTCTCACTGCTTGCCAGCCTCTCAGGTGGGTGACCAACCTGCCGATGCCCTTCGTCATAGAATCACACAGGCATCTGGACCAGGACGCTGAGCAGCTGAGGCAGGTGGCCCTGTGGGAGCTGAAGGAGCCCCTGCCCCACGCTCACAAGACGTGCCAGCAAAGCATCCACGTCAGGCGGGAGCTGCGGCTGGGTCTGGCCCTGCACCGACCCTCAGGCCGTATAAACGGCCCCTGTTTCAGTTCTGCCTGCGCGTCTTGCATCAGTTTCTCCTGTGCCAAGTCTAAGCCAGGACCACAGAGGGAAGGAGATTCTGGGAAATATAATTTCCGCTTAGGTAAGTTCACATGCCAGAAGCCACCACAGTCTGTGCCATGCCGCCTTGACCACCCCTTTTAAGGAGGGGTGGCCACGCTTCTCTTTCCTTCCCGATGAAGAGAACAGCAAATTGTGCTCTAATCAGGTGCGGTTCTCCGAGGTGCATCAGCAACACGCCGGTCCTCTTCTTGGACACGAAGCCCCTTTATCCAACTTTGGTGACGTTCATTTCTCTTCTCAGTCACACTCCCCTTTTTACACCCTGCAACTTCCGTATTGCCGTAAAAAACCAGTGAATGTTAACACTTTAATATTGGAACATATGGAAATGGGGAAGGGGAATAAAAAGGCAGACAGAGTTGGTTGATGTATATGAAATTATATTTATAGCAAAATTACCTTCTTCAGCTTCTAGTTCCATATTCCCTTGGCCCTCAGTAAGCTCTTCAGCTGATTACAGTTCCTTGCCTGGTGAGGTAACCCAGGCTTTCATTCCTGAAGGGTCCAGGCCATCGGAAGTCTGCCTGTATTGGGTAACTGCGATTTTCCATTGACTTATCTTGGTACGCGGGATCCTTAACCCACTGAGCAAGGCCAGGGTAATATTATATCAGTTTAGATAAAATGTAAATCTTATAAGAATCTTTTTTTTTTTTTTTGTCTTTTTGCCTTTATCTA
>PVHT020000061.1:12588931-12603320 GCA_004024745.2 Catagonus wagneri
TAAATAGTCATACGTCATTAAGAGAAACTAAGGTGAAAAATAGGTACTTTTTTGTATTTACTAGCATATTTATCATTTCCAGAGCTCTTTTTTCTTTCTGTAGATTCAGGTTACTGTCTATGGTCAGTTCCCCTTAGCATTTCATATGGTGTGTGTCTTCTGGCAGCAATTGAGTTCTTGTTCATCAAAAAATTTCTTTATTTTGTCTTATTTTCTTATTTTATGTTTTATTATATTTTTGTTGAATTATGGTTCATTGACAATATTTGTCTTCTTTCTTTAAAGAATGTTTTCACTGGTTAAAAATATGGGGTTCCTTTTTTTCTACAGAACATCAGAAATCTTCTGTTATCAGAAATCACCTCTAATAAGTGAGCTGCCAGTTGTATAATAAGATTTGTATTGTCATTGCTTTGTATGTATTTTTTTTTTGGTCTTTTTGCCTTTTCCTAGGCCTACACCACAGCCACAGCAACGCAGGATCTGAGTCACGTTTGCAACCTACACAACAGCTCATGGCAACACTGGATCCATAACCCACTGAGCAAGGCCAGAGGTCGAACCCACAACCTCATGGTTCCTAGTCGGATTCGGTAACCACTGAGCCAGGATGGGAACTCCTGTATTGTGTTGTTTTTTTCCTTGGCTCTTTTTAAAGGTCTCCCCTACCACCGCCCTCCCCCCTCCCCCCAACCCCTACCACAATACGTGGTTTTTAGCAGTTTGACTGTGATGTGCCAGTTTTGATTTTCTTTGAGTTTATGTGGCTTGGAGTTCAGAGTTTTACAGAATTGTTACATCCAGTAAAATTTTCTCCCTCATTTTCTTCTTCTTTCTCTAGTATCCCATTTATACATGTGTGAGTCTGTGTGTGGTTGACCCACAGATCACAGGAACTCTATTTTTGTTTAATCTTCTCACTTCTTTAGACTGGCTAACTAATCTTCTCGGTTCTTCAGATTAGCTAGTTTTTATTCATCTGTCTTAAAGTTCATTGGCCCTTTCTTCTTAGCAGTCTGCTGTAGGCCTATCCAGAGAATTATTCTTTTTAGGTATTGTGCTGTTCAGTTCTAGAACTTCCATTTGCTTCTTCGCCATAGTTACTGTTTCTCTGCTGATACTTCCCATCAGCAGATACTTCCCAATCTTGCTTTCCTTACCTTTAGAAACATATGTATCATAACTGCCTTAAAGTTCTTGCCTGTGGAGTCCAGCTTCTGGAACAGCTTGGTGTCTGTTTCTGTTGACTACTCTCGCTCTTGTCAACGAGTCTCATTCTCTTCCATCATGTATCTAGTAAGTTGGATTATATGGGACATTGTTGGTATTGGACATTGCTGGTTAATGCTCTAAGAGACTCTGGATTTAGTTACCTTCCTCTGAAAAGTGTTGATTTTGCAGGAAGTTATTTTATTTTTCAACTTAGACGTTTCAAAGGAAAGGGTGAATGTAAAGTGCTTATTTTTGCCAGAAATTACTTGCAAATGAGTATCTCTGGCCCAGACCTGCATTGAGTTCTAGACTCATTCCTTGAGGCCTCTTCTCAAATAGTCCCCTCATCAGAGACCGCCTGTGACCACCCTTGCTTTCCAGTTCTTCACTCCCCCCAATTTGTCTTTTTATACCACAAACTGCTAGTTGGCATTTTATCTTTGTATTGGTTTGCATACTTAATCACCTTTTTTCTTCCTTTTACCTCCCTCTGCTAAAATGTAAACTTTATGATGTCAGGAAATTCTTAGGTTTAGATTTCCCTTGATTCTTTAGCCTGTAGGATAGTGTCTTGCATATAGCAGGTCAAGGTAAATTTTTGATGATTGAGTGAACAAGGGAACCAATCACTGAATAGTGAAATGGGAGACAGTGTTCACAACATAAGACGAAGCAAGAGGCTTTGCAGTTACTTTGGTAACTGTGCTCACTCGGGATTTCCCGACCGCGTTGTGAACGCCGTGTGGCGGAGCGCTTCCTACTCACCTGTTTCTAACTGTGCCTGAGACACGTGCCCTTTTGAATATCCAATTTGACAATAATTAATGGATAGTGAAAATAATAAAAGGGAATGAACCTTATCCAAGTGAGCGAGGCAATGTGGAAGAACATCTTCCTTGTCTAGGAAAAAACCCGTAACAGTACGTCCTTGTGGCAGGTTCCGAGTTCAGCAATTAAAATTGGAGCCTGGTTTCAAGGTATTTTTGCCTAGGGCCTGAATACAGTGAGCAAAATTGTGGAAGTGTAGATGCTGACTGACTGCTAAGGTGCCCGTTTTTCTTTGATTTTATAGCCATGTTCAGTTGCCCTGGACTTTGTAGTCCTCGGGCTACTTTCTAGTTTTAACAACAAAGTCAGGCTCAGGGTAACAACCCCGACTAGCATCCATGAAGACAAAGGTTGAATCCTTGACCTCTCTCAGTGGGTTAAGGATCTGGCATTGCTGCAAGCTGTGGTGTAGGTCGCAGATGTGGTTGTGGCTTTGGCTGGCAGCTACATCTCCGATTAGAACCCTAGCCTGGGAACCTCCATATGCTGCAGGTGTGGCCCTAAGAAAGAAAGGAAGAGTCTAGTATAAAGCTGCAGCCAAAGTAAAACACCCAGAAAAATTTCCTTTTACTTGCACTTAAAAGACGAGTCAACCCATTTTTAAAAAATAGGACAGCCATCTCTACATCTCCCAAATTCCAGCCCTTGGGTTAACTCTGCTTACTAGGAGTTTAACTAAAAGAAATGCCAGTTTTCTTTTCGATATGTTGCTAGCGTGGCCAGTACTTTTCTTAGGCGTTGGTAACTTTTTGGATGACTGTTACTCACTCAGTGTTCGGAC
This sequence comes from Catagonus wagneri, assembly GCA_004024745.2. NCBI lineage: Eukaryota > Metazoa > Chordata > Mammalia > Artiodactyla > Tayassuidae > Catagonus > Catagonus wagneri. Next base: position 12,591,753 of record PVHT020000061.1, read on the forward strand.
CAGCATAACATGTCCGATAGTTTTTTGTCTGTTTTTGTTGTTGAAGTTTTTTTATCCAGAGACAAGGACGTGAGATATAAGCTCCCTAAGGATCACAGCCCACCCTAACTACACCCACAGGCACTTTAATTGATACTTATGGAGAACCTGGGCATTAACACTGGAGGAGTCAGAGTGTAAATGGTACGTGACCTCTCTGAGCCATTATTTTCCTTATCTGCAAAACAGAAGTTGTCGTGGCACACTTCTGGACAGAGCTGTCACAAAGATTAGAAGAGGTAATTAGATGCATGTAAAGCATCTAATGCAACATTATTATGCATTATATACATTATTAGCATTTTCCCTCTGGGTAGCTAAGATATTGCAGTTCTCATTTAGCAAGAAATTATGAAAACAGAAATCCTCGTCCCAGTGCAATATTCTTCTGATTCAAGAAGTCGTCTGTACTACGCAAAGGGGACGAGCTACCGAGGATGGAGTTAGGTTGTACGATGGAGACCTGGCTTATCTTTAATAGATTTTTTAATTTATCATTTGTCATTTGATTCATTCATGCATGTATTTATTCATTCATTAGTGCAGGCTGCACTTTCTTTTAAAAGTGCATTCATTTCTTTTAAAGTGCATTCATTAGCCAGGCTACACTTTCTTCTGCCTTTTAAGGCTGACTCCATATGGTCAAATGTGCAGGGCTTTCTCTCTGTAACTTCAACGGTGTGAATTCCAAAAATATAAAGTAGTAGTTTTTCCTTTGGGACAACTGAATTTTCTAGATCTAGGCTTTTGAAAAAGATAGCCCATTCAATGTACCATTCTCTTAGGTACTTTTCTCTGAATTTACAGACTATGCTCTCACCCTAGGGTTTTCCTGTTTATTAATTTTCACTGCCTGGATCGCTCTTACCTGTTTATCTAGTGCTTTGTCATCTTGTAGGTCCCGCTCAAACGTCATTTGTTCTCTCACCCCAGCTCCCTCCCTCGTCCTTCTTAACCACATCACCTCATTGTATTTCCTTTCTACCCTGTATTATCGAGTGTAATTATCTTATTTTTGGCCTTATTATTACTTCCCTTTTCCAGATAAGGAAACAGCCACGTAAAGGTTAAACAACTTCCCAAGGATGCATAGCTAGTGAGTAGAAGAATGCCATTTTCGTTGGTATTGGAGGCAGGGAAAATTCTGTTATTATTCAGGAACTGAAGTCTTGGGTGCAGCCTTGAAGAGCCTGTAATTGACTTTGAACCTGCCACATAGCGAGGGCAAGCCTTAGGATCCTGTTGCCACTGCTGCAGAGAAATGGAGGAATTCATTGTCTGCTGGAAAGATTAGACAACTTGAAGAAAGAATGTAGCAAGATCTGAATTTGCATTTTCAGCTAAAGACGGGGATTAAAATGTATAGACATGAAATAACTGAGCTAACATAATGTCTTCTGTCTGTCAGCCTTAGGGCTGAGATGGTGCTTAATTAAACCTACTATGAATTCAGTTCATGCTGGATTAGACATTTTTTCCAGGTTTCCTATTTGAGAGTGAACCTGTTGATCAGGATGGCATGAGATCAGTTATCCCAAATTATTCTCCAAAAAGTTTCTTCAAGGAAAGACTCTGCTCATGAGTGGTCCCGTGGCAATCCTAAGGAAAGATGGCCATTTTAGGGGGTGTATTTGTTTGGGTGGGTGTTTTACAATTGGAATTATATAATATAAAACGTGCTTTATAGTCTTTTAATTTCTAATTTAAGACTCGTGTAAATGCATTATTCTGTATTAGTTGAATGGCTCATAAAATGGTCACGCTTAGTGTTGAAAGTTAGATCTTGTTTTTTTAAAGGATTTTGGAGAATATTCTAGCTTTTCACTTCTAAGGGTGAGCTAAGGAGGAACAGCGTTTTTTGTAAGAGCCCTCCGCGCGTTCTTTGTGCTCCAAGTATGGACATAGCCATGCCCGTGTTTTTCTTAGAATCTCCTACTCTGTTAGCGGGATTAGCCAGAAACAATTTAGTCCTGCAATTCCAGAATATGATGTGTTACAATAGGGTTGGCCAGCGGCATCCTGTAAGCCAGACCCAGTCGTCTGGTGTGTTTTTATAGAGCCCTGACCTAAGAAAGTTTCTTAAAAAAATGCGTATCCAGCAGGGACAGTGTAGAGCCTGCAAAGCCTAAAATATTTACCGTCTAGCTTTTTTTTACAGAAAAGTTTGCTCACCTCCCTGTTTGCTGTACTCGTTGGGGAGACAGAGTAGGTGAGGATACTGCCGCTCTCTAGGTTACCTGAAGGAGACTCTCTCCTTAAGGAATTGATTGTCTAGCCCTCTCTTCTCTTGTTTGCGGCTTCACTAGAATTGGAACACAGTCTGGTAGGAATCTCCTTATCATTCACTGTTCCCTTCTGTTTACCTCCCAGTTACAGAACAGTGACAGTTTTTGTGTATCAGCCGAAATTGCTACTCTGTGGCTTAAACCAACCAGCATGTTTTATTTCTCATGAGTCAGAGAGGGTCGCCGCCCCGAGGATCAGCTCAATGAATCTGACCTCAGCTGAGTGTGGCTTTGCTCTGTGTATTTCTCCTCTTCCTCCTGATAGCAGCCTGGGCGAGACCTTCTCATGTGCTGGCACAAGCTTAAGGGACCAAGAGGAAGCATAGCAAGACCGCGGGATGACTAGCATGAGACTGGCATAGACCATCACCGTGAACTCACTCTACTGGCCAAAGCCAGTCGTGTGACTGAATGCCCACAGGGTGAGGGGCTGCACCCGACCCTCAGTGGGAGGACGTCGGACAGCTATATGGCGAAGGACCTAATCATTCAGTGTGTCCCAGTTTGGTTTATAGTCAGGATAAACTCTGCACTTGGCATTGGGGACTGGGTTGCACCTCAGATATTTTAACCTATCCTGCAGTTACATGCATCAAAGATCTGGACAGCAGGGGTCCTTTCTCAGGGACCCTCATCTGAGGGTGGATGTCAGGGGCACAGGGACCCTAAGTTTCTTCAACTTGGATGGTATGTGTTTAGTGTCTTTGCTGTGCCTAACACGGATGGACTTCTGGTGCCAAAGCAGCTTCCATCTAACGGTGCTGTAGACCACGGACAGATGCTTAGAGGGGGCACCATGTAGTTCATTGGCGGAAGTTTTTACTGGTTGTAAAGAAGCAACCCAAGAGGGGAGTCTTCGGCTCTGCTTGGTGAAAAGACATGAAAAGCTTTGTCGAGATGAAGTTCAATCCTGAAGGATGAACAAGTCCACGTTCCCTTCAGAGCAAGTTCAGGTAGAGAAGTACTGCTTGCAGGAAATACAGCAATCTGTTAACTCTTAGAAATTGCTTGTAATTAACATCTCTTGTTCATGCTCAGATAATAGAAACGTCCCTGAGAGCCCGGGCATAGCTTTGCATTTACCGCCTTCTTACGTTATTTATTGCAGTAGTTTTCAAACTTTGGGCTGCATCAGTATCACCGGAGGACTAGTCAAAACAGATTGCTGGGTGCACCCCCACCCCCAAGGGTTTTAGTCCGGAGGTCTGGAACAGGCTCAGAGAATTCGCATTCCTAACACGTTCCCAGATGCTGCTGGTGGTGCTGGTCCGGGGACAACACTTTGAGACCTATTGATTTATTGTATACAAAGGTGAAAAGAAAACACTCCTGACCTCGAACTGTTTGTGGCAGGGTGGCAGAGACAGAGAGCTAAGTGTGTAAGACAGGGCAGTGGACTGGAGGCCGAGATACATGAAAATACAGTTTGCTGTGAAAATACACTAGATGGACACTAACTCAGAATGCAATCATGGGCTATAAGACACAGAAAATCCTTTAGTCCTGAGCTGAGTTTAAATAAAATCAGAAAGTAATAAGAAATAGAAAAATGACCTAGAGTCATGCATGGCATATTGGTCCATGGAGTCATCTTCAAACCTGCCTTTAAGGACTTTCAATCACATTTTTTAGACAAGCTTTTGGTGGTGTAGACAGGACTACATCATTCCAAATTAGTGACTTTGCAAATAAAAGATATCCCTTTCTTTTGCTAACTTGTTCCACTCATCCTCAGCTATTTTTAAGAGGCTAGTTAAACAAAGACGCTATGTTTATCATGCAAGCGTCTGTTTTCACAAAAAAACCTAGAAATTTTGTTAATGGCAGAATTAGATAGAACTAGACAAGCGTAGGAATGGTCAGAGCTGGGGGAGCAGTTCTTGAGGCCCCTGAACCTGGGACTCCCCTGCAGGGGAACAGAGTCGGCTACTCTGTGGCGTGGGCCAGTGCGAGGCCAGGAGACAAGGTGACAGTCAGCCTGGAGAAGGGCACCAAGGAGGATTGCGGTGAATATGCGGTCACGGGTCCAGGCAGGGCTGTCCATCGCCCCTGCCTGGGGGTGGGGCGCTGAGTGAAGATGCTGGGCCCGGATGGACTAGAGGCTACCTGCAGTGGGAGCTGCTTGGTCAGTTGGCCAGGTTGTCTGCTCAGCAAATGAACGAATGAACCTGACAAGTGGCCGGGCTGGTTTAGAGAAACAGAGCTGTGCTCATAAGGTGTTTTGTCTTGGCATTGAAGACATTTCTGCCGTTTTAACGAATCCGGATTATGTTGTCATCTCAGCCAACAGGGGTGTAGAGGAGGAGTGGTTCCTCGGCTCCTGGGTATCTAACCATTTATATAGTTTTCAATCAAAAGCATGCACTTAAAGCTGTGCAGAATATTTCATTTTAAAGAGTTATATTCCCTCTGGAAAAGGGAGCTAAAGGTAGAAATTATAAACAGAATACTTTAAAATCATGTAGCACAGTCTGTTTTCACTGGAGATGAGTTGTTCACGAGCATCCTCTGGGGTTTACCGGCCCTTTGGCAATCTAGTCTGATAGTGAAACCGGTAACTTCTCTCCAGCACACGTCTGTGGATGGATATGCGGAGCCACTTGTCCAGCCGACCAAGTCAAGCAGCAGACAGAACGTGCCTCGCTGTAGAAACTCCATCACTTCAGCCTCAGACGAACAGCCTCACATCGGAAATTACCGTTTACAGAAAACAATAGGGAAGGGAAATTTTGCCAAAGTGAAGTTGGCAAGACACGTCCTGACTGGTAGAGAGGTAAGTTTTCATGACGCCTTTTCATATTAACTTGGACCCGTCCAGAGTCCTGTTAAAAAGCCTCCCCCTAGCTGATCCCTGTGTAAGGGCAGCTGCAGTGTGGTTATTTAGCACGGGGGTGCGTGTGAATGGAACATCCATGAAGAGAGTTCTGTGCAGCTCGGAAGACTGGTCCCTGCGTATTAGCATCATTTCTAAATCCCAAGGGGCTGCAGATGAGGTTTTCTCAGATTCCCTCTGTCATTATGTGGCCTCCTGAAACATTTCTTACTACCTTTGCTGCCTAACCCGGAACAGGACGAGGCCAGCTTCTTATTAGTTACTGCTTAAGCCGTAAGGTGCACAGAAGTAGAAAGATCGGGTGGGACACATGACACTTAGATAATGTTATAGACCAGTGCTACCTCAATAAAAGATAAATTTAAAAAATTACTGCTTGAAGTAAATTAGGTATAAATGTATAGGAAGTCACTCACTGATTTTTATCTGGTTGGAGACCCACATTGAGCAAGTATTATGTAGATGTTTTTCTCAAATGAGAGGAGAATTGGGTTTCAAGATCCCCTGTGTTTCAAATTACGTATATTTATGCAGCAAAATTTGTGTTTTAAAAATAATAATAGTTAATATATTTAATAATTTATCTATTAAAGACTAAAAATAGTTAAACATCCAGCATCCTATCCATTATTATATAATGTTTACTGGATCCAGTTAGGACAGATTTTTATGAAAAACCTCTCATAAAGTATTTCTATTAGGTTTCCATTTTCTATGCATAGTGTTATTGTCACTTACAGTGAGTTTAGTCCTCTCTGTCCATTTTGACCCAGGAGCTATTGGGACACAGGCTGCATTAGACAGAGACTAGAGGACATTAAAGTCCATTTGGTTAGTTTGCTGGACGTTCAGGTGTCTGACCTCTCTGCCCACGTAACACTGAACTTGCTCAAAGTTTACGAGCCTCTCCCTTTTGATCGTTGTAACTTATCAAGATCATGAGTAAAAGATTGATACAGATAATTTTTACTTTAAAAGGGGAAGCTTGGAAGAAATAACTAACAAAGGTGTAATTTCATGGACTCAGAATCTAACACTTGGGTCGATAGAATATATTTTAATGCTGCCCAGTTATCAAAACGCTACCATCCAATTATATGAACATCAAATACAGCTGACTCATACGAGGCTCGGAGTGAAGTAGAAGCTGTTTTTCTTTATGAGCTTTATTCACTAAAATGTGTGTTCTCAGAATTTAACGATTCTCTTTTTTAGGTTGCTGTGAAAATAATAGACAAAACTCAGCTAAATCCTACCAGTCTACAAAAGGTATTTAATTATTTTAATAGTAATTAGAATGAGTGTTTATTAATATTTAATAGTCTGTAAAATGTCCTAAGTTTTCTGTTAGGTCCAACACTGCATTTCATTATAGATGAAGAAAAGACTTGATATAAAATATAACATTTATATTTAATAATATTTAAACAATACTTCTCAAGTGTTGTTTAAAAAACATCAACCAATCAAATTCATGTATCATATGAAAGGAACTTAGGTCTTTTAATTCAGTGTAATGAAATCTTGTATCAAATATTTTGAAGTATCGAGGACTCTCCTTTGCTGAAGTTAACTTATAATATTGCCCATGGATGGTTTCCTTTTATGGCTTCACTTGCTTTTCTTCCTTTTAACACAAGAATTAGTCTTTCAGCTCCCTTACAGTAAAAGATAGGAACATTTCTTCAAAGGGGGAAATAGAAAACCACAGGGGAAGGAAAAAAGGATGGGAATTGATCTGGTAAGCGGGTGAGGCTATTTCACATTGCTTCACGTGGGAAAATTTTCTCAGATACACGTTTTAGGACTTTAAAGATGCAGCAGATCTTTTAACATTCATGCCATGTGTGTGAAGTTTGTATATAGTGAGATACTGTGCGTTATGATTTTTATTAGAATATAATGGAATGGTGGCCACTGCTGTAAATGTGATGTATATAACTTTGGATTTTCCTAAGTCAGAATTTTATAAGAAAATTTTAGTATGGTATTCTAACATTAAGTTAAAGATTCGGGTCTGTGGTATCAAGAATTTCACTTGTCTCAAGGCCAGGTAACTCAGCTCACTTTATACATTTCTATTTAGAGATCTGTCTTTCTGCTTACTGAGAATCCCTTGAAATTTGACAACCAATATAACTTCTCATAGCGTTGATATGTCTCGTCTGTAAGGACAGGAAAGCTGTGCTGGATTCTTTTTTTCCTGTGAGCGGGATGTGTTTTGGGAGAAACTTCGAGTGCCCATCTATCAGCTAATCATAATTTATTTGTGAGTTACCAAAAGGCATCCTCCCAGGGCAGAGGAATTATCCAAAGATGCTGTATTTTCCTGAACTGGAGCCACGCGGGCACTTTTCATCCCGCCCTCTGCAGGGACTGGTGGGCGTGACCGCGCCGGTGGCTTCCGCAGTAGCCTTTTCACCTTTTCTGGATTAACCTGCTCTGCCAAGTTTAGTGGTTTTAACTGGCATTTAGAACCAGCCCAGGCCTGCTGTGCTAGCTGGGTACACGATAATGTGACTTTCCCACTCTGTCTTTCCTAAGGGGCCCGAGAAGGTTGTAGAACCAGAGTCGTGCCTGTTGAGACACGCAGACGTGCCGATGCGAAGGACTGTTAACTCAGATAAAAAATGTACTTGTTGATGTATTATAAATTCTGTTATAAATTCTGCTCATCTTGCTGATAAAGTGTTGCTTTTCCAAACACGCGTATAAAGAATGATGACAATTCTGTTTTCTTTAATCTGTTAAAATAAAAACAAAGATGAAAATTCACTAAATGTAGCCAGTACACTGTGTGTATTTTGTTGTTTTTAAAATAATTCTCCTTTACGTTCATAGGTTCCCTTTTTGTTAAAAGTTTTGGGAAAAAGCAAATCAAGGCTTGCTTAGTTTTCATGAATTGTAGAACAGTCAACATTTGGCTTTTACCCATTGAATGGTGGGAGCGTTTTTCAGTCAGTCATATCTAAGAAAGAAAAGATGGAACTGAAAGCAAGCTTTTTTTTCCCCTTAGCATTGACAGTCAAGTCTTAAAGGTAAAAAATAGCAGAATGACTCCCCATGTTTTAGGTGTGCTTGTCAAAAGGCAGATAATGACAGACATATGTTTGCAATAAAGATTCATTTTAATCTTATCTCCACAAGTGGTGAAATCTTGTTCTGGACTTGATCTGAATGTAAGCTGGCCCGCTCCTTTATTTTCTTTTGTGTATAACATATTAACAGGAAATATTACTTTCCTTTGCCAGCGTCAGTGATAGATAAAAGTAATCTAAATTTGATACCCCACCTGTTCCAAACTTCTAAAATATAAAGTGAGTAAAAACAGTTTGGTCTTTGGAATTGTTAAGCATTTTTGGCTTCAACACTGTTCACATAACACGCTCATATTATTGCATTACATATGTAATACTAAAGGAATCTGACTTAGTAAGTTTTCGTAGTTTAAGAACTGTTTGACACACCTGCTGTGTTTGCTTCTTCCTCTGTGGGCCATGACCCTTCCCTCAAACGTTAGTATTTTTTTTTACAGCAGGGTCTGTGAACTATACTAGTGATTCCTGGGGCTCTTTTAAGCAACCGATGAATGTTGGAAGAATAGCAGAGCAATGAAGCAATTTTATTCATAGTTTGCATACTTGAAATGTAAAATTTATTACCACCTTTTTCTGAAATTACACCAGGTTTTAAAACTTGGACGCATTAGTTTATTGACAGATGACAGAGTTTGTGTTGCAGCTCACAGTCGCCAGGGGGCTTTTTATCTGTCTTCTGTGTATTGCCTATTAATTTGCATTTTCTGCTGTTTTACTGTGTTGCATTGTATTTCGAATTCACAACAAAAGCTCAGTGGCTCCGAGTGATTTGCTGAGTTGTAAAACCTATAAGGAAAGTAGAAATAAGACTCTCACAACTCCTTAAATAAAAGAGAGGAGCGCTGCATCCCAGTTACAAAGAATGGGAAGCTCTGCGCCAGGACAGCGGTTTGGCACAAGCAGGGCAAGTGTGAAAAAAATTTCAGTAATTTATAATCTGGAAATTAGACGTACTATATGAGTAATCCATTTACTGCTAGTATCTTGTATGTTATCTGCTATATAAGGTTTGTCAGTGGTGACCTAAGCCATTTATAATGAGTGAATTTTCAGATAAAGCCCAGAGACCACTCTGGTGAGCTAGTTAAATTTTCTAGAACATCTGCAAAATAGTCTTTATTGCGTTGATGAATTTGGTCACTAAAGGTAGAGAGGAGGACAGAACCATGGAAGCAACTCAGACTTACATTTCTTTTAGCAAATTATCAAGAAACCAGACCCGTGAAAGCAAGCATGGAATTAATTGGCAGATATATTTGATCAAGGAGAAAGCAGAAGCCCCTTGGCAATATTCCCTAACAAATCTCTCTGTGGGCCATGGGTTGAAATACAAGCTACTCCCACATAGGCGTGCTTGGTAGCATATTTCACTTTGTAGCTACACAGAAACACTTATGTGCTAAGAACTTCTTCCATCTGGTTCTTCTCATGTGTGCGGATCATTTGAAGGAAAAGTCTTGACCGTTCCTTTCTGTGTGTCACCAAAAACCTAGGTGATAAGAGAATAGTTAGCATTTAGTGAGCTGGCTTGTAGACTGTGAACAGTGTCTTTGAGTCACTATTAAATTTTTTGGTATATTTACTGCAAGGAATGATACTACTATGCGAATAAATAAAATCATACCTAATGCCCAGTCACTCGTTGCTTCGTCCTCCACGAGACTTCTGGTCTCTAACGAGCATCTGATCTTGCTGTGTTTTTAAAGGAATACTGAAAACAGGGACTGTCGTGGAGTCTTGGCTATGGAACGATGTCTCTGTAGTGTGAAGGATTGGCCAGAATGTATTTTTCACACTGAAATGTGATGGATTTGAGGGAAAAGGTGTTCAAAACATCTTTTAAAAGATGCTATTGATAATGTTAATGTCCAGCTAAAATATCACCAATTTAAATGTTAAAGGTAACAAGGTTTTCTGTGAAGACCAAGCTGTCTTTCAAGCAGTTCGCTGATCAAAGATCTGACCTTGTTTGGCCCTCGCTAGTTAGTGAACAAAGGGCTTAGGGCACGTTTAACCTACAGATGTTACATCCAGTGTGAGGAATGCTTCCAGAGCAAGCCTGTCCAAAGAGTGTATTAAAGAACCCATTCGCTGTTATCCCTCAAATGGAAACTTGCAGTCCTTTAACTTCTTAGTGATGAGATCGTCAGCCTAGAAGCTGAGAGCTCTGCGGAGTCTTCGTGGAGAAAAGCTTTGTCCAAAAATCCAGTTACTAACCTGATGTGTCGGACGCATCACCTCGTGTTTTGTTCCTTCCTCCACTTAAGCCAGGGTTGTGACTTAGGGTGTTTAAAAGTTAGTAAAAATAATAATAACGATAATAAAGAAACTCCCGCTGTGGTGCAACAGGATCAGCAGCGTCTTGGGAGCACTGGCTTGTGGGTTCGATCCCTAGCCTGGCCCTGTGGGTTAAGGATCTGGCATTGCTGCAGCTGTGGCTTATTCTCGGCTGTGGCTCGGATCAGATCCCTGGCCCGGGAGTGCCCTAGGGGCAGCCAAAAAAAAAAAAAAAGTGAAACTCAAAATGGAAACTATCTTACAGTTCAGGCTACATGTCATTGAGCCAAATAATTAATTGATATTAGTCTAACAAATATTTATTGAAAGAAGATTATATTTCTCCTTCTGTTTTCCTCTGTGTTTTTGGCGACTCCTTTTCTGTGTCCTTTAAATGGAGTCATTGTCCTTTTCGTTGACCGCTCAGTCTTGGAATTTCCGCAGGGATGGTCCTAGGACTTCTCTTTCTATGTTCTCCTCCTAGGCTGTCTCCAAGGTAACTGTGATTAATGTTATCATCTTTTTGCCTTTGCTTTTTTTTTGGGCCGTACCCACAGCATATGGAAGTTCCCAGTCTGGAGGTCAAATCAGAGCTACAGCTGCCAGCCTACACCACAACCACAGCCACACTAGATTTGAGCCACGTCAACGACCTACACACTACAGCTCATGGCAACGCCGGCTCCTTAACCACTGAATGAGGCCAGGGATCGAACCCTCAACCTCATGGTTCCTAGTGGGATTTGTTTCCACTGCGCCACGATGGGAACTCCGAAGTTACCAGCTTAAGCAGAGTCACAAACGTACGTCTTCTGCTGAGACCTCCTCTTCTTTTGCTCGCATCCCTCAGAGGTGGCCCAGACTGAGCTGGTGATCTCCACCCCACCTGCCTGGGTCACCGCCCACCTGGTGGTCATCCGGTGTCCTTCCTCAGTGAGTGACCCTGGCCCCGGCTGTGCCGGCCAGAAAGCTCAGAGCTGTCCTTGACACCCCCCCACGTCTAATCGTCCTTGAGCTGTGCCGGCTTTAGTTCTTA
>PVHT020000061.1:12604320-12668696 GCA_004024745.2 Catagonus wagneri
CCCCTTCCTCCAGCTTCACAGACTTTCATCTGCTCCTGCTCATACTCTTTCTTCCAACCCCCAGGCCTTTGCAGCTTTTCAGTGCACCCTATGTGTGAGGCTTCATCACCCTCTCTTCTTTAATTCTTACGTATTTCTCACATTTCAGCCTTAGAGTCATTTCTTCAGGGAAGCCTTTCCAGTCTCCACAGCAATGCTCAGTCCCCCTGCCCTTCTTAAAACGACTAGTAACCAAGACTTATTCGTAAACACTCCGTTTAGCTTTTATTTGTTTTGGTTTTGATGCTTGTATTCTGCCTGTGACTCTTAAGATCTCTATTTTAATTGCTTGGCCTTTTTTGACTGCAAAGCATACATTTATTTCTATATTCTTGAGAAACTAATGTTTTCTGAAATAGAGATGGAGGAATTTTCTCTTGGAAATGGAGGGGCTAAGAATCTTTAAATCACCTATGAATTGTAGACTAACTGGCTGTTGAAAAAGCCATATGCACATTTAGTTATTTTAAGAGTCATACTTCTTTTTTTTCTGTGTTGACATGGTACCCTAGTCTATTTTTAATTTTTGGATGGAGACTTCAAAACATCTTTCCCATTTTTAAAAAAAGCTGCTTTCTCATGATATTTATTTCTTGGACTAAAGCATCTCATTTCTAATCTTTTTTTTAAATGAGATAAAACATTGCAGATACAGTTGAAGCCCTGTGTGTTATTTCTTAGCCTTGTTCCCCATGGCCGCAGAGCTATTCTCCATCTGCCCATAGTCAAGGAAGCAGGAAGAAGTGCTGTGACATTGACCAGTCCAAGGGCAGCACCTTGAGCACTTCAGGTTCAGAGAGGATGATGGACGTTTGTCGGGCCCCTGACCATGAAGCCTTGAGAGTAAATAGAGTAAGAGTCGTCCACACCATGTCCACTTGACTGCTTCTAAATAGAACAGATTTTTCCACTATCAAAAAAAAAAAAGGTAATAGGCAGAGGAATGGAAGAGGTAGGAAGGAGCTCAGCAGTTGAGACAAAAAGGGAAATACTCTTAGTTGAGTCAACTGGGTGAAGACTAACTTGTAGTAATAGAGCTGGGCTGATTCCGGTCTTGTGCTCTAACCAGCACGGACGGAGTTGAAAAGTGAGTACCTCTCCACAGAGCTGAGGATGGATGACGAACCAGTTTTCTGGAGCAAAGCCAGGAACCAAGGAGGAGGCAGTAGAGGCCTCTGAACAACTAGAACTGCCACCAAAAAGTCCGGACGTGAGGTCCCTGCCTTCTCATCCTGGAAGACCCGACCCGTCCGTCTCGGGCCTTCACTTCGCACTTAACTTCTCTCGTTCAGCACCCAGTCTTAACAAACTTTGGCCTGAATTTCCAGCCCACGGCAAAGCTGAAACCATAGTTTGAAAGGTGTTGGTGAATTCAGAGCTCTCCTGCTAAATTTATGTGTGCTAGAAACATCATGATGTCACAGTTCAAAAATGAGAAAGAAAAAATAGAACTGAAAAGAAAAAACAGAACTAAAAGTTAGAATCAGGAGCTCAAGGAGTATTGTGGGACTGTTTAATATATAATTCCAAACCTCTGTTTTTCCTTACTGGCACCTGGACGTACGATATATACGATAATCGACCTTTTTTTAGCAATAACTGCCCATCTCAGGGCAGACTTCTGTTCTTGATCTAAACATTCAGCTCGCCTTTTCCCCTCACGGGAGCTCTCCCCGGTTCCTAGGGAAGAGCAAGCGCAGATAAGGTTGGCCCCTGGCTGGCAGGGTCTGTTTGGGGTGGAAGATCGTGTACGTAATCAGGACTCACTCCCTCTGTTGCTCCCTTGGAAGTGGCAGGTGCCAAAGACCGTGCCGTTAGCTCGCCTCTTTCCTCCCTGCATCCAACTGGAGTCTTAGAGCCACAGTGGCCAGACAGAGACACGGTAGACTGAGACCAAATCCACACGCTGCTCCTGCTCAGTTGGCCCGGGTTCTCTCGATTTGGAACATTAATGACAAATCTGACAGCTCAAGTGTTTCTTTGGAAGGAAGGTTGATTGGTGGGGCCAGAGTCAGGCATTTAATTGTCCCAAGTCATTGTACCACTTAACCCCCCCTCATCTTCTTCCAGCAGAAGCCACCCTTCCTCTCACCACAGCTGCCTGACACTTTTAGCCAGCACACAGCCAGCTCACACGCACATTCTCTTGCTTGTTTTTTTTTTTTTTTGTCTTTTTGCCTTTATCTAGAGCCGTACCCGCGGCATATGGAGGTTCCCAGGCTAGGGGTCCAACAGGAGCTGTAGCCGCCAGCCTTCGCCACAGCCACAGCCACGCAGGATCTGAGCCGCGTCTGCGACCTACACCACAGCTCACGGCAACGCCGGATCCTTAACCCACTGAGCAAGGCCAGGGATCGAACCTGCAACCTCATGGTTCCCAGTCTGATTCGTTAACCACTGAGCCACGAAGGGAACTCCCTCTTGCTTGTTTTTATGTTTGTTTGTTTTTTTTCCTCACTCCTTGTCAAAAACTGCTGAAGGAGAGGAAACTATGGATGGAACCATGTGTTCAAGAGATCTTTGAGATGTAGGAACCCGGTGGCTGTATGTTATTATTTTAACTGGAATAAGAAATCTCTCTTTTCTTTCTTTCTTTTTTTTTTTTTTTGCCTTTTGTCATTTTAGAGCCGCACCCACGGCATATGGAGGTTCCCAGGCTAGGGGTCTAACAGGAGCTGTAGCCACCGGCCTTCGCCACAGCCACAGCAACGCGGGATCCGAGCCGCGTCTGCAACCTACACCACAGCTCACGGCAACGCCAGATTGTTAACCCACTGAGCAAGGCCAGGGATCGAACCCGCAACCTCATGGTTCTTAGTCGGATTCGTTAACCACTGCGCCACGACAGGAATTCCAGAAATCTCTTTCTGAAGAGAACTTTGGCCCTTCTTATAAATTATTTCTCTGGCTTCATCTCCAGATGGAAGTGGAGCAGCCTTCTGTTCAGGTGCTGTTTTTGTTAAGTGCCCCAATTTTCACAGGACAGTTTTAATCCTGTTACCCAGCTCATTTCTATTCTTGATGGAACAGAATAGCTACATTCTAGGTTCCAGTCAAGGACTGTGTTCATGAATTCAGCACCACTCAGTAGCCCAGCTCAAAAGTCAAGTAAACAACCCAAAGACCGTGTTCGTGGGGAGAATGCCTGAAGGATGCACGGCTATCCGTTCCTTTAGATAACTTAGTTTCAGACCCGGAGCTGCCAGGAGACATCGGTTATGTTTTAATTAGTGATCAGATGGGTCTCAACCAGTTTGCTTCTAAGGATAAACTACTGAATTTTGCCGATAATTTCATAAAAATTAACAAGCGTAAATTCAAGATCACCATGCGACGGTTGCGTTCCCACTGTTTTGCAATTTGATGTTCTTTCCTGAGACAGAAGAGAAAAAAGAATTAAGGAGCCGGTATGGCATATTGGTGCTACAATTTAATGGGCCACCCTCCCTGGAACTGCCTTCCTCATTCACAGAGTAAGGCAGAAGCGCTTTTCTGTGAGGCAGTAAAGACTAAAAATCGAAAACGTTTAAATGTAGGTTAAAACGAGGAATTATTAAAAATGATATAAACACGTAACACTTAAATTGAATGTATAAATGTACATTCATCAACCAATCTTTTCGTTGGGGTCTAAAGCTTTTTTGAAAGTTTGGGTCTTGCCGATTGGCTTTATCTGGTGTCAACCATACCTCTTAAACCCACAGTAACATTTTGCTGCTATTTCCAGTTGGGTTTTAATTAATGGAAAATTTAAAGACACCCAGGAAATGATCTGGGAGCTGAATCCTAGATTTTCTTCTGCTCTTTCACAGTCCTCTTGTCCCCCGCTGTCAGGATAGCAGTTTCCTTAATCACATGCATCTAGTATTTAACTGAATGTTCAGTTGGATTCAATTTGTTAAACGTTGGTTTATGTAGGATTTAGTCCTGTTGCACAGCCATCGCGGGCTTCTCACCTTCGTAGGACCCCCTCCCCTCCAGCGGGAGCGGAATCTGTGACTTGTTTCTAACCAAGAGCGTTAGGAAACGGGGAGGGGTTCCACTCCCACAAGTGGGGAACAGAAGCCCCTGCTGCCCGCCAGCTTGCTTTTGGAGATCATCCTCAGGTGAACTGCCGGAGAGCTTGGCTTGGCAGGACCTGCGAGCAGCCTCTACCAGACTCTCCAGTTGAGAGCCAGCGAGAGGCCAGGTCCTCAGCCCTGAGGCTCTCAGGAAACCACTTCTCCCTGGGTTCGCTTGGAAGTGGCTTCTGCCCAAGCCAAGCCTCCAGCTGAAAGCACAGCCTGAACAGCACCTTGACTGCAGCCTTGTGACCCGAGCAGAGGACCCAGTTAAGCTGCGACTGCAAGGCACAGTGACTTACTGACCGTAGAGTCACGTCTAACAGCGTAATAGATAAATAAAATTTTAATAAGAAAGCAGGAATAGGTGAAGAAAACAGATACTTCCTGTACACGTAATGTAGGAGACTAAGATTGATATCAGGGACTTTTCTATTAGAAAGACATGGTAGTGATAATACTAATGAATGCAATTGAAAATTTTAATAATGCTACTCATTAATAATAAGGCCCCAAACTTTAAAATCTGTATAGGATAACAAAAGCAAAATGGGGACTATTTGTATTTATTTTTATAATACATTCATTATTGGGGTATGGGGTGGAGGTTCAGGAAAAATCAGTATTTGAAAAAAAATGAAGTTCAGTATCTAAAACAGTTATAGATTGGTATGTTCCCTTATAAAATGGTATTTTATGTTTAAACTGATGGCTTTATTATTTAGTGCTTATCAAATATATCAAATGGGTACATGAAAGCCATGGAAAAATAAGAGGCAGGCATAACATTTGGCTTGTTTTTCTGGAAAAAAAAATTCCGCTTGCAGTAAATCCTAGGATCATCAGATTTGTGAGTTGTGGTTTTATAGTTATCTGCTCATGTTATGTGTGAATTTTATCTGCTAATGTGCCTTAGTAAGGAAAAAGTTGGAGTTCCTTTTGTGGCTCAGCAGATTAAGAACCCAGTGAGTATCCATGAGGATGTGGGTTTGATCTTAGTGGGCTAAGGATGCAGTGTTTCCATGAGCCGTGGTGTAGGTCACAGATGCAACTCAGATCTGGCATTGCTGTGGCTGTGGCGTAGACCGGCAGCTGCAGGTCTGATTCAACCCCTAGCCCGAGAACCTCCATGTGCTGCAGGTGCGGCTTTAAAAAATAAAAAATTAAATAAAAAAATTTTTTTTAAAGTTGGAACCAGAAGTACAAATCCTCTGAAAAATCCGACCCCCAGAGTCCAGCCCTGCTGTCCGCCCACAAGGTCCCTGGGCAGAGGCCACCCTTACTCCCTCTGTGGGCTTCTCCCGGAGGTGAGGGCCTTATTCTGAGGGAGGACAGCAGGTGAGCGGAACGCGGAGGCCCAGGTAGTGTCAGAGGCCAAGGTAAAAACCTGAGCGCATTCTCAGGGGATCTCACCCACCAGGGACATGGGCGAGCCCACAGAGCTCTGCCCATCGCCAGTCTTGAGACACCCTGGACAGGTGGCACCCCACCCTCCATGGCGTCCCAAGGTCGGAGGTCCCCTCGGCCCCCCCCTGAACATGCACCCGTATTCCACACTTCCCTCTCCTGCCTTGAGGCCAGCCAGCTCAGACCGAGGCCTGTGTCTCTCAGACCCCTGAGGAGAAAGCGAGGGCGTGTGACCTCTGCCCTGGGCTGCTCAGGGCAGGGCCCACCCGCTCGTGTTCTCCACGCCGCGGGTTTGAGGCGCACGCCAACCTTGCTCCTCCACTGGCGTCTGGTGGTGTTGAGGCCTGGACGGAGTTCAGAAACCAAACAGCCGATTAAGAAATGATCTGAACAGACATCTCGGCAAAGAAAACCTCCACGTGGCAAATGAGCGTGTAAAAAGATGACAAACACCATGCGACACGAGGCGTGCAAATTAAAACATCAGTGAGATGCCACCACACCCCATTAGAGCGGCGGAAATCCAAAGCACGAGTAACACCAAGTGCTGGCGAGGACATGGGCCAGCGGGATCCGTCGTGGCTCCTAGGAATGCAAACTGCTGCCACCGCTTCGGATGGTCGTTCAGTTGTTTCTTGCAAAACTGCACATACTCTGTTGTACCATCCAGCAGTCATCCACCTTGGAATCAACCCAAGTGAACTGAAAACTTAGGTCCACGCAGAAACTTACAGTTGTACAGCTTTATTCGTAATTGCTTATGGTCCGATCAACAAGTAGAGATGACTAAAGAATGAGACCCCACACACAGCAAGGAGGGTTGTTTTGGGATAAAAATCACGTGAACAATCATTTAGTTTCATTTCTGCAGTGTTTCTTTTTTATTTCTAGTGGTGAGTATTCAGACGTTTGTTTTATTTTATATGGTATATTTTCTCTCTCTCTCTCTCTCTCTCTCTCTCTCTCTCAGCAAAATTCCCTCTGATTTGTCTAGGATCCTGTAGCATCTTTGAAGCAGATGGCTTTCTGCAGATAGATGTTTTGATTGATTCTCTGAGTGGTTTTTCTTTTTTTTAATAGAAATTTGTTTACTTGTTTTCTTTAACAGTTGTTTCGAGAAGTACGAATAATGAAGATACTGAATCACCCTAACATAGGTATGAAATTTATATATGTTATTAATGATAAAGTATTTTCTTAATTTGACGCTTTTAAAAAGATGCAATTGTAAGGATGTTTTATGTAAAAAGAAGAAAAGTTATAACCTGAGTGACAGTCTCAAATAGTGATACTTTGGGTAAAAATAGATTACAAATGTACAACACAACGGTATATAAAATAGATGGGAAACAAGGACCGACTGTTTCTAGTACACGGTAACCTACTCGATACTGTGTAATAACCTATATGGGAAAAGAATCTGAAAAGGAACAGATTTATGGATATGTATAATTAACTTACTTTGCTGTACACCTGAAATGAACACAACTTTCTAAGTCAGCTATACTCCAATAAAATTCATTCTTATTTTTTTTATTTTTTATTTTTTTGTCTTTTTAGGGCCATACCTGTGGCATATGGAGGTTCCCAGACTAAGGGTCAAATTGGAGCTGTAGCTGCCGGCCTACACCACAGCCATAGCAACACCAGATCCGAGCTGCGTCTGCAACCTACACCACAGCTCATGGCAATGCCGGATCCTTGACCCACTGAGCAAGGCCAGGGATTGAACCTGCGTCCTCATGGTTACTAGTCAGATTTGTTTTCCACTGAGCCATGACGGGAACTCCAAAATTGGTTTTTAAAATAGATTATAAAGAAGTTAACTGAAGGCTGCAAATTGCAGTTTTCTACTATTTTGCGATCTTTTGCTCTCCACTAAAATAATATATGTGACTTGGAGTTAATGCATACAATTTTTTTTTGTATCCCCTTAATAAATCTCTCTAAATAGAGATTGCATGCCATTTAGGTACTCATAAAAAATAATTCCAGATAATTTGATAATATGCATTTGAGTTTGATCATAGATTAAAAGCAAAATAACTAGTTTGAATTTTAAAGAAAATCGAGTTGTTTTCCATTTTAGTGAATTTATTGCTGTAAGTTCTGTTTTTCTCCCATATTTACAAATAAGTTGATTTGTAAATTCAACTTCGATTGATTATTGATTACATATATGAAGTCATTGGATTGTAAGAAGTAAAAAGCAGTTCTTTTAATCTGTTTATTTTTGAAATGTGTTTCTTACACATTAAAAAACTTATTTTTATTGGAGATGCTAATGCAATTACCTGTGGCATATAATTTCAACTACTTAAGTCTGATCATTTTGTAGCTTTTTAACCTGAAACTTATGAAATATCACATAATTAATAATTTTTTTTTGCT
The DNA here is from genome assembly GCA_004024745.2 of Catagonus wagneri. NCBI lineage: Eukaryota > Metazoa > Chordata > Mammalia > Artiodactyla > Tayassuidae > Catagonus > Catagonus wagneri. The sequence goes on from PVHT020000061.1 coordinate 12,612,219, forward strand.
TCTGTACCAAAGATCATTTAACATTTTTTTGGTAGGCTCTTTATAATAATAGTGCCTTTTTAGGCTTTAATTAAAATTTTGGCCATCCCACGGCATATAGAGTTCCCAGGCCAGGGATTGGATCTGAGCTGCAGTTGTGGCTTATACCACCACTGCGGCAATGCAAGATCTTTAACCCACTGTGCTGGGCAGAGGCTCGAACCTGCATCCTGGGCTGCAGAGATGCCGCTGATCCCGTGGTGCCATAGCAGGAACTCAGAGGTTTTTCTTTTAATTACTTTATTCTATAGAAAATGAATGATTTTTTTAATCTCAGAAACTTACCTCTCTTTTGACCTAGCACTTAGTTCCAAATCACTTTGTGATAGTTTTCTTCCATAGTAGTAATTACCCCTGAGAGAAGTTCTAAATTTTATATTTTGTTTGTTTGTTTTTTCAGGGCTGCGCCTGTGGCATGTGGGAGTTCCCAGGCTAGGGGTCCAGTCACAGCTGCCAGCCTACACCACAGCCACAGCAATGCGGGATGTGGGCCGCGTTTGCGACCTGCACCACAGCTCATGACAGCGCTGGGTCTTTAACCCACGGAGTGAGGCCAGGGGTCGAACCCGCATCCTCATGGATACCACTAGGGTTTGTAACCCGCCGAGCCACAATAGGAACTCCAAACTCTAAATTTTAAGTTGTACTTGATAATTTTTAGTAACTACTCAAATTTTCCTTTGGTTTAGTGTTGCCTTAAATTTTCTTAAAGCGTATCCACTGTGTGCTAACAATTACAGAGTTATATCTCTTTCGTTTTTCAGTAAAATTGTTTGAAGTTATTGAAACAGAGAAGACCCTCTACTTAGTCATGGAATACGCGAGTGGGGGTAAGGAGCGGGGAGCGTAAGTTATCTTTAACGAGACCTACGGCGTTTTTAACATCTAGAGCTTCATCGTAACGTTCATGTCTTTGTTCTTGCTACGGAATCTGTAGGTTTGTTAAAATGCCTCAAAAAGGTATCGTAAAGAAAATTCAGTGTTTCTTTTCAAGACCTATTAATCTTACATTTAAAAATTGGATTTGGGCTTATTTAAAAATTACTTAAGGGCATTTTTCAAAACTCTGAATTTGCAAGGTTATCTATGAATCTTTCAATTCTCTTAGCTAAATATTTTATCATAATATTATTATTACAACCTCTGGCTATAAGGAGGCAATCTCAAATTCAGGATGTAATAAAGTTTATGGTAAAAGCATGTTCTAGGTCAGGTGTTTCTCTTACTAATTGTTCATATATGACAGATTCTCAGTATACAGACATTTTCAAGATAATCTGTAAAATGCTTCAATTTAGCCAAGTATTTATCTGTATATTTTATAAGTTACAGGACTGAATTGAAAGGGAAATAATAGGATATATTTCTAGTAGACTGTAGTGTACATTTTGACTATATAGTGTCAAAAATAGAAATGATTTTTAAACACTGATATACCATAGAAAGTCATTTTTATCTCCTGTACTTTCCCTCAAATGAGAGAGACATTGGCTCAGTGTCACAGTTCTTTTAGGGATAAGCCTTAAGTTTCTCAGAAACAGATTTGAAGTATATGGCGTTAAATCATTTAATCAATAAAACGAGGCCTTGAAGGTTTATTAATTAATTAATAAAAAGCCCTTGAATAAGAGGAAGGGCAGCAGAAATTATTTAAACTGCTTTGGCTAATTAACTTTTTGCTAATCAATAGCAAAACAGTGTTGAATTCAGTTTTGATTCCTTTTAGCTAATAAAGTATATAGATTTTTATGGTGATTCAGATTTTTTGTGACTAGAATAAAGATGGTTTTAGTCTATGCCATCTAGGTTATGTATTTTTTATACTCCTTAGATTTCCGAAAAAATTACTATAAATTTTAAACATATTTAATTGCTTTTTCAGTTTTTTATGCAGATTGAAAGCTTTACTAGATTTTGCTTTTTGCAAAGCTTTTTTTTTCATCCTGAAGTTATTTCATTGTAGATTTTTTACTTAACCTGAAAACCTATGTCATTAATGTTTAGGACCTAAAAAAATATTATTACAGACATGCAAATTGGCAAAAAAATCAGTCTATAATAAAATTAATGAACCTACAAATCCACATAATGAACTCTTTATTTTTCTGTCTTTTAGTTATATGTATGTATAAAACAGTTCATCAGTGAGGAACCCTGAGTGTTTGGTTCAGTTAGACTTTTTTCCTGTTGGTGATCTAAAGTCTAGGGAATGGGGCTGGACATGCTTTGCTACGAGGAATTATAGACTGCTGGAAGTCTGTGGTCATTGCTGTATTTTTGCGAAGGTCCACCACAGGGCTGTGTTAATATTAATGTGTTTACTGCTTTAATGGTGAATGGTGAGTACAGTCAGCTCTCTGTTGGTGCTGATGAAGGGGAGACAGCACACGAGGTCATCACTGCTCTCCAGGAGCCCTGGGGTGCAGTGCAGTGTAGACAGATGTGTGCTGGAACTCAGCCCAGACCAGCCGGTCCCTTTTCCAGTTCTAATTCCTCGTGATGGGATCTCTTTGGGTCTTGCCAGTCAGTGATCCTGCACCGAAACCATCTGGGTCTGCAGCAATAAATCTAGAATCACCTTCTTGCCTTTTTAATCTCTAAATGGCAAGGTGACTCTAGAAAATAAAATATTTTACATTTTTCCTCTGAAATTTCCGGGTATTGTAGGACTGAAGCTTGTGTGCACACTAGAAACTCGTCATGAGCAAGGGTTGCACCAGACAACTGTCTCTTTGCAGAAGTACAAAGAGATTCTGGTTCAGTAAAGGGGCAAATGTCTTCAATGACTGGGGGCAGGGACTCCTCTACGGTTTTGAAGGAGCCTGTTAAAAGCAGGTGTCAGAGCTGCTCTGGAGTGGTGTGTTTATTGCTTCTTTTGTTCGTGCACACAGTATTTATTAAATGCTTACTATGAGCTAGGTGGTGTGCTGGGTGCTAGGAACACATGGGTGAGCAAAGACAAAAGCCCTGCCCTCAGAAGACTACGTTCTAGTGGGGAGCAGATGATAGGTAATCAGTACAGGACTGAGCCACATACACATCTAGGCTGTGAGCGTCTGGGCAGAACTCGAGAACAGTCCACATTTTTTGCCTCTTGTCCTTTTTCTTTCCCAGCTAAACTCACACTGTGATGGGTCAGCTAGAGCATCTGTTCATTTCCGATTCCATTGTCCCATGTAATCGTTTAAGTATGCTGATACAATAAACCATCTGACATTGTCGATGTATCAGTTTCATCCGACATACATCATTACATATTGATTTTTAATATTTCACTTATGTCTCAGGATTGCTGTTGCATATATGCATATGTAATATATCTGTATGCCTAGATGCAAACATGATTTATTGAGTAGTTACTGTATGCCAGTCACTGTGCTAATAATAAGCACATGCATCATTTCACTTAATCCTCACATCAGCCATGTGAGAAAGGCAATAGGGAGAAACTGTGTCTTAATGACGTTATAAAATCTTCGTGATTCTCCCAATAGCTAATTAGGACTAAATCAGGATTCCTATCATAATTGGTCAGATTCTAAACCCTGAGTTTTAACCACTTTGCTGTACTTTACAAGACCTCTTTAAGCCGCTCTGGGAATTTTTAATATGCATGTGTGTCTATATGGTATAAATTATAAGGATACAAAACTTTTATAAACCCTTACACTGAGATATTTTATTTTTGATAATCTAAATAGTATGGATTTTTAAATTATTATTGACTAGATTAAAAGGATAAAAACTTCCAGACATGTAAGTAAAGGATCTATTGGGAAATTCGTAGTTTCTAGTTATCTTTAAGTTATTTTAGGAAGTACATATTGTCTGTCCACTCTGTGCGCTGTCATGGAGTGAGGGCACAGATGGAGTGTGGGTGTGGGTATGATGACACCGTTCACGGGGATTGCAGCTCATCTGGGGTAAAAGGAGGGGATTCATTCTTTAGATAAGCAGTTAAGAACCAACACAGATAAGATGAATTTCGTGAGAAGGAGCATAAACAGTATAGGAAGGAAAAAAGGAGGCAGTTGCGGCTGGGGGGAGACCTTGACCAAGACTGCATGACGCATAGACCTTAAGAGAGTGAGAGTGAGCCAACACAATATGACTTCTGTTATTTTATTTGAAATGTCAGCCCCAAATGCAAAGCCAGTTAGAATTTTTGATTGACATGCAATGGCTTCCCTTTATTAGAACGGGTAATAAAGAGTTGACTGTATTTTTACATAATACTTGAAAAGAGATTTCTTGTGTTTTTATGACTTCTTGTTGAGTTTTGCTGAATCATAAGCTGCTATAAGATATTCAATTTTATATGTATTTTTGCCTTTATTTTCTCTTCATTAATAGTGTGTGATTTACATAGAACTGACAGAAAATTGTGGGCCAATAGCTTCTCTAAAAACAAGGCAAACACTTGACATTGTATATACTGTTAACTGAAAATCTGAGTATGTTTTACTGCCTGCTCTGCCTTTTCTGATTCAGGTGAAGTGTTTGACTACTTAGTTGCCCACGGAAGAATGAAAGAAAAAGAGGCCCGTGCAAAATTTAGGCAGGTATGGAAAGTCGTTTCCACTTTGCTTTTTGCTGCTGTGTTTTTAGTGATGTACGACCAACAGTACCGCAAACCAGAATTCAGAGGACACTGTACTTTACAAAGAAAAACTACTGCTTTCTTCTACCTTTTTTTAAGGATGGAAACCTGAAAACAAAATCTGTCCTCCTGAGTTTAAATTTAGAATAGTCGCAATTGGTTATTTTTAGAGCATCATGAATAGTAAAATAGATGAGACTTTTATTAATAACTCTTTGGTAGTCTTGAAAATATAAACTAGACCGAGATAGAAAATACTTAACACTTTTTCCAGTAATTATAATCAAGTGTTATTCTTAGTTTTGTGTATATAATATAAATATGAACTGTTTTAAAAGGTTTTTGTATTCTTTTTAATAAAGATGTCTTGGTGTTAGCACTCATGTTTGTGCAGATATAAAGACTGTGATCAATTTTATTTAGTCAGGTGGGTAAGAACCTTGCCAGTGCGATAGAAGAACATGGTAACATATTTATGTTGCCAGGTCAACTCGCATATGATTTGTTACAGAAATGATAAAATAAGAAAAAGTAGGAGTTCCCGTCATGGCTCAGTGGTTAATGAATCCGACTAGGAACCATGAGGTTCGGGTTCGATCCCTGGCCTCGCTCAGTGGGTTAAGGATCCGGCGTTGCCATGAGTGGTGGTGAAGGTTGCAGACGCGGCTCGGATCCCGCGTTGCTGTGGCTGTGGCGAAGGCCGGTGGCTGCAGCTCCTGTTAGACCCCTAGCCTGGGAACCTCCATATGCCGCGGGAGCGGCCCTAGAAAATGCAAAAAGACAAAAAGAAAAAGTAATTTAAGTTTATCTAGGATTTTGTTTTTTATTTTTAGGAATAAAGTAATTAAAATTAGCCTACTTTATAAATTACTGTAGAAATGACAAATTAACGAACTGTAAATTGTTGGTGAAGAGTTCTGACTTGTGATGCAACAGGATCCACAGCATCTCTGTAGCACTGGGATGCAGGTTCGATCCCCGGCCTGGCGCAGTGGGTTCAGGATCCAGCATTGCCATCGCTACGGTGTAACTTGTAGCTGTGACTCGGATCTGATCCCTAGCCGGGGAATTCCATATGCCGCCTGGCGGCCAAAAAAGAGGAAAAAAAAATTCATAAAATTTACTGAAGCAAAGTTTGTATAGACAACTATATCCCAAACTTTACCTAAGTGAATTTAAAATATTTCAGTTAAAAATAGTTCGGTATTTCTCTTCTGTAAGCACACTTCCACAATTAAAGGGGTCCTGTAATTAATAAGATTGGGGACACTGTGTACTCACATGAGCTCTTCCTCCAAGAGGCTGGCCTATGTGTGGACATGTAACCGGTTGGAGAAGGCCTGAAGGGAGGGCATGCGAAAACCTGTTCAGCTTATTTTATTTTTTTTTGACCTAGCATTCTCCACATTGATCATGGAGTGAGTTTATTTTGTGAAACCTCTATTGTTAATATCTCCCAGAATCATTACTTTTTGGAGCACAGTATATGAGATGCTTTGGGCCATAGATGTACATAACCCTTAAATTTAGCATAGATTCCTCAAATAATTTGACTTGAAACAGCAGAATCTAGAGACACTTGGTAATGAGGAAGCAACGCTGGGAAACAGCCACATACTGATATTTTCTTCCCCGGGAGGGGAGTCCAGGCTTCACTTAAGAACTGCCGTTGTCACTTTAAATGCTGCTGTTCTTTCCACCCCACGCGCACTGGTTTTATTTAGTCACCGACCAGGAAGAAAATCCCGGTTGACATTAAACATCTCCATTGCTGGAGTTCCCGTCGTGGCTCAGCAGTTAACGTACCTGACTAGCCTCCATGAGGATGTGGGTTGGATCCCTGGCCTCGCTCAGTGGGTTAAGGATCCGGCGTTGCCGCAAGCTGTGGTGTAGGTCTCAGATGAGGCTCTGATCTGGCATTGTTGTGACTGCGGTGTAGACCGGCAGCTGCAGCTCTGATTGGACCCTTGGCCTGGGAACCTCCATATGCCGTGGTTGCGACCCTAAAAAAAAGACAAAAAGACACACACATAAAAAAAGAATAAATATTTCCATTGGAATCGTAGTATATATTTTAAGGACCCTTACTACTCAGTCTTATTTTTTTTTTTAATTTTTTTGTCTTTTAAGGGCCACAGCTGCAGTATATGGGAGTTCCCAGGCTAAGGGTCCAATTGGAGCTGCAGCTGCCGGTCTACGCCACAGCCACAGCAACGCGGGATCCAAGCCACAGCTGTGACCTGCACCACAGCTCCCGGCAAGGCAGGATCATTCACTCTTATTCTTTTAGTCAGTTGGCTTTATTTATTTATTGAAAATATAACTGCGGTTAAAAACCATGCGGGTCCTGTGCGGCGTCAGAGGCTGCAGGTGCCTCTGCTGTTCGAAGAGCATGCTCACCCTCGCTGGTGGATGGGCGCGGGCAGGAGGCTGGGATGCAGGTTTTCTCATAAAGAGCCACGTGCTTGCCAATGAGCTCTTTTTAAAAATGAGGCCTGACTTACTTTGAACTCAAATCAGAGGTTGAGTGTCAAGTGAATGCCACTTAAAAGGTAAAACAGTGGAAGCTTTTAAAATAATTATTACAAATATTAAACATATTTGCTCTGTGTATGTGTTCCCCCAAATTAAATAGGTAACCAGCTCGCATTTTTAAAAATCAGGAATACACAATTTTGGAGTTATTTGGCTGAAAGTTATATATATATATATTTAAAATTTATTTTTGCTAATTTTTTTTTCTTTATAGGTTTAATTAAAACTAATCCATGGGGAGTTCCCTCCGTGGGTCAGCAGTTAATGAACCTGGCTAGGATCCGTGAGGCCGTGGGTTCGATCCCTGGCCTCACTCAGTGGGTTAAGGATCTGGCATTGCCGTGAACTGTGTTATAGGTCGCAGACACGGCTCGGATCTGGTGTTGCTGTGGCTGTGGTGTAGGTCCGCAGCTGTAGCTCCAATTCAACCCCTAGCCTGGGAACCTCCATATGCCACAGGTGTGGCCCTAAAAAGCAAATAAACAAAACTAATACGTGTATATTTACTGTTATTTTTATTTTCTCTGTATTTCATAAAATTATTTTTAAAAGTTTAACAATGAAGGGGAGTGTACTGTATTAGTAAGGCTACATGTGTGTGTATGTGTGTGTGTATATGTACGTGTATGTGTGTGTGTATATATATATATGTATACATATATATATATATATGTGTGTGTGTGTGTATACATGTATATATATATACACCTTTTTGGCCATGCTTGCAGCATGGGGAAGTTCCCAGGCCAGGGATCGAACCTATACCATAGCAGTGATTCAAACCACTGAAGTGACAATGCTGCATCCTTAACCCACTGCACCACAAGGGAACTCCAGTATATTCTTGATCCTACTGTTAAACTTAGCGAAAACACTAGGACAGTTTAGGACCAGTTTAGCAGCCTTTGCCCGTAGAGTGCCTCTGCATTCCTTAAGGTATGAGGGCCTACAGGAAAATCGTAACGCTGATTCAGCCCTTCCGATAGCAAGGGTACTACTTAAAGCTTGGGAATTCCTGACCCACTTATAAATAATAGGAAAGCAACCCCCGCAATTACACCTCATGGCAAAACGTCAGCAGGTCTGGCCTTAGCGTCCATATAGAGCTGACTGTAAATCATATTTCCAAGATCCGTTACAAAAAGATCGCAGGGATGTTCTTACATCCTATTTGTGGAAGTACAGAGAGTTTTGAGATGGAAGGGTCTGGCCATAGAGTATTGCAGGAGAACTTGAGCTTGTGGATTGAGGTTCTTACAGCGAGCGAGTCGGAAGCCAGGACTTCTCTTTCATGGCAGAGACTGTGCCCTGCTAGTTGAGTGTGGTGATGCTATAAATTATTTCCCTTCTTAAGGCTTAAGACTAAGGAGATTTTTATTCCACAAGTGCCTGTTGAACTGCTCGCTCGCACAGAAACCATCCTGTGTCATGTGAAATGCACGTTTGGTAACCAAATCATTATCTATAGCGTGCCTTCTTGACTGTTTCAAGAGAAGGTGACTTGAAAAAGATAATGCCGTTGTCAGTAAATTTCTATTCTCTATGATACAAAAATAGCCTTATGAAGTATGTTCAATAAGATGTATTAATATCTACATGTAAATGTAGACATCTGTTAACTAATGAGTGCACTTTAGTGAAAAATTGCGTATTACAATTTTGAAGCATATTGTTTAAGATGATACTACCTGTATTCATTGTAAGGATTCTGCTGTATTTTGCGGACTCACATTTCAAATTGATTATACTCATTCATAATTGCTGTGCTCAAAAACACTTTATGTTCCTGTAATGATAGCTTAGTTTGGAATTCATATACTTTGACCAACTTGTCTAACTCCTAAAATTACCCTTTCCCCCCTACTTTTCAAAAACCTTGGCTTGCCCTCAACAGAGGTGCATTTTACCACCTCACCCCCTAGCCAGCTCTCTGCATTTTAAAATAACACTGCCCAGCATGGACGGCTTAGATCAAACACCACCTACTAACTGAAGTTACTGTTTATTTTTTAGGATGCCTCTGCCTTGCAGTGTATATGGTCACTCACTTACCTGTTTTACCCTTCTAATCAGAGTGTGCGCTCCCCAAGGGCGGGGTTCACGTGGTGTTCACTGTTGTCTTGCACTAGCAACCAGCACATTTTCTTGCACATAGCAGGTACTCGATAAACTGTTGAAGCAAGATGAATTTAATTGAATTACATCTTACTCATTGTGTGTTGATTTTGTTCTGACCTCATGTCTTCTCTGTCTTTGACCATTTTAATATACATTAGAGTGATTTTATAATATAGCCATCAGTTTCACCTGTGCTGCTTTCAAGTTCTTTTCTTCTAACCAGTATCCTTTTAACACGGTCATACTCCATATCACCTTTAGAGTTTTAAAAATCTCATTTCTGTCCCCATTTGTAAACGCCTAACCAATATTCAACATTCGAACTGTGTTCACATTTAATGGGATCCACAGAATTGAATGTTCTGCTGTGCATTAAAATGTCCATCCTGAACATCAAATATATGTGCAAAATAGCTCTTACTCGATTGCTATCAGATTCGTTCCTTTTCTCTCTTTTATGTAATAAAGTGTATAATTATCATAGTATTGCTGTGATAACCTATTTCTTACCTGTATCTTCGGCCCGTAAACCATTAGGTTGGTTCCTGTCTAGCACTGGTCCCCAGAGAGCCGTGTGTAATGGTTAAAAGTTAGGACTGGCTGCAAAGTCTAGTTATGAGGGCGGACTTACTGCCCAGCTGAGTTAGTGACGGGTTTAAGATTAAATTTCATTTTTACATCTTTTGGTAATTAGGTTTCCATTTAAGGCTCAGAAATTTCCCCTTTTCTTTATACTATGTGAACAGACAAAAATAGGGGATTGCCAAATATCCTGTTGATAAATTCTTATTCATTTGGCCTCCCTGAAGAAACATGCCTCGAACACATTTAGTATAACTCCCAAAATAGAGTTTTGCCTTTTGAACTTCAGCCGTCTTAGAATACAGATTCTTGTGTGCCAAAATTCGCATTCCAACAACAAAATAAACCATTTGACCAAAATTATAAACTGTGTACATTCAATCATGTAAACAGAAATAGAACAACCATAAAAAAATCTTCATGGACTCTGACAAAGATTTTAGTGTATTTTATCAAGATTGTCCACTAAATTTTACCACTTTAGTATGTGTGGCTTTCTGAACTAAAAGAACAGTAATATTACTAAATGTAACTTTGAAATCCAAGTTAGTAATTTCTCTACATTGGAATGATAACTGGGGAAAAATTGAGGTGTTTTTACCATAAAATAATTGGAATCTTTCATCCAAATATTTATTACAGATTGTATCTGCTGTACAGTATTGTCATCAGAAGTGCATTGTTCACCGTGATCTTAAGGTAAAGCCATTAATTTTCTAACAAAGATTTCTTAATTATCAATAGATATTTGATACTATTAGAGCTATCTTTTTGATTGCCTAATTGTACTGTATTAAGGAAATTAGTTTTTATTTAATTCTCATAGCAACTTTTTATAAAAGGCAGTTTTTTTTCTTTTTTTATTGAAGTGTGGTTGATTTACAATATTGTGTGTCAGCTGTCCAGTGAAGTGATATATATATATCAGTTATATATATCTTTCAGATTATTTTGCATTACAGGTCATTACAAGATAGTAAATATAGTTCCCTGTGCTGTACAGTAAATCCTTGTTGCTTCTCTATTTTGTGTATAGTGGTTTGTATCTTTAATCCAATACATACTGCTAATTTACCCGTACCCCCGCTCCTGTGGTAATCATAAGTTTGTTTCCTAAGTCTGTGAGTCTGTTTCTGTTTTGTGGGTAGATTCATTTGTATTCTTTTTTAGATTCCAGAAATAAATAATAGCATGTAATATTCATCATTCACCATCTGACTTACTTCACTTAGTATGATATTCTGTAGGTCCACCCATGTTGCTGCACATGGCAATATTTCATTCTTTTTTATGGCTGAGTAGTATTCGTGTGTGTGTGTGTGTGTGTGTGTGTGTGTGTGTGTGTACACGTCTTCTTAAGCCAGTCATCTGTTGATGGACACTTGGGTTGCTTCCATATCGTAGGTATTATAAAATCGTGCTGTTATGAACATTGGGGTGCATAAATCTTTTCGAATTAAGAGTTTTCACCTTTTCTGAATATGTGCTCATGAGTGGAATTGTTCGATCACATGTTAGTTCTATTTTTAGTTTTTCTGAGCAAGCACCAATTTATAGTCCCACAAACAGTGTAGAGGGTTCCCTTTTCTCCACACCCTCCCCAGCATGTTATTTGTAGGCTTTTTGATGACGGCCATTCTGACTGGTGTGAGGTGATACCTCATTGTGGTTTTGATTTGCTTTTCTCTAATAATTAGCAATGTTGAACATCTTTCTGTGTGCCTTTTGACTTTCTGTGTCTCCTTTGGAGAGATATCTTTTTTAGGTCTTCTCCCCATTTTTTTTTTTTTGATTGGATTGTTTTTTTGATACTGAGTTTTATGAGCTGTTTGCATATTTTTAATATTAATCTCTTTTTTGGTCGTATCATTTGCAAATATTTTCTCCCATCCTTTGGGTTGTTTTTTTGTGTTGTTGATGGTTTCTTTTGCTATGCAAAAGCTTTAGAGTTTGATTAGTCCCATTTGTTTATTTTTGCTTTTGTTCTTTTGCATTGGGGAATAAACTTAACCAAAGAGGTGAAGGACTTATACACCGGAAACTATAAAACGCTGATAAAGTTAACTGAAGATGATTCAGAGAAATGGAAAGCTATTGTATGCTTTTGGATTGAAGGAATTGATAATGTTAAAATGGCCATACTACTCAAAGCAATGTAGTGAAATCCCTATCAAAATACCCACGACATTTTTCACAGAACTAAAACACATTTAAAAATGTATGTGGAGTTCCCATCGTGGCACAGCGGACACAAATCTGACTAGGAACCGTGAAGTTGTGGGTTCGATCCCTGGCCTTGCTGAGAACTGTGGTGCAGGTCGCTGACTACACCGTGAGGTTGCGGGTTTGATCCCTGGCCTCACTCAGTGGCTTGGATCCTGCATTGTTGTGGCTGTGGTGTAGGCCAGCAGTTATAGCTCCGATTTGACCCCTAGCCTGGGACCGGTGCTCATCCTCACATTAAAAGTCAAGGAGGTGGGGAAGTTTCAGATGTTTTTAGGAGTATCAGATGCACGCGGTCAGTGTAAACTGGCAGGCTTGGAATAAGAAATGCGTGATAGTCAAGACCTGCTAGTGGCAGTGAATCCTGAAGGAACGGGTTTCGTCTCCTTTGGGTGCCCAGGGAGGGACTGCTGAATCACATGGTGGCTCTTTGAGGAACCACCGTGCTGCTCTTTAGAATGGCTGTGCCACTTATAGTCCTGCCAGCAGCGCGCAGGGCTTCCAGTTTCCCTAAGTTCTTGGTGACACTTGTTCTGTATAGTTTTTGAGAGTAGCTATCCTGTCAGGTGTGGGATAAAACCTCATTGTGGTTTTGATTGTGATGGGGACCAGCTTTTCAAATACCTGATGATCATCTGTGTATTTGGGAATATGTCTCTTTAGGTGTTTGGCCTGCTTTTTAATGTGTTTATTTTTTGGCATTGAGTTATATGAGTTCCTTAAATATTTTGGATCTTAACTCTTTATCAGATGTGTGGTTCGCAAATATTTTCTTCCATCCTGAGGGTGTCTTTTCTCTGTTCATGATTTCCTTTGCTGTGCAGAAGCTTTTTAGTTTGACGTAGTCTCACTTTTCTGTGCTTTGCTCTGGTTGCCTGAGCTTTTGGCGTCTAATCCAGAAAGTTAATAATACTGTATTGAACACTGGAAATTTACTGAGAGAGTAAATTTCCATATGGGAAAAAAAGTGAGGAAATAAGTCAATTAGCTTGATTTAAGTAATCATTTCATTATGTGTATATGCATCAAATTATCATGTTGTATACCTTAAATATATGGGTTTTTTAAAAAAATAACTATAGAAAGAAAGAAAGAAAGAAAGGGAGAGAGAGAGAGAAAGAGAGAATGAATTGGGGCTGAATCGATTTTTTTTTTAATGAAGATAGAAAGCTCCAAGTCTGAAAAGTCTTTTTTTTCCTTTTTCTTTCCTTTTCCAAATTTAACTTGTATGTTCCTCACCTAGGAATCTTTTTTTTTTTAACTTCTTTTCCCATTGCCTCCATCAGTTACTGGCACTAGTTCGTGTTAGATTTGAACTGTTTTAAACAGCTGTTGAAAATCTAATCTTGTATTTTGGCTCCCTTTTCCTGAGCTTATAGATTTTCTACTGCTCCAAAATATTTCTATTTCTCAGTTTCCTTCCTCAGCTATTTTAAGGGAAATCACTGCCACAAGGAAAGAGAAGGAAGAAGACTCTTTCCCTGCCCATGTGTTTGACTCCCAATTTGTCATCTCATTTCTTATATGAAAAAAAAAAAATCATGTTTGGCACCCTGTGGGAGGGGCTTTCCTGTCTGCTCTTGGAAGGAAGCCTCTAAGCCGCTCCAGTGCTCTCTTCTAGGGCAGCATGGGTACCTCGCTGTCCATCCAGACATCTTGAGAGAGACTGGAAAAAACCTAGCTTTCTCCTTGATGGCCTCAGAAATTTGCAGTGACCAGACCTTTATTTACATCAGAACATGAGAGCAACCTGGATTTGTCACACGGTCCATAATGTTCTGATCTCATATAAATCTCTCAAATGTATGCGCTGTTATTTATGTCTGAGATGATACCACGGTTTTTTTTTTTTTGCATACTTTGGGGTGTTGATGTATCTTTATTTTCCAAAACAAAGTGAAAACAAATATCCCAAACTAGGGTACATTAAATGAAGAAAAGAAGAAGGAGCTAGGGGAAGAAAGCCCTGTGTGATAGGCAGCTGCCTGCTCTGCTGATTGGTTGTTGGACCCTCCAGTGATACAGAGAAATCTGTATCATTTAGTTAGATTTTACTCCTTTTTGTAACCTGGTAAAACACATGTACAAGCCAAGCTTTAACTTTGTTAGTCCATCAGTTGTAATGTAGAGTCTGAAACAAAACACACCTTTTTATAAATTGTTTGCCTTTATAAAAGGCACATTTAAGCAGGAGGCTTCACTCTCCCAGACTTGAAACAATATTAAAAGCTGTAGTAATCAAAACAGTGTGCTATTGGTATAAAAACAGATATATTGATCAGTATAACAGAAATAGCCCCCAAATAAACCCAGACACCTATAGTCAATTTGGTCTTCAACAAAGGAAGCAAGAATATAAAATGGGAACAAGACAGTCTTTTCAGCAAGTGGTGATGGACAGCTACTTGTAAATCAGTGAAACTGGAACACACCATCATACTATGCACAAAAATAAACTCACAATGGCCCGATGACGTAAGCATAAGGCATGACACCATAATACTCCTAGAAGAAAATGTAGGTGTAACATTCTCTGACATAAACTATACAAATGTTTTATTAGGTAAGATTCACAAAACAATAGAAATAAAAGCAAAAATGAACAAATGAGACCTGGTTAAACTTAACAAGCTTTTGTATAGCAAAGGAAAGCATTAAAAAAGAAAGAAAGAAAGGAAAGAAAAAAGACAACCTATGGAATGGGAGAAAATGAGAAAATAGTTGCAAACGATGCAATCAACAAGGGCTTAATCTCTAAAGTATACAAACAACTCGTACAAAAAAAAACCCAATTGGAAAATGAGCAGAAGACTTAGACAGACATTTCTCCAAAGAAGACATATGGACGTACAGATGGCCAGTAGGCACATGTAAAGATGCTCATGGAGTTCCCGTCGTGGCTCAGCGGAAATCTGACTAGCATCCATGAGGATGCAGGTTCAATCCCTGGCCTCGCTTGGTGAGTTCCCATGAGATGTGGTGTAGGTTGCAGACGCAGCTCGGATCCAGCGTTGCTGTGACTGTGGCAAAGGCCAGTAGCTAGAGCTCTGATTTGACCCCTAGCCTGGGAACGTCCATATGCCTTGGGTGCAGCCCTAAAAAGACCAAAAAAAAAAAAAAAATGCTCAACACCACTAATTATTAGCGAAATACAAATAAAAACTACAATGAGGTACTATCTCACACCAGTCAGAATAGCCATCATTAAAAAGTCTACAAATAACAAATGCTGGAGAGGACGTGGAGAAAAGGGAACCCTCCTACGCTGTTGGTAGAAATGTAAATTGGTACAGCCACTATAGAAAACAGTATGGAGGTTCCTCAGAAAACTAAAAACAGAATTCCCATATAATCCAACAGTTCCACTCTTAGGTGTATATCCAGACAAAATTGTAATTCAGAAAGATACATGCACCCTTATGTTCATAGCAGCACTATTCGCAATAGCCAAGACATAGAAACAACCTAAATGTCCATCAACAGATGACTGGATTAGGAAGATGTGATATGTATACACAATGGAATACTCCTCAGCCATAAAAAAGACTGCAATAATGCCATTCACAGCAACATGGATGTAACTAGAGATTATGATACTAAGTGAAGTCAGAGAAAGACAAATACCATATGATATCACTAATATGTAGAATCTAAAATGTGGCACAGTTGAACCTATCTACAAAACAGAAACAGACTCACAGACACGGAGAACAGACTTGTGGTTGCCAAAGGCAGGGGTACGGGTGGAGGAGTGGGATGAAGTGAAAAGTGTGAGGTTAAAAGATGCAAGCTCCTACATTTAGGATGGAAAGGCAGGAGTTCCCTTCGTGGCTCAGTGGTTAACGAATCCGACTAAGAACCGTGAGGTTGCGGGTTCGATTCCTGGCCTTGCTCAGTGGGTTAAGGATCCGGCGTTGCCGTGAGCTGTGGTGTAGGTTGCAGACGCGGCTCGGATCCCTCGTGGCTGTGGCTGTGGCGAAGGCCGGCGGCTACAGCTCCTGTTAGACCCCTAGCCTGGGAACCTCCATATGCCGCAGGTGTGGCTCTAGATAAAGGCAAAAAGACAAAAAAAAAAGAATGGAAAGGCAGTGAGGCCCTGCTGCACAGCACAGCGAACTGTGTCCAGTCTCCTGGGGTAGACTGTGAGGGGAGTGTGTGTGTGTGTGTGTGTGTATGACTGAGTTAATTTGCTGTACAGCAGACATTGGCCTAACATTGTAAATCTACTATACTTTTATAAAAAAATTAAAAAATAAAAATTTTTTATGGAATGGTTCTGATTTAGGAAGATGTTAGAAAACCAGCATTTCAAAACATGGAGGGGAAGTCACTTCTTTCTACAGTAATAAGCCTCTAGGAGAGAATGTCATTTCAAAAAAACAGAAGGGGCTTCAAACAGAAGCGGCAGTGGAGGCTGTATTATGTGGTTTTACTAAAAGAACAGGATTTTGCTGAGCAGCCTTTTGCAAGAGAAGAGAAGGAATGGATTCAGTGGTTACAGACTTAGAATCTGCAGAATAGGTCACACTGAGGTACAATTCAGGATGTTTCTTACCATGAGGGGGAAAAAATGGGTTTAAAATAACCTACGAAAGAAAACGGTTTTGAAATAACCTTTCTTCAGCCGTTACGTATATGCATGTAAACGAAGCTTTCCTACTTGTGTTAAAACTCCGTCTTGGCTGGCTATAATTCTGAAGAGTCATGCACCCAAGTGAAAACTGCCCTGAAAACTTAGACATTAGACTTAAAGCTGGGAGACAAGAGATAGGCGTTTTGCGCGCTTGACGCCGTGATGATGAGCATTTTCTGCCGTGGAGGCTCTTTACAGTGTCCTTTTTATGATTTTCCTCGTAGGCTGAAAACCTTCTCCTTGATGCTGACATGAATATTAAAATTGCTGACTTTGGTTTTAGTAACGAGTTTACAGCCGGGAACAAGCTGGACACGTTCTGTGGCAGCCCCCCGTACGCCGCCCCCGAGCTCTTCCAGGGGAAGAAGTACGACGGGCCCGAGGTGGACGTGTGGAGCCTGGGCGTCATCCTCTACACGCTGGTCAGTGGCTCCCTGCCTTTCGATGGCCAGAACCTGAAGGTACCCGGCGCGCTGGATCGTAAGTGGTGCCCGTGCCCGGCCGAGGCTGGCCTGCGCCGCTGAGACGTGCTCTCTGTTTTTGCCTTGGAAGGAGCTGCGGGAGCGCGTCCTGCGCGGCAAGTACCGCGTCCCCTTCTACATGTCCACCGACTGCGAGAACCTCCTCAAGAAGCTCTTGGTGCTGAACCCCGTCAAGCGGGGCGGCCTGCAGGTACGCCGGGCTCTCACCGCCACCCGAGATCTCAAGTCTCCCCCCACCCCAGGTTGTTTGAGGGAAAAGGCCAAATCACCGCAGGTGCCTTTTGCTTAGAGCTAGAGAAAGGCCCGCGACACCGGCACGACTCGGAAGCCGGGCAGTAGGTTTCTGTGTACACTCTTATTTCTTCTTTGTCCTGCGGCGACGTGTTCCAGCGAGACAAGCAGTATAGGGATGGCACTGACCTCACTGAGGAAGGAGGAAAACCCAGAAATCGCCTGGCCGGATACACAAGCTTGTGTTTATTAAGTACAACTATTTGAAGGATAGAAGAAGACAGTGAAAATTCCAATCCAGCGAATATGTCACGACTGAATCTGAAATTTGTACCTGTTAGTAAAAAGTCAAGTGGGACCCTCTTGACATCAGTACAGAACATTTGAGAATATTTAATTAGAATGCGGTAGCAACAGATACTTCATTTCTTACCACGCTCTTGTGCTGCCTGCACACATTCCATACGGGAGCTTATTTATAATAATAGATGCTGCCCTAAACATGCTAAGTATACTACAACCAGTAGCATCAGATCTTCACATAATCAAAAGGAACAGCTTATTTCTCAAGTATTTGGCACTTCTGTCTTTAGGAATATTTTAGCTTCTACTAAGATAATTTCAGGGATTCAGCACGTGTTGTTCACTATTACTTTTTTCTCTGCATTTATTTGCCTTAATAGGTAGGGTAGAAAACTCGGAGAACTAGCCTCATTTAAACTGTACTTTTTGGAGTTCCCTTCGTGGCTCAGTGGTTAAGGAATCCGACTAAGAACCATGAGGTTGCGGGTTCGATCCCTGGCCTTGCTCAGTGGGTTAAGGATCCGGCGTTGCCATGAGCTGTGGTGTAGGTTGCAGACGCGGCTCGGATCCCGCGTTGCTGTGGCTGTGGCAAAGGCCGGCAGCTACAGCTCCTGTTAGACCCCTAGCCTGGGAACCTCCATATGCCGCGGGTGCAGCTCTACATAAAAGGCAAAAAGACAAAAATAAATAAATAAACTGTACTTTTTTAGCATAGTGGGACTCCGTGCTGGTTAGAGGGCAGCTTTGTGAGCCATCCCTGGGTATGGAGCCCTAAGATTCGTTGGGGCTTTGTAATTTTATTACCACAGTACTTTTCACTAAAACATAGAGTATGTTTTGATGGAAGTTAGGGGATGGTGACTCTTGCGTGAGAAGTTACTGTGCATGCTTTCTATCAGTGAATCCACTGGCAGATACTTTTTTTTACTGAATTATTTGTTTCAATGTGATTAGTTCCTGTGATTCTTTTTCCTTTGAGGGTAAAAGGATATGTTAATAATGTTTTAATAGAGAAATCTGTGTAGTCAAAAAAGGCCCACTTTCATATTATCACTCTTCTAAACTTAATTTCCACCATGATAATAGAAAATTCTGTGAAATGATTAAAAGACAAAATTGACTCTCATATCAATTCTAAAATGTCATAGGCATGCAGGACGCACTAATCCTGCTTTGTGACCCACTTGCATCCTTGGAGCGTGGTTTGCCAGAATGTCATGTGATAAAATGTCTAGCGTTGAGACATCAGCTCAGCTAATGAACAGAACAGAAAGACCACGCACGGATTGTTTGGGGGCGGGAGATACTGCAGATGTCTCTGGATGATTCATAACGTGTACCTGGTATCTTAACCGCGGTTAATTTACAGAAACCAAATTCTTCAGTCTTTCATCCTTAACATTAAAATATGAAGGTTTGAAGTATTAGAATTCCCTGATGTGTCTGTGTGTGGAGAGGTGGGATTTGGTATAGATTTGTCTTAAACCTTTCTAAAGACTTTCACTTTTAAGCATTATCTGAGCTGCCATCTCTGCGCCCCCCCCCCAGTTGCTCTCTCTGTGCGGTACAGCTGCAGAGGTGAGTAAGGGTGTCAAGGACCAGATGACCTGGACGAGAAGGACTGTGGGTTTGGCTCTCCTGCATGTCTTCGGGGGACTGGTTCCAGAAACTTCAGTGGCTGCTAGGTCCCTTCCATAAGAGGGTGCGGTACCTGCGTGTAACCTGCGCACATCCCTCCACCTGCTGTCAGTCATCTCCGGACTATTCAGACATCTGCGAGTACAGGCTACATAAATAGTTGCTGGCGTGTCACAAATTCAAGTTTTGCTCTTTGGAACTTTCTGGAATTTTTTTTTTTCTGTGTAGTTTTTGTTCACGGTTGGTTGAATCCAAAGATGCTGAACCCAGAGATACCAAGGACCAGCTGTGCCACGTAGCTATCCTAAGCAGTTTGTCGTATTTTTTAAGGGTTTTTATGTATTCACCTTGCAACCTGGGAAATTCTACCAACGACAAAATTTTATTTCTGCAGATGCTACTGACTATTATCTAAGCTTCTACCAGACATGCCCTTGTGGGCCGGGGAGGTGAGGAACAGGAAAGACTTTGATGTTTTGGAAAATCGTGCGGCAGGAATTTACAGCTCTGCCACGTTGTACACCTTAAACTAACACAAAGTTACATGTCAGTTATATCTCAATATAATTCACACGTCAACGAAATCGCTGTAATAAGTAGGGAAAGGAAAGTGGTGGCTCCTTTAAGAGTTCCACGTCTGCGTGATCAGACTGTCAGCGTGTATGATATATCTACAAAATTTGATTAAAATATCCCAGTGTCTTGTGACTGAGACCTTTGGAAAAACCCTCGCCCCGGCATAGCAGTGTATTCTTATACACTGTGCCGTTTATTAGAGATCGGCTCTGGAGCTCTCGCCTTCCGCCTAGTGACTCTGGGTAAGCAGTATTAAGTGCAGGGGGTACCTGAGCATTCAAGGAGTTAGCCTGCAAGAGATCCACGTATTATTTTTGTAGTTAGTAGGATATTGGCAAATAAAGTACAGAGATAGAGAATATACTTTGCAGAACCTGGAAAAAGAATAGTAATGTATCAGCAGCTAGAATGTTGCTGAATGAAAACCTGGAATCCTATGGTAGTAGAAGAGTGAAGAATTTTTCTGCATTAATACAGAATTAATCCTCATTCATTTGCCTTTGACAGTGCTAGTCACATAACATAAATTTGCCCTCTTTACAGTTTTAAGTGTACGTCACATACAATATTGTTAACTCTGCACGCAGCGTTGTGCAGCAGATCTCTAGAATTCTTTCATCCTGCACTGCCTTCGCCGACTAACCCTGACTTCCATTTCCTGTCTTCTCTTCCGTCCCAATGTTTTAGTAGGTAATGGATGGTTTTTAAATATAGCCATCTACTTAATGGAAGACCAGGGGGAGAAATCTCTTTATTAAAGATCAAAAACTAAGAGGCAGAGGTTAAAAGAGGAAGTCTTTATGTTAAAATTTTCAAATGTGAAGATACTCATTTTAGAGGATCATGAGCATCAGGCAGCATATTTTGAATGGCTTCGTCGGCTGAGTGTGAGGGACGGTGGTTGTACTTGTCATAAGACGTGTAACTCTGGCCCAGAGGGTTAGACTCCTGTTAGCCTGCTAATCCAACTAGAAATAGTAACTTTAATTTGGAAATGTCACGTGGTTCTTGTTGACTGAACCAGTAAACTTTGCGTTTACTAAAACAGAGCTAATATACATGGTTGAATGTCCTGATTGGCCAAACGTAATGTAGGTTTTTTTTTTCCCCCTAGCAAATAATGAAAGATCGGTGGATGAATGTTGGCCATGAAGAAGAAGAACTAAAGCCATATACTGAGCCGGAACCAGATTTCAATGACACGAAAAGAATAGGTAAGTATTTAAAAATGGTGAAAGGTTCTGTCCCTAAGCTACAAGGAGGGGAGTGTCCTTTCATCCTCCAAAATAGTGTTTAAAATGTGAATGGGAAGCCATTTGTATTTGAAAAACACTTGCATTATCACCTTTTCTTTCTCCAGATAGACATTAAACATTACAAAATTCCTTATTTCGTTCTGATTTGATTGTTGACAACCGGATAAAAAAATTGAAATAATGTAGATAAACTTCATTCTTTTCTTCCAGGAACCCCCAGCAGGAGGGATGGCTGAGTTAGGTGTCAGCACTGTTCAGACTGATAAATATCAGAGAACCATAGCATGTATTTTAACCAAAAATGTGAGGCACGGAGGCGGACGGGAGGAACACGGCTCCCCCCTTGCCTCCCGCCATCTCAGCAGGTTCCATCCGCCCCCACCCAGTCAGCCCTCTGCTCCCAACCTGGTCTCTCGTCTTTGTTCCCAGCGCCATCAGAAACTCACCGCTGTGTCATCTCAGCTGTGCTCCCGTCTGGCTTGAGGGCAGAATGGCCAGGGCGGAGCATTCTAGGGTGTTAGTAGTCTGGTCGGGAGCGCTGTGGGATTCAGGTCTTCAGAGCATCCACCTGCCTTAGGGTCAGAAAGCAGAACTTGCAGAGAGCTGAGAGGAGCCACTCCCTGCGTGGCTGAGGATGTCTCGGGACAGAGAGGAGGCGCTCTGTGTATGTCACAGAGAGCCACACGCTGTCTGAGCGTCTAGCTGGATAAAGGAACTCAGCTCAAGGATGTGCTAGGCAATGAGAAATGGAGTAGACTCATGAATATATTAACCCAGGGTGCAGACAATTTCTGCATGACAAATTTGGATGTACAGTATCTTTGAATATACAGTACATATGAATAATCGAGAATTTTTGTTTTTTGTTTTTTAGGGCCACAGGTGCAGCATATGGAAGTTCCCAGGCTAGGAGTCAAATCGGAGCTGCAGGTGCTGGCCTACGTCACAGCCACAGCCACATGAAATCCGAGCTGTATCTGCAACCTACACCACAGCTCACAGCAACGTCGGATCCTTAACCCACTGAGTGAGGCCAGGGATCGAACCCGCATCCTCATGGATGTAGTCAGGTTTGTTACCAATGAGCCACAACAAGAACTCCCAGAAGGTTTTATAATTAAAGTTACACTTTAAAATTTCAGAATTTAGTTTTCATATCTAATATAGACAAACTTGCCCGTTTTGTTGGCTTGTTTACTAAAATAAGCCCATTTTCAGAAAAATTTGCATTTTTTTTCATTTCTAGACATCATGGTCACCATGGGTTTTGCACGAGATGAGATAAATGACGCCTTAATAAATCAGAAATATGATGAAGTCATGGCTACTTATATTCTTCTAGGTAGAAAACCACCTGAAGTAAGTTTTTCACCTTTTCTGATTAATGTGCGTTATTTTTAGAGCTAAGTGACAACTCACCAAAGGTATAATGTTAGCAAATATATTCTGTGTGGTATCAAAAATATTATAAAGACCCTAACGTTCTTATTTATTAGAATTCAGAATGCAAGGTGCTAAGTTACGAAGTAATCTTATTTCTGAACACGGAGAGAGATTCTGTTTGGAAGGAGCACGCCTAGCTCCCCGCTTAGCTCTGGGGGCGCCAGCCACGGTCCGGTGCGTCTTGGCAAAGGGCACCCCCCCAGCCTCGGGTGTCCAAGTGCAGCAGCCCTGCCAGAGGCGAGAGGGTCGTCCCCTGAAACAGAAGGAAGTGACAGCATTTAAAACAAAACAGAGGTGGCAACCCAGGAAGAGCTTGTTTGGTGGTAGTTGGTGTTCGGCCTTGTAGAGCGTTTGAACGCAGTCAGTCGGGAGTCTCAAGGCCAGTCGAGACCTGCAGCAGGAAGAGTCAGGAATTCACTGTGTGCCTGTGGCGAGAGAACCATAAACAGCAAATGACTTGCGGGACTGCAGATGCAAGGGTGTAAACTGAGAGTCAGAACAGAGCTCAGCGCACCGGCAGTGGTTGAAAATTAGGTGTCGCCGGGAGGCCTTTTGTCGCGCAGGCGGACGTAGCTCCCAGTCAGACGGTGGCTAGTGAAGCAGGACACCCGGCTGGCCTTTGCCCAGCTGCCCCCGGCCCCGAACCCGAGCGCGGGCCAGAGGGGGAGGAGCAGGTGCTCCCTCTGCTCTCAGGGAGCCCTCAGGCTGCGGAGGAGAAGGGCGGTGTGGACCTTTCGGGGCAGCGGGCTGTCCAGGACATTCTGGGACACGCCCGAGGCCAGACACCCACGACAAGCCACTGCACGTGGCGCAGAACTAGCAGTGTTGCTAAGCAGCCGGAAGTGAGGGGTAAGAATCGCCGGGTTTCTGACATACAGGTGACTGGCTTTGTAAGATGTACCTGCCAAGATCGGAAAAGAGTAAACTTCGAGGGGCAGATGGGAGGTTTGTTCAGCTTAGGGGGCGTTGAGTTTGAGATTCCTGTTGGAGCTGTGTGACTTAGGCAATTTTACTTAACTTCTCTGGGCCTCAGTTTCCTGGTCTATAAAGTGCGGGTAACAGGACCTACCCCTTAGGGCCACCGAGAGGGTTTAAATGAATTAAATCTTCTCAAGTCGTCAGAACGGCTCCCGGCACATCACTAAGTGCACAGTGTTAGCTAGTGTCTTTTAAATTTTCGGCACTGATGTCACTCTATTTATCATTAGCATCTTAACGTGAATTTCGATTTCACATTGGAATGCCAGGGATTCAGTCAAAAGTTTGCTGGCAACAGACAGCCTGTGTTTGTGTTAACAGCGAGGGACGGTGTGTTGGTCCCCGATTTACCACGCTGAGCTCTAGGTCTCAGTCAGAACCAGGAAACCAAATTTTGTTCTGTAACTGTGGCAGAGAAAGCGAAACAAAACAAAACATGTGCGTGTTGGTGTGCGTGTGTGTATGAAGTTGAAATTTTAGATTTTGTCCTCTGTTTGAATCCCAACTCTACCTGAGTTCGAATCCCCAAGATGTCTCTTGAATCCTTTCGTCTCAGTTTTTCTATCTAAAAAGTGCACGTTAATAAATCATAGGTTTGTGGTCATGACTGAACAAAGTAACATATATGAAGAGCCTAGCATGGCACCTAATGTATAATAGCCATTCAGTAATTGGTAGCTCTTACTTGGCGTTTTGACTAAGGACCCAAAGCCATCTGTACCCAGTAACAGAAGATGCCATACATGCTGTTCTCGCCCTTCCTGTTGGCCAACTCGCAGCTCTGTAGCCAAACTTTATTTTTGTAGTTCTGATTACTCCTTATGTAGCTGGAATAAACTAGAAAATCAAGAGTGCCTGTTGTTTCTGTGAACTCTTTTTTAAGTGCTGGCGATCTTTCTTCTTGCAGTTCGAAGGTGGAGAATCACTGTCCAGTGGAAGCTTGTGTCAGAGGTCACGGCCCAGCAGTGACCTCAACAACAGCACCCTGCAGTCCCCTGCCCACCTGAAGGTCCAGAGGAGCATCTCAGCCAATCAGAAGCAGCGACGCTTCAGTGATCACGGTGGGAACTCAGACACGTGCAGAGACAGAATGGGCCTGCCCACGCCTGCTTCTTTTAAGCATGATGTGTTCACTTTTTTATGTCCTTGTGTCATTCCCAGTTATCACAAATTTATATTAGTGAATGAGAAATTAATCCTGTTTCCAGGGGCTGACCTAATTTTTGTAATCAGACAGTTTAATCTCGGTTCAGAGTGTAAAATATGCAGATAAAGATATTTGTAATAGAGTTTTTGTTCGCGAGAAGAAAATATGTCCACTGCTTTTCAGCTAATGGTGCTTTTTCTCAAATTATAGCGGGGCCATCCGTTCCACCTGCCGTATCATATTCCAAAAGGCCTCAGGCCAACAGTGTGGAGAGCGAGCAGAAAGAGGAGTGGGACAGAGATGTGGCTCGCAAACTTGGCAGCACAACAGTTGGATCAAAAAGCGAGATGACTGCAAGCCCTCTGGTAGGGCCAGAAAGGAAAAAGTCTTCAGCTCTTCCCAGTGTGAGTGAGCAGGCTGGCACGTCGCCACAGGCCGGAGTTACTTGTCAGAGTTTTTGTGGAAAGATTTATTTTTTAATCTTTTTTTTTTTTAAGTTTCAAAATCTTAAAAGAATCATACCTTTGAAGAGCATGTAAAGGAGGCCAAGCGTCTCATAAATGCAGTTTAAGGACAAAAAAACCTGAATTCTTAATAACATTTAATCTTACCACAAATGGTACTTTAAGCTTTCTTGCTTCATTTTTCATGTCTGTAGTACCTACTTGATATCATATTGGTGCATTTAATTTTATGTTTACCAATAATCTGTTCAGTGAAGGAACCATGGGGTTGTGGGTTCGATCCCTGGCCTTGCTCAGTGGGTTAGGATCTGTCATTGCCGTGAGCTGTGCTGTAGGTTGCAGAGGCGGCTGGGATTCCACGTTGCTGTGGCTGTGGTGTAGGTCGGGACCTACAGCTCCGATGGGACCCCTAGCCTGGGAACCTCCATGTGCCATGGGTGTGGCCCTAAAAATGACAAAAGCCAAAAAAAAAAATGACCTCGCTTATGGAAAGCAGGAGAGGAAAAAGAAAAAATAAATAAGAGAAACATGTCATGGTACCAGAAGGCCCAGCATAACCTTAATTGTAAAAGGGTTAGGCTCCCTAATACCCACTGTTTATATAGTTCATTGAACCCATATTTTTAAAAAATATGTAATATGAGCATCACCTCCTAGTCTGTGAAATAGATGGATCACCGGGTGTGTATACAACCACTTTAAGAACTAATGGATATAACCACTTACATGCCAGCGGATCTTTTTGGAAATGATTTCACTACAGTAGGGTTTAATACATTTTGTTAAAGCCATTTTTTAGAGAAGCCATCATTTCCTCTTATCTAAACATCAGCTAGAGGACAGTTTCCAGAGTGTCATCACCCCACATAACAGAGAGAAATAATTTCGTCCCTTACTTCCTGCCACTCCTCCAGACTGCCTGTCACTTGACCCAGCTTGGTCTTACTCTCCCGTGAATGCACTCCGCTGCCCGTGTCCCCTCCTGTCGCTGTGTGACACTCTTGCGTAAAGTCCCCTCCGTTACCGAGGTCCCGCTGCCATAGACCGTCTCCGCTCCCGCTTCCTGGATGCGGCCTCCTTTGACTGAACACTCCAGAATGATCTTACCGGCCTTTCTCTTTTCTGGACCATGTTATTTAACTCCTAAATCTGTATCGCTGGAAAGAACACAGAGCCTCAGAGTTGGCAGTGCACACCCCTCTCCTGGTGGCCTCCATCGGGCCTGCCTCTGACCTGGGAGCTTTAGCGCCCGTGGCGGTTTCCCGAGCAGGTGCAGGTGGCCAGCCACAGGCGTCCGGGTGGCCCTCCGTCCGCAGGGCCCTAGGTTTCCTCTTGGTGATGCCACTTAGCGTGGGGTTGTCTCCCAGGCGTAGCACCCCTCAAGCTGGCTGTGCAGTTCCCCTATAGCTTCTTCGGTTGCTTTCAAACAGCCACTTGCCTCGGCTGCAGGACAGTAGCTAGAAGAACTGGGGGGGCTCGCTCTGCTTTGCTTTTATTCCTGCAGGAGGAGGGAGGTGGGAGACAGAGCTTGTTAATATAAGATCCTGATAAATTAAAATGCTACCATGGATTCTTTTCCAGACTGACTTGCAGCTTAAATTCATTTCTTTGACTTCCCACAACTACAGCTAGAATTCGTTAATGTTTTTTTCCTTCTTAAAGAACAATGTGTATCCTGGAGGTGGCATGGCCAGGAGAAATACATACGTCTGCGAGAGGACCGCAGATCGGTACACCGCACTGCAGAACGGAAAAGACAGCAGGTAGGCGTCACGGTGGCAGGTGCTCTGCATTAGCGCTCTTTCTAAACCCCCCAGCTGAACAGGTCAAGAGGAAAGGAAACGCAAAGCAACTAGATTAGATCGCAACCAACCGCTCTTACTAAGCCATTGCCCCTTCTGTACCAGAGTGGAAAAATATTTGTGTGAAACAAGAAATAAATCTCTTAACCTGTGGTTCTCTGAATAGAATCTGATAATAAGTATTTCCCTGTAGAGCAAAGCCTATCATACGGTTCTAATCTGATCGTCGTAATTTGAATCTGACTCTTTACGCACCGCTTCCTCTTACCTTCTTCCTTCACATCCCCATCAAGTCATCGTCACATCCAAGTAATGGCTTTGTTCTCCGGTCCCTGAGGAAATGTGGCCATCTCAACTGATCGTTGAAAACTGTACAGTTCACAAAGAGTTTTATTTTAAATAATGGTAAATCATGTTATTCTTATTATTTAAAAAATTTAACTTCTTTTCATCATGAGGTGTAAGGACGGCTCATCAGTATATTACAAAAGGGCAGAGGGTGTCAGTTCTAATAAAATTCTATTTAGGTCCATCCTTTGTCATTTCGGGAGACGTGGCAGACCGTTCTTATATATTTGTTTCCTCTCAACTAATAGACAGAGTAAAGGTAATTGTAAGGCCCAGAAAGGTAAACATATTTTCCTTCAACATAAGATCCTTTAGGCTGGAAAGGTTGTTGGGAGTTGATTTCTAACTTATTCTTTTTCCTGTATTTTAAATCCTAATCTGCAGCTCTTTTAATCAATTCTATAACAGTTTTTAACCTGTCGATTAATGTATATGAGCTGAAATGTTCAGGTGCTGTTTCCCAGATAGGATTTTTTGCTGCAATCATGAATTCTTACTGAGTCATTAACAAGGGGCCACAGCAACGCATCACACCAGCCTGGTTTTTGGAAAGTGAAAAACGTCTCCAGCCGTAATCATTTTACCCTTAAAATAATTTCACACTTTTCTCATATATAGAACAAGAATGTGTGAGGTCTTTTCCGTGGCAGGTGGTGATAAATCCACCCTGGACACTTTTAACAAGACTGTTGTTCTGTTAGTCACCGGTAATGCCACTAACGTTGATTTCCCTCAAGTGTTGCGGTCATGAAAGGTTAAAATTTTAGTAAACTGCCGGTTTTCTTCCTTTTTACATTTCCATGTTCTTCTCAACCGTTTTATGTGGAAAGCCTCACGGAGATGTCCGCGAGCAGCATATCTTCTGCAGGCTCTGCCGTGGCTTCTGCTGTGCCCTCAGCGCGACCCCGCCACCAGAAGTCCATGTCCGCGTCTGGCCATCCTATTAAAGTCACACTGCCAACCATTAAAGACAGCTCCGAAGCTTACAGGCCCGGGTAACATGCTGGTCGCGTTTCATTTTGTTTGTCGTTAAGCATTTTTTAAAAGATAGCGCCATGTGAAAATATGGGATAGCCATCCCATTAAGAGCCTTTCGAGAAGATTCGGTCTTGGTGGCAGAGTCAAGTTGAACTGTAACGTCAGCTTACTGCATCCGCCGTTACCGGAAGTGTTGCTCAGGCGCTCTCGCTGTGGCTCGGGTTCAGGATCTGGCACTGCTGTGGCTGTGGCATCGGTCGCAGCTCCGGCTCAGATTCAGTCCTTGGCCCGGGGACTTGCATGTGCTGCCAGTGTGGCCGAAAAAGAAAAAAAAAATGTTGCTCATAATTTAAATCGTTTTCTAGAGGAATTTTCTACAAGGATTTTGTTTTAAATCCACCCAAAAAGCGTTGTTGCCTAGTTTATTATTTAGGTGAATTGAGGTTTTATGATTTGAAAACAACCACCCCTGCCATGAGACTGAGAGTTGAGATGTGGGTATTCTTCTTGCCTCTGGCCAGTCACTTAATGAAACTGGGTTTCCAATTTTCCAGTCCTTGAAACAGGTGATCTGGAAGAGCTATTTCGCGTATAGAGTTAGACAATTGTTTTTGTGGCGTTTCTGTTTGTTAAGATTTCTCGCCTTCAGGAATGTGTTTGACAGTCAGTTAATCCTATTTGTGGTGTCCTATAGGATCTGCTATCACTGCTGTCTAAATTATGATTATTAGGAAATGAACCTCTTCAAAGGCTTCTTGATAAACAATAAAATCCATGTTCTACATGCTGAATGGTTTTAAGAGAGTAATTAAAAAAAAAAGTATGCAGTGCCCTTTGGCATTCCCCGATATTAAAGAGTATTTATCTTGTTTTAGTAATTTCTTTATTTTTTTCTTGCTTTTTTTTTAGGGCCGCACCTGCGGCATATGGAGCTTCCCAGGCTGCGAGTCCAGTTGGAACTGTAGCCTCCGGCCTACCCCACAGCCACAGCAGCACAGGATCCCAGCCGCATCTGCGACCTACACCACAGCTCACGGCCTCGCCGGATCCTTAACCCACTGAGCGAGGCCAGGGGTTGAACCTGCATCCTCGTGGATCCTAGTCTGATTCCTTTGCACTGAGCCAAGACGGAAACTCCATGTTTTAGTAGTTTCTTAATTTTCAGCAACTAGACTGTTTTTAGAGGCACAGAGTCCGAAAGGCCAGGGATGCGGTTACTCGCGTTAACCCGGGCGTCACAGCTGCGGTGTGAACGCGCGACCTGTCCTCCCCGGCCCTTGGCGCGGGGAGGGAGTAACGCCCTGCCTTTGCCCCAGCAGCGCGAGCCAGCGAGCGCCCGCCGCGTCCCCGTCCGCGCACAGCATCAGCGCCAGCACCCCAGACCGCACGCGCTTCCCGCGGGGCAGCTCCAGCCGCAGCACCTTCCACGGGGAGCAGCTCCGCGAGCGCCGCAGCGCAGCCTACAGCGGGCCGCCCGCCTCGCCATCGCACGAGCCCGGCGCCTTCGCGCACGCCCGGCGGGGCACGTCCACCGGTATCATCAGCAAGATCACCTCCAAGTTCGTTCGCAGGTCAGTGCCCTGCGCCCTGCGGTTTTGGTCCCTCCGGGACGTGGGCCGCCGTGTGTTTCCTGGCATCCCGACGGCGACGGTCCAAGACGGTTTTACGACATGCCATTAGACGTGCTCTATTTTACAGGCAAAAAAAAAAAAAAAAAAAAGGCAAAAATCAAGGAAGACATAGAGCCCTTTCTCTTAAGAAAGAGAAAGAAAAAAAGAGCAAGATGATAGTTTGAAATTTTCATAAAACAGACTGGAAAGAGTATCACTTGACCTCAAAAATGGGTGTTTTAACAAAGGGTATCTCCTGCTTAAAAGCCTCAATTTAGAAGAAGGAATTAAGTTTTACTTTACATTTATCCTCCAAATAGGATTTCTTAATTTAAGAACATTACTCAGTTGCTCACTAACAGTTTATCCTTCCTTGTGAAAAGCCTGTGTACTGAAATCATACAGGTTACTTAGGTAATTTAACTTCATAAAATCTTATCATCAAAACAGTAAATACAAAATGAAGACAAGTATAGCACCTAATCCAGTAAAATAGGGTATCTGAACTCTTTTCCAAAAAGTAAGCATAAGTGTACAACACACACGTTACCGAAGTCAGTGCAGCTTGACGTAATTGTGATCTATTGTCAGGTCCTGCTAGAGCCCATGAAAGTCCCGTGGGTACAAAGCCCTGTGCCTGGTGCTGACTGGAACTCAAAGATGGAGACACAGCATCTGTGCCCTTGAGATTCAGACAGCCTGGAAGGGGCAGGCTGGAAACAAGTGGTCGCAATGTAAAACAGCATGACCCCAAAGAAAAGCATGACCAAGGTGCTAGGGGCTGCAAACTAGGGGGAAAATTCAGGCCCCATATCAGGCAGTTATTTGAGCAAATAAGTTATGGGGGTTCCTGTTGTGGCTCAGCAGTTTACGAACCTGACTAGTATCCATGGGGATGCGGGTTCGATCCCTGATCTTGCTCAGTGGGTTAAAGGATCCAGCAGCTACAGCTCTGATTTGACCCCTAGCCTGATACTTCCACGTGCCGCAGGTTCAGTCCTAAAAAGGAAAAAAAAAAAAAAGTTACGGGTAAGAAAGTGTTATTGCTTGCTTTAAAAATATTAATTACATACTTAATTTGTAGTGTTATTAACATGTTCCTAGGATTTCAAAGAGTGTGGACGAGAAGCAGCAGGCTCTTGCCTTTCCGTGGAGCTGTTTATAGACTCTTCATGGATCAGTTTGCCCAGGACGCACAGCTGAATTTTTCGTTTTAAATACCCTCAAGGAGCATCAGTTTCTGCTGGTATCAGTCTGTGATTTTGTGCCATTGGGCAGTTACATGCAGCACGACCCCACTATGGGGAGAAGCTGAAAGCTCGCTCACAGTCAGTGATGTGACAGTGCTGGCAGTGCCGGCTGGCCGTCTGCAGGGGGCGGTGGAATTTGGTTGACAATTTAAAGCCATTTTAAAAGCCAGTACTTTCTCCTAGTTCAGCCAGGACTAATTTTAGGTGAAGGAAAATAGGTTTTGAGTTTAATGCTTGATTACTCATTATACACTGAGCATTGTGCCAAGGGTTTTTCTTTACTTGCAGTAAAAAACGTGGCTTCTAGAAGGACCACGGTAAGGAGCACCAGACGAGAAGTCGGGATAGGGTGTCAGAGTGAGGACGTGCTGCTGGGGGTTAGGATAAGGTTGCCCAGTGGGCGCTGAGCAGGTGTGAGGACCTGTGCCTGCGGGACCAGCCCCGGCACCGGCACCCTCTTCCCGCGGGAGCGCACCGTCCTGGGACGTTCACCAACCTGGGACCCTCCACACACCGTGGAAGCATTTTCCTCTCTTGCCTTCCTCCTCCTCCGGTTGGCTGTCCTTTCTCAGACTCCTTTCTGCTTCTTTTAGGTCCCTTGCCCTTCCCCTGACCTTGAAATACCACGCTGCCCTGTGGTCTTCGGGCACTTTCTCCTCTCCAGTTATCAGCACACCCTGAGGGGGCTCGCTTAGGCCCCCCACCTTAAATTCCTTCTTACACTAGTTTATATTTTTAACCCAGGCAGAGCCACAGACCCAGCTGTCTGCTCGGTCTCTCGGTGTGGCCGTGTCACAGGCTCTCAGCACCTGCGCGGGGTCCAGCCTGTCCCTCCCGCCTCTTCTCTGCGGGAGGTAGCGGCCACAGATCCTTCGGGTGCCCGGACCTTGATCCCCGACGCCACCTTTTCTCAGAGCACAGGCAGCCCCACCGGTGCTTGTGCTGGCTCTGGCTTCAGGTGCTTCCAGGACTTGGCCGCTGCCGGGGCTCCGGGGACTCCTTCCTTCACGCAGCTTCCCCCTCCTTGCGGCTTCCGCCCTCGTCCTCCTTCTCTGTTCTGGACTTAAAATCCTCGGCTCGCCATTTATCTTGCCCAGAACACAGTTCAGAGCCCTCGCCGCGGTCCCCGTAGACCGGCTGCCCCTTCCTGCTCCGCCCTCGCCCTCCGAGGCCCCAGCCCGCCCCAGGCCCCCGCCCCGTCTCCACTGCGCGCTCCTCCTCCTGCCGGAGCCCTCTTCTCCGACTCTGCGGGCTGGCTTCTCCACGCCTCCAGGTCTTTGCTGGAGTGTCACTTCCCCAGCGAGGCCTTCCTCAGCCCCCTAGTGAAAATCACAGCCTCTTCCTCCAGCGCCCCCTCTCCTGCTTTGGCGCTCGTGCTCCCTGAGCTGGTGTGTCCGCTTTACCTGTCTGACCGTGATCTGTCTCTCCAAGGAGAAGGTGTGCTCTGTGAGTGCAGCGATGCACCGCTGGCTGGTTTACTTGTGTTGTTTCCGACAGGTGGCATGTCATTCACTGAACGTGGGATGGATGGATGGATGGATGGATGGTTGGTTGGTTGGTTGGTTGGAGTGAAAGACAGTTAAGGCTGTAATACATCCTGCTGGGCGCTCTGAAGGAGGCAGGTCCTGAGATGGAGACCAAGGTGGAGGGAGTGAGATGTTCAGAGCCAGCCTCTGGGGAGCGGAAAGGCTCCTCGGGTGCCACCTGCCCTAATTACACTGGGAACATGGTCCTGTAGCCGAGTGTGGGGGCCGGGGGATAGAAGAAAAAGAAGGGGGGAAGAGGTGGTTTGCTGCGCTTTGTTGGAAATGAGGATTTTTTAGTGTCTAGACTTTTAATATATTTTAATTAATTCTGGATTTGGTTAGAGAAGCGAAGAAATTCCCAGTTCTGCTCTAAGGTCACTGTCACCATGTGAACAGCTTTGACTTTACAAATACGTTTGTGTCCACAGCAGTGCATAAGGGTAAGGTTTTGTAGCCGGACAGGAGGCCACCCAGTACCCAGAGATGGCTTAATTTAGCAAACAGTGGTTTCTGTCCCAGCAGTGAACCTGCTGAGTTCTTAGGCAGCCATCAGGCAGACTGCAAATGCAGCCGATGGGTCTGCGTTTGCAGCGTGTTGAACTTGGGGGTGGGCTTGCGGATAAAACTAGACTCTCTCAGTGCCGTATTATAGAACAGTCTCAGCTCAGCTGTCAGGTTATCATTCTTCCCACTCGTCTCATCTTCTAAAGTCCACCCTAGGTCGAGCCCAACCTTTCTCTCTGTTCACCTGGCCCTCCTCACTGCACTTTGCCCGAAGCCTGAAGAAATAAGGCCCCGGGTGTGTTCAGGGCAGGGCTGATGCTGCGTGCAACTCAGAGTCCTCACAGACCCTGGGACCACCTGAGTCCATGCACCCCACTAAAGGCTTATTAAAAAGATGAAAAATGGGATTTTATAGTGAAAAAAGTAAAGGAATTTGGGTTATTAAGCTTTAAGAAGAGAAGAATAAGGAAGAGTGGAGTTAATCGTTCACGTGTCTGAAGACCGTTATCACAGGAAGCAGCCAGTTCGTGGTTCTCCTTGGCCAGCTAAGAAGCCGGACACCAAAATGCTGTTTTCTGGTCCTAGGAACGAACTTTCTAATCAGAAAGTGATTTATGCTTGACTCATCTCTTGAGAGGACGTAGGCGTACTATTTCAGAAGTCTTTTAAAGAGCATTTAGAGCGATTTGCTTTGAATCAGTTCTGAACACCTGCTGTATAAGTTGGGGGCTACATCAAAGCTCATGATTTTTTAACCATAGTTCTAACAGGGAATCACCTGATCTGTTCAGATTAGGTTTTTCTTTAAGTTTTTTTGTTTGTGTATGTGTTTTTAGGGCCGTACCTGCGGCGTATTTTTAAGGTTGGGTGTTGGGGAGCTGTGCTGCCGGCACGTGCTCTCGGACCAGCCTGCCTCCTGTACCCTAACTGCCTCCCGCTGCCGCTGCTTGGAGCTAACTTGCTGGACTGTTTGAAACAGTTGTCAATAGCAGAATTGTCCCAGTCAGTGTTCCTGGTAGCATCCAGGAAGCCATGAACAGGGTACGGGGAACAATGTGACGAGCCAGTTGCTATGGCAACCGTTAACGCAGGGGACATGGGGTCCAAGAGGTGTTTCATTCCTAAGGCTTACAGTTGGGCAGCAGTCTGCCAGCCATGATTCATAAGGCAAAGTACGAATAAGACAGAGAAGTCCAGTGAAACGTATGTCGCTTCTGGTGAAGGAATTTCATCTTAGCAGCAGGAATCAGCAGCATTATTACCTCCTTTGCCCAGTTTGATGGACTGCCCTTCAGCTGTATCAGTACACCTACATGGGACTCAAAATAAACATTTCAGTTTGAGCGCACTCTAAACATGTTCTGTTTCAGTGTGCTTTAATAAAAATAGGTTTGTGTAGATGGCCTTGATTTCTTGTTTACTTCCCAATGAAAATGCCAGTTATTGAAAATAGGAATTTTTAAAAAGCCATTTGAATGTAAAAACACCTCTTATTATGCTTTTGACTTCAGATAGGAGAATGGTTTTTACACAATATCTTTGTCGGGAAAACCCTATAAAGGCCTTGAGAAAATTATAAGGCATTCAGATTTTTAACCACCAGCTGAAGTTGTAGAGCTTGGTATACGGATGTGTTTTATTAATTCGGGGAGTGAGGAGGGTGGCACTGATTTTATTCTTGTGGTTTTACATAAATATTACTGTTTCTGGAATGGTTAAAACATTAAGGGATATTAACTAAAGGGTTCCAATTGGTGATTTTTCCCTGCTATTTTAATAGTATTTTGCTATATAACAAACCATCTCTTAATATACTTAAACTGGTTTATAACTTACTATGTAGCTACTTACCTTTGAAAATGCCATAGTTAAAACTTGGATAGATTTTAAAAATAACCAATTTCATTCAATAAAAAAACAGTACATGGAGTTGTGCTGATTTTGTTTCGCAGGTGGATGTTCAGGTAAGATCAATGTTTCTGTTTAAGACTGAACTCATGTATTTAGACTCACTTGCTTGGACAGGCTGTTTGGTTTGCTGTAATATTGTATCGTGTGCATGAATCATAAGCAGAACTTCTGAAATAAGTTACTTGCATATTTAAAAATTAGTATGTATTTTTAGAACTACTTGTATCTATGTTGAATTTTATTTCTAATTACAAGGTTAATATATATTTTTCTAAATTGAGCGACTACTTGAGCTATGTTTAATAAACCATTATGAAGTTGAACCTTGCTGCTGATAATTATTAAAGTAGTTTTAACTTTAGATTGAACCAAAGTAAACCAAAAGATAAATTACGACTTTAAAATCATGGCTGGGAATTGGAAGATCACATTAAAAAAAAAAAAGTTCCTAAACTGTCACCCAGCATCTCCTCTATGACAATACCCAGTAGACGCTCAATAAATGATGGTGAAGTGTGGTTATGATGAAAGCCATAAGAAACAGTATTAGACTGACGAATAACAGAAACCTGTCATGTTTGCTCAGCAAGTTAATTTTAAAATCATTATAGATATAGGTTTTCTTGATCTATTTTTCACCTTTATCATTAAATCTCAACCTTCACTTTGTTTTGAGGGACCCAAGTGAAGGCGAAGCCAGTGGCAGAGCCGACACCCCCAGGTGAGGAGCCGCTGTGCATATGCTTGGCTGCTGGGCCCCTGTGTGAAGACGAACCTTTGAAATACTTTCAGCACTTACTAAACATGGATAGAACTAATACCTAGCTAGTATGTGGATGTAGAAGCCTTACGCTGGTATGGATTTTCCTGATGTTGCCTAGCACTTACTAAGTGAATTAAGTCTGTGTTTTCTAAACAGGATTTTGAATTGTATGCTTTTAGACTTTCTGTCTATATATCAAATATGTCTTAGCAGAAGAATTACTAGATTAAAATGTCCTGGTCTAAGAGCGTTCCTGTTGTGGAACAGCAGAAACGATCCAGCTAGTATCCATGCGGCCGCAGGTTCGATCCCTGGCCTCGCTCAGTGAGTCGGGGATCCGGTGTTGCCGTGTGCTGTGGTGTAGGTCGCTGATGCGGCTCGGATCTGGCGTTGCTGTGGCTGTGGTGTAGGCCTGCAGGTGTGGCACTGATTTGACCCCTAGCCTGGAAATGTCTGAGGATGTGGCCCTTAAAAGGCAAAAAAAAAAAAAAGCAGTGGTCCTTTTCTCACTAAGACAATGTAAATCAAATTAGTCTTAGTTAAATAACACAGAATATGGAGGTAACCAAATATATAGGAAGATGTGATATTAAGAATATATTTTAGGTGACTTCAGTGGGGGACCACATTTCCTAATTCTCACCCCAGTGTACTTTATGATTTTTTGACATTTAGTACCACTTGCGTATTTGTTTTGATGATGGATCTCCAACCTGAGCACAGTGGAATCAGGTGTGGGGGCTTGATAAAGCAGGTGGTTGGGCCCCACCTCCAGGGTTTTTGATTGGAGGTGGGGGGTGGAGTCGCTGATGCCACTGATCTGGGGTAATTTAAGAAATTAAATTTATAAATGAGAAATTTGAGAAACGAAGGCATTCAGTTATTTTGAGTATACATCAGCATTACGGGCTCCAGTTACATCTCAGAACCTTGACAAGCAGTTCCTCGATAGGACAGAGGTCTGGCTTCATTCAGGAATTATATCTGACCAGCTGAACACAAGCCTCAATTGAATTTCTTCTTTTTAAAATTATTTGAAATATTGGGAGTTCCTGATGTGGCTCAGTGGGTTAAGAACCCAGCTAGTGTCCATGAGGATACAGGTTCTATCCCTGGTGTTGCTCGGTGGGTTAAGGATCTGGCGTTGCCATGAGCTGTGGTGTAGGTCGCAGATGCAGCTCGGGTCCGGCATTGCTGTGGCTGTGGCAGAGGCCGGCGGTTGTAGCTCCATTTCGACCCCTAGCCTGGGAACCCCCATATGCCGCAGGTGCAGCCCTGAGAAATAAAATTATTTGAAATATAAAACACAGTGGGCTTTGGGAAAGCTTTATGGAGCATTCCTGTAGTCTCTTTTCTTTAAGCTGTGGTATGTGTAAGTCTAGTCCTAATAGTCAAGATGTTTCGTCCCAAGCTCATCCCGGAGTCACCACAGCAGGAAGCCCAAGGGAGGCGGGACGAGAACTTTTAACTTCCTCCTGCCTGTTAGGTAAACATGTAGGCCTTTTGTTCATTTTAGCCCCTCTCTCACTTATCCCTCACTCTTGAGCCCCCTTCTTGCATCTCATCCTCTCTTTCTGCTTGATTTTGCCTTGAGACATTCAGTAGCAAAATCTGAAGTGCCAACTGGTGTTGGCAAGTCACCTGCATGCATTGTTGATTTTTTTTCTTTTTTCTTTTTTTTTTTTGCTTTTGAACAAACTTATTAAATACCTACTAACTATAAGGTACTGGCTGGCACCGAAGCCTCATAACAACCAAGAGAAAAGCATCCATTTTATAGGTGCAGAGGCAGTAAGGAGCGTAGTGGGACCCGGCCAGTTCTAGTGAGGTTCTGTCATTTCAGAGAGGTGGTGGTGTGACGGTGAGTAGTGCCGGCTTCGAGCCGGACCGCGGGGTGTGAGCGGT
Source organism: Catagonus wagneri (assembly GCA_004024745.2). Taxonomy (NCBI): domain Eukaryota; kingdom Metazoa; phylum Chordata; class Mammalia; order Artiodactyla; family Tayassuidae; genus Catagonus; species Catagonus wagneri. Next base: position 12,650,064 of record PVHT020000061.1, read on the forward strand.
GTCATACTACTTGCTGTACGACTTTTAAGACGGTTGCCTGAACTCCTCATGCCTGCGGTCCTTCATCCTGGCTGCCTCCTAGGGTTGCTGTGAGGGTAAACGAGGAAATAACGTACATTAGGCACTGAGAGCAGCTCCTAGAACCCAGTGAGTACCCTGTAAACATTGGCTGCCCCTCTTGGTGTCAGCATTTCTAGGCACTTTCTCCAGTTCATGTCACCAGTGGTGATGCCGTTGAGATACGCGTGGGGGGGTGTCTCATCTGTGCATGTTGTCTTCTGGGCACCAGGTTTCCTTGGTGGGATGGAAGGAAAACTAGACTTGGGATAAAACACCTGATTTCTAGTCTCCACTTTTCAATTCATTAGCTCTGTGACCTCAGAAAAGTAATTTAAGTTTCCTAGCCATCAGTTCTGCTTTTAAAGTGAGTGTTAGAGGAGTTCCCATTGTGGCTCAGTGGGTTATGAACCCAATTAATATCCATGAGGATGCAGGTTTGATCCCTGGCCTTGTTCAGTGGGTTAAGAGTTAGGGCATTGCCATGAGCTGTTTATAGGTCGCAGACACAGCTCGGATACCATGTTGCTGAGCTGTGAGGTAGGCCAGCAGCTATAACTCCAGTTCTACCCCTAGCCTGGGAACTTTCATATGCTGTGGATGTGGCCCTAAAAAGAAAAACAAAATGAGTGTTCAATCAAATGATCTTGTGGGTGCCTTCACGCCCTGGCAGGCTGATTCCATGGCTTGTCTTGTACCTGTGGTCCTGGTGAACGACCCTGGCCGGACCTGCACACCCAGAGGCCTGCAGTGCTGAGACTCAGGCCCAGTGAGCAGAAAGAGGAGAACAGAGAAGACACTGAAGTACATACCCTCCATGCCTACGTAGTAGCATCTTTGGAAACAGATTTTCTCTGCTTACTCCTTTCCTGATTGTTCCCAGACTTGCATAGTTGGCAAAGCTTTGTCAGCGCAAATATTTAGGAATGAGGAGGAAAACATACATATGAAAGTGTACATAAAAATCTACGTATATAGGAGTTCCCATCGTGGCTCAGTGGTTAACGAACCCAACTAGTATCCATGAGGACGCAGGTTCGATCCCTGGCCTCGCTCAGTGGGTTAAGGATCCGGTGCTGCTGTGAGCTGTGGTGTAGATCGCAGACACGACTCGGATCCTGTGTTGCTGTGGCTGTGGCGTAGGCTGGCAGCTGTAGCTCCGATTGAACCCCTAGCCTGGGAGCCTCCGTATGCCGTAAGTGCGGCCCTGAAAAGCCAAAAAAAAAAAAAGTATGCATATAAATGTAAACATGACTGTATATGCATTATGATAACATTGATGTTAAGTATATATATATAGAATATAGAGCAGAATATAAACTTCTTTCGAAGTATATCACATCTTGATCGTTGTACAAGTATACATATAATAAAAATTCATTGAATGATTTAAAAAATTTAAAAAAATCAAAGTATATCACTTCTTTAAATCACATATAAGTGAGATGGATTAACAAGTTAAAATTGTAACATCTGTATTTGGGTAATTGCTCAACAAACTTAATTACAAGTTCTTAATCATTAATAATTATTGATTTTAAACTCTTTGATTATTTGAAGTAGGTTTTCTGGTTCTGTATTATTTATGGGGAGACCTACAGTAAGGAAAATCCAATAAGGTTGATTGATTTCACAAATACACGTTAATAATCTACTTTCTGCCTAGCACAGTTCTAGATGCCCGAGAGGTATCAGTGAACAAAACAGACAAAGCTCCTTGCCCTCTTGAAATTTCCAACCGAGTGGCAGAGGCAGACAATAAGTGATAAACACAGTAGAGAAGTGGGTTACACGGTGCGTAAGCATGTGGTTAGTGCTGTAGAGGGAAAATAGAGCAAGATGAGGAGGTCGGCCATGCCCTGTCCAACGTGGAATTGGGTGCAGTAGGAATTAGATGGAGTAGTTTGTTGTTTGTTTGTTTGTTTGTTTTTTGTCTTTGTCCTTTTATGGCTGCACCCACGGCATATGGAGGTTCCCAGGCTAAGGGTCGAATCAGAGCTGTAGCCGCCGGCCTACATCAGAGACACAGCAACGCCAGATCCGAGCCGCATCTGCGACCTACACCACAGCTCACGGCAATGCCGGATCCTTAACCCACTGAGCGAGGCCAGGGATCGAACCCTCCACCTCATGGTTCCTAGTCGGATTCGTTAACCACTGAGCCACGACGGGAACTCCGTGGGTGGAGTAGTTTGGAATTGAGTGGGGTAGGAATTGGACGGGGTAGGTTGGAGTTGGGCGCGGTAGGGTAGTTGGGGTAGACCACGAGGAGAAAGTGAGCTAAAATTTGCAAGAAGGGACTTAGTCATGCAGCCGTCTGAGGGAAAAACATTCGGGGCGGAGGCAGCAGTCTGTGTTAAAGTCTTAAGGCAAAGAAGATACCCCATATGTTCAAAGAAATGTACGGAGGCTAGTGTGTCTTGGTGGGAATGAGCGAGGAGAAAATAATAGGAGCTCCTGAGGGGCTGGGAGGGGAGTTGGAGGTCATGAGGAGCCCGGAGCCCTGTAGACAATTTCCAGTATGTCTTTAGCAAAATGTTGACATCATTAGAAGCGCTGATGTCTACACTGCTGTGTGTGGCATGGCCCAATGTCTCTACCCCAATGCAGTACAAAATTCTTTCCCACTTTTTCAGGTACAGCTAATCCCTTGTAGCCATTACCATTCTCCTTGTCCCTGTACTTCCCCTACCCAAAAAAGATAGAAAAAGAAAATTTTCTTTATATTTTGAAAATGTGCATGGATAAGTGGAGTGCTAGTGATCTCCATTTTGTATAAATGTACAGAAAATGGAGGATCTGCATTTTTAAACTTAGAGAAATATGAAGGAAAAGTATTCTTCACTTTCAGATGCAAACTTAATTCCTGCAAACAAATATATTTAAGAAAATATGGGGAGTTCCCATTGTGGCTCAGTGGTAATGAACCCAGCCAGTATCATTGAGGACACGGGTCCAATCCCTGGCCCCGCTCAGTGGGTTAAGGGTCCCGTGTCGCTGTAGCTGCGATGTAGGCCAGTAGCTGCAGCTCTGATTCATCCCCTGGCCTGGAAGCTTCCAGATGCTATGGGTGTGGCCCTGAAAAGACCCCACCCCCCCAAAAAAAATGAAAGCAAGAAAGAACATAGGCTCTTGTAAATCAAAGATATTAGTAAAAGTCAAAACAGATAGCCTCCCGGGGTCCGATTTTTGTTAACAGTGAGATGTCACAAATCTTCATATCTACTTGAAGGTTGTTGCAAATTGGGGAGCTTTATTAGGCACTCGGTTACGAGCGCTTAGCTCTTATGTGCGTTTTGACTTCTTTGCTGAGCGGAATTGCTGTTTTCCTTCTCCCTCTGCCCTCTCACTCCAGAAGTACGACAGGGGAACCAAAGGAAAGAGACAAGGAGGAGGGCAAGGATCCCAAGCCGCGGTCTTTGCGGTTCACGTGGAGCATGAAGACGACCAGTTCCATGGACCCCAATGACATGATGCGAGAAATCCGCAAAGTGTTAGATGCCAACAACTGTGATTACGAACAGAAGGAGAGGTTTCTGCTTTTCTGCGTCCACGGCGACGCCAGGCAGGACAGCCTCGTGCAGTGGGAGATGGAGGTCTGCAAGTTGCCACGCCTGTCCCTCAACGGCGTTCGCTTCAAGCGAATATCCGGGACATCTATTGCCTTTAAGAACATTGCATCCAAAATAGCCAATGAGCTTAAGCTGTAGAGCAACTCCGACTTAGAGAATCAGGGAAGACGCGTCCGTAGGAGGTCCAGTTTTTGAATGTACTGGTAAAGCCCAGCGTGGTTGGCCCGTGGCTCTGTCCCCGTGTAGAATGTGCCCTTATCGCAATAAGGTTATACATAGTCATGAACTGTAAAATTAAAGTCCGTATGAACTATAATAAATATCTGTAGCTAAAAAAGTAGGTTCACATGTACAGGTGAGTATATTGTGTATTTCTGTTCATTTTCTGTTTATAGAAAATGTATAATAAAACAGATGACTGCTTACAGACTCGTACAGTTGTCTAGATTTCTGCACGTAAATGTTATGTTTGACGCTTTTGAGTTGAAAGTGCTCTTCCTGTTATTTCCATCCTGGTGGGTTTTTGAAATTCTTACCTCCATCGCGCAATTTTGAAAATTGTGTCCAGAATTAAAAGTGAACAGAAATAGTCTTTACAATTGTAGCATGGACTTTTAAAAAATTATTTTTAAATCATATTTAAATTTAAACCAGAAGCTGATAATTAGATCAGCTTTATGGCACACAGAAATTGTTCCTGCTTATCTTTTTGCTCTCGTCCTTGTTATCAGACAAGGTTTCCTTGAGAAGGTACAGTGTTTACAGTGTTGGCACTTAGAGTTTTTAAAATAAAGTACATGAAAATAATAGTAGCTTGGCCTCGAGCCAACTGAGAAGTACTAGGGAAGAAGTTAAGCCTGCATCAAGTTTCTTTTGAATTTTAAAGGGTTTTCTGGCCCGCTGCCAATTGTAGCCGCGAAATTAAAAAGAATCAGTACTTCATCTGGCAACAATAATGTAACCTGTCGCTTAGGAAGTTGCTGCCCTTCCAAATCCCACAACCTTAACTGCGGACGTACAGTAATAGTGGGACAGCTTCGTAGCGTAGACTCGTCTTTACAGTGTACATCAGCGCATCAGTTAAGAAATAATGCCACCTCAGGAATTAACTGGCATTGGGGACGTTTGCCTCATGCTCTTCCCAGCCTCTGTCCGCCCCGACACAGTAATAGCTGTCATTACTTAAGAGACTTCTGAGCAAAACATGCTATTTATAGTGGCGTAGTGTTGATTTATGCTTACGTGGTTGTTCAGTTGGTTCCCACTGTAACCTGTTTGTTTTCAATATTTTGCCACATTTCTTGTATTTATTCCACATCGTTATGCCTCTAATTAATGTGCAGCTTTGTAACTGAGCATTTGCCTCCTTTTCTTTCATAATCAGTGATTACACATGTGTAAAGCCACTAGTAAAGGTACCTTTGAATATTTGTTATTTTATACTGAATTAGCCTTGGAGGTTGACTGTGCAATGTTATTTAATGTTGTAATTAGTGTCATATCAGCATATGGGCCCCCATCTGCACACACTCCTGAGAAAGAGAAGGTGTGCTCAAATTTTACCAGTTTAAAGAAGCATAAAGCTGTGATAAACACTGTAACTCCAGCCCACGTGAGAAAGCGCCCCGCGGAGGTGACCTGCCGTCCCCCGACAGCTTCCGCACGTGGGTCATCTGTGCTGTGCTGCGACGTGGCTTTTCTTCTGTAACAGTTTCATGCTAAGATGAAGTGTGTTTTTGCCTTAGCAAAGGATGGTGTTGGAAAAAAGCAACCGTGTGGCCCCCTTTTTAACCTAGTGTTCGTTCCAAAAAAGTTGATGCCAGTCTCTCTTCACGCTCACTGGTGCACACTGACATTTTACTTGAACAGTTCTCATAATAAAGCACTTGTCTTTCGCTCTTTATCAGAATGTGAATTACCTGTTTTCTAGTACACAAGTGTTCTGTACGGGGAGTCCATTTCGTGTGTTCTCAAGTTAGTTGGCAGGAGGGTGAAGCTGTGTAGGTTTTTCAAGATGTCCTTATGACCAGAAAATTGAATCCTTTGTTATTGAAATTCCTAGCAGTTGAAACACTCATTTTTAAAAATGGACATGCCTTTTCCAGGGAGGAACGGGTGTTTTTCTACATTTTCTCACTCTGGTTAACTCTTCTGGGTTTGTGGCAAGGCATATTACGTCACTATTTTTTATGAACTAAAAATGCAATCTTAATATTCACTTTAGATTTTTCCCATTTTATATGGCAACATAACTTTTCTTTGAAGATGTGGAGGATTTTTAAGGATGTTTGCATAAATAAATACCAGTTTATGTTCACTGGCTATGTGATATCAGGATTTCCTTTGTTTCTGTTTAACTTTTATTTGATACAACATCCCTAATATTAAATTATTTTGTGGAGACTGGGGCACAGTTTTAATTTGATAAATAAAAATGTGATAAATAATAAGATGAAATACACTCCGGGATCTTGACTCAATAATATACGCTAATGTAGGACTTGACTTAAAAGCCCAGAAGAACTTACTGGGAAGTGATTTTCACCCAGCATACCACTTCACAGTGTGGGCAGCAATGACTGAGACACCAGTTTACTATAAATAAGTGATTTGCTGCATGTGTAAATTAATCGGGATCTCTGCTGAACTCTCTGTTGAGGTACCTACTGTGTCTTAAGACATGTAAAGGAATTGTAAAAGGGGGGGTCTTGCTTCTCCAAGGTTTTGGTCCGTTTGGGAAGACAAAAAATAAACACGTGTGAGACCAAAAAAAAATAAAACACCAAAATAAAGAGGAAATATTCAAGCACAAACAATAGATGCTATACGAATTCTGAGAAGGCTCAGTTCCGAATGCACACGAGAAGGGAAGGTCTTTTGAAAGATTCCAGGATGGTTAAGATTTAAGAGGCAGAACGGAAGGAACATTGGAGAAAAGCCTGGAGCTCAGTGAAGCTGTGAGACCTGTTAGAAATGAGCCTTCTATAGCAGAGAGTGACAGGGCTCACCTAAACTGATGGATAGGAGATTATGTAGAGCATTGATTAGTGGGCTCAGCTTGGATTTGATCTGTGGTGGTGGGGGGCGCCAATTAGGGCTTTTTAAGGAACTATCTATAATCAATTGGCTGTAAAAGAAGAGCAATTCATTAAATTAGCAATTTTTTCAGGTGCCAAAATACATCAGATTCTATGTGCTGGGGAAACAGCAGTTTAAAAAAAAATCTGTATCGACTAGAAATTTGTGAGATGAGTAAAGGCTAGATAGAGCCAAGAAGATTTTTTTCAGAGGCTATTAGCAATAAATATGTGTGAGACAGTCAAGATAGATGTGCTTAACACAGGACTGAAAGAGGGGTGTGTTTGGGAGGCGTTGCAAAAGATGGATCAACAGCATAACACGAGTGGGGTGTGGACTTTCAAAAGGTCGGGTGAGTGGCAGGGAGAGCTTCCTGGCAAGTGGTTCAAGTTTTCAGCTTGCATGGGACGCCTTCCATTCTCCTCTAACATGGACAACAAGTTCTGGAGCTGATGGAGTTATTCTTCCACCTAATACGAGAGAAAAACACAGATAATGAAACAACAGATTCATACAATGCTTTCATTTTGATGAAATATTTTCAAGTCTGTGTGTGTATCAGTCAGTGAAGAACAGACCTTCCCTAAGAAGAAACCGATGAAACGAACCCAGCTGTGTGGCTGGAGAGAACTTCTGGGCTGTGGCGCAGAGGGGGAACCCAGTGGAACCTGGTGGACACTCATGACAGAGTCAGAGCTGAGAGAGACCAGGGAGACTGAGACAGCTCAGGTTTGGAGGGAAGAGAGCTGTACCAAAAAAGAGAGTTGTAGAGATCGGTATATGTGTGTGAGAAAACGCCATGAGGCCAAAGAACCACCTGGAAGTGTTAGAGGAAGCAATCATCAAACCTCAAGGAGAAGCGGTGACTGTTTCAACCAGCCGTCGTGAAAAACCTCCTAATTCCTGGGTTGCAATCCATTCCTTGGCTCTGTGACTCACACTCGAAAAGGAACCCAAGTCCCAGCCACTCCTGAGGAGCAAAGAGTTTGAACCTCACATCCAGCACCCTAACTTTTGAGACCCAAAACCAGAAAATGCCTAAAAGAAAACATGGGCCTCCAACTCCTTGACTTTTGTCTTGACAGTGATTTTTTTTAGATTTGACACCAAAAGCAAAAACAAAAATAAACATGTGGGTTTACTACGTCAAACCAAAAGGCTTCTAGACAAGCAAAGGAAACAAAAGGAAAAGGCAATCTATAGATGTGGAGAAAATATTTACAAACCATAGATCTGATAGAGTTAATATGCAAAATGGTATATAAAGAACTTGTACTACTCAATAGCAAAAGGTTAATTTAAAAACCCAATGCAAAAATGGGCAGAGGATCTGAATAGATATTTTTCCAAGGAAGCCATACAAATGGGCAGAAAGTACATGAAAGGGTTCTGGATGTGATGAACCATCAGGAAACTGCAAATCCAAACCACAGCGAGATGCCACCTAACATGCATTAGAATGGCTTGTCCCCAAAAGATGACAACAAATGCTGGCGATGGTGTGGAGAAAAGAGAACCCTTGTGCACTGCTGGTGGGCATGTAAATTGGTGCGGCCAATGGAAGTTCCTCAAAAAAAATTTAAAACTAGAGCTATCCTATGGCCTAGGAATTTCACTTCTCAGTATTTATCTAAAGGAAATGAAAACACTAACTCAAAAATATATCTGCACCCTCATTTTCATTGGAACATTATTCATAAGGGCCCAGACATGGGAACGACTTAAGAATACATAGATGGATGAGTGGATAAAGGAATTGTGATGCCGGAGGGTGACTGAGGTGGTGGAATGAGGAGACCCCGAGCTCCTGTCCGAGACGCACCGCAACCACAACCACTCACATGCAGCCATCGAGGACAACCTGGAGGCGAGCCGGAAGGATTTCCCACGACCGAAGCTCTGGGAAAGGATCTGCAGTGAGATGGGGGTGGGGGGGGCAGAAATGCAGCAGTCAAGCCCCACGCCCCTAAGAAGGCCACCCACAAACAGGAGGATCACAACCCGGAGGTTCTGGATCACAATAAACCTCACTGACAGGTGACTCCAAATGTGTAAGCTTTTGGGTGACTTTGCATCTTAAATTGGCTTTTCTCCTCCCTTCAGAGTGGACGGATTTGGGGAAAGAACACCAGGCACCTACTAAGAAACCTTATGCTGGTGATTCTTCCCCAATGTCATTTGATGTCACCAGCATCGCAGTGCTCTCTGGGAGTTCCCGTGGTGGCTCAGCAGTTAACGAACCGACTAGCATCCATGAGGACGCGGGTTTGATCCCTAACCTTGCTCAGCAGGTTAAGGATCCAGCTTTGCCTTGAACCATTGGTGTAGGTCGCAGATGCGGCTCGGATCTGGGGTGGTTGTGGTATATAGGCTGACGGCGGCAGCTCCGATCTAACCCCTAGCCCAGAAACTTCCATATGCCACAGATGCAGCAGTACAAAGGGGGAAAAAATGTGTTTTCTCTTTTAAAAGACAGTCCCCCTTTTCACTTTTCCAGCAGCTTTCTTTCAGCTATTCTCTCCATCAAACGGAAAATGCAGTCTTACTATTATTATTACGGGTGAACAAACCCAAGCACTTTTGCTTCAGAACAAGTACAAAATGGGATCTAAAACTTGTTTAGATCATGTTTTCTTTAAACTGCTTCTTTTAAAAGTATGATCCTTTTTGTTAAAGGGATGTTACTTGACTGTGGAAAGAAATGTACCCATGAAATGAAACCACGTGGAGCTCTTCAAACATGCCTGACTTTTTTTTTTATTATTTTTTTCCATTATACCCAGCTGTACAGCGTGGTGACAGGGTTACACATACATATATGGATTCATCACAATATGCCTGGCTCTTTGTAAAACCCTAATAAATGTCAGACGCAAAAAAAATTTACTGTTATTATTTTTCTAATTCGTTGCCAGTGTTTCTCAGCTTGCTGTTTGTCTTTTCTTTCTTATGCTGCCTTCTGAATTATTGGTCTTTCCGTTATAATTTCTTTCATCACTCTTAACCGTAAAAAGTCTTCTCCAATCCAGAGATTTAATAAATGTTTATTTGCTTGTAGTTATAAAAAAGAAATGAATTCAGACTGAGAAACTGGTTCAGATTTTCAAACTCTTTGTATACGTTGCGTTCCCAGAATATCCCAAACAGATGTGGCCCGAGACACCGTTTTATTCACACCCTCGTTTCTCTGATGAGGCAACGGAGTTCAAAGTTACTGTAAGTGACTTCATCCAAGGTCTGGCCTGGGAAGGTTTTGCATCCCGGTCTCTGCTTCTAGCGCTTTCCTACCTCTTTGCCAACAATGTCCCTTTTTACATTTTTCTTTGTGGATCTAAACTGAGTTGCACTTGAGTAATTATGCACTTGTCAATCAGAGATTCGAGTCAGGGTGAGCCCTGCTACCATGGTGAACCGGTATAATCCCAGCCCAAAGGATGGCGATGCCGGGTCATTTCTTGGAAAGTTTCTGACACTTTAAAATTGTTGCTAGTTCTAGTTATGACCAGTGAGAACCACTAGAGGTCAGAGAAAAACCCCATCTGGGATGCAGCGCTTGTGCCTGCCACTCACAGCAGCTGGAAGCACACGGACCCACCTGTGCAGCAGACGCCCCATTGCCTCTGAAAAATGCCTGGCCTCGTGGCCCACATTCCTAGATTTGCCGCTGGCACGCTTATTTCTTTCCACCCGTGGAGTTGAGGATAAGATCCTCTGCTGCTTCACTTGCACTTGGCACTTTTTTGATTCGCTCAGGTTGTTTAAATGTCTTTCTGGCTAGAGTCATCTTAATTTCATTCCATCGGATTCCTCATATCAAAATTTAACACTTTCAGGAGTTCCCGCCATGGCTCAGCAGGTTAAGGACCCGATGTTGTCTCTGTGAGAATGTGGGTTCAATCCCTGGCCTCACTCAGTGGATTAAAGGACTCAGCGTTGCTGCAAAGCTGTGGCGTAAGTTGTAAAGTGGCTTGGATCTGGCATTGCTGTGGCTGTGGTGTAGCCGGCAACTGCAGCTCCAACTGCACCCCTAGCCTGGGAACTTCCATATGCGGCAGGTGTGGCTGTAAAAAGAGAAAAAAAAAAAATGTAATGCTTTCATAAATTTTCTGGAACTTACGGGAATTCTGCCTTCTTTTCATATTGTGTGAGTCTCACAGGGCCCAAAACCAAGAGATGATAAAATAACATCAAAACAACTCCTCATAGGAGTTCCCACTGTGGCTCAGCAGAAACGAATCTGACCAGCATCCATGAGGATGAAGGTTCGATCCCTGGCCTCAGTGGGTTAAGGATCCGGTGTTGCCGGGAGCTGTGGTGTAGCTCGCAGACACAGCTCGGATCCTGCATTGCTGTGGCTGTGGTGTAGGCCCGCAGCTACAGCTACAATTTGACCCCTAGCCTGGGAACCTCCATATGCTGTGGGTGCAGCCCTAAAAAGACAAAAAACAACCTACTCATAGTCTTTTATAACCATGTTCTTTTTATACAGTACATATTTTTCCCTTAGAATACTGTGATGAGCCCATGTCTTTTTGTTGACTCAATTTCTTTCCATTTCTTGTGGTCATTAGTTTTGGGGGGGGGGGTGTCGACTGAAATGTGACAGTAGCTAAAGCCATCCTTTAAGTGACCGTGTGGCTGAAATGCACAGTGATGTCTTTGCTTTCTAGTAACAAGATATCTCAGGCCCATCATACACCTTCCCACCCCCGACACGCAATCAGCCAATTTCCTAAGCCCTGTTTCCTTTCAGTGGAAATTGATGTAAAAGAACAAACTGTGAGCACTTGAAGTGTTTAGACTTTGTGCTGCTAGGACGATGGGACCTTTGGCCATTTCAGTGGACAGAGATAGACAAAAATATCTGTCTATCCATCCATCCATCCATCCATCCACTCACATATGTAATAAGTTCATAGCCATTTTCAATTAAGTCCTAATATTACTTCACAACCATAATGTTTAAATCCTTAATTTTGTATTCAAACTGTAATTACGCCTTCTTTTATCATAGATGGCTCATATAACTGTCACTCTGAAGCTCTTGATTTATAGCAAAGCTAACAGAATTACTGATTTATTTTACTTGCCAGTAAAAGAAAAAGATCCGAAATAGTGATACTAGTATTAAAAGTAATCATTAAACTGCTCAATGAAATTCAGCTTTGTGTTTGTACTTGCTTTTGCCTTTGGAGAGCACCAAAGGCTAGAGAGTAAAACTCCTTTGGTCTAGAGCGCGCTGAAATGACCCCTCACTCTGCGGGTCAGCAGTGTTCTGTCCAAATGTGCTCCTGTTCATTTTTCAGTTTGAAGGATCAGCATTTGACGGCAGCGAGTTCTTAATGTTTTAGTTTCTGCTTTCTACTTTGGGCTGTATTCAGCCACCGCAGAAGAAGAAGCTGGTTTTGCTACTTCGTATCGTGAAAATAAATAGAAACACCTCACTGGTTCAGTCCTCTGAGGACTGAGCAGGAATTCCATGGAGTTGCTGCCGGGCTTACCTCCAACGACTCTGGGCACAGCTACATGCGTGAGATTTATCGATGTGCTTCTGAACAAACCCAGACAAACCCGTTCTGACTTACCCATTCAATTTCTCTTACATTTAGAATCTGGAGTGTCATCTCTCCAATTAAATTTTCATTGCATTATGGAGTTCCCATGGTGGTGCCTCCGTGAGGTTGCGAGTTCGATCCCTGGCCTTGCTCAGTGGGTTAAGGATCCAGCGTTGCTGTGAGCTGTGGTGTAGGTTGCAGACGTGGCTCGGATCCTGCGTTGCTGTGGCTGCGGCGTAGGCTGGCGGCTACAGCTCCAACTTGACCCCTAGCCTGGGAACCTCCATATGCTGCAGATGCAGCCCAAAACGGAAAAAAAAAAAGAACAAGTTAGCTTATCATCAAGTGCATTCCCGAGAGCTTTGAAAGGCAGATTGAAGTGAAAGTCATGCTTTTGCTGTTTCATTGCTCCTTCTAGAAAGCACAGCCCGGCCTGTGTTGAATTTTCTGAAGCAGGAGAGAGCATTAAGTTTCAATCCAGTTTGAGACTGTGGGTATTACATGAAATTGGACCTTGTATGATTTAAATTTACATAAATTGAGAACATATTTGCAGCTTCAGGATTGATTGATTTTGCTTTTTGCGGCCGAACCCGCGCATATGGAGGTCCCAGGCTAGGGGTCCAATTGGAGCTGCAGCTGCCAGACCAAAAAAAAAAAAAAAAAGTAAGGCATCCAATCCAAATAGGCTGAGATTCACAGCGACTTAAGAACATTTATCTGTTAGAGCGACTTTTTTTCAGAGCGACATTGTTGACAATCACGGTTTTGATGATTACACCAGAATTTAGCTTGTCCATCACTACTGGTTTGCTACACTTTTTCACTGGAGTCAGGCTGGGATTAACGCTTCGCACACACTGCCTTGCGTTACAGAATGTCCCCATAGCACAGGCGGCTACGAAGATATGGCTGTTTTTCAGAACTTTCTTTCTTTTTTTCTTTTTTAATTTTTTGGCTGCACTCGCTGCCTATGGAAATTCCCAGGCCAGGGATCCAGTCTCACCAGGACAGCAACCCCCGCCCCCGCAGAGACAGCTTTGGATCCTTAACCCGCTGTGCCACGAGGAGAACTCCAAGAACTCTTGATACTTTCTGACTGCCTTTTAAAAGCTGTCTGCAGTTTGTGTCCCACGAATACCACAGCCTAGCCGTCATCTTCCCATACCCTGAGCGGCACTGGGTGCAATCTTTATTACTCTCATCTCACCATCATCATCATTACCTCTGCCAGTTTGCACGCGGGCTAATGAAGTCTCACCATTTGGGATTCACTTATTCCGTGGCGAGTGCGGCTGAACTGCTTTGAGTGTTCGTGGGATGCGCGAGTTCGGGGCTGACCGCCCCAAGGCCACGCGCAGGTGCAGCCGCCGCCATCCCGAGCCCCACGGCCAGGGGGCGCTGCAATGCCAAGTCCCCCTCCCCGTCCAAGCCGGGCTGGGCCGGGCCGGGCTGGGCTGGGCCGGGCCGGGGGGCGGGCGGCGAGCAAAGGTTGCAGTCCTCCAGCACCGACCTCAGCCGGAGGGCCGGCGGCATCATGACGGTGGGAGCCAGGCTCCGAAACCAGGCGGCGAGCAGCCTCCCGCGCCGCGGGCCCCTCTCCCGGGCGCGAGGGCGGACCGAGCGGGACGAGGAGGCGGCCGCTATCCTGGAGCATCTGGAGAGCGGGGCCGAGGAGGCGGAGAGCGCGGGGCGCGCGCGGCGCCAGGGGCCCCGGGGCGCGCGGAGGGTGCACCTTGCGGTCCTCCCCGAGCGCTACGAGCCGCTGGAGGAGCCGGCGCCCGGCGAGAAGCCCAAGAAGAAGTGCGGGCAGAAGCTGAGGAAGTACGGCCGGGTAGGTGTCCCGCGTCCGCACCGCCCCGGGGTCGCGGAGCGCGCGGCGCAGCCGGAGGGGCCAGGGCGGGTCCCCACGGTCTGACCGGGCGGCCTCCCACGCGCGCCCTCGAAGTGGTTCGCTCTGAACCGGGCAGTGAGGGAGAAATTCAGGGCCGAGGAGAGATAGAAATCGGAGGCTTCCCCGCCCGGTTCTGGCCCCGGGGCGGGTGTCTCCCCGCTTCCTCGTGTGGCTGGTAGGACCGGAATGAAGGTCCTTGCCACCGAGAGGGGTACTGAGGGATCCGCGTAGTTTGGTCTCTTGTAAAGGTGACCTCGTGGAAAGTAGGGAGTTACTGCCCAGTTTCTCTGTTTTCCTGCCTCGGTCTCTCCAGGAGGCCCCGCTAGCTGAGAATTGTTTAGGTTACTTCCCCAAAGGATCCCCAAGGTGATTTCCGGAGCCTGGGAGCTCAAAAATTCACCAAGATGCCCTTGATGAAAGGACCTCCTCCCGGAGAGCTTGCTGCAACATGCGAACATGCTGTCATGTGCAATGGGGGGGGATGGTGGGGGAGCGGGCTGGTGGGGTGGGGCGTGTCAGGGAGAAAGAGACAGAGTGAGAGGAGTTTCTGCTGTGGCTCAGCAGGTTAAGAACCCTGCTAGTATCCACGAGAGTGCAGGTTCTCCCTGGCCTGGCTCAGTGGGTTAAGAAGCTGGCTTTGTGGCAAGCTGTGGAGTGGGTCGCAGATGTGGCTGGGATCTGGATCTGCCTGCGGCCTTGGCCCTGGCTGTGGTGTAGGCGGGCAGCTGCAGCTATGATTGGATCCCTAGCCTGGGAACTTCCATATGCCCCAGATGTGGCCCTAAAAAAGAGAGAGAGAAAGAGAGACAAAGGGAGAAAGAGAAACAAACACAGGATAACGTGGCAATTTCCTTCTCCGAAATCGAAACCCAGAATGGGTTCCCACATGCTTCTGCCCTGAAACACTTGAAGCCACTGCTGCCTCTAGTCTCTGAGGCTGGACAAGACAATCACAAAACTCATTCCATCCTGGCCAAAGGACGGGGCCTATCTGATCTAATGTCCAGTTATCTGTGTCCTCTGGTGGTCTTTTATCTTGGCTGAAACCAGCCAGTGTCCAGGCCCAGAAGCTGAGGTTGACCGTCTTCTTTCAAGGCAGGTCAGCAGCTTTGGGGCGGTATGCCAGCAGGCAGTAGTAAAATATATTCATAAAAGCTCTAAAGCTGGAACTGTCAGACTTAGAGTCATGCTGGGACTAATCCGCCCTCTTCTCCATCCCAGCTTATCAGCTGGTGAACCACACACAGCCTGGAAACCTCAGCTCAGAGGCCGGGTGAGCTGAAGTTGCTTTTTTGGATTCTCACTGTGTACCAGGCACCGTGCTGAGGACTAGAGGTACAGACATGGATACACTGTGCCACAGCCCCCCAGGGAGATGCTGGCATGTGGGGCACTGCCGAGGGCCGTCTCGGGAAGGACCTGGGCGGTTCATCTTCAGGGATGGGGTTGTCAAGGGAGTTTTCAAATCAGTGATGACTTGGAGGAGTTCCCCTTGTGGCTCAGCAGAAATGAGCCTAACTAGTACCCCGGAGGATGCGGGTTTAATCTCTGGCCCCGCTCAGTGGGTTAAGGATCCGGTGTTGCCGTGAGCTGTCATGTAGGTCTCAGACGTGGCTTAGATCCCACGTTGCTGTGGCTGCGATGTAGGCCAGCAGCTGCACCTCCAATTTGACCCCTAGCCTGGGAACTTCCAGAGGCCACACCTATGGTTCTAAAAAAAAAAAAGAAAATGACATGGAAACTGGGCACAGAAGGATGAGTCAAGGTTTCATAGGTTAATGATAAGGCACAAGTTCACACCCACTCATATGGCTGTTATTAGAGGAAAAAAAAACATAAGATAGGACTTGTGCAGCAGCAGGTTAAGGGTCTGGTGTTGTCACTACTGTGGTTTGGGTCACTGCTGTGGCGTGGGTTTTATCCCTAGCATTGGAATTTCCGAATGCCACAGAGCTTGGCTAAAAAGAAAAAACCAACAACAGAAAATAGCAAGTGTTGTCAAAGATGTGGAAAATTGGAATTCTTGTGAATTTCTGGTGGAAACGTAAAACGGTGCAGCTGCTGTGGAAAAAAACTGGGGACTTCCTCAAAATATTAGGCATAGACCCACCATATGATCCAGCAATTCCGTTCTTAGGTACATACACCTCAAAACTGAAAGTAGGTACTTCCACAAACATATGTGTACCCATGTTCACAGCAGCGTTATTCACAGTAACCAAGGGATGGAAACAACCCCAATCCCATTTCTCTATTGATAAGTGGATAAACGGCATATGGTATGTACATACGATGGAATATTACTTGGCTGTGAAAAGGAATGAAATGCATGCTATGACATAGACAAACCATGGTGCTAATTGATGCTAATTGAAAGAGGGCAGACACGCAAGGTCACATATCGTATGTATGACTCCACTTACATAAAATATTCAGGTAGGTAAATCCAGAGGGACCCAAGGCAGACTGATGGTTACCAGGGAGGGAAGAAGAAACAGAGCGACTGCTTGATGTGTGTGGGTTTGCCTGCGGGGATGGTGAAAATATTTGAGAAGTGGATAGAGGTGCCGGACATTGTGAATTATGCTCGGTGGCTCTGAGCCGTTCACTTTGCAATGGTTAATTTTTACATTCTGCGAGTTTCACCTCACCTGAAAAAGAAAGAAAGACTTTGACCAGAGAGAGAAAGGGTGGCGGAGCAGGGAAGTGCTCTAGAGTGTCGTACGCTAGTCGGAGCCCGGAGCCCGGAGGGCGTGTGGGATCTGGACGCGCCCTTTCTGCCCTTCAACTTCCAGTTCTTTGGAGGTGACGGAGGAGGTGACCAGCTAGGCTCCAACACAGAGGAAGCAAAGGCCCACCGTCTTTGTTGAGAATCCGTAAGAATACCCAAGGCTGCTTTAGAAATGGGAGGTGACATTCCCTGCTTTCATCACCAAGTGAAATTTTATCGCACTTGGGCCAGCAGAATACGAAATGACCCGCGAACAGCTTCCACGTGAGGAAGGGATGGCTTTTCCTCCAAGGAAGGGCGAAGAAGTTTCCTGTTTATCTGTTAGCCCCGCAAATCCTTCACCCAGGTCCCTTCCTGCTTCTGTTTAATGATGTTTTAAAAACAGACTCAAATTTTGAAGTCAAGTTTATGGTCCCAAAGGGGAAATGTGGAGGGAGGGATAAATTAGGAGTTTGGGATTAATATCCACGCACTACTATGTACAAAAGAGATAACCCAGACCTACTGTGTTGCACAGGGCGAGCCACTTAACAGCCCGTAATTACCCAGATGGGAGAACACCCTGAGCAAGAGCGCGTGTGTCTGTGTGCCTCAGTCCGTTTGCTGTACACCTGAGCTAACACGACGCTGTCAATCAGCTCGACTCCAGCGACCTTTAAAAACGAATATTTAAAGGTGTTTGGCTTTTGTGAACTGTCCTGGGACAGGTCCCAGGATAAGGGTCCCTTGCTTCTCCGTGTCCCCAAGCAGAGTCGACCCAGTGCTGTGCTGGTCCAGCCTCCGGCAGGAGGCTCTGGGCTCGAAAGGCCGGGTGCCTGGGACTCTTGGCTGTCAGTGGTCCCAGCTGATTTTTAAGAAATGATTCAAGTGTTCAGAGGGTGCATTAGACGCCACGAGAGGGCTGTGTTCTAGATGCGTGTTTGCTGCGCTCTTACCGGCTGCCAGGTACAATGCTGCATGCACAACGCACAGAATATGCAGCCTCTCCCTGGATCTTCTCAACGACCCTGGAAAGCTGTGGACGCCCATTTTGCAGGGAAGGAAGCTGGAGTTTCAGGAAGTTAAGCTCTTTGTTCAAGGCCGCCCAGCTAAAGAGCAGCAGGGCTGGGAGTCTGGAGCCCCGTTGGCCCTAGCCCGTACAGAAGCCGTTAGGGCGGAGCGAGGAGGGGAATGAGGGAGCCAAACCCCAGAGTTACCTTCCAATAGGAAGTCGCCTTTCCCAGGCACCTCTGAGAGTCACAGGGAGAGGTGCGGTTAAGGGAAGTTATTCAGTTTCGTTAGTCGGGGAGTTCCCGCTGTGGTGCAGTGGGTTAAGGACCTGGCTTTGTCTCCGAGGCAGTGAAGGTTCCATCCCCAGCCAGGTGCAGTGGGTTATGAGGGATCCGGCCTTGCTGCAGCTGTGGCATAGGCTGTAGCTGCAGCTCGGATTCCACCCCTGGACCTGGAACTTCCAAAGGCCTCGGGTGTGGCTGAAAAAAGAAAAAAAAAGTTAATCAGGCAGCCAGGAGGGGGTTGGAGAAGGAAAATGCAGCGTGTGGAATAACTTTTAGCTCAAGGGGAAGAAAAATGATGCCATACTCTAAGCAGGGGACTAGGACAGGGCACTGGAGCCAGACCGCCGGTGGAGACTGGCCTCGGCCTCCTGCTGGTTGTGTGACTGGGGCGGTGCTGTCCTGTCCGCCTCAGTGTCCCCGTCTGTCACGGGGGTTGTACCAGGGCTGTGGTCGGGATAAGCAACTCAGTCCA
>PVHT020000061.1:12677332-12690845 GCA_004024745.2 Catagonus wagneri
CCTCTACCTCCTTATCTTTAATCATTGAAGGAATCCTGAGTTAGGCATTATTGCGTCTGCAGATACGGAGCTAGGAAATGGAGACACTTTTCTCTTGTGGATGATGGTTTGTGTATTTTGAGATCTCTGGTGCTGCACAGAAAAGAACGTATAAGGGATTCATGCATTTTTCTTATCGCCATTTCTCCATACAAAGGCAGACTTGAATTTGTCTTTCAGTGTTCTCATTTTATTTTTGTTTTTTGCTATTTAGGGCAGCAACCAGATCATACAGAAGTTCCCAGGCTAGGGGTCGAATTGGAGCTGTAGCTGCCGGCCTACACCACAGCCACAGCAACCGGGATCCGAGCTGCATCTGTGATCTACAGCACAGCTCATGGCAACACCGGATCCTTAACTCACTGAGCGAGGCCAGGGATCGAACCTGCATCCTCATGGATGCTAGTTGCATTCATTTCCGCTGCACTGCAATGGGAACTCCCTCAGCGTTTTCCTTTTAATAAATCAGTAAGCCATTCCTGTGATTAGCCCCGCTTCTGTCTGCTCCCCCGATCACGGCTCGGTCACACGTAGGATCAGAAGGGAGATGAAGATTCAGCAAGCATTTACTAGATACAAGGCTGTAAAGAAAAATATGTTGGCTGTCATTCCATTTCTATAAGGATCAAGCCATTGGCCACTGCTGTCACCCACCTCCGGTGCCCCTGGAGGGGACTTCAGGATGGAGAAAAACCAAACCCTCCTGCACTTTGGACATACTGGCCCTAGATAGTTAAGATGCGTATCTAAGAAAAATATTCAGGGACCCAAGATTCTTTCATCTTCTCAGACATTAACTTGAGACATCTGTCCTTTGTGACTGGCAGTCATCTTTTTACGCTTGACTCCATGTTTTCCCCAGCAAACAACAGTGCATTTTTTTGTTTGTTTTTTAATTCGGAATTTTAATTATGTACATAAATAGCAACCTAAGAATGAGGCGCTGTAAGGCTTCTACATTATCTCTAGGTGAAAGAATTTCAGGCCATTCGCTTAGAGGATGAGGTCACCCAAGATCAGATAACAAAGAGGCCGAGTTGAGTTGTTCCTGGCTCCTCCCTTCCCGCTGTTGGGCTGTCCCCTCAGGCCGAAGAGGCCTGTTCTTGCCCAGCTTCAAGACCAAGGAAGGAACCTGGAGTCAGCGCAGAGCCCTCCATGCTTTATTGATCGGGAGCCTGCGTGTCTGAAGCAAGGTCCTGGAGCCACCTCCTCACATGGGCAGCAGACTTGGTGGCATTGGGGGCGGGGCTACCTGCTCAAAGCCATGGTTCCTGGAAGCCAGCAGACGTGGGGGCAGACCCCTCCCCACCGTGTACAGCAGAATATGGTGGCATGGGGTTGGGGGGGTTACCAGCTCAATGCCAAGGTTACCGAAGCCCAGCAGGCACACCCCTTACCCTCCTCTTTGATGAGCTCTTGGGAGCAATCTCCACCTGGGGCCTGAGGCAAGTGTGTAGGAAGGTCAGTCATTGAAGAGGGTGTGGGGGAAGCAGGCGCTGGTCCAGCCTGGGACGCACAGAGAGCAAGAGAACAGCCATCTTGAGAGGCCTGACCTACACTTCTCCCCCAGAGCTGGGCCTCAGAGCAAGCCGAGAGGCCGTCTCCCGGGCTTTAGTCCTCAGTGAGGTCCCGGAATAAACACAGAGCTCACAACTTCAGCTGTTTGCGTTTTTCTTTCAGTCAGTAAGGCGTTGTGCCGAGTACTTATCTCCGTCAATTTATCTGTGTACTTATTTTGCCTTTTGGGGCCGTACCCGCAGCATGTGGAGGTTCCCAGGCTGGGGGTCGAATCGGAGCTACAGCTGCCTGGGATCCGAGCCGCATCTGCGACCTACACCACAGCTCACAGCAACGCCGGATCCGTAACCCACTGAGCAAGGCCAGGGATCCGACCCGCATCCTCATGGATACTAGGCGGGTTCATAACCTGCTGAGCCACCGGTTCATTGAAAATAAACCCGATTTACCTAATGTTGCCGTGCTTGCTTGGCGTGACCCCAGCGGCCACCGTCCCCCCGTGACCAGTAGCTGTGCTTCCACAGGGCAGCCCCCCCGTGGTTCGCTCCAGGGTCCCTGTGCCAACAGCCCCGTGCTAACAGAAAGCCACTGTGCGGGACAGGAAGGCCCTGGTGTGGACCGCCTGGCTTCGGTCCCGCAGCCCCGTGGCCCTGGACGACTTGCTCGGCTCCTCTGAGTTTCAGGCTTTGAAACTTGGTTTCCTTTGAAAAGCACGGTATCTGCTGCAGCTTGAAGGTGCCCCCCGGGGTGTGTTCGAGAGACAGGCGGGGGGGACAGCGCTGGGGACCCTGCGGAGCGGAGGGCGGGGGAGACACGCACAGTCTGCCCCTCTTCCTCCTCTCAGGTTTCCTTTCTTCCCCCTCAACTTGTCCTTTAGCTGCTGTGCGTGGCTTCCGGGGTCACGATCACTAGGGGCCTCCCTCTCACTTTGCTGGAAAATAAACCCGAGTCGGCGCTGCCGCTGCTGCCTGGAGCTGGGCTGGGGCTGCAAGAGCTGCCAAGAGACAGGATCCGGGGCTGCAGGGTGGGGGGTGTGGACGAGAGCAGGAAAGGGTTTGTTTAGAGCTTCTAGTCTCTTCCAACCACGAGGAAGGACTCTGAACTTCTACCCCGACCTCGGGCTGTTTCTGGACACCCAGGCTGGCCTCTCTCCAACCCAGGGATGCAGACGCCCTGCCGGTTCCCAGGGTGCAGCGCAGTCAGAGGACCAAACAGGCATCTTGAGCATGAGCGAGGAAGCTCGAAGTTTCTCAGGACAGGTGGCGGCGGGGTCTCCGACCCCCTCAGTCAATGGGCAGGAGAGCCACCAACTTGGAACTAAGAGCAGTGAGGACCCAGAAGGCAAAGAGGCACTTCTGTTAAATCTCCCAGGAGTCTCTGCATTCATGTTCTTTCATTTATTCAAAAAATATTTTAAATATACTTGATACATGACACTGTGTAAATTTAATCTGTACACATATTGATCTGAAGCCTCTTTTTTTTTTCTTTTTAGAGCCGCATCTGTGACACATGGAAGTCCACAGGCTAGGGATCCAATCAGAACTGCAGCCACCAGCTTAGACCACAACCACAGCAACGCAGGATTCGGGCCTCATCTGCAGCCTACACCGCAGCCACAGCCCCTCGGGACCCCCAACCCACCGAGCGAGGCCAGGGCTCGAACCTGCACCGGCATGAACACTAGCCAGATTCATTTCCACCATGCCACACGGGAACTCCTACGAGGCCGCCTTTACCTGAGGCTGCCTCCAGGGACTAAAGCATCTTGAACGCGCTCTTCACCACGAAGCCGTCTGCACACGAGGCCCCAGCAGGCAAACCTGGGCAGCAGGATGCCGTGCCCACCGCTCCGGCTCAGGACCCGACTCCACCGCTCGCCACCCGTGTGACCTGGGCCCAAGACGCTCAGCCTCCCTGAATCACAGTTTGCCCATCTGACAAATGGGACGACACGTCTACCCACTTTGTAGGGTTATCAGGAGGTGGAGCAAGTCGGCTCCCGCGACGGTGAAGCCCACAGGACGTGCTCCGAACGTGCCACCTGGGCGTTGCTACTTCTAGAATAAACAAAGTAAGGTCTGGCCCTGGGGGAACTCGTAGTTGACGGCATGGTTTCAGATAATCCTGAGTGATGAGCGTGGGCGCCAGGGATCTGCTGGGGGGCCCGCCCCCGTCTGGGGAAGGGTTTCCAAGAGGCAGGATGTCAAAGCCAGGCCTGCGGGTTGAGGGCGGAGCGGGGGCTTCAGGCGATGGGAGTCCCACCTGCAAGGGCCCAGAGGTGGGAGAAAGCTGAGGGACTGGTGGCCGCGGTGGGCCGTCCGGGCGTGTTGGCTAAAGGGCAGCTGCCCCTGCCTGAGCCGCTGACCTCGCAAACCCCAGGGCCTTTGCAGGGGAGATGCTGCTGCCGTGAGCCGGGCTGTCCCCCTGCTCTCCTGATCGGTGGGGCTGGAACCAGGCGTCACAGACACGCTGGGCCTTGGAGCCCAGGACGCTGATGCGCACGGAGGTGCTGGGGCCGCAGCCCCCGCGGGAGCCGTGCTGAGGCCCTCCCTGTTACATGGGGTTTTCCTGGGCACTGGGGCAGGGCCTGTCCTGCCTGGTCGGGAACTGGGGACCGTCCTTTGCTCACAGGAGGGAGGGAGAAAGCTAGAGCTCTTCTCTTCCGATTGCTCTCAGCCCGGGAGGTAATCTGAACGCTGCGCTCAGAGTCAGGAAAGCAATCGGCGTGTGGCCTTGAAGCGGACACTTCATCTCGCTGGACCTGGGGTTCCCTTCTGTCCCATAAGGAGGTTGAAGTGGACGGGCGGGCGAGTCCCTCTTTGCTCCGGTATCTGAGGAATTTTCTCGCAGCCCGCCTCCAAGGTCCCGGTGCTGGCCGGCGTTTGATCCTCGCTTAGCTTGTATTTCTGCAAAGGGCCTGTTTCCTCCTGCCTTCCCCTCGAGCCCTTAAGGCACTCTCAAGGCCGCAGAGGCCTGCGGGCGCCTCTCAAACAGCCCCCACGGAGGAAACAGAAACAATAGGAATCGCTCCCCTGCCAGCCGGAGGCACCCGCGTTGTTCTTGGGCACCGCTTGCTGTTTTGCCCAATGCACCACACCCTCTCCCGGCTCTCCCTCCCCGGGGAGGCCGCCCCCTGCCCTTTGTCCCCTGTGTCAGCCACCTCCCAGCCCTGCGCTTAGAATTCTTCTTCTCTCTCGGCTTCAGCTCAAGGCCCCCTCCTCTGTGCAGCCTTCCTGGAGCACTGCAGCTGGAAAGAACTGGTTCTTCCGGACATGGCAGCGAGTCCTAGCCCCCCTTTTATCCTGCTCCCTGTTAGAATTAGTTGTTAACACAACTGAGCCCCCCATCCTGGCCCCAGCCTCATGTTCGCATGTAGCAGGTGCTGGATAAGTGCCCGAGGAACAGAAAGGAAGGGACGGGGAGAAGAGGAAGCGCACACCTCTACAGGAAGCTGAGGAGGGAGCCGGGGCAAACTGGTCCCTGCTTATTGTTTTTATGGCCAGCATAAAACAAAAAGCTGTGGCGGGCTCACGGGTTCCCGCTCCCTCCACTGGGCAGCCCTGCTCGGGAACAAGGAAGTAGGCTGTTCTTAAGCTCTCCCTGTGTCGTTGCTGACAGCACTAGAAAAGTCATTAGAAATACAACTGCTGCTGCCGGAGCCGGTGGAGAGTGTGTGTGAGTGGCGAGGAGGGCGGGACACTGAGCTTCAGTTTAAGGGAGCGGAGTTTGTTCCACGTGCTGCCTGGCTCGAAGGAGGAGCAGTAGGACACCCAGCGGGAGGTGGGGGTGCCGTGGATGGGGATGAATTCAGGGAGATGAGGGCTGGGGACATCCTGTGAGACCCATGCGCTGTGGCAAAGCCACGGCTCTTACTCAGGGACCAGGGATGGGAGGCACTCCTGCTGACTTTGGGCAGACGAGCGAGGGGCCTGACCTGGGGACTGACTGTGCCCTGGAGGCGAGACTGTCATCAGCCCATTTCCCGGATGGAGAGACTGAGGCAGAGAAGGCGAGGAACTTGCCTGCCCTCCCCTGCCCCACTGCCCCCTAGGACGTCACTCCATCCCAGCACCCTGCTCCCTGAGTCCCACTCTGCATTCACTTCTTCTCGGGTGCTCCCCATTTTGGGGTCTCCCTCCCTCCGCTTGAATGCAAGGTCCTCGAGAGCAGGGGCTGTTTATTCACTGCTGCATCCTCAGTGCCTGGAACCACGCCCGGCCCAGGTACGAGTTCAATGAGCCTCTGCTGACGAGGGGACAAGGACAGACGAAATGCAGACAGCGTGGAGGGTGGCGGGTCTGGCACACCGCTCCCTAAGTTCTTTTGAAGCCTCGGCCCGCAGGTTCTCCGGGGCCTCTAAGGCGGCCTGGAGTCCGACGTGTGGCGCCTGCTTTCTTCACATCCGCCACGGCGCTCTCTCGGAGACTCAGAGAAGTGCGTGGCCTTAAGTATCATTCATTTAGCGAAGTCTTCCTTCCTGCACCTACTCGGCCACGCAGACAAGGTGTCGGACAAGTGCCAGCAGAGCACCTGCTCTGTGCCTGGCACTGGGCCGGGAGGGCACGCAGGTTGTCAAGGTCGTGTGTGTGCTCCTGGCATCCTTGGGGGAGCAGACCAAAGGGAGAGTAAACAGCTGCTCTGGAGGACGTAAGTAGGGGGTCGGGGGGCCTGGGGCCCCAGACAGCCCAGGGGTAGGCTCTTGGTAAGGAGAAAACTTCGCAAAGCCATCAGATGAAGGGAGCTTGAAGTTCCCGTTGTGGCTCAGCGGGAACGAACCTGACCAGAGTCCATGAGGACGCAGTTTCGGTCCCTGGCCTCGCTCAGTGGGTTAAGGCGCTGGCGTTGCTGTGGCTGTGGTGCAGGTCGGTAGCTGCAGCTCTCATGCGACTCCCCTAGCCTGGGAACCTCCATGTGCCACAGGTGCAGCCCTAAAAAGTATAAAAACAGAAAAAAAGAAGAGGAAGGAGGGCAGGGGGCAGGGGGCAGGGGCTCAGCATGGGACAGGGTGGCAGGGAGACTCCGGGAAAAGGGGAGAGGCAGGGAGCCCGGGGCCCTGTGGCCTCAGCAGGGACCGTCAGGGAAGGGGTGGGGCTCAGTGGGGGTGAGGGTGGCGCGGTGACCCATTCCGTGGTTGGTGGAGACCCCATGCCCCACCCCAGCTGCAGTGTGGCCACAGCCTGGGGGTGTGATGGGGCTGCTGGATTGTTCATAGACAGCATCTGTGGCAGGGGCTCTGGGCGGGAGAGCACTCACCGGAGCCCGGTCAGAAAACAGAAGTGGTTGGACTTGCTGAGGTGGGTGTAGGGGTGTGGGAGAGAGACAGGCATCAAAGAATTCTCTGGACTTCTGGCCTGAGCCACAGGGAGGCACCAGCTGCTGGGAGGAACGGATGGATGCCAAAAGCTTTTTGAGCCCAAGGCCAAGACAGCTGTTTATTTGCTTAATTTGCACAATGCCTCTTTGCTGGGCCAGGAATACACTATACAAAAAGCAGGCCCTAGGGTTTTCTGCCGCAGCCAGTGTTTCCGGTGCCGTTGCGGTCACTTTTATCTTGGAGCCTGGGCAGTCCTGTGGCTGGCCCAGTCCCTGACCTTGGCCTCCCGGTGGAGCGGGGAGGGACCTTACTGCACACTCTCCCCGCGGGCTCTGCCGGCACGGGGGTCTCCGCTTAAAGGCGCCTTCCAGGCCCTGTGTGCGGGTGTGGGGGGCAGGGCCACGTGAAGGAAAGCAACACGCGGGCCTCGGTCAAGTTCAGACCCTGCTGGGTGTTTAACATCACATGTCACTTGACGACATAGATATTATTATCCCCGTTAACCAGTGTTCCTATTTTCCCTTTGGCTACCACGTGGCATACTGAGTTCCTGGGCCAGGGGTCAGATCCGAGTCCAAGCTGCAACCTACGTGAGATCCTTTAACCCACTGTGCCGGGCGGAGGATCAACCCTGCATCCTGGTGCCGCAGAGATGCTGCCCCTCGCATTGTGCGCCAGCAGAAAATCCTGCCTCCGTCATTTAAACAAGGAAGCTGAGCAGCAAGGCTCCCGAGCAAGCGCGCAAAGCCCTCCAGGTGACAGTTCCGGGCCCATCCATCCAAATCTGCCCCCTCCGTCACCCTGGCTTTCCTTCGGGTGGAGACTGATCCACTTTTCTGCCCTTCCGCATACCTTATGCTGGATGCCCAAGGGGTCTTTGCGGTAAATAGTGTCCCCAACCCCCAGCACCTGTCTTCCCATTGGAGGCGGGTAGGGGTCCTAATGGCATACGGTTCCCCCAGCTCCGTGCGGAAGCTGCGTGGTGGCTTCCACATCTGTCGGCCCTCACTGAGGGGCTTCGGGGCTCCTGCTCTGGGGGGCGTGCGGGACTTTCCAGCCACCCGTCGCACTTGTTATGCAACTACGGGGCGCTCCGCCTGGTGTGGGCTCCTGCAGAGGGCGAGGCTGGGCAGTGCGCTGGGGGAGGCAGAGGCTGGGTGGGTCCGGACGGGAGGCCTCAGGGACCACGCAGTGAACTCGCCACACCTGCGCTCGAATTCTTGGAAATCTTCAGGGAGGTAAATTCTTGAAAGGGTCTTTGTTTTCTTAACCTTAGTTGTTTGTCTTCTGAATATTTTAGCCATAGAAGATTTGGGGTTTTTTGTTTGTTTTTCGTCCTTCGTCTATTTAGGGCCACACCTATGGCATATAGACGTTCTCAGGCTAGAGGTCGAAACGGAGCTACAGCTGCCGGTCTACACCACAGCCACAGCTACTCAGGATCCGAGCCTCATCTGCGACCTACACCACAGCTTTTGGCAACACCGGATCCTTAACCCACTGAGCAAGGCCAGGGATCGAACCCGCATCCTCGTGGATACTAGTCAAATTCGTTTCGGCTGAGCCACGATGGGAACTCCGCCACAAAGGATTTGAATGGAAGAAAAGAGGAAAAAATACCCAACTGGTATCCGTAAGGATTCGGATTCAATCCCTGGCCTTGTTTAGTGGGTTAAGGATCAAGCGTTGCTGTGGCTGTGGTGTAGGCCAGCAGCTACAGCTCCGTTTCGACCCCTAGCCTGGGAACTTGCATATACGGCCCTAAAAAGACTAAAGAAGGAGGGAAAGGAAGGGAGGGAGGAAGGAAGGACAGAACTTGAGGAAAGGCTGACTACTTGAGCTTGGTCTGGTGCGGCACAGAACCCACTTCACAATCCATTCACAGACCCAATGATTTGTCATCATGACGCCTTCAATTAGGGGAACTCATTGGAGAGGCAGTGCAGTTTTAGGCCTAAAAAACAATGATTCTTGCAGCAAAAGGAAGGAAACAAGGCCTAGATGTAAAAATGACACGTGTGAAAACTCTCTCTTCCCCTAACTGCTGGGTCTGCAGGTGAGATCGTCCCCGGCCTGATCATCTGATTTAAGCTCCTCTCAATAGCTGTCCTGGTACTACTGTGAGCGCGCCTTGCAAAAGTGTGCTTTTTTGGTTTTTCTCAACAAGGAAGGACTCTTTCTTTCTCTCTCTCTCTCTCTCTCTCTTTTTTTTTTTTTTTGTCTATTTGTCTTTTGAGCATCCACAGCATATGGAGGTTCCTAGGCTAGGGTTCAAATTGGAGCTGTAGCTCTTGGCCTACACCACAGCCACAGCAATGCCGGATCTGAGCTGCTTATACGACCAACACTATAGCTCACGGCAACGATGGATCCTTAACCCACTGAGTGGGGCCAGGGATTGAACCCACATTCTCACGGTTACTAGTCAGGTTCATTACAGCTGAGCCACAACATGAACTCCATTTTTTTTTTTTTTTTAATGGCTGTGGGTCAAATCCACACCTCTGCAGTGACCTGAGCATTCTATGCTCAAGAACATTCATTTTTCCAAAGCTTCTTTGTTAGAAATTTTTTTTGGTTTTATCTTTTTAGGGCCATGTCCAGGGCATATGGAAGTTCCCAGGCTACGGGTCAAATTGGAACTGCAGCTGTCAGCCTGGGCCACGGCCACAGCAATGCCAGATTCAAGCTGCGTCTGGGACCTACACCACAGCTTGGAGCAACACTGGATTCTTTAACCCACTAAGCGAGGCCAGGGAGCAAACCTGCTTCCTCATGGACACCATTTGGGTTCTTAACCCACTGAGCCACAACAGGAACTCCCTGTTAGAAGTTTCAGTCTAAAATCAGCCAGAACAGGAGGTCCCATCGTGGCTCAGTGGAAACGAATCTGACTAGTATCCATGAGGATGGAGGTTCGATCCCTGGCCTCGCTCAGTGGGTTAAGGATCCGGCATTGCCATAAGCTGTGGTGTAGGTTGCAAATGTGGCTCGGATCTGGCATTGCTGTGGCTGTGCTGTAGGCCGGCAGCTTCGGCTCTGATTTGACCCCTAGCCTGGGAGCCTCTATATGCCTCCGGGGTGGCCCTAAAACAAAACAAACAAACAAAGAGAAAATAGAAAATCAGCCAGGTTTCCTTCTGATAACGTCAGCAAGTGTTTCAGCACGTGGCTCAGGCAAACTTGTCTCCTGCCGAGTTTCACAGGAGGATCCGGAAGGTCTCAGACCGACACGCCACCCACGCCACCCACGGCGCTCCTGCTTGGGGCTTACACAGCTTCCATTTCTTATTCCCACTCCACGTCCGTGAACACACACACACACACACACACACACACACACACACACACACACACACACACGTGGGTCCTTCCTGGTAGCCGGGCCGTGCTCGCTACTCAGCGGAAGGAACCCCCGCAGCAGGACGCGCCGAGCCGCTTTCTGATGAGCGGAGCGCACAGGGCGAGCGCCCTCACGTTTCGTCCTTCTCTCTTGGACCAGACTCCAGCCAGGCTCCTGTGACCTGACCGGGCCTCAACCTCGGCCTATAAAGCCCGGAGCAAACACGAACATAGTTTCTAACAGCTCGAGGCTGAACGCCTCGGCGGATTTGAGCTCCCCTTCAAGCACCTGCCTGAGACGCTCAAGGCTGCCAAGGGGAGAATCTACTCTTAGTTCCAGCCAACATAAGATAGGGCCTCTGTCTTCCAGCCTCTGGGGGAGGGCAGGAACTTAAATTCGATAAGCCTCAGAGAGCAGCCTGGGTGTTTTTTTTTTTGCTTTCTTTTGAGGGCTGCAACCGCGGCCTACACCACAGCCACAGCAACTTGTGGCTGTGACCTACACCACAACTCACGTCAATGTCAGATCCCTAATCCACTGAGCGGGGCCAGGGATGGAACCCGCGTCCTCATGGATAGGAGTTGGGTTCATTATGATTGAGCTCCTAGATGATTTTCACACGGACTGAGCCCCCTTCCCACTCTTTGTGATTTTTCACTTCTGCAACTCCTCTGAGCCCCCACCCACTTCCTTCCCTCTCTTCCATCCTCCCCCTTTAAGCATCAGTCACCTCTGTGTCAACTGAGGCTGGATTCAGTTTATGTTGGACTCTTTTCCTTATTGCAATAGCTATTGCTGATTAAAATCTGTATACACAGTAGTTCCCGTCGTGGCGCAGTGGAAATAAATCCATCTAGGAACCGAGAGGTTGTGGGTTTGATCCCTGACCTTGCTCAGTGGGTTAAGGATCCGGTGTTGCCGTGAGCTGTGGTGTAGGTTGCAGACGCGGCTCGGATCTGATGTTGCAGTGGCTGTGGTGTAGGCTGGCAGCTGTAGCTCCGATTCAACCCCTAGCCTGGGAACCTCCATAAAAAGCAAAAAAAAAAAAAAAAAAAAAAAAAAAAAAAAAAAAAAAAAAAAAAAAAAAAAAAAAAAAAAAAAAGAGAGAGAGAGAAAAAAAGAAAAAGAAAAGAAAAAAGGAAACTGAGCAACAAAGCAGGACTCTGTGTCCTGGCTATTAATTAACATCCTCAAAATCAAAACTGCAGAGACCTGGGGCCATGGCCATGGGAGGGTGGGGGCCACCAGGACCAGCTCCCAGAGGAGGGGAAGGTCCCTCCAGGCCATCAGCCCAAGCCCCCCAGCTTTGCCTTTGACATCAAGGGGATGTCGCTGCTCCCCCCGAATAAGAAGAGGCCAGAGAATTCCTTGGGCCCATCTGTGCATTATTCATGCAGCACAAACTGAGCTTGCACTGTGCCCAGCATACATGGGTGGGCACACAAGTCTGGCTGATGGGCGGCCACCTCACAGTGAGGCAGTTGGCTCGACTTCTTTTCCGGGGCCACCGCTCCTCACTCTTTTCCTCCAGCCACATGGCCTTAGTCTCTCCGTCCAAGGTCAAGTGTGAGGGGATCCGCCTCTTGCTTGCTGGCAGGGTGCTCTGAGGCGCCACGAAGGATTCTGGCTGTCTCACTGGGAAGGGGACACACAGTGTGTCCTTTTACTGACGCGGGATTGCTGTGAGGACCAAATCGCATTCCAACGCCTACAGAGACTTGTATTGACCGCAAAGCATTATTCCAGAGTCAAGGCTAATCAAATGCGTGCTTTGTTTCTTCACCTTCTATTTCAAAACACTTGGCCTGCAAGCAGCTCTTGGTCCCGACCCTTCGCGGAGTTGGGTCGAGGGAAGCTGCGCCTGAGGACTTAACAGTCCAGGAAGGAAAGGAGGGCTTCCTTTGGGCGGCGGGGGGGGGGGGGGGGGGGGGGGGGGGGGGGGGGGGGGGGGGGGGGGGGGGGGGGGGGGGGGGGGGGGGGGGGGGGGGGGGGGGGGGGGGGGGGGGGGGGGGGGGGGGGGGGGGCGGCGCTCTGAGCGGTGGAACCTGCTCTAGCGCTTCCTCCCGGCCCTTCTCGCCCAAACGCTGGTCGCGGCGCCCTCTGGTGGATGTGATGAGCCATTGACCCGCAGACCCAGGGCAAAGCCAAAGGCTCAGCGGCCTTGGGGTTGTACTCGGGAGAACCGGACCTGGGGTTCTCCAGGGTACAGGCTCCAGTCCCATCCCGCTGGTTACTGTCGTGCGGAATACAGATCACGCATTCCCAGGCATTTTTATTTTTCAAGACAATCCATAAATTTCCTTATGGAAAAAACCAAAACCAATTGTACAAGCGAAAGAAAAACAAGGCGTGAGGGAGAGAATTTGGGCCTGCAAGCATCAGGAAGCCTTGATCTCCATGAAAAAGATGAAAAGTGTTGATAACAGTTAATCTCAACACTATAGCGAGGAACAATCTTGGCAATAGAAATATTTTATATCAAATACAAAAATCACAACCATGAACTATTTGACAAGGAGAAAAAAAACAAGCTTATTTACTTGCTTCTCATATATATTTGCTTGTTATACTGAAAAAAATTTTTACTTATATTAACTAGCAGAAACTAGATTTCAGTAAGAATTTTGGGAGGAAACACAAAAAATAGAAACAATTGTTTTCATTAGTTAATTTTTCTTCCATTTGAGAAAAAAAAAAAAATTCCCCTTCCAGAATCCACCAGCTTCCACAGTCCCCATGTCCATGAAGAGGTATTTGTACATTTTAGGGAAGAAATCTGCACTTGCCTGTGCAAAATGCAGAGCCTGCACCATTTGGCTCACCTTGGCTGAGGGTCTCACCTCCCACTTATTTCTCACACTGCCCTGAGCGTCATACCAAACTCTTTTCCTCCAAGGCCATCTCAACCTTTTTCAGAAAATGCTATTTCTCTTTAAGGTGCTGTTCCCTTCTTTTCTCTTTTTAAAACTCCTATGCAAGCGGTATCATTGGGTGTTGCTGTCTAATTGTCTGACTGGTTTCACTTTGCATGATAATTTCTAAGTCCATCCATGTTGCTATAAATGTTGGTAATTAGACAGCAACACCCAATGATACTGCTTACATGTGGAAACTAAAAGACACAATGAACCTTCTTACAGAACAGACAATGACTCACAGACTTTGGAAAACCTTGGTTTTTCAAATAAGACAATCTGGGGGGGTGGGGGGATGCACTGGGGCTTTGGGATACAAAATCTGTAAAACTGACTTGTGATGATTTATGCACACCATAATTGAAATAAAATCCATTAAAA
>PVHT020000061.1:12691845-12739202 GCA_004024745.2 Catagonus wagneri
TACATGTGGAAACTAAAAGACACAATGAACCTTCTTACAGAACAGACAATGACTCACAGACTTTGGAAAACCTTGGTTTTTCAAATAAGACAATCTGGGGGGGTGGGGGGATGCACTGGGGCTTTGGGATACAAAATCTGTAAAACTGACTTGTGATGATTTATGCACACCATAATTGAAATAAAATCCATTAAAAAAAAAAAACTCCTATGCATCCTTCAAAACCCGGTTTATAAATTCCCGCCCATCAGAACTCCATTTACATGGTACCTGCCTCAGCCTTAAGGCATAGGAAGTCTCCCACTCCCAACCAGTGCTTTCAAAATTCTAAGCCCCTATCTCTAGGATAACAATCATTGTGCTTTTATACTATCATCATTTGTTTACACATCTCAGACCTTGGGAATCTACCACAGCTGGGCTGTGCCTCTGAGCAAGGCCAGGGATTGATCCCGCAACCTCATGGTTCCTGGTCAGATTTGTTAACCGCTGAGCCACGATGAGAACTCCTAAAAATATATTTTAAAATGCTTTTATTTTTGAGTATTTTGCATATGTGCCAGTTTTCTCTGCTCAAAGTGCAAGAGGTGTAAATGTGTGTACACGTGAAAAGTTCCTGTCTCTCCCGTTTGCGTCCACTTGATTTCTCTCTTATCAGTGAGTGATGTTGCTCCTGGTTTAGAGCCTCTGGATAAAGTCCACATTCCTTTACCACAGCGAAATCCTGTTTTCTCCTCCCAGTCCTCACCCAGCCTTGGCCCGCTGCTCGCCAGCCCAGGCGGAATTTGGCTCCTCAGAATGACCTGCCCTCTTGGCCATGCTCTCTCTGTCTCTCTCTCTCTCTCTTTTTTTTAAATAAAAACTGAACAGGAGTTCCCGTTGTGGTGCAGTGGTTAATGAATCCAACTAGGAACCATGAGGTTGCGGGTTCAACCCCTGGCCTCACTCAGTGGGTTAAGGATCCGGCGTTGCCGTGAGCTGTGGTGTAGGTGGCAGACGCGGCTCGGATCCCGTGTTGCTGTGGCTGTGGTGTAGGCCAGCGGCTGTAGCTCAGATTTGACCCCTAGCCTGGGAACCTCCATATGCCGCGCGTGCGGCCCAAAAAAACAAAAAAACCCTGAGCATCTCTTTATTTGTGATGTAAACAAGAGCTTTGTTACACTCTGTCAATGAAACATTTTAACATATTCAGAATCACCTTTCAGTTCCCGATTTTTCTATCATTCCTGAGTGACCCAGGTCATTCACAGTATCTTAGAAGTGACCTATAAGAATTTAGTGATAAAGTCTCATTCCAAACATGTTGCAAAGTCTTCTTTCTGGCTTTCCTGTTACTAAAACGTCTTGTGCTTTCTGTGACTTTCTCTTCTGTTTCCTTTTGTGATGTCCCAACCCTGATTCTTAGGAGACCCATAAAAGGATAGGCATGGTCAATTACAAAATAAATCACCAGTTCCCAGGAAGCAGCCCTTTGGTTTCAGAAGCTCACCACTGATTTCAGGTAACGGGCAGGGGCAGGTGTCAGGGGTGAGCTATGCAGGATGAGCACAAGCAAGGAGCAAACCGGCTCGATTCCGGAAACAGATAAGAAGTCATTGGTAAAACTGTCCACTTGAGGTGGCGACAGAACCCGTTTCACAGGCATCCAGGGATAAGCTGAGCTAACCAACACACTCTTGACAATAAAGTCCGGTGAGATTTCAGTTCACTGTGCGGGTCAGAAGAACTGGCCCACGGTGCCATCCAACACTCAGCCACTCACCCTCTGGACCTCTCCTAAGACCCATCCCGTGTTAGGATCCAGCTGAGCTCTCAGGTCGGAGCTGAGTCCCACCTGGTCCTATCACTACGGATCTCGACACAGTCAGGGAAGGACAGGAATGCCAGGCTTGGAGGAGTGGGTCACCAGAGAAGGCTTGCTGGGGTGTAGGCGAGTCTGACCACCAGCAGAGCAAAGGCCTAGAGCTGACAGGCCTCACGTGAAGGTCCAGAAGTCCCCTGGCACCGGCCACTAGACATGGATGGGGGCCTGGCCCGGTAAGGAGAGAAGTCTCCTGGTGAAATGTCTGGCCACACTCTATTCCCTTAGCCACGTGTCCCTGATCCTGCTGGCTTCAGGGTCTCGGTCCGCAGTGGGTTCCCAAGCCACCACCCTTCCCTCCCTAATTCGTCTCCCCTTGTGTACTGCTAGGTACCCTTAGCAGCTCGGGGTCCCTGGAGATCAGAGCGCCGAGCCATCAGTAAACAATAGCGACCAGCGTGTAGCACACAGTAGGGCTGGGATCAAAGGTGCTCAAGCCCCACTGAGCCTCAGCCTCCGGGAGCTCGGGACTGGCCTTTGGCAGCACAGGCCTAACCTCCCGGGGGCGGGGTTTGGACCACAGCCCACCCGGCCCCCAACTCTGATGCCACCTGCGTGTGTTTCCCGCCGCAGCCTGCAGGGGGCGCCCGGCCGGCGCGCCGCTGGCCCAGCGGGCGAGCAGTTCTCCCGCGGTCCCGGCTCGCGCGGGGACGCTGACGGGCCCTTCCCGGCCGGCGGGCGGGCGGAGCTGTTCCTGGCCGTGAGTGGATGAGACGACAGGTTTTCGTCATCAGCCTCCTCCCCGAGCGCAGTCGGCTCTCGGACGCGGAAAAGTTAGAATTGCGGCTTTGAAAGGCTGAAAGGAGGATTCTGCGCGGTGCCGGGTTTGCGTCCATCTCCCCTCTGGGTGGGGACTTTCGGGGGACGCGCGGCTGTGTCCGGTCCTCACCTCGCACCTCCCGCCTCCACCGCGCATCTCCCAGCCTCTCTCGAGCTCCGTCCCCCGCCTCCTAGAAAGGCAGATAACTCTGCAAAGACCTGTAAAATATAAAGCGTTATTATGATCATTAAAAACTAGCTTTTTTTTGGAGTTTCCCAGGGTAGGGGTGTAATCAGAGCTGTAGCCAGCGGCCTATACCATAGCCACTGGAACGCCGGATCCGAGCCACACCTGCGACCTACACCGCGGCTCACGGCAACGCTGGATCCTTAACCCACTGAGTGAGGCCAGCG
Organism: Catagonus wagneri; assembly: GCA_004024745.2. Classification (NCBI taxonomy): domain Eukaryota; kingdom Metazoa; phylum Chordata; class Mammalia; order Artiodactyla; family Tayassuidae; genus Catagonus; species Catagonus wagneri. The sequence goes on from PVHT020000061.1 coordinate 12,694,880, forward strand.
TTCGAACCCGCAACCTCATGGTTTCTAGTCGGATTCGTTAACCACTGAGCCACGACGGAAACTCCAAAACTAGGATTTTCTTTACCTAATTTTCAAATTCAAAAATGTCCTTGCTTTTTAAGCTCACTTTATATCGCTTCTTCTTTTATTTTACTTTCTTTCTTTTCTTTTTCGCTTTTTACGGCCGTACCGGAGGCATAGGGAAATTCCCAGGCTAGGGGTCGAATTAGAGCTGCACCAGCCACAGCCACAGCAACTGCTAGATCTGAGCTGTGCCAGGGCAAGTCCGGAGCCTTAACCCACATCCTCATGGATCCTAGTCGGGTTTGTTAACCACTGAGCCAGGAAGGGGGCCTTAAAGACTTTTGAATTGTATTTGTCAACGTAATGTTTTCTTTTCAAGTGCTTCAATTGTTTGACTTGCAAACAGACCTTCCCATGTATTTCAATAGCTCTTGTAATCTAATAAAATTTATAAAATGTGGAAATGCTTAGGTTCTCAAATTTCCTAGGACAGAGTTATGGCATTTAATCATTAATCTAAATCAGGTAAGCCCTCACATAGTTTAAACTTTAAACTCAAGGTTAATCTTTTAAATACTCCAAAGTTCCTAAATATTCACTAATATCTTAAGCTCTCTCTTAAGTGTTAGAAATACTTAAGATACTTAATATACGAAGACTCTTCCTGTATTTAACATTGATATGATAACTCCTACTTTTGTATTATCTCTATCGTTAGTTCCAAATCTCCATTATTTCACTGAGTAATTTTGAGTTTGGGAGTTATTATCAAAGGTGGACACGGGATTTTAAGTTGAATAAAGATTTTGGTTGGAGGAGTTCCCTTCGTGGCTCAGTGGTTAACGAATCTGACTAAGAACCATGAGGTTGCGGGTTCGATCCCTGGCCTTACTCAGTGGGTTAAGGATCCGGCGTTGCCGTGAGCTGTGGTGAAGGTTGCAGATGCGGCTCGGATCCTGCGTTGCTGTGGCTGTGGCGAAGGCCGGCAGCTACAGCTCCTGTTAGACCCCTAGCCTGGGAACCTCCATATGCCGCGGGTGCGGCTCTACATAAAAAAAGGCAAAAAAAATTTTTTTTGGTTGGAATGGGGTTTGGAAGCTACAGACACCCCAGAAGATTTTTCTCATCCCCAGACTGCCAAGTTGAGCCCTTTTATCCGCTTATTCTACCAAGAAGGAACTTTTCAAGTTCATGTCCGGTTAATGTAATGGCCTCTCCCCTATGCCACAGGGTTTGAGGTTTGATCCTCACTGCTGATGAATATGCAGATCACAGCCAGGCTGATGCATCACTTGACTGGATTCAAGCTCGCAGTCTACTGTTTGATTCCATTCTGCATTCTTTTCAAACTCTTCCTCATTAAATAAGTGAAATAAGTTATATTAATATATCTGTGTTTAGATATACATTAAAAAATAGTTGCAATTCTTTTCTGCAATAATTCTTTTCTGATAGTGTTTTTTTTTATCCCAGTAAGACTGGAACCAATTACAACCCCATACATTCCACCACCAACTGAATTTCTCATCATATTTTGTGCCTGAGGAATAGTTAGCGCTCAGATTCATGATCAAGACTCTGGACTGGCTGAAATGGTGGCTGGAACTGCAGTACTGCTAATACTCCTCTAAAGAACTTCCAGGAGTTCCTGCTGGGGCACAGTGGGTTAAGAACCCTGCTGCAGTGGCTAGGGTTGCAGCCGAGTTGCGGGTTCGATCCCAGGCCTGGGTGCAGAGGGTTAAAGGATCCAGCATTGCTGCAGCTGCCACAGCTGTGGAACAGGTCACAGCTTCAGTTTAGATTCAGTCCTGGGCCAGGGAACTTCCATATGCCCTGGGTGCACCATTTAAAAAAAAACAAAAAACAAAACAAAAAACCAGGAGTTCCCTTCATGGCTCAGTGGTTAACGAATCCAACTAGGAACCATGAGGTTGCGGGTTCAATCCCTGGCCTCGCTCAGTGGGTTAAGGATCCGGTGTTGCTGTGAGCTGTGGTGTAGGTTGCAGACGCAGCTCGGATTCCGCGTTGCTGTGGCTGTGGCGAAGGCCGGCAGCTACAGCTCCTGTTAGACCCCTAGCCTGGGAACCTCCATATGCCGCAGGTGCGGCTCTAGATAAAGGCAAAAAGACAAAAAACAAACAAACAAACAAAAAACTACAAAAAACCAAACCCAAAACCAAAACAAAGCAAAAAAATCCCCAAAACGCCTAGGCCCAGCCTGGAAAGATTTCTTCCATACAGTTTGAGGAAGGTTAAGTATGAAACAGGAAAAACAGGAACAATCTCAACACTCAAAAAAAAGAAAAAAAAAGCCCACTTTGGAGGCTGGGGACTAAGGCTTGACAGCATTAGGGGTGGGGTGCAGGTAACAAGTTAAATCACAGCAGTTATGCAATAAGGCCTAGCGGCTGGGTGGGGAGAAGCCTTGCAATCTTCTAAAGAACAGCCTGGGCGGGGGGGACAATGCATGTGGAACAGGTCCTCTGCTCTGGGGTGTGGCCAACTGTACCTCCGGCCTCTAATCCACCATTCGTTTCTCAATAGCTGTTGGGACTTGGAAAACAAGGCTTACATCTCTGCTGTTATTGGACAAGATAAATACAGAAATGAAACCACGTCCAGCTCCTTACCCCCCAGCATTATGCTCTGAGAGCACAGGTTTCCTGCAGGCTGGGCGCTCTGAGGACACAGGGGGTGGTCAGCGCTAGGTACCCAGCTGCGGCCCTTGACCGGTCTTCTCAGAATCCCAGCACCACCACCCCCGGAAAGAGGGGGCCGGAATGCGTACCGCTGCTACTTTCAGTGTACCTGATTCCGAACGTCTCTCATCAGTTCAGATCTAGAATGAACTGCAGCTGTTTTCCTGAAGGGGAAAATCAGATTCATTATTTACTGACCTGAAAAATGTACTAGCCAACATTTCTGAACCACTTATTTAGAAGTTTTCAGATGAGCAAGGAAAAGAGTCTAGAATGATCTAAAGGTAATGGATTAGGTTTGGAGTCAACAGATACAGACGGCTGCCTATAGAAATGTTTATATACATGTGCCTACATGGGTTTGGTCACACATACGTTTCCTCGTTCTGTCAGCCCAAAATCTCTAAATTCACTGGGTAGATTTGTTGCTTGTAGTGGTATTACACACCTGAAAACTAAATTTTGTGTGCATTGTAGAATATAAAGATGTTGTCGGGGACCAGACTCTCACTGGAATAAACGGCGCAGAATATGGAGTGGAGAAAAAGATGGGAAATCACCCTGTGGTGGAAGGTTATAATACTTATTTTTGCCCACTGAATGGGCCCAGAAGCAATCCACTAGCAATGAGCGCAGATCTTGATTTTTAGATACCATTCTCTCTAAAAGGAGTGAGATCTCCTCGAAGACATTAATTCAAGGTTTGGGGCAGAAAGAGTTAAAGCTGAGCCTGGAATATCTTATACTGGAAAACAGAACATGCTCAAAGTTTGATGAAGTCAAGGATTCATGTTGAAAGGTCTTCCACTGGTCAAACTTGGGACAACTAGACCATCAGAAGTACTCGTGGAGCATCTCCCAAAAGAGCCCAGGGTCCATCATGATCCAGAAACCAAAGTGAGGGGGGGAGCTCTGTACAGGCAAAATGCCAGATGATAAGTATAGAAGTGATCTTTTTTTTTTTTTCGGATTTTTTTTTAGCACCACACCCCTGGCATATGGAAGTTCCTGGGCCAGGGGTGACACTGGGTCTGCAGCTGCCAGCCTACACCACAGCCACTGCAACGCAGGATCCGAGCCGCGTCTGCTACCACCACCACAGCTCACGGCAACGCCAGATCCTTAACCCACTGAGCAAGGCCAGAGATCAAACCCACGTCCTCAAGGATACTAGTTGGGTTCGTTAACTGCTGAGCCACAATGGGAACTCCAGAATGGTACTTTATTTTATTTATTTATTTATTCATTCATTTATTTATTTATTGCTTTTTTAGGGCTGCACTCAGAGCATATGGAAATTCCCAGGCTAGGGGTCCAATCGGATCTACAGCCGCCGGCCTGCACCACAGCCACAGCAACACAGGATCTGAGCCTCGTCTGCGACCTACACCACAGCTCACAGTAACATCAGATCCTTAACCCACTGAGCGAGGCCAGGGATCGAACCCGCAAACTCATGGTTCCTAGTCGGATTCATTTCTGGTGCGCCACAATTACAGGAACTCCAAAACCCTACTATTTTATAACCATCAACATGATAACTGTTACAGGCAAGGATCATCAGTGGATGCTAAAACAGTCGAGTGAAATTTTGTTGTAATACAAAAATTCAGGAGTACCCACTGTGGCTCAGTGGTAACAAATCCGACTAGTATCCATGAGGATGCGGGTTCGACCCCTGGCCTCGCTCAGTGGGTTAAAGATCCAGCGTTGCTGTGAGCTGTGGTGTAAGCCAGTGGCTGCAGCTCCTATTCAACCCCTAGCCTGGGAACTTTCATATGCCACGGGTGCAGCCCTAAAAAACAAAGCAAAGCAGAGCAGAGCAGAGCAGAGCAGAGCAAAGCAAAGCAAAGCAAAATCTCCAGGGCCAATAAATGTGTATGGAAAGGAGCAGAGAGGCTTAATCAGCGACACGTTTGTCCTGTCCGGGAGCTCACACACGGTGAGGAGGATGGACTAGAAGCTGGTCTTGCTGACAGCAGGCTCGTGGGGTCTAGTGTCCGGAGAGGCAAAAGGGAAGTTTCCGCACACCTCGTTCACAACACACCTCATTCACAACTGGAAAAAGAAACCCAGGTCTTGACTGCTGAGCATCATGTGGCCTGAGATTTCCAAAAGGATCTGCTATATTTATCTCCTCATTTTTTGACCTGGCTGGGGCACATGGAAATTCTCAGGTGAGGGATAGAACCCTCATCACAGCAGCGACCACATGAGGTCCTTAACCCCCTGCACCACAGGGGAACTCCCACTTGCAGGGAGATTTTAATTCTTGCTTTTCCCGAAGATCTGGATCCCAGCCCTCCTTCCCCTTCTCCTCCAGCCCCGACGGCTTCTCCAAATGACCAGTCAGGCCCCGGGCCTGGCTGCCTGGGGTAAGGGACAATCTTTGAAAAACAAACAAACGACCTCAAACCTCCACTTATCTAGGGAAATCCACTTGGTTCACAAAGAACCTGCTTGAATGGAGGGGCTAAAGAGAAACAAAGCTGGATTTTCGTTAAAGCAGTAAAAACAGATTTTATTAAGTGACTACTGACAAGTAGGGGAGAGAACCGAGCTCAGTTTCCAGGAACACAGAGCTCGCTGGGTTTTAAAGAATGAATCAAGGGGCGTTGGGGGGGTCTCAGGTGGAAACTGACAAGCAGAGGGCAGTGGAGGAGGGGGTGCCGGCGTCATCCCCCGGCCTTGGCCCTACCAACGAGAAGCCACACTCAAGTTTGTTCAGGGCGCAGAAGTTTCCGCCGGGCGGGTACTGGGCCCGAAGTCGCGCGGTTCTCAGGGCGGGCGATCTGCTTCTCTCCCGCCACCTACCGTCTGCTTTCCCTGCTCCCTGGGCCGCAGTCACGCAACTGAGCGGGCGGGACGGGAAGAGCAGGGGCAGTGGGAGCCGGGGGCCCGTGGGCGCGGGAGTGGTTAAGCTGCGGCGCCGGGGACTCGGGTCAGAGAGCGAAGGGAAGCGACAGTGACCGCTGGTGGGGTGGGGGGGAGGGGGCGGCGCGGCCTCCGGCTCTGGGCTTCCCTCTCCCCCGCGGGGGCGCCGGAGCATCCCGGCCGGCCCCGCCTCACTTCCTCCCAGCCCGGCGCCGCCCTCGGCGCCCAGCGGGACCCGCCACCTCGGCGCGCGCGGAAAGGCGGTCCCGGCCGCTGACCCCGCAGCTCGGGCTCCGCCCGCCCCCCCGCAGCCCTGCGCGCCCGGGCGCCCTGCCCGCGCCAGGCGCAGGCTGCCCTGGGCTCCGCCATCGCAGGGCATGGGCGCCGCCGGCTCGTCCCCGCTGCTCCGCCTCGGCCTCTCCGCGCCGCCCCGGCCCCGCTGGCTCGGGGTCGCCGCGCTGGGACTGGCCGCGGTGGCGCTGGGGGCCGTCGCCTGGCGCCGCGCGTGGCCCCGGCGTCGCCGGCGGCTGCAGCAGGTGGGCACCGTGGCGAAGCTCTGGATCTATCCGGTCAAGTCGTGCAAGGGGGTGCCGGTGAGCGAGGCCGAGTGCACGGCCCTGGGGCTGCGCTGCGGCAACATGCGCGACAGGTAGGGCCGGCCCGCGCGGGGACCCTGCTGGGGAGGCTGGGGCGAGAGAGCTGGGGCCTGTCCCCAGGAAGGGCAATGGAGGTTTGCCACTCGGCTGTTCTGGACTGCCTGTTGGATCCTCTGCCTTTGATCACGCAGCTGGAAAGATCAGGTTCGTGTTGGTTCGGCTTTGGGGACGTAGGGGAGGGGGCGAGCCACTGCCCCTCCCAGGAGGACAGCTTCCTCCGCTGTGACAGGACAGAGGACAGCAGTAGAAACAGTAAAATGTTACTGGGACTTGAGGGCAGGTGGATGCTGAAGACAAGCATTTTTTTTTTAAGGGCCACACATGAGGCTTATGCAAGTTCCCAGGTCCCAGGCTAGGGGTCAAATGGGAGCTGTAGCTGCAGGCCTACCCCTCAGCACAGCCACAGCCACAGCCACAGCCACAGCCACAGCGATTAGAGCTGCATCTGGAAGCTACACCAGAGCTCACTGGCAGCGCCGGATCCCTAACCCACTGAGCAAGGCCAGGGATCGAACCCACCTGGTTCCTAGTTGGATTCGTTAACCGCTGCACCACGACGGGAACTCCTTTTCCACTTTGGACCTGTGCCTTTTAAACAGTTCTAAGAAGCTGACAGCTTCCTCTGTAAGTGCCCTATACCTTCAATTTTTTGTGTTATTTTGTTCAAAACCCTTAACATATTTCTGAACGTTTGGCCTGAGCGGAGTGTGCTTTGAGCTCGTTTCAAGTCCATCTGGCAGAATGCTGACACTGGCTGTTGGCACAGACGCTGGAAGGGCTTGTCTCCTTGACCTTGTAAGCCCACTCTCCTGAGCGGCCATGTGTGACTGGCCACTTGATAAATCTGTCCCAGCCCTTTACAAAGCCAGCCCTTCATCTCTTCTGCGCAGACTGTTACCTCTTGGAGAAACGAAGCTCCTAAGTTTATCATCCCCACTGTCACTCCCTCCTGCCCTCACTCTCCAGCTCTCCTTCCCTCCCTTTCCGGCTCCGCCATTCCTGTATCCCAGGTCAGCTTGTCACTTTAGAAATGACACTTTCCAGCCGTCTTGGACTCTGCCTCCCAAATGCAGCTGTGGGTTGCTCAAGGCATTGCTATTCTTCTGGAGACTTGGAACTTTGCGCCCTGGGCTGCTCTGCACGCCACATACTCATGTTTTATGTGTAAAATGAAAGTGCTCGCTTTTAGGGCTGCAGATGAAGAAAACTGATCATAAAAATAAAAATCCACACTTCAGACATAGCCTTTCTTCCAAATCTGGCAGAACAAAGGTAATTATTCATGCCCTGGGCATCATTTGAACACAGAGGTGAAAAATATGGTCACCCTAGTTATAGGGTGACGAGGTGGCTGCTATGTTATGGACACACCTTTGTGTCCCTCATTGTGGTCTGCGTCCTGCTGCAGTGTTGGGCTGCCTGCGAGCTGCCACTTGCTCCTTCCACCGCAGGGCTAGCCGGGCACCTCTAGCCGCCCCTTCTCCTGTTTATGTCCCCGGGGTTAACCCCCTGCAGTTACACACAGGCTGGAGCTGCGGGGCCAGACCGGAGAGCCCGAGGGAAGGGCTGACATTGGGCGATGGATGGGAGGTAAGAAGACTCAGCCCAGAGACCCACCCTCTCCCCCCAGGGGCGTGAGCTCGGGAACCCTGGGGACCAAGACCCTTAGAAAGGAAAGGATGCCCTCCTCAGAGGGCCGGGGACCTGCTTCTGCCCAGCACCCCTAGGTCCCGGAAGGAGAGTAGCCACGGCAGTCCCTAAAATGCCTTTGCACTGCCGCCTGCCGTGCCTGCAGCCAGTGCACGTGCCAGCTGGCCTGGCTCAAGACCCACCCGGCTTGGTTACATGGGGTGGGACTGGGGATTATCCAGCTCCTGGACAGGGGTAGGTTGCCTGACTGGCAGGTTGCAGAGGGGCGGTGACCTGCCAGGGCCAGGAGAGGGGAGAGACCCGCTCCCTGCACTGTGATAGTGGAGGTCCTCACTGGGTTTTCTGGAACATTCCATCTGGTTCCAGTCATGTTTTGAAGTGCCTCTGTGCTTCCGGAAGGGCTGTCTTGTTGATCCTGTTCACAGGTGGGACGCCCCAGCTTTCAGTAGAGGCTCACACATCGGTGCTTGCAGAGTCCCTCACTCCCTGCGTTCTCCTGTCTGAAACAGTGATTTTGAAACTCATTTTTCTTAGGAGCGCTACTCTTTGTCCTCTTTAGTGATCAAACCACCCAAAATATCTGCTCTGCTCTTGATAAGAGCATATCTCTCAGGTTCAGCCTCCCTTCTCATTCTTTAGCTCATCCCCCACCGCTCTCTCCCCGTGGTTGTGGTACACAGACTGAAAACTGAGCCTAGAATGGGGCCAGGGGGCTCCCTCAAAGGTGAGTGGAGTTCTCATCTCAAGTGATCTGCACGGATCTTTTTTCTCCCTCCAGCTGTATTGAGATATAATTGGCATGTGACGTTGTGTAAGTTTGAAGGTGCTCAGGGTGGGGATGTGACACTGTTGGAAGTTGGTTAGCACCTCCTTCACCGCAAGGAATTTGCATTTCGTTGTGGTGGTTCTTACGGTGAGAGTGCTGAGATTTTCTCTCTTAGCAACTAAGGATATGGTGCTAAGTGTAAGCACGGCATTGTTAACCGCAAGCACGGTGTTATTAACTGCAGTCGCCATGAGGTCCGTTACACCCCCAGAACTTATTCTGTTGGAAGTTTGTGCCCTTTGACCCCTTTCACCTTTTCCCCTCACCCCACCCACCCCCTGGCAACCACCAATCTATTCTGTTTCTAGAAGTCCCCTTTTTAGATTTCACTTGCAAGTGAAATCCCACAGTATTCAGCTTTCTCTGTCTGACTCATTCCCATGAGCATAACATGCCCAAGTTTCACCCATGTTGTTGCAAACTGCAGGATTTCCTTTTTTATGGCTGAATAATATTCTAACACACACACAAATGTGTGTGTGTGTGTGTGTGTGTGTGTGTGTTAGAATATTATTCAGCCATAAAAAGGTGGTGTGTGTGTGTGTGTGTGTGTTAGAATATTATTCAGCCATAGAAAGGTAGTGTGTGTGTGTGTGTGTGTGTGTGTAAACAACATTTCCTTTCTTTTTTTTACTGAGTTAACAATGGTTTATAGCATTCTGTAAGTCTGAGGTGTCATGAAGAGGAAAGCTGCTTGGGGCTTTCCCGATTAGCCCGTTAAACCTAGCCGAGGGCAGTTTGCATATTCTGGGCTCACAAGCATTCAACACCTTCAACACCTTTGTCTGGAGTTTCAGTCCACTAGAGCCATAGTTCTTTGGTCAACTCTGTCTTGTTAAGACATTTCGCTTCAACCAGAGACATGTTTTTCGCCCCGTTTTGTTGGAATCTTAAACTTTCATTGAAGAATAGTTGATTTACAATGTTGTGTTCATGTCTGCTGCACGACAAAGTGATTTGGTCCTACATCTGCATATATGTATTTGTTTCCAGATTCTTTTCCCATACAGGTTATCACAGACGGTTGGGCGGTGCTCCCCGAGGGCACAGAGACACGTGTAACAGGCTCGGGGAAGCCTCTGACCAAAGCTAAGTCCCAGCGAGGCAAAGTAGTTGCCCCAGCAGAGGCGGCATCCTTACTCCAGCTCTCCCGGAAGGATTCTGGGGCCTGGGGTTTTTCATACAGGGCTTTCTGTACCCAATGAGCTCCTTTTAGGGGCACCAACGTTTGGACTGAAAGGATTTGGCTAGACCTGGATACTGTCTGGAAACCTACTGGGTCCTGAGTTGGGCAGGGGGAGGGTTTCCCTGTTTTTTTTTTCCTTCCTCTTATGGAAGTTCGCAGGTAGGGATGGAATTGGAGCTGTAGCTGCTGGCCTACCCCACAGCTCACGGCAACACTGGATCCTTAACCCACTGAGTGAAACCAGGGATCGAACCAGCATCCTCATGGATATGAGTCAGGCTCTTAACCCAGTGAGCCAAGACAGATGCTCCAGCGGGAGGGTTTTGATGAAGTAGAAAGCTGGAGGGAAGCTATAGAGAGAGCGGCTGAGGAATTCTCTCGTTTGCCTCCTGGCAGGTTCTGGATGGTGATTAAGGAAGATGGACACATGGTGACCGCGCGCCAGGAGCCCCGCCTCGTGCTGGTCTCCATCACCTATGACAGCGACCACCTTATCCTCAAGGCGCCGGGCATGGACCAGCTGGTGTTGCCGAACGAGATGCCTTCCTCCAACAGGCTCCTCAACTGCAGGTGCTCTGCCTGGGGGCCTCTGGGGACCTTCAGGAGAACTGACTTACCTGTAGGCTCCACCTTCCTCTCCGCCTTGCTACACTTTGTACCATAGTTGATGAGAGCGGTCAAGGAAATCACAGGGAAGGGTGGTCTCTGCTGGGATCAAGCCAAGTGGCTGATTGATCAGAATGTCGCATCAGGGGCGCTTAGATTTGCGTTCATCAGATATGATAAGACACGCAGACACAGACATGACTGTCATGAAGAACGAGGTCTTTAATATTCACAGGTCCCTAGAAATAGGAGGCCCCCGCTGCGTAGGACCACACGCGGGAAATACCAGGGTTGCTCGGGAGGCTGAGGGAGCAGGGGAAACGTGAGCACAAATCGTTGTTCTGGCTTCCACAGGCACTAGGAAAATTGGCTCTGGGGCACAGGGACTGTCCCTAGTGGTCTGGTACCTGGATCTGGACGATTAGAGCAGGCGACAGTGGCTGTGCGCGTGAGAGCGCGACAGCGGAGGTGCCTGGGGTGAGGGCTCTGCGGCGGCTGGTCTGCCTCTGGAGAACCTAGCGCTTCGCTGTCTCGAGGAATTGACTCGTCCTGGGAGGGGTGGCTCCCTCGGCATCGCCGAGTCTCGAGATGTCAAAGCATCAAAAATGTAAAAAGTGGAAAGACATCAGGATTAACACAAACAGGGAAAGGATGCCAAGGGCCAAGCTTGAGGACTTTCTCCTTTTATTCAAGCGGGATGGACATGCATCCATAACTGCCGGGCAGGCAAGGGCGTTCGTGGGGATGTTACCACCTGCATCTCGGGGCTGGATGCTAAGGATGCTCGGGCTTTGCAGGAGACTCTGCGACCCCTAAGATCTAGGGATGGCGACCCATTGTGGTGCAGCAGAAACGAATCTGGCTAGTATCCATTGGATGCAGTTTTGATCCCTGGCCTCGCTCAGTGGGTCGGGGATCTGGCGTAGCCGTGGCTGTGGTGTAGGCTCGGATCGGACCCCTAGCCTGAGAACTTCCATATGCCGCGGGTACGGCCCTAAAAAGAAAAAACAAAACTTCTTCCACTTGATGAGGATTTTAGAATGGCTCAGAGACATGGCTCAGGCTTTTATCTGTGGCCCTTGAGGAGGAACCAGAATTCCTCATATTTTATGGCTAAACTGTGATTGATAATTTTGTCTTGCTCGTCTGTTTTCCTTTGTTTCGGGTTTTCTTATTTTCTGCTCCAGCTTGCCATCCGGAATGTAGGGACGGTCTCGGAGGCCGAAGCCTTTCTACCAGCAAGGAGCAGGCGGGGGGACCATGGGGATCCGTGCCGGCAAGGACCTAGGGCGGCCGCCCGGTTTCACTGTCACCCAAGGCAGAGCTGCCTGCCTCCCAAAAGGGCTGGTGCTTTTCTACGCGTTACAGGTCCCAGGCGAATGCATTCATTGGAGAGACAAACCTCAGGGCATTTGAAGTTCAGGGATAAATGCTTAGTGGCCATGTTGGGTGGCAGAGACAGACGTCACGGGCAAACTCACGCACTTTGTCATCAACACTAAGCAAGTTCTTCTCTTGAGGCTCCGTCCCTGGATAAGCAGGCAGAGCTCTGGGGACACACAGACCCGGGAGGGAGGTGGGGAGGGCCGAGTAGGTGGCTTGACCCAGCTCCGCAGAAGGCATCCGTCCGCGTACAGCCTGGCCTTACACAAGTCCCTTCTACACTTGAGTTGTGCTTCTGGGTCGGGTAGGAAGAGAGAGTCATGGGAATTCTGGGAATCTGGCAAAAGCAGTGGCTGGGAGCTGTGTGTTTGGACTGGCATGGACACGGCTGGAGTGTAATGAGCACACACCCTCTCCAGCTAGTTAGCCACGTGGTAACTAGTGCAGCCTGTATTTCTACCTTTGTAATTTGTGTAGCCTGTATTTACAAGCCCTTTGTTTCTCTGCTTTTTCTTTAGGGCTGTACCACAGGCTATGGAAGTTCCCGGGCTAGGGGTCTAATTGGAGCTACAGCTGCCAGCCTACGCCACAGCTACAGCCACACGGGATCTGGGCCGCGTCTGCGACCTACACTGCAGCTCACGGCAACACCTTAACCCACTGAGTGAACCCGCATCCTCCTGGATACTAATCTGATTCACTTCCACTGAGCCACGACGGAAACTCCTATTTATAAGCCAGTTTAATGCACTGGTTGCCATGGGAACTGGTAAAAAACTAAAGAAATGATATAAAATCGATGTGGCATAATTTTATTTTATTTACTTGTTTTTTTCTTTTACAACTGCACCTGCCACATATGGAAGTTCCTGGGCTAGGGGTTGAATTGAAGCTGCAGCTGCCGGCCTATACCGCAGCCGCGGCAACACTGGATCTGAGCTGCCCTTTGTGACCTCTGCTGCAGTTTAAGGCAGCACCAGATCCTTAACCCACTGAGCGAGGCCAGAGATCGAACCCATATCCTCATAGACACATCACTGTGTCCTTAGCCTGCTGAGCCACAACCGAAACTCCCGTAATTTTATTTTATTTTAATATAATTTATATGTATTTCTAATATTAAGATATGATATATAATCTAATGTATACTTTTATTTTAGATGTTAATATTCACAATTCAATGGAAATTTAATCTTCACAACACATTAAACGTATAAGCAACGTGGATGGACCTAGAGAATATCATACCAAGTGAAGTCAATCAGAGATAGACAAATATTATATGCTATCATTTATAGGTGGATTCAAAAAAATGCAGACAAATCTATACACAGAAGAGAAACAGACTCACAGACAGAGAAAACAAATTCATTGTTACTGAACGGGAAAGGGGAGGGATAAATTAGGAGTATGGGATTTACAGATATAAACTACTCTACATAAAACAGATAAGCAACAAGGATTTACTGGGAACTATATTCAATATCTGTTAATAGTCTATAGTAGAAGACAATCTGAAAAATATATATAACTGAATCACTCTGCTGTGTGTCTGAAACTAACACAGTGTTGTCAATTAATTTTATTTCTTAAAAAAGAAAAGGAAAGAAAAAAGGTCACATGTCCACTTGCAATTCTGTGAGGGGTACATAGTTTTTAAAAAAATCTTTTTGGGGTACTCGAGCAAAAAAGAAAAAAGAAGTCCTTGAAGACCGCTTTGTTATCCAGGGGTATCTCTGTTTACCAGGCGGGGCAGGTAATATATTATCTCGTTTGCAGTGGGGACAGAAGGTCGGAGGAGTTTAATGATTTGCTGAAAGTCACAGGTGAGAGATGGCAGGGCTCCCATTTGCCTGACGAGGAGTGCAGGACTCAGGCTACCGTCCAGCCTGCTGAAGGACAGTCTGCCCTCCAACAAGACCCACTTGAGTTCGAGCCTGTTGGGTTCTGACCAGCTCTTCCCAGCTCCCTCCCTCTGCGTCTTCCCAGCTTTAGCCTAGGGACCATGGGACCCCTTCCGGGACTTCTGGCACCCCTTCCGGGACTTCTGGGACAATCAGGTTCCAGCGGCCCCGCTGTTCCATCATTTTTTTTTTTTAATTTTGTCATTATAGTTTATTTACAGTGTTTGGTCAATTTCTGCTGCACAGCAAAGTGACCCGTTTATCCGTGCAGAAAGGCATTCTTTTTCTCCCAACACCCCCATCACGTTCCACCACGACAGACCGGAGACAGTCCCCCGTGCTCTAAGCGGGACCCCGTTGCTGACCCCCTCACATCCAGCCGTTCGGTCCTGACGCCACCACCCAGCACGTCGATGTTGGAGAGTCACCCTGCCGCTCTCTCTGTGACCCTTCCAGGATCTTCGGCCTTGACGTCCAGGGCAGGGACTGTGGCGACCAAGCTGCTCAGTGGTTCAACGGCTTCTTGAAAACAGAAGATTATCGGCTGATTCAGTTTGAAAAGAATATGAAGGGAAGACAGTCACGGAAAATATTCCCTTTCTTGGCCCAGAATTACGAGGTGAGCTTGCCTGGAGCAGCTCTTCGTCACCGCCTTCCTTCTTGGCCCCAGAGAGCCTGAGTCGGGCCCCGGTCGGGAAAGTGCAAGCCTAGCCCTGCCGGAGCCACCTGAGCAGGTGCGGGGAGGAGAGGGCAGTGGGCAAGAGCCCCGCGGTGTCTCCAGGATGCCTGGAGGATGGAATATGGGAGAAGCCGGGGGAGGGGGGCTGCCCGGGGGGATGGGGACTCAGGAGAAGATAGGCTGGGAGGCGAGAGTGATGTCAGTTTGGGACCAGAGCCAGGTTTCCTGACATAACAGACGCAGGCTTTCTCCAAGGCCCCCACACCCTGCAGCCAGTGGGGTGTGTTGTTTCCGGTACAGAGAAGACGCTGCACCCCCATGTCAGCTACAGCCCCCAAACCAACACCTTTCATTCTGCAGTGAGATGAGGTTCAACATGCAAGTACCCCGGGGGGCGTCTCCCAAAGATCGTTGTCACAAGCTCCTTGAATGCAGGGCTTTTTATCTGCTGTGTTCACTGCTATTTGCCCATCTAGAATGGTGCCTGATACATAGTAGATGCATAATAAATGCACGTGAGCGGGTTTCTCGTTGCGGCTCAGCACGTTACCAACCTGACTAGCATCCGTGAGGACTTGGGCTCGATCCCTGGTCCCTTCTCAGTGGGTTAAGACTGGCACCTGCAGCTCGGATTCAGCCCCTAGCCTGGGAACTTCCATATGCATGGGTGCGGCTCTTAAAAAAAAAAGAAAAGAAAAGCCCCCTCCCCGGAAAAAAAGTTGCATGTGAGTGCTTGCTGCTGAAGGAAATTGCTAGAGCTTATGGGCACCAGATTCTGCTCCGTCTGACGGTGATGATGGCATGGAAAGGGGCTCACTGCCGGGTGCTGGAGGCGACTCCTAGGGTGACATTGGCCCCGAGCACAGGCTGCTGCCCTTCAGTGTGTGGATGGGGAGCCCCACCGGAGCCCCGGCGGCAGGAACAACGCCCCCCGAGGTGACCTAGCTGTTTTCACCCCCCCTTCGGTGCTCAGGTGGTTTTGCTTCTGGGCTTTGCTTAGCTTTGCAGTTGGTCTGAGCAAACTCCCTGGGCAGTGTCCTTGGCATTCATGCTGTGTCCTTGATGCAGGTGGCCTACCCAGACTGCAGCCCCATCCTGATCATCTCGGAAGCCTCCCTGACAGATCTGAACACCAGGATGGAGAAGAAGGTGAAAATGGAAAATTTCAGGCCGAACATCGAGGTGACAGGCTGCAGTGCTTTTGAGGAGGTAAGCGGTGCCCTGGAGAAGGCAGTCCTCGGTCAGAGACTGTGAAGAACAAGGGGAAATGAGCTGGGTAAATAAGTGCAGCAGCTGTCGGGGTGGGTGGAAGGGCAGGTAGTTAAAACAGTCTTCTGGGGCGCTTCTGTTGTGGCCTAGTGGGTTATGAATCCGACTAGTATCCAGGAGGATGCGGATTCGATCCCTGGCCTCACTCAATGTGTTAAAAATCTGGTGTTGCTGTGAGCTATGGTGCAGGTCACAGACGTGGCTCAGAACCCGGGTTGCGGTGGCTGTGGTTAGGCGGGCAGCTGCAGTTCCAATTAGACCCCTAGCCTGGGAACTTCTATATGCCATGGGTGCGGCCCTAAAAAGAAAAGAAAAAAAAAAGTTAAGTGATCTTGTGTTCCCAAGTGCATTTGTTTTATTCCTGCGTTGTGATGGGCTTACAGAAAGACTAAAGTAGAATCCTCTTATTTGAAGAGAACATTTCCGTGGTTGTGCATATTAAAAAAAAAACCTTTCCTATAAAATGATGCTAATGTTGCCCTCTAGTCCCCGTTAAATGAGGAAGCTCAGGAGTTGAGCACCTGGTGCATCTGCGTTAACCTGTCTACACAGGATGCCAATTAGTGGGACTCTGTTAAATATTAATGTAGAATGATAATGCACATACATATTTCATAGATCAGAGTTAATAATAAAAAATATAGCAAACCTAAGCATGGTGCAAAAATTCAGCCTGTTGCAAAATCATGGAGCAAGAGGAGGTTGTGTTGTGCAATATTTACTCTTTGTGATCCAAAGCCCTTTGTACTTTTCCTATGGAACTAGGGATATGAAGCAGATTTTAAAAAGTGGCTTCCTTTGGGCCAGTGTGGTGTGTTTGAATTCTGGGAATGTGGAGCAATGAAGTTAAAAAATAATAAACCAACTTGTCCTGACTCCTGGTGACCATTTCCCGGGTCACTGGTTTTTTTTTTTTTTTTTTTTTGGTTTTGTTTGTTTTTGTTTTTGCTTTTTAGGGCCTCATCTGCAGCATATGGAAGCCCCCGGGCTAGGGGTCGAATCAGAGCTACAGCTGCCGGCCTACGCTACAGTCACAGCAGCAGCGCTGGATCCTTAACCCACTGAGCAAGGCCAGGGATCGAACCCGAGTCCTCCTGGATACTAGTTGGGCTCGTTGCCCCTGAGCCACGATGCGAACTCTTTCCACCGTCACTGTTTCCCAAACTTTGTTCCCTGTCCCGATGAGCAGGTGAACAGGACTTGACATCTTTTGGGAATGTCTGGTTTTTATTATTCCTTGTATATCAAACTCAGGTCTGACTGCACGATGCTCAGAAATCAGTACTGGAGAGGCAAGTGTTGGTAATAATGGCAAGTACCGCTTTTAATAAAAAAACCCCAGCAATCTGAGGAGAAGGCAGACTCCTGACCCAAAGCCAGCTCTGCTGGGCCACGAATGTCTTTAAAGGGAAGGGGGGATGTCACTCAGTTGATCACTGAGATGGGTGGTCCGATTTGTTGCCGCCTCCGCTGCTTGTCCGCTTGTTGACTCCTCGCAGTCTTTAGATGTCACTCACTCACGCTGTTTGCTCAGAGGTTACTGAAGGGGGAGCTGGGGAGAGACCCGGTCACATGTTAATTACTTATCCGTCATTCCTACTCCTTTGATCTAGAGGAAGAACCAACAGTTCAGGCGAAAGCTTTGAAAGGTGTGCTTGGGCTAAAAATGAGCGGGGGGGGGGGGGGGTGCCTGCTGAGATTAGTGACAAGATAGCTCTGCCAAAGTGACAAGAGCTTTTTCCTGCCTGGAGCTCTTTCTTGCCAGAAGCTGCTTACACTCCTTGCATTACGAAAGAACAGTGGAGAAGCTTGCAGAAAACCCTGGGTGTGGTATCTGGCCCTGGGAAGTGCTTCTCGCAGAAACTTCTAGAGAGGCAGGAGATTTTGAAGCCAGATAGCTGTGGACTGAAGCCCAGCCCCACTACGCTGGCTGCGTGAATTGGGTCCTCCCATTGTTGCCTAAACTCAGCCTCTGTCTGCAGGTGCCGAATTGAAATGCAGAGACAGTTTCCGGTAGCGGAGAACAAGACAGCCTTGTTGCTTTGCCAGGCAAAGGGGACCACGGCAGGCTAATGCCTTAAAGACCGTGTCCCCCTTGGAAGGAGTTAGGAGGTGGTTTTATAGTTTGGGGAGTGGAATAAGGATCCGGGTGGCGCCTGAGGTTCAGGGCAGAGGCAAGCTTGCACTGTCTTTCAAAGCTGGTGTTTAGAAGCCCCAGGACTGGCTCTGGTGGTCCTGTTTCTCCCCGGAATGAAGAACATGCTTCATTAAGTAGTTCTTCCTTTCGTTGGTGGTCTTAGTTCTCCAGAAAGGCCCAAAGATATTGATATGTATATTCCTCGAGGGGGGACCAGGACCCGCCCCCAGGCTGCACCGCTGTCCCCTGACTGCTCCTCCCTGGTCCCCCTCAGCCTCTCCCTTCCCTGATCAGCAGCTGCCCTTGGAGCTCTGGGAAGGTCGTGGAGGCTGAGGCTTGATCCCTAAAAACAAGCAATGGGGGACCCAGAAAGCTCGTGTGCCCAGGAGCCACACAGGGCCTTGCTCCGTTTCACCAGGACCAGCCTTTGCAGCTGTTGAAAAATAAACTTTTTGCAAATCATCATTTCTTTTCAGTCCCCAATAAGCAAAGCTGGGATGAATTAGGATTTCATTTGAACGCTTAGATAAGTCTCTCTGTCTGGAATTAGAGCAGTAATCTCTTCCTGGCTTCAGGAACTTCTGAAGGAGCAATGATAATAATAGTAATATATAAAACAATAAAAAAGCGATAGCAATCACAGTTTATAATTCCCAAATGCTTACTGTGGAGCAGGCACCGCCACACCCTTTCTGGGTCTTATCACCTTTAATCTTCCCAGTTACCCTTTCCAAACTGCGAGTCATAACACATTGTTAGGTTATAATATCAGTTTAGAGGCATTAAAAAGGGATAGAGGAGAATAAAAGATATCAGAGCAACCTACATGTAGAAAGGTTAAGAATTGTTTTGCAGAGTTCATGCTGAGGCTCGGCTATAACGAACCTGACTAGCATCCATGAGGATGTGGGTTTGATCCCTGGCCTTCCTCAGTGGGTGAAGGATCGGGACTTTGTGCTAGGTGGCTGGATCCGGGGTTGCTGTGGCTGTGGGGTAGGCTGGCAGCTGCAGCTCTGACTCAAACCCTAGCCTGAGAACTTCCACCCATATCCCTATAGGTATGGCCCTGATTACAAAAAAAAAGAGAGAGAGAGAGAGAGAGAATTGTTTTGCAAAACTTTTGTGTGAATTCTGTCTGGGGTGGGTATGTCTGTGAGCCAGGAGGAGGAAACAATGTAAAAAAAAAAAAAATCGTTTAAAGCAGCTTTAGGCTTACAACAAAGTTGAGGGGTCGGTACAAAGATTTCCTGTGTGCGCCCAGCCCCGTACCTGCACAGCCTCCCTTCTTGTCAACATCACTCACTAGAAGTGTTACCTTTTTTTTAAACCAAGGATGAACCTGTATTGACATCATAATTACCCAAAGTCCGTAGCTTACTTTAAGATTCACTCTTGGTGCCATATAGGTTTTTTTTTTTTTTTTTGTCTTTTTAGAGCCACACCTGCCACACACAGAGGTTCCCAGGCTAGGGGTTGAATCGGAACTGCAGCTGCCAGCCTGCACCACAGCCACAGGAACCCAGGATCTGAGCCGAATCTGTGACCTACACTACAGCTCATAGCAATGCTGGATCCTTAACCACTGAGCGAGGCCGGGGATTGAACCCGCAACCTCATGGTTCCTAGTCGGATTCCTTTCCCCTGCGCCACGACGGGAACCCCCCATGTAGTTTTCTAGTCTGTGGGTTGGAACAGATGTCTAATGATGTACCCACTGTTCTAGTATCACGTGGAGTCTTTTTTTCTGCCCTAAAAGTCCTCCGTACCCCACTGTCCCCCTCTGCACATGGCCCCACCCTGGCAACCACTCGTCTTTTATTCTTTCCATAGTTTTGCCCTTTCCAGAAGGTCCTTGGAATCATCCAGCAGATAGCCTCCTCAGATTGGCTTCTTTCGTGTAGCAATTTGCATTTAAGTTTTCTCCATGTCTTTTCATGGCTTGATGGCTCATTTATTTTCAGCTCTCTGGAACAATCCTTTGCCTGGAAGCACCACGGTTCATTTATCCACTCACCCGTTGAAGGACATCTTGGTTGCTTCCAGGTCTGGGCATTTACACAATGGAAAGTTTTGTCTTGGTTCATGGATGAAAATGTTTGATAGCCACCGAGGCACAGAGTGTGCTCACTGCGTTCTGGATGTGGAAACGGAGACTCAGAGAGGTTGAGTCACGTGGGCGATGTCACACAGGCAGTGTGTGGCCAGGTGCGGATTTGCGCTCCGCTATCTGTCAGGAGGCCACAAATCCGAGCCATCTCCACAGCCTTCCATTTCAGCCACTGCCAGGCCACTTGGAAAAAACTGCACTGGGACGAATGTATCCTGTGGGGCTGGGGTTCAGGTCTCTGCTCCCGGAAGAAGGGAGACGGTGGATGTCAATAAAAAGATGGAGAGAAAGAAAGAGCAAGGCCAGCACTGGCGTAATGACAGCTCACCCAAATTCCACGTCTATTGACTTTGCAAGAAGCAAGCTGAAGGCATCTCCAAGTCGTTTTCCTATAGGAATGGGTGAGAAGCACCAAGAGGAGGCCTGGGGGCCGCCCTGGGGCTGGGGAGGGGCTGCAGGGGTCCCCTAGCCCTTCAAGGCATGCCTGGCAAATAAGGGGGCCCTCTTCCGGTCAGGGAGCTTTTCTGACACCCCCATTTTGCTCAGAACCTCAAGCAAGGACCTGGGACCAGCTGTCCTGATTTAGCAAAGCCAGCACGGCGACTCTAAGGGAGATGGGGTCCTGGGCGCAGGGAGTGGTGACACCTTCACGTCCATGCGCTGGACGGAGTCGGTGCCTTTCTTTAAGATCTCTGCATCCACTGGCTTTTTAAAATTTTTTTTATTAATGAATTTTATTACATTTATAGCAGTCATCACAACCAAATTTTTATAGCATTTCCATCCCAAACCCTCAATGCATCCCCTCACTTCCCAACCTGTCTCATTTGGAAACCATAAGTTATTCAAAGTCTATCGTTTTTGTTTTTGTTTGTTTGTTTTTGTCTTTTTAGGGCCACACCTGTGCTATATGGAGGTTCCCAGGCTAGGGGTCAAATCGGAGCTGTGGCCGCCGGCCTACACCACAGCCACAGCAACAGCAACGTGGGATCTGAGCTGAGTCTGCGACCTACACCACAGCTCACGGCTACGCCGGATCCTTAACCCATGGAGCGAGGCCAGGGATCGAACCTGCGTCCTCATGGATGCTAGTCACATTCGTTTCCGCTGCCCCAACGATGGGAACTCCCTCCACTGGCTTTTTTGTTTTCATCTCGGCAGCTTGAAATATTTGCCCCAGAGACTCTCGGGGGCTGAGAAAGAGGGAGGAGAAGCCTAGAGAACGTCTCTGATCCAGAGGAAGGCGGACGATGCGTCTGTGGGATTCTGCACCGCCGCCACCGCCTTTCCCAGCCCGCGCCCACAGGGTCGATTAACCGCCCCCCTCGGCCAGCTCAGGGCGGGAAGGCCGGAGGCCCTGAGAGCTGCCTGGGCTGCGGTTCCCACGCTGGTGCTGCCCGGGCCTGGGTCCCCGGGCCGTCTCCGCAGGGGAGCCTTTGAAGCCCCTGGTGACCCCCGCGTGAGCCGGGGCTCTTCCTCGGGAGCAAGGCTGTCATCTGGGGGCTGCACCTGCTCCCGGAGACCTGGAGGGCCCCGCGCTGCTTCTGGCTCTGCGCTTGGCCGTAACGGCCTGGACCGTCACTTTCTGAGCTTACAGTGGCGGGTTTACTGAAGGGTTTTAGAGCTTCTTCGAGGCCCGAGAGTTGGACCCGTCGGTTTGCCTTCTCTCCCTCTCTCTCTCTCTCTTTCTCTGGTCAAAAAGGCACTTTAGCTCAAAGATCTGTCTCTCAGAGCGCCTCGCTGACGTGACCTCTTTGTTGTTGCTGTTTAAAGCAAACACTTACATCGCACATACTGTGGTCCAGCTTTTTTAAAATACGTGAATACGCCTGTACTCTTCCTAAGAGATGCACAAGGTCTGTTTCCTTCCCGGTGCTTTTTCTCGTTTATCCTTGGCCCTGAACGCACAAGCCTTTGAGCATCTGGGGCCTGGCAGAAGTGCATTTTAATAAGGGTCTGGGCTTTGGCTGTTGAATTCTTCTCATTACATCTCACCTGCCTTTAAATATGCTACTTTTCAGATCAAGAAGGAAGGGAGAGCTCTGATGCCGTGGGTATTGCCTTTGAGCAGAGACTGTTATTAAGTGTTTTTTGTCTCAGTCTAATGTTAAATGATTAAATGGAGCTACAGCCGAGCATGTACCAGCTAGAACCGGTCGGCGAGACACCCAGAGCTGTGGACCAAGGAGCACAGTAACCTGCCGGCTGGACTTTGTTCCCAGGTCTTTTATGTTCATCTGAATCTTTGTGGATTGTGGGTTTTCAGCAAAACAGGAAAAAAAACTAAAGCCTGTGCCTGCTGTGGGCTACGCTCTGAGGGCTCTGAGAGGTTCTCTGAGGTCATCAGAGGTTAATCCAAACAGAAATCCCCCACGGTGTCCAGGCTGTCTTACAGGCCAAGCGCTTTAGCCTCCGGGCAGGCTGTATCTACTCAAGGGAGGCTTTCTAAGAAAGGAGGTCTTATATAAGTGCTGCAGTGTTGTGGTGCTGTAGTCTTTTTCCCCCCACTTATAAATGCGCACCGACAATTTTATTGTTACTGCATGAATTTTGTAAAGAGCTAACTCAGTACGAATGGACTCTTACAAACCAACACCGTAGGTGAAGCCCAGTCACATGGGACTCAAGAGGTTGAATTCATGACCGGTCCCCGTCAGTGGCCTCTCTGGAGCCAGGCGCTGGGTGGCGCCCTTTCTCTGACACTGTGCCTGCCCCCGCCTCCCCCTTGCTTTGGGGGCCAGGGTCGGGGTGTCTGTACAGACAGAGCAGTGACAGAAGAGCACCGGAGCCTCTTTCCTCTCTCGGATCCCGGCCACTGTCATGAGAGCACGCCTGGGCCAGCCGGACGGAGGGCGGGCTGTGCCGAGCGGGGCCCGCTCCATCCTGCGCACCCGCTCCAGCAACCAGGCGGGTCCAGGCGGGATGGCCTTGATCGATGGCTTCCATCCTTAGAGCTGATGTCGGGCACCGAGGCTGAGAGCGCGGGGACTGTGCTGACGTACCCTTCCCGAATGCTGAAATATCCGCTGCCAGGGGCAGGGCTGTGAGCGG
The DNA here is from genome assembly GCA_004024745.2 of Catagonus wagneri. Classification (NCBI taxonomy): domain Eukaryota; kingdom Metazoa; phylum Chordata; class Mammalia; order Artiodactyla; family Tayassuidae; genus Catagonus; species Catagonus wagneri. The sequence goes on from PVHT020000061.1 coordinate 12,717,931, forward strand.
GCTGGGGGCCACTCTCACGCCCCCTGCCAAGGCCAAGCTCAGAGACCAAGAGTCCGATGGCCTCATTCTGCCTTGTGTTGTCCAAGGAGCAGTCTGGTTACCCTTCCGAGGTGACCACAGCAGAGTGGCGTCCACGCGGGCTGTGCAGTCACCTCCTGTTTCTGAGGTCTGGTTCCTGTGGCCCTGCTCCAGGCCCTCCCACTCGGAGCTTAGGGGACCTCCCTGCACAGGTACATTTTCGCCAGGGGTAAGTGGCGAACGTAACTGCATCTTTGCAAGTAACTCCTGAGCAAAGTTGGGTCCAGATTGCTGCTCAAGGACTCTGCGATAACTTGGTTAGCCACTCCTGTATAATTGGGCCTTGAGACTGTTTTCCAGTTCCCATTACGTACGTAATGAACATCTTTGTAAAACAGTCTTTGTCTGCATTTCTACATTTAATCTCAAGAAATGCTAAGCCAGCATTCGAAAACCTCCCTCCCTCATTCTCTCTAACTCTCTCTGCCTCTCTCTCTCTCTCTCCAAGGTGCTTTTGCAGACTCTGGAAGTAGCTATCATTCCCAGGGCTGGCTGGGGGGATGATAATATGCATTTTTCTTGCCCTCCTGCCGGCACTGATGCTCATAACCTTTACTTATTCAGCAAAAGTCACGTCTTAAGGAAGATCCTGTGTACTTGGCTTTGTTACACCTTAAAAGCAGAAAAACCAATTTTGGTTTGAGATAGCATTACTGTGTAGGGTGATAGGAAACACCTCTTTGTGTTTGTCTCCAGTTCCCAGAACAGCTCCTATATCCCTTGGAATTTCTGGGTGACAGGGGTGATAGCAGCGTTTTTCAGTTATTAATAAAAAGCCGCCGGAGTTCCCGTTGTGGCGCAGTGGAAACAAATCTGACTAGCATTCATGAGGACTAGTAGCCTGGCCTTGCTCGGTGGATGGGGTATGCTGTATTGGAACTCCCGCTGTGCTAGTTCAATCCCTGGCCTCGCTCAATGGGTTAAGGATCCCACGTTGCTGTGGCTGTGGTGTAGGCCGGCGGCTACAGCTCCAGTTTGACCCCTAGCCTGGGAACCTCCATATGCCTCGGGTGTGACCCTTAAAAAAAAAAGGAAAAGAAAAAATAAAGCGAAAAAAGAAAAAAATTTATAAAAAACAAGTAACGCCATTTAAACTTGCGGAGACTTCCAGAGACATTGCTGTAAATACATAGGCGCAGGTACTTACACAGACTTTTGACATAGATGGGCTTCTCCTACATGAAGTATACATATGTGTACATATCTAGGGGTGCTTTTTCCCTCAGCAGCATCTCGAACGTCATTCAGTGTTAGTGAATGTGGGTTCCTCCTTTCTTACGCTCAAGCAGTAAATCCACGTAGATTTAGCCAGCCTCCAGCGGATGCCTTGCGAGCTTCCCGGAATCTTGTAGGTTGTCGGTACCTACAAGCCAGAAAAGTTGCTGGTGATTTCTAAACTCAGTTTTATTCACTTATTTATTCCCTCAGTTTATCCCAACATAGCTTAAAACTGCTTCCAACAATTGCATGGACGACCCGGTGTAAGGGCCTTAACGAGCATCCTTTGGAGAAGGGCAGCGAAGGGAGCGCGCGGACCCTGTCATCGGGGCTCGGAGCGGGGAGGGCTCCGCTGGTGCCCACAGGCTCTGTAGCCCTGAGGGGTAATTTATTTTCTTTTATTTCACTTTTTTGTCTTTTTTTTTTAAGGGCTGCACTTGTGGCATATGGAGGTTCCCAGGTTAGTGGTTGAATCAGAGCTGCAGCCACTGTCCTACAACACAGCCACAGCAACCCCAGATCCAAGCCACGTCTGTGACCTACACCACAGCTCATGGCAACGCCAGATCCTTAACCCACTGAGTGAGGCCAGGGATGGAACCTGTGTCCTCATGGATGCTCGTCAGATTCATTTCCGCTGAGCCACGACGGGAACTCCATCTGCAGGGTGATTTCTTTTGTAGCCCATTGGACAGCACGGCATTCAGGCTTTTGCCGATCATCTTTCCTTCTTACTCTTAGATGACTTGTCCTTCTATGGTTGGTTGGTTAGTTAGTTCAAGAGCTCAACTTGGCTTCCATTCTTACCTGAAGAATATATATATACATTCAGTCGGTTGGCTCTGCCCATGACGTCAGACATTCTGGGGCCAGGGAGCAAGCCAGAGCCGTAGCAGTGACCGTGTCATATATATATATTTATGAGCCAGGAGAACAAGGAACCTGTTCTAGGTACCTCATTGCATTTAGACCTTTTAAATTTTATTGTGTTCCAGCTTTTTATGAAACTTTAAGAATATATAGAAAATTTGAATGAATAGTATAATAAACTCATGTATTCTGAATCTAGATTGAAAAAAAATTTTATAGTCATGTATATGTGTGCGTAGCCATATGTATATATTATAAAGTTATGTAGTGAGAGAGAACCATAACATATATAAAGATGGACGTATATTCTCGCTATTCTCTCTCTCTCTCTCAACAGCACATGGAATTGTACATTTGTGTGTGTGTGTGTTTAGCCGTATGGAGGGAGAGCGGGGGGAGGGAGAGCGAGATTAATGTCCCGCCCTGCATTTAGTCTTCTGCTGGCGCGTGCCTGTATGAACCCCAGGGAAGATCACCACCAGACAGACACCCTTTCCCGTGCCGTTCTGCGGGTTCCACAACAATCACCCAGAATCCTGATTTTGCATCTTTCTCTGGGTGCTTCTTGTCATAGGAAACCATGTGGTCTCATTACCTCATACACAAGGTGCCTCCAAATTCATAGTAAGTCCTCAGGATTATTCCGCAGAGCCAATCCCATTGTATATAGTATTTTTCTTTTCACTCTGCCTTCTTTCTTCTTTTCCATCTCAAAAATTCCCCGGTTTTATCCCTTCATCCTAAATGAATGTCATCGGAGTTTGGATTTTGCCAAGCTGCAGAGAAGATGCTCACCAGCAGGGGGAGCAGTGAGTTCTTGGAGCTGTTTCTGTATTTAGAGAAGTCACTTTGAGTGCCTAGTAGAATGTCACGAAAAATTTAATTTCATAGATTATGAATTTAACTTAAACTTATTTTTTCAATAACGTAAATGTATTATTATTTTCCTTGAATAACAGAATTAATGCTTGTATTTAAATTTAATGTACCCTTTTAACTGCAAAAGCCCGGCAATGCTCAGATTAGGATATGTGATGTTATATACAGTGATGAATCTTTTCGGAGGTAGAATTGGAATTTGAGGAGCTTCATACGATTCTTATGACAATGGGCAATTTGTTACTCTGAACTGGGTACTGCAGTTGAAAGTGCAAGAGCAGAGCAAATCTGTCTTGTAAAACTTGGAAACCTAACCGAGCTTTTCAGACTCCCTGCTTTAATATCAGGAGGCTTTGAACTACGAAATTATTTGGTATTTGTAACAAGATACAGAAGGGCAGGTGCCTGGAGAGCTAGGGGGAGACCTGCGGGGGGGGGGTTCAGCCCGGCTGCCCGATGGGCTCGCGTTCCTGTGGCCGCAGCGCCCTCGCGTGGCCACGTACGTCCAGCCCTTTTAGCCGATTCCAGGTCGTGGGACCGACCCACGGCCTCCACTGCACCCCTGCTGGGAGGTGACATGCCTCCGGGGAGGTGAGCCAGGCGCCAGGGCTGGCTGACGGTTTTACGTTTGAACGATGCTTGTACAAAGTCCTGGTGAAGATACAGCGATTCCATTTTGCGTGTGCGGCCTTGCTTTTGACAAGGGTGACCCAGTTCTCCCTTCACCGGGTTGTTTGGAATTCGAAGCTTTTTGTTGTCGGTTTTGTTTTTATGGCCGCATTTCCCCCCCCCCCTTCCGCCCCCCATAAGGAAGTTCCCTGGCCCTGGGGCCGACTCGGAGCCACAGCCTGTGACCTGGAGGTCCTTTAAGGCACTGGGCGCCTGCAGGGGATGGAACCTGTCCTGTGCTTGGGAGGCAACAGCAACCACTGCGCTGGGGCTCTTAACCCGCTGCGCCACGGGGTTTATTTCCACGCATGCAGGGCACCCAGAGAGACCCTGTCCTACCCCGCAGGAGACTTCTGAGCTGGCAAGACCCAGTGAGGGCCTGGACTGCCTTTTGTGCATTTGCTGAATTCACCCCTGTAGACCCGGGGCGGGAAAATGACCCCTAGCGTGACTGGAGCCCCGGCACTGGGTGGGGGGTGTTAGGTGGGAGGTACCCCTCCTTCCTGCCCCCCACCCCCGGGGCCCCTGAGCCACCATGGCGGGGACTAGAAGCCTCGTCTCCTCATCTGGAGGATGGTTGGTCACCAAATCCTTTAGACCCAGGGTCTCCAAAAACCTCACTTGGGTTGAGATCAAAAAACAGTTTTTTTAGGGGACTTTTTTTTGCCTCTAGTTATAGATATTGTTGGTTTATTGAGCCTGGAGGGAGACCCCCCCCCCCAGTGTCACCCCTGTTCCCCACAGCCCTGGACAAAGGATTGTCCTGTGGAATTCAAACTCTGTAAATGGCTTTCCTGTTAGCAAGAGAGGCAGGTGACATACCCCGTATATGTGAATATGTAAATGCATTATTACATGTATGAATGTGTCTATATGAATCTGTATATGTTTATCAATGTATGTATAATGTAATCTGTAGGAGCTATGTGTGTGCGCGTGCGTGTGTGTGCGCGTGCAGACAGATAAATATGATGAAAAGCTTGGTGGTTAAAAGTGTCACCTTCAGAATCAGAAAGCTTTTCAGATCTCGCCGCTGTGACCCTGAGAAAGTGTTGTGACTGCTGTCTGCCTCCGTGCCTGTGCGTCAAGTGAGGAACACCCCAGGGCCTTCCTCAAAGCTGTGACCTGGATGGCAGCCGGAGGCAGATGCTGGCACGGCCCGGGGTTCAAGGGCAGGAAGGCGAAGCGGGGCGGGGACCGGGGACAGGCTGCCCGTCTGTGGGAGCGGGTGCCGAGCGGGTACAGCCTGTGACTTGTCCGGATCGCATCCGTTCATCGAAGACCCATCAGAGTGTGGCCTGGCTTCTGCTGGAGCTCAGTGAAAGCAGAGTGGGCAGGCGCTCCGCGCTCGTGGTGTGTCGTTGGCTTGACCCGGAGTTGCTTTGTGGTTCTCGGACACACTGCCGCTGGAGAAGCCCTGTTCCTGCTGTGCTGACAGAGGCAGGCTTCTGAGACTGGGTCGAGAGCTGGATCCTGGACTTGCTGACACGCTGACTCCCTTCTGGGTGTTTCCTGGCCCTGCTTTCTTCTTCTTGCTTCACAGGTCCAGCCAAAGAATAAACTGCTTCAGAGAGGGCTGCAGCCTTAATTCAGATGGTACTTCTTCCTTTTCTCCTAGGACACCTGGGGTGAACTCGTCATTGGCAACGTAGAGATGAAGAAAATTTTGGCTTGTCCCAGGTAAGGATTCGGAGAGCCTGGGTGTCGGGGGGCGTGGAAGTCCTGTGGGTTCCTAACCGTGGTCTCACCCTGGTCATTGTGTGACAGGTGCATTTTGACCACGGTCGACCCTGACACTGGCGTGATTGACAGGAAGGAGCCCCTGGAGACCCTGAAGAGGTAGGACAGCGTCAGCTCCAGTGTGTTTCTGTCCTGTCCCCATCCTCGAAGTCCTGTGGCTGTCGGTGTTCTGTCTGGGCACCTGTCTGCCTTCCGCTTGTCTTGTGTCTGTTGGTTAATGTGAGGTATTTGCTGCTTTGACTTTTTTTTCTTTTTCCTAGATGGGTCTTCTAGTGCTTTTGACAGATTTTTAATTGTATAATCCTACGTTTTGAAACTTTCATTTCTCACATTCATTTTTTTTTTTTTTTAACTGTGCCCATGGCATCTGGAAGTTCCCAGACCAGGGGTTATACCTGGGCCACCGCAGTGACAGTGCTGTAATCCTTAACTCACTGCACCACAAGGGAACTCCTTGCATCAATTTTCAGTATCCTTTACATGTTAATCCATTTAATCTTCAAATTAAGACCTCAGATTCTTTTACTTTGATTGCAACTCACTTACTTATTAGTATCACTACCAAGGAATATGAGAATAATTGAGTTGTATAATGAAATATTGGATGAAAGAGAACAGAATGAGCTGTCAGAGTTTGTTTATCCAGGAGCCTCTTCTATGCCAGGGTGTTTTCTTTTGTTATTTAGAGAATTTTGGCTGACTTCACTTCTCAATATAGAATGCGGTTTTACATCTAAGTGAAGTTTTTCTGGAGAAACGTTTTGTTTCCCTTTCCTTTGGTTTGTTTGTTTGTTTGTTTGTTTCTAATGGGTTTAAGGTCTAATAAGGTTGAGTTTTAAATGGGTTCGTTTCTAAAATGTTTAAGGTTTATTTCTTGACGTGTTTAGCCTTACAGTTCTATTTTTTTTAATTTCTCTGATGCAGTGAAGTTATTATTATTTTTCTTTAGATAAGCCTTAAAAAATTTAACTTCAGTAATAGTCCGGCCCACGTGCACACTGCATCTGTTTTCAGTTTGGTCCACCAAAGAACCCAGGCTTTGGGTTTATAAACTTGGAGGGGTGAAAGGGCAGCAGTCAGGCCGGGTAAAATTTGAAATTGTGGGAGCTTCAATTTCCATAGGTTGTGAAGCTGAAAGTACATATGCCAACAAAGTATTTATTTTAAGTAACACAGGTTTTTCCTTTGGGGCCTCAAACTGAAGCCACAGCAAAGTTGTTTAAACTCTCAGGATACTTCCAGAAAAACCAGGGTTATTTGCAGTTTGATGTGTTGTCCAGGCTCCTCGGTCCAGATTTTAGGAAGGCTTACCGCTCGTGTAAAGATAATCTGAGGGTGCGGAGTTCCCCTTGCGGCTCAGCGGTAATGAACCTGACCAGGATCCATGAGGACGCAGGCTCGATCCCCGCCTCACTCAGTGGGTTACGGACCTGGTGTGGTCATGAGCTGTAGTGTAGGTCGCAGATGCGGCTCGGATCCTGTGTTGCTGTGGCTGTGGTGTAGGTCTGCAGCTGTAGGTCCGATTCGATCCCTAGCCAGGGAACTTCCATATACTGCAGGTGCGGCACTAAAAAGCAAAAAAAAAAAAAAAAAAAAAAAAAAAAAAAAAAAAAAAGGAGATAACCTGAGGGTGAAAACTGGAATTCTGTTGCAAGCACTTAGATTACTTGGTGTCCCTGAGGGTGAATTCTTGCTTCTTCCAGCTACCGCCTGTGCGATCCTTCGGAGAGGCCGATTGACAAGTCATCCCCGCTTTTTGGGATCTATTATTCAGTGGAAAAAACTGGAAGCCTGAAAGTTGGCGACCCCGTGTACCGGATGCTTTAGTGGCAGCTCTCCCCTGGGGATTCGGTAAGGGGCCAGCTCTGCTTCTGGAGGCAGTGGCCCAACGCCACGGCCACGTGTTCTCCTGAGATGTTTTTATGTTTTGTTGCTTTAACTCAGGACAGGAGCAGTTTGTGTTCTGAGCTTTGGAACTGGAAAAGCCTCTGATTTTGATGCCCATCAGCAGTCAGTCTTCCGGCCCCTTCCGTCCCACCTTCCCATCCAGCTATGAAACGTGGATATGGGAGCCCCAGAGAAAGACGGGTTCGAGTCCTAGTTCGTTAGGGAATATTATTAAGGAAAAAGAGAGGGAGAAAGTGAGCCGTCCGCAGGGGTTCTGTGTTTATTTTTTTCTGTCTCGGACAGAAGAATGAAGGGGAAATGTGTTAGCTATTCAGAGTAACTTGGGGAACAGGCTAAATCGAATGCTTTTTATCCAGTGCATTTTTTAAAGTGTGATGTAAAGCTTGAAGAAAACCAGTGCAGCAACGTGCCTGGATTCTGAGTCTTAAGGAAGAAAATAGCATCCTCTTGAGTCCATTGGGCCAAACAAAACTCAGACACCTGGAGCATAGTCCCTAACCTCCATCCCAAATTACAGGAACAGGAGAGTCAGCCAGAAAACCTCAAATTGAAGTTTTTAAGTAACTCTTCTCATAAAATCCATAACCCCGACCTTACTGTCACCTCATCCCCCAATCCCTCAGTCATCCTTCTCTGTAGTTCTGGCCTGGCTTTGTCACCTTCTCAGCCAACCATCCTCTGGACCATGTGGCACGGCATTTTAGACCGCCTCCGATAAACTTGGGCTTGTAATCCAAGCAACTCCCTTTCCTAACCTGGTTGAGTTATTTAATCCCTCTGACCCTCTAAGCCTCGGCACCCTTGCCTGCAAAGTGGGAGGAATCATAGTACCCACCAGAATAACCAATAAAAAGTTTTTCTGGAGTCCCCATGGTGGCCCAGCGGTCACAAACCGGACTAGGATCCATGAGGATGCAGATTTGATCCCTGGCCTCACTCAGTGGGTTAAGGATCTGGCACTGCTGTGAGCTGTGGTGTAGGTCGCAGACACAGCTCTGATCCCACGTTGCTGTGGCTGTGGTGTAGGCTGGCAGCTGGAGCTCTGATTGGACCCTGAGCCTAGGAACCTCCATATGCCGCAGGTGCGCCCCTAAAAAGAAAAAAAAGGAAGAAAAAGGTAGCAGTAAACTCTTGCATTGGGGTTACTTGATTTGTATTTTTATCCATTGAAAATTTAATTATACAAAAGTTTATCATTCTGTTATCAATGTAATACATGCTCATCATAACAAAGTTTAGAAAATACCAGAAACGTAGAGGAAAGTCAGTGATTGTCACGGTTTGGTGTTTTTATTTGTTTATTGTAGCCCTGATCTGTGTGATATATTATGATATAACTCTACATCTCAGGTGTCACATGGATTTATATAATTTATACATATACAGACATGGATCTGTCAACTGAAGAAAAATGTACAACCTAAACGTTGTGAATTAAGTTTCATTGGGGAATCTTACAGAGGACTGTAGCCTGGGCGACAGAGAGCTCTCAGGAACTGCTCTGAGGTGGTTGGGGAGGGGCCAGGAGATAGATAGATATATGTTTTTTGTTGTTGTTGGTTTTGGTTTTTTTTGCTGAAAAAACAAACGTAGGTGAACATTAAAAGATGACTGCTGATTACAAAGAATAGACATCTCAGGTTAGTGATTCTCGTGCTTTTCTCTGTATGAGAAGAAGCAAGAATCTAGGCTCACTGAAATCACTCCTTAGTTATGCATCTTACCTGCCATGCTTCCTGTTTCTCTCGCTCCTGAGTTCCCCTCAGGGGCACCTCCCCTGGGCATCTACAGAGGCTGATGGCTTGATGTTGGGGGAACTGGATCTTTGTTCAGCGGAAGGGCAGGCCACATTCCCTGTCCACATATCCTGCGATGTATAGACACATGGATGAGTTTATGCACATGTATCTGTGAATCATAAGCACATTCCTAGTCCTCCAGCCTACTCAAATGTCACTTTCGATGCCTTTATAACGTTGTTTATAAATACGTGACTTTCTAAATGGCATTTTATAGTGTTTAACACTTGGCCTGTATCCAATTTTGTTGTAAATAATATTCAAGTATGTGCCATTGTATGCAGAACACTTTAGAATGAAATGTTCTTCTGTAAGTTAGTTTTCCGGAGGTGGAATTGTTGACTTGTGGGGTGTAGGCATAATGTTTAGCATCTTGACCAAGTGCTTTCAAAGGGTTCCTCCAACCTGTCATGCGAGAGGGACCGCTGGGTCTGGCCTTTGCCAAGTTCATTAGTACGGGACATAGTTTATATTTCCCTCGTTTTTTTTTTTTCGTCATTTTTAGGGCTGCACCTGTGCCATATGGAGGTTCCCAGGCTAGGGGTTGAATCGGAGCTGTAGCCACTGGCCTACACCACAGCCACAGCCACAGCCACAGTCACTCAGGATCCGAGCCATGTCTGTGAACTACACCACAGCTCACGGCAACACTGGATCCTTAACCCACTGAGCGAGGCCAGGGATCAAACCTTCGTCCTCATGGATGCTAGTCAGATTCATTTCCACTGAGCCACGACGGGAACTCCTGTATTGCCCTCGTTTTAACCTCAATAAGTGACCGAATTATTTACAACGGGTAAGAGAAAAAAACACCAAATCATCAGAGACTCTCACGATTTTTTCAGGTTTCGGCATAGAAGGCATCGGCCAGAAGTTAAGCGACCACAGCGTCACCACCACCTGGGCAGATACTAATTACTCAGCTTTGATCGTCTTCAGCCTGGATACGAATGTCTTTTTGGAGTTACGGCTGCTTGGAGTTAATGCAAGGAAAGTTTTAGAGGATTTGAGAATGAGAATATATATAGGTTTTAGGTAATGAAGACTTTTCAAAGAAATAAAATTGTCGATAAAATTATTTTGAATGGTTGCTCCTCTTCTCGAATCCCTGACGTTAATAATCTAAGAACCATCTACAAAGCTACCATCTTTCTTTGTTTCCGAATGTTTCTGTTTTACTACCCATTGTTCTACGTTTTCAGAGAAATGGGAAGCAACAGGTTTTTTGATGTGCCTTCCCCGTTAACACACCGGCTCCTGTTGGTTTTCCCATCGCTATTGAGTCCCGCTGACCTTTTTGCTGTTTGTTTTTTGCTTTTTGTTTTTGACCCCACCATGACGGAATCTGGTCGTCTTTGAGAACAGAAGTGATTATGCAGACCTTGTTGCTGTATTTGATTATGCTTCTCTTGAACCATGTAAAAGTAATTATAACTGACAGATAGACCAAGCGTGAATTCCAGGTATGATAAGGAAGAGAACTGGATTGCAAAGAGAAAGGTATTTTGAGAGCAGGGCCGGAAGGAAGGAAGCATGAACCTATTTTTTAGGTGCAAATTTTTTTGATAACCAAGAGAAATATCCTGTTTTGGTACGATTAATCAAGAGTGCTTCCTGAACTAATAACAACGTGGATGAATGAACTCACTTATAACTTTGTGGTTTCTTTAATATTAATAAATGTGATTCTCAATCATACTTTCCCTTAGGTATTTCTGAGTCTGATTCCAGGGTCGTTTTGTATTCAAGCTTTAGTCACTGTCATTCACTGTTCTTTACACTTTCTTTTTTTGTGATAGCTGATTTACAATCTTCTGTCGATTTTTGCTGTATACACTCTCTTTTCTTTTCTTTTTTTGGCTGCCCCATGGCACAGGGAGTTCCCAGACCAGGGACAGTATCCGAGCTGCCGCTGCGACCCAAGCCACAGTTGCAGCAGCACGGGATCCTGAACCCACTGTGCCCAGCTGGGATTGGAACCTGTGTCCCGGTGCTCCCAAGACTCTGGCGATCCTGTTGCTCCCCAGCAGGGTTTTTGACCTTTTCTGACAGCCCAGCAGAGATGCAGTCGGACTCCACAAACACAGCCTCCTGTCATTGGTGGGGGTGGGGACCTTGTGAACTAGGCCACAGCACAGCTGAAGCATGGTGGCCAGTGACTGTCCGGGGCTGCCTGGGGCCCAGGGAGGACCAGCTCTTCCTTCCTTCTCCACATTCCTCCCCTGGGTTCCAGGACTGAAATTTAACCTCCATCTCCAGTATCCTGTGAGACAAAAGCGTTCATTTAGCTACATCCCTGAGTAGATTTTGGAAATGATGAAACTGAAACCATGCTCATCTTACAAATCTATCATGGAAGTAGAGAAGCTATTTTTTTTTTTCTTTTAAATGTGCACTGCAGCACTCTATACAATAGCCAAGACATGGAAACAACCTAAATGTCCATCGGCAGAAGAGTGGATCAAGAAGATGTGGTACATAAACACAGTGAAATATTACTCAGCCATTAAAGGAAAGAAATAAAGGCATTTGCAGCGACATGGATGGGCCTAGAAATTATCATACTAAGTGAAGTCAGTCAGGCAATGAGACACCAACATCAAATGCTACCACTTACATGTGGAATCTAAAAAAAGGACACAATGAACTTCTTTGTAGAACAGATACTGACTCACAGACTTTGAAAAACTTAGAGTTTCCAAATGAGACAGGTTGGGGGGTGGGGGGATAGGCTGAAGGTTTGGGATGGAAATGCTATAAAATTTGGGTGTGATGATTGTTGTACACCTATAAATGTAATAAAATTCATTAAGTGATAAAAAAATAAATTTCCGAGGAGAAATTAGGGAGATAAACAGACAAACATATCGCCGAGTGTCCCTGAGCTGAACTTTCTGAGCAGAACGTAGAGCTCGAGTCCTCGAAGCCCCGAGCTGTGTGGCTGTTCGTTCTGTCCCCCTCGTGGCACCTGTCACCACCAGTCAATGTTTCTTTTGGGGCTTAGGGCCGCACCCACGGCATAGGAAGGTTCCCAGGCTAGGGGTCCAGTTGGAGCTGTAGCCGCCGGCCTTCACCACAGCCACAGCAACACGGGATCCGAGCCGCGTCTGTGACCTACACCACAGCTCATGGCAACGCCAGATCCTTAACCCACTGAGCAAGGCCAGGGATCGAACCCACTTCCTCGTGGATGCTAGGTGGGTTTGTAACCCCTGAGCCAAACGGACTCCAGGCGGAAGATGGATTTACCCAAATCTCTTCTTCCTGCCTTATTCCCGGAGGAGGTGGTGGACCGGCCTCAGTGGCGGAAGCACCGCTGTCCTCTGAACACAGTTCCTGGATGTCACAGGAGTGGGGACGGGGAGTCCCTGGGGTGAGCAGAGAAAAGACAGGACTGTTTAGGCTGTTTAGGCTGAAACGTTTACACTGAGGGACAACGACAAAGGACAGATCTGAGCCCCGAGGGCCCTGAGGGTGGCCGTCTGGGGAAGGAGGGTTTGCTGGCCTTGGGAGACGGTCCCCCCCATGATGTCAGACCCCCCCTCCCGCTTGCATGGATGGTTCTGCAGCCGAGGGCTCCACACCCGTGGGGACACACTTGCTGCCCCTGCGTCTGCACTTGGAAATGGTCAAATGACAAATGTCGTGTTATGTATATTTCACTGCAACAAAAATCCTCTCCCTTTTATCCACTTTGGCTCTGGTTCAGCCTGTGACTTTTACCTCGCCCTTTGTTTGAAGTTCTAGTTTTATTTTTGTTTGTTGGTTTTCTTTTTAGGGCGGAACCTGCAGCCTGTGGAGGTTCCCAGGCTAGGGGTCGAATTGGAACTGCAGCCGCCCGGCCTACACCACGAGCCGCGTGTGTGACCTGCACCACAGCTCATGGCAATGCTGGATCCTTAACCCCCTGAACGAGGCCAGGGATCGAACCCACATCCTCATAAATAGAGCAGAAGTCTTGATTTAAGTAGCATCAGAATCGTTTTTTCTCTACTAGCCGGGGCATGATTAACAGGAGCCTGGGCTGCCAAACCTCCTACCCTGACAAAAAAAATTCCTTGATTTTTTTCGTGTTGTTTTCTTTTTGGCCTCTCTGCAGCATACGGAGTTCCCAGGCCAGGGATCAGATCCCGAGCTGTAGTTGTGACCTGAGCTGCAGCTGCTGCAACTCCTGCCTGATCCTCAACCCGCTGTGCCAGGCCGGGATCGACCCTGCTTTCCAGCGTTCCCAAGACTCTGCCGAACCCTTTGGCCACAGCGGGAACTCCAAATACGGCTTGACTTTTGAAGTGACAGGTGTCTGAGGTCAGTGCCTTACGGGTAGGACAGGTGACATTTTCAACTGCCCGGAGGAAGCCTCAGGGCCTGGTGCCAGAACCTCTTTCCCAGCGCGGCTCCTGGCCAGTGAAGCTTGTGCTCTGAGGCTTTGCGCCTGGAGGAACCAGAGGGGTCGGTCTCTGCACCCCGCTGCCCTGGCACCGCGGGGACAGCCGGCTCCTTCCTCACTATACCCTCAGCTCGCGGGTCCTCAGGTCCTGGTCTCCCGCCGGCAGGTTGGGGAGGGTGACCGATGCCCGCAGGACACCGCGAAGGCGCGTGGGGCCGGCTCCGCACTGTCCCCGGGCAGAGGTCGGCCTGCTGTCTGATTCCCGGTATTTCGAAACCCCATTTGACCTGCGGGGAACCGGTTCAGGAGCGGCGCTTCCATTGGACGGGGCGCAAGGCCTCACCCCCTCCCCCGCGGCGGTGGCGCGTCCCCGGTGGGCCCTGCCCGAGTCCCCGCCGCGCCCGCGATCGCAGGGTCATGGGCGCCGCCGGCTCGTCCCCGCTGCTCCGCCTCGGCCTCTCCGCGCCGCCCCGGCCCCGCTGGCTCGGGGTCGCCGCGCTGGGACTGGCCGCGGTGGCGCTGGGGGCCGTCGCCTGGCGCCGCGCGTGGCCCCGGAGGCGCCGGCGGCTGCGGCGGGTGGGCATCGTGTCGCAGCTCTGGATCTACCCGGTCAAGTCGTGCAAGGGGGTGCCGGTGAGCGAGGCCGAGTGCACGGCCCTGGGGCTGCGCTGCGGCAACATGCGCGACAGGTAGGGCTGGGCCAGCGGGGCCGCGGGGGTGGGCTCGGGACGCGGGAGGGGGGGCAGCGGCCGAGTTCCCTGTCGGAGCTATAGCCGCGGGCCTACACCGCAGCCACAGCAACGCCAGATTCCAGCCGTGTCTGCGACCTACACCACAGCTCAGGCAACACCAGTGAGGCTAGGGATGGAACCCTCGAGCTCATGGTTACTAGTTGGATTCGTTTCCACCGAGTCACAACGGGAACTCCCACATAGGTAAATGGTGAAAATATTATGTGACGTGAAATAAGCTAGACACAAAAGGACAAACACTGTATAATTTCAGTTATATACGATATCTAGAATAGACAAATTCATACAGACAGAAGGTAGGTTAGAGATTGCTGGGGGCTGGGAAGGAGGGGAGCGGAATGGAGTTTATTGCTTAATGGGTACAGAGTTTCTGTTTGGGATGAGGAGAAGATTCTGGAAATAGTAGTGATGGTTGCAGAACGTTACTAAAATACTTAACGCTGCTGAATTGTGCACTTAAAAATGGTTACAATCATGTATTTTTCATGTCCATTCTCTGTTGTTGGACATCTGGGTTGTTTCAACATTTTGGCACTGGGAATAACGCTGCTGTGCCCACTGGAGTGCAGGGCTCGGAGTCTTTACTTCCAGTTCTTTTGGTATTTACCTAAGACTATGCCAGGAATTTTATGTTTTATGTGCTTTTTAGGGCTGCACCTGCGGCATATGGAGGTTCCCAGGCTAGGGGTCGAATCGGAGCTGTAGCCGCCAGCCTACACCGCAGCCACCGGCCTAGCCACAGCCACAGCAACGCCAGATGGGAGCCCTGTCTGTGACCTACACCGCAGCTCACGGCAGCACTGAATCCTTAACCCACTGAGCCAGGCCAGGGATCAAACCTGGGTCCTCATGGACACTAGTCGGATTTGTTTCCGGTGAACTACGACGGAAGCTCCCTGTTATATATATTTTAACCCAATAAAAAAATTAAAAAGAAAAAGCTGCCATGTGGGAGCCTGTCTAATTTTTTATGGGAGGGGGAGAATGGCTGGGAGGGAAGGGCCTTGCCTGCTTTGCTGAAGAGTTAGGGTTTTAACACGAAAGCAGGAACCATGGGGGTATTTTTTTGGGGAAAAGGTTGGAGTGGGTTTGACAGTGTGGGTGGCAGGGTCGTTTGCTGTTGGGCTGACTCCGTGCCCTGTGAGGAAGGCCGCAGTCCTGGTCAAGGCGCAGCGGCAGGCGCGCCCCCTTGTGGCGGGCATCGTGCTTCCTCGAATTCCTGTCTCTCCTCTGGGCACGTTCATGGAAGAGACCAGACTTTCTGGCAATTGCGATGAATGTATAATTAAGTTCTTTGATTCCTGTGCCATCACGGAGCTCAGAATGTTCTGCGGATGTTACATCTGATGCTTGAGTGATATTAAACACTTTGAAACGAACTGACAGCCTCAGTGTTGCTGTGCCGATGGATTGAAGTTTAGGATGGACAGACAGACACCAGATACAAGCTCACACGTGCCATGCTTACAGAGAGGTGATCAAAGTTAACGGTGGCTCAATGAAGCTCCCGCAGAGCCCAGATGCCTGTCATGCTGGTCCGTGCCTAACCTGTGCTTTTAATTTGGCAGGTTTTGGCTCGTGATCAACAAGGAGGGGAATATGGTTACCGCCCGCCAGGAGCCCCGCCTGGTGCTGATTTCCCCGACCTGTGAGGGCGACACTCTGACCCTCAGTGCAGCCTACACCGAGGACCTGCAGCTGCCCATCAAGACACCTGCCACCAATGCCGTGCACAGCTGCAGGTAAGCAAAAGATAGAGCCTAATCCTGGCGTAAGTATTTATTCGTGCAGTTTTGAGAAAGTGCAAAGGGTGGAGGGACTCCCAAGAAACACTATCAATAATAAACCACTGATTGCAAATGTACCATATGTGGGGTCCAGTCCTCAACGCTGTGACCTTCTCAAAGAGGTGGGAAAAAGGGGCAGCTTTAGAAACGTGTGTTGACGTGGGGCAGAGAGACAGAAAAGTCTGATGTGGAAAATGATGGGAACAAAAGCCTCTTGACAGGTCAGCAAGAGAAAAATAGCACTCCCAAGGGATCAAGGACACAGCTGGGGTGGGAGTGATGGGAGAGTGTCCTGGGAGAGGCGAGGCTGGATCCAGGTATTGCCTTTTTAGGATCATCTGTCTGTTGCCTGGAGAGACTGGGACCCCTTCCAAATCTGAGTTATCAAAGGAGTGGCCACGCGACCCTTGATTTTTAGTTCTAATGAAAAGGAGTTCCAAAATAGAAAAGAGTGGCTGCAGCCAGAAGAGTGATCTGCCCCACAGATGCCAGGGGCCCTGTCAGAGCGGGGGAGAGCCGGCCTGGAGCCTGCCCTGTGCATAGTCTGGTTCCTCAACATCAGGAGAGCAGCAAGGGGAGTTCCCGTTGTGGCTCAGTGGTTAACGAATCTGACTAAGAACCATGAGGTTGCCGGTTAGATCCCTGGCCTTGCTCAGTGGGTTAAGGATCTGGCGTTGCTGTGAGCTGTGATGTAGGTTGCAGACGCGGCTCGGATCCCGCGTGGCTGTGGCTGTGGCGAAGGCCGGCAGCTACAGCTCTTGTTAGACCCCTAGCCTGGGAACCTCCATATGCTGCGGGTGCGGCTCTAGATAAGGCAAAAAGACAAAAAAAAAAAAAAAAAAGAAGGGCAGCAAGGGAGAAATTTTTCCAGGAAAAACAGCCATGCTTTTAAGAAATCCCGTCTAGGGTTGATTTTTGAATTTTATTATGGAAAAGTTAAAATATAGTCTAATTATACTTTTGTCACAGTTTCTGCAATTTTTTTTTTCTTTTTAGGGCCGCACCTGCAGCATATGGAAGTTCCCAGGCTAGGGGTTGAATTGGAGCTGCAGCTGCCAGCCTACACCACAGCCACAGCAAGACCGGATCTGTGCCACACCAAACTATGCTGCAGCTCGGGGCAACGCCAGTTTCTTAACCCACTGATGGAGGCCAGGGATAGAACCTGTATCCTCATGGATACTAGTTGGATTCTTAACCTGCTGAGCCACAATGGGAACTCCTGCATTTTGAGTTCAAATGTAATGTGAATTAACCCACAACCTATCATAGAAAATAACACCACATCCAAACATGTAGCTACTTGAAAAATATTTAAAGAGCACTCAAAACTTGTAAAATGCAAAACTAATATGATTCCTATAATATAAAAATTTTAAACATAATAATATGGTTTTATCTTTATTTGGTGGTTTTTCTGATTATAAAAGTTGAAAAATCAGAAAATACCAAAAAGGGGAAGATCCTCGCCCGGTGAGTTGAGGATCTGGGTTGCCGTGAGCTGTGGTGTAGGTCGCAGATAAAGCTCGGATCCTGCATTGCTGTGGCTGTGGTGTAGGCCGGCAGCTATAGCTCCAAATCTACCCCCAGCCTGGGAACCTCCATATGCCGCCGGTGCGGCCCTGAAAAAAATAAAAAAAAAAGGAATCACTTTCTCTCCATGCAGTTTGTCGTCATTACTCCACGTTCCACCCTGGCCCTGACCCCTAGTAATCGTGGGCACCCACAAGGGTGAGGGTCCTGTACTTGTGAAACACTGGCCCTGCTAAGCGTTTCTTTCCTGTTTTCATCTGAGAAACATATACACCTTCCAAACAGCCCTGCACACTGTGTGTCAGGAAGGGGAGACCTCAAATCCTACAGACTTATTGCTAGCAATCAAATCAATTTAGATTCCTATTGACTATAATTTAAATTTTTAAATTGTTTTTATGTATAATTTTATTTTTAATTAAAGTATAGTTGATTTATAGTGTTGTGTCAATTTCTGCTGTACAGCATAGTGACTCATATATATATATATTAAATAATATATATGTATATACGTTCTTTTTTTTTTCTTTTGATGGCCGCATCTGTGGCATATGTAAGTTCCCAGGCTAGCAGTCAAATCGGAGCTGCAGCTGCCAGCCTACACCACAGCCACAGCAACTTGGGATCTGAGCCACATCTGCGATCTACACCACAGCTTGTGTCAACACTGGCTCCTCGGAGTTCCCGTCGTGGCTCAGTGGTTAACGAATCCGACTAGGAACCACGAGGTTGCGGGTTCGACCCCTGGCCTTGCTCAGTGGGTTAAGGATCCGGCGTTGCCATGAGCTGTGGTGTAGGTCGCAGACGCAGCTCGGATCCCGCGTTGCTGTGGCTGTGGCGAAGGCCGGCAGCTACAGCTCCTGTTAGACCCCAAGCCTGGGAACCTCCATATGCTGCGGGTGCGGCCCTAGATAAAGCAAAAAGACAAAAAAACAAAAACAAAAACACTGGCTCCTCAAGCCACTGAGCAAGGCCAGGGATTGAACCCTCATCTTCACAGACACTATGTCAGGTTTTTAACCCGCTGAGCCACAATGAGAGCTCCCATTCCTTGTCTCATATCACCTTCCATCATGTTCTGTCCCAAGAGACTGGCTACAGTTCCCTGTACTGTACAGCAGGACCGCATTGCTTATCGATTCTAAAAGTCATAGTTTTCATCTACCAACCCCAAACTCCCCGTCCGTTCCACTCCTTCCTTCTCCCCCTTGACAACCACAAGTCTATTCTCTATGTCTTTGAGTCTGTTTTGGTTTTGTAGGTAGGATCATTTGTGCCGTATTTTAGATACCACATGTAAGTGATAGCGTGTGGTAATTTTTATGTTTTATTGAACATTTTCACATGCATTGCTGCATCTAATTTTACTGTCAAGGAGTTCCTGTCCTGGCGCAGCGGTTAACGAATTTGACACAGGAACCATGAGGTTGTGGGTTCAATCCCTGGCCTTGCTCAGTGGGCTAATGATCTGGCGTTGCCGTGAGCTGTGGTGTAGGTTGCAGACGCGGCTCGGGTCCTGCGTGGCTGTGGCTGTGGCGTAGGCCGGCAGCTGTAGCTCTGATTAGACCCCTAGACTGGGAACCCCCATATGCCGTGGGTGCGGCCCTAAAAAAACGCAAAAAAGTAAAAATAAAATAAAAATAATTTTACCGTCAATACACTGGGAAAAAGTAGAACCAGGCCTGTTAATAAAGATTTCTGGTTGCTGTCCCGTTGGGTGACCCAGACTTTGCAGCAATCATCATTTTACTTTATACTAATGCGTCAGGTTTCTTCTGGAGAGTTTACTCTTTTCAGACACATGATCTCACTTTGTTCTGCCCGCATCCCCTCCAGGCCAGCAGGGCCAGGCGTGCGTCACTCTGCTTTATAAAATAGATCAGCGACGGGGATTTGCTGTACAGCACAGCGAACGAGGCTGGCTGCCTTATAATAATTTGTAATGGAATGTAATCTGCAAAAGTACTGAATCACGTCAAGGGTAGGGCCCTAAAAAAAGGACAAAAAAAATCCTGAACCACTACACTGTACACCTGCAACTAACAGAATATTGTACGTCAGCTACACTTCTGCTTTAAAGAAATGGGGAAAACAAGGCTTGAAACTGTGTCTTTGTTTGGGCTTCGGTGTGGCTCAGAGGCAGGCCCAGGCTGGAGTGCTGTCTTGACAAGGAAGGACTTTCGGGGGTATCACAGCATGGGGCATCCTTCGGTTGTGTGTGGGACACGGCGGGGTGCCCACACTTTCAGAGCCACACCTGTTCTTTGCTCCTGTCCCCCTGCAGAGTGCATGGCCTGAAAATCCAGGGCAGGGACTGTGGCGAGGCCGCGGCCCTGTGGATAACTAGCTTCCTGAAGACGCAGCCCTATCGCCTGGTGCATTTTGAGCCCCGCATGTCACCCAGAAATTCTCACCAAATCAAGGACATGTTCCGGCCGAAAGACCAGGTCAGAGAGGGCTCCCCTCACTTTGGCTTTCGCTGAGTCCTGTGGCCTTTGCCAGCTTCCTGGGGAGTAGAAAGCAAGGCCATGGCGAACGCCGATTTGCAGGTTGCATGGAAAATAGATACCTGTGGAATCAGTGAATATTTCTTATCACACATAATGAGGTCATCCAACCCAACCACGTCATTAAACACGTGAGAACTGGAAAATCAGAGAAGGGCTGCTCTAAGATTCTGAGACCTGGGTCACTTCTCTCCCTCAGGTGACCCCTGTTATCTGCAAGGCTATTTAAAGGCCCTGAATCACTGTACTTTTCTGTAAAAGGAACTGGAGGAATACTTAGCAAGACGGTGTGTGGAGGGGAGGGATGGGGAAGGAAGGTTCTAGAAGCTAGACCCATGTAGCCTCTGAGAAGTGCCTCTGTGTGCCTCACGCCCTAACGATTCCCACGTTCTCATCAGATTGCGTATGCCGATGCCAGCCCATTCTTGATCCTTTCTGAGGCATCGCTGGCGGATCTGAACTCCAGGCTAGAGAAGAAGGTGAAAGTGGCTAACTTCAGGCCCAACATCGTCATTTCAGGATGCGACGCCTACGCGGAGGTTAGTGCTGTGTCTTCCCTGCCCCGTTCCTTGGATTTAATTTTCCTTTTTTTAAGGCAGGAAGAGTTTGATGGCATTGACGGCGGGGCAGTGAGGTATGGGCTCAGGCTTAGAAGCGACCGGAATCTATTTCTCACGGTTCCGGAGGCTGCGAAGTCCAGGGTCAAGGCACCCGCAGGTTCGAGCAGGTGCTTCCGCTTCAGAGACGGCTGTTTTCGCTCTGTGACCTCAGGTGGTCGAAGGGGAAGGGAGCTGTCCGAGTCCCTTCTGAAAGG
Organism: Catagonus wagneri; assembly: GCA_004024745.2. NCBI lineage: Eukaryota > Metazoa > Chordata > Mammalia > Artiodactyla > Tayassuidae > Catagonus > Catagonus wagneri. The sequence continues at coordinate 12,738,872 of PVHT020000061.1, forward strand.
ACCACGGCTCCCGTTCCCCGGGGCACCGCCCGCGCGTCACCTCGTCAGCTCCTAAAGGCCCCTCGGCCGGTTCCATCCCGCTGAGCGTTAGGTTTCAACACCTGCGTGTTGGGAGGGCGCGGAGTCTGTGGCCGTCTCAGTTCTGTTCAGTCCCTGGTCTGCGTGTCGCAAAACCTTCTGCACGCTGGGGGTCCCCTGAGCCCCTCTCTCCGCTGAACTGTCCCTCCACCTTCACCGCCCCAGCTGCCCCCTCCCAGACGCGGCACAGCCAGCGCCGAGGCCTGGCTTCGGTTCCAAGCGCGCGCGCCCGGCCTTGGCCGTCGCGGTGGAC
>PVHT020000061.1:12739302-12781465 GCA_004024745.2 Catagonus wagneri
CCCATGCGCGGTCTGTTCTCATCACTTCTGGGGTCAAGGTCATCCTGTAAATGTAACCCCATCGTGACCTCCTGCTAAGTCAGAACCCTCTGGGCACCCCGTCTCTCTTCCGGTGAGAAATATGATTCTTAGAATGGCCGGCCAGGCCCTAGGTGCCGCCACAGCCTTCTAGCTCCAGGGCCCCATTTCCTGTCACTCTCCCCTCCTTCTGGCTCTGCTCCTTCCCGCCCCCGGACCTTCGCACTTGCTGGCACTGCTGCCCCAGCCACATTTGCTCCCTTTCTGTTCTCAGCCACCAACCAGGTCACCTTTATTAGCAGAGCGAAAACAGCCTCCAGAACCGTGAGAAATAGATTCCGGTCGCTTCTAAGCCTGAGCCCATACCTCACTGCCCCGCCGTCAATGCCATCAAACTCTTCCTGCCTTAAAAAGGTCCTGGATGTTGGCACAGCCGAGCCTCCCAGAGCACCAGAGTGACGCGTCTGCCCTAAAGTTTTGGGACAGCTGATGTTACTGCCTTGCCCCAACGCCTTCAGTGCCTCCCCGGTGCTCAAAAGTCCCAAACTGCGCACTCTACCGTTCTGGTTTCTCCATAATGTTGCCGCACTTGGTTCTCCCGCCTTGTTCCAATAGAGGCACACGGGACTAAGACCCTGATCTATATCCATCTATCTCCTAGTCACCCCACGCCTTGCCCTAGCCCCGCTGAGAGAGCCCTGGCCTTCTTTAAAAGCCCAGATCAAAAGCCACCTCCCCTGAGAAGTCTGCTCTGATCACCAGACCTGGAAAAACCACGTCTCTTCTCCAGAGCCACGCGGTACTGTGTCTGCACCTGTCCGTGCCCGGCCGGCCCTGTCGATATCTCTCCCCGTCGACAGAATTTTTCCTGTGAGGTAGACGCCGGTGACCCAGGCTGCAGACCAACGTCCAAGGAGCTTCCTGGGCCGGGGTGCTTTGTAAGCGCTCCCTGGAGAAGCTGGGAGAAGAGGCTGCCCCCTGCTCTGGATTCATTCCTGTCCAGCCAGGGAGATGCAAGATAAACAGACGCAATGCCTAAGGATCTCGATCCGCTTTAGACGTGCACGGGGCGGGGGGATCTGATATGATCGATCGGCTGGAATCCCCCTTCAGACCGCTCCCCTCTTTCCTGCTAACCCCTTCAGTTCCTTGACTTCCCCACCTCCTCCAGTCAAGCTCGGTCAGTCGCGGGGGGGGGGGGGCTTCCTGAAGGAGGTGAGTGTCAGTCTTCAAGGAGATGAGCTTCCATCCCAGTCTTCAAGTGAGAGGAGGGGAGCATTTCATTTCAGGAGAATGAAGGGACAAATCGAAGGCAGAGGGAGGGGACAGGGGGTGTGCAGCGTCTTAGGACCAATGTAACGCCTACTTCCTTTTTTTTTTTTTTTCACTTTTAGAGACGCACCTGCGGCCTGTGGAGGTTCCAGGGCCAGGGGTCCACTCCAGCTGCAGCTGAGACCTACACCACAGCCACAGCCGCACCAGACCTGAGCCACTCCTGTGGCTTGTGCTGCAGCGCCAGACCCTTAACCCGCTGAGCAAGGCCAGGGATCGAACCGCATCTTTACAGAGACTGTGTCAGGTTCTTAACCTGCTGAGCCATCACGGGAACTCTGAGTCCATCTCCTTCCATGCAAGTGGTTTCATGCGCTGTTGAATTAACCGACGCCTCTGCACAGGTGACTCAGGGTCCCAAGTCCTCAGGTGAATTATATGCTTTGTCCCCAGGACTCGTGGAACGAGCTTCTCATCGGGGACGTGGGACTGAAGAGGGTGATGGCTTGTTTCAGGTGAGGAGCTCGTGTGCTGCGCCGCCCGGGAGCGGGAGGAGGCGGGGGCCGTCTGCTTCGTGCCCTGCATGATGCCCTGTGTGTGTGCAGGTGCGTTTTAACCACGGTGGACCCGGAGACGGGCGTCATGAGCAGGAAGGAGCCGCTGGAGACCCTGAAGAGGTAGGACCAGCTGGTTTACGTACATTCTTGAGGCAGAAGGGGCTCCAAATGACCGGGTAATTTCGGGAACATTTCTGGGTGCTTTGGTCCCCAGAACGCTTGCTCGTACAACTATTTTTATTTTCCCTTTTATTCCCCTCGATTTTTAGGGCCACACCCACGACATATAGAGGTTCCCAGGCTAGGGGTCTAACAGGAGCTGTAGCCGCCGGCCTACACCACAGCCACAGCAACGCGGGATCCGAGCTGCGTCTGCGACCTTCACCACAGCTCACAGCAATGCCGGATCGTTAACCCACTGAGCAAGGCCAGGGATCGAACCCACGTCCTCATGGATGCTAGTGAGGTTCATCAACCGTTGAGCCACGACGGGAACTCGCCCTTGTCACCCTTCCTTTTACCTCTTGTTCTCTCTGTGCTCCCAGCACAGAGGTTGCGTCTGGTACCCTTCCCTCTGCTGATTCAGGCCCAAGTGTGTTGCTGGGGCCCGTCCTCTAAATCCTCAGTGCCCTCCCCTGTGCTGGGAGCCTGTGTTTCCAGAAGGAGGAGGATTGACCCTCGCGCAGAGCAAGGGCAGCCAGGCGGGGTCTCGGAGCCCCCCCCAGCCCTCCCCATCAGCCCACCTGCCCGCCTAATTGCTCTTAATACCCGAGGCGACGGGGCCGCCAGCCTAGGTGCCTTCTCCCGTATCCCACTGAGATTTAAGTTGCCGTGGATGCAGTAATTTATGTTCTTCCTGCGAGAATGGCCGTGAGGCGGGAAGAGAAAGGCCGGGCAGCCGGGTGTAAATCACAGAAGCCTGGGAACTCCCCGCTCTCTGGCCCCCGGGCGGCGCCGGAGCGCACGGCCTTGCCTCCTCCTGGGTCCTCGAGGCGCCCGGGGATGGCGGGGATGGCGTTGGGGTGGCAGGCTCTCCGCCTGAGGTCTGTGGCTCACAGTGGGGTGCGGCTGCCATTGCCAGGGGAGAAAAAGAAGTGCGCTGCCTCCCCGCAGGCCATGGGGGCTGGCTGGGCTTTCGTCCGCAGAGCATGGTGGAGGCCAGGCTGCTGGCAGGAAAATGTGCAAAGGGAGTTACTCCTTTCTTTCTGAAGGGAGAGTGACTTCCACACTGAGCCCACGGGAGCCGGGAAGGTCTGTCATTGTTCCTTACGTTCTTTTCTTTTTTGTTTTTGTTGGTTTTTCAGGGCTGCACCTGCGACATATGGAAGTTCCCAGGCTAGGGGTCTAGTGGGAGCTGCCATGCAAAGGTTTTGTCAGATGCAGGAATACTTTGACCATTAAGGATGCTGGTCACTATCCGCTTGTGTTAGGCTGTGCTGAGCTCAAGACAAAGAGTTAGGTGGTAGTGATGCTGTGGGAGGGGACAGCCACCCCCACACCCAGTCTGCCTGTCACCCCCCTCCCAATAATTGTGTGACATGGGCAAGTCAGCTGGCTTCTTGATGCTTCTGTTTATTTGTAAAAACTGAGCTAATAACACCTCTCCTGGTTCACTCTCCCCCTTGAACAGAATAAAGCAGTAACTATTTTTTTTAACAAATGATAAAATTGTCAGTGCCCAGCTAAGCCATGGTGATTGATAGTCTCAGTTTAGGAACTTGACATCTTCTGAGAGAAGGGGAACGCTGGAGACACCGCTTTCCATATTCTGAGGCTGCATTGTTAAATGCAGTGCAGCCCAGCCTGCCCAGCCTTTGGCTCCCCCTCTCCCTGGTGCCTGAATTCCTGACCCAGCCACACAGGTAGCAGCTTGGGAGGCCTCAGCAGTGGCCTGTGCCCCTTGGTGGGGACCCAGCCGTGCTCCAGAGACCCTGCCTGCAAGTCATGGTCGGGCATTGACCAGTGGATGAGTAAATGCAGCAGTCTTCACCTGTGCACAGTGCTTTGTAGGCAACGGTTTCTACCCACACTGCACCCTTAAGCAGCATATGGAGGTTCCCAGGCTAGGGGTCACATCGGAGCGGCACCTGCTGGCCTACACCACAGCCACGGTAACTCAGGATCTGAGCCGTGTCTGCGACCCACACCACAGCTCATGGCAATGCCAGATCCTTAACCCACTGAGCGAGGCCAGGGGTCAAACCCGCATCCTCCTGGATTCTGGTCGTGTTTGTAACTGCTGAGCCACGAAAGGAACTCCAAGTATGGAGACTTCTGTTTAAGCTAAAAGCACATTTTGGGTCTCCTGCACATTTGTTTGTTGTGCATTTTTATTCACAGAAAGAGAAAATGCGCTAAGAGGAGTTCCTGCTGTGACGAGGCGGGCTAAGGATCTGGCATCGCTACAGCCTCAGCAGGGACTGCTGCTTCAGCTTGGATTCAGTCCCTGGCCCAGGGACTTTCATATGCCCTGGGTGGGGTCATTAGAAAAAAAAAAGCACTAAGAAAGGTGATTTTAAATGGGTTTGTAATTTATTAATCCCACCATCAACAAAAATTAAATAATACATATATATGTATAATATATAACATAATATTTTATATTACATTATATATTAATAGTATATTAAATATACTATATAATTGTATATTATATCATATATATAATATACTATTTATGTAATATATATTGTATGTAATATATTTATATATAGTATATATTATATAAAATATTCATATCTGGGAAAAAACAGAAAATCTATGTATGAGCTAATGCCACGTTTTTGGCGTCTTCAACAAAGCTTGGTGTGTGCGTGAATTCATAGACCACTGACAATACCGCCTCATCCCCACAAGGGGTCGCTGATGATCTCGTTTGTTGGGTCTTCCCATAGCCCTGCAGGGACTCCGGTCAGCAGGAGCGCAGGTGGGAAGGGAGCTGGGGGGCGGCTGGTAGGACACGCCGGCCGCCACGCCACCTGCACTTGTTCAGATCAACTGGCCCCACCAGGAGCAGCTTAAGGGGCTGGGCTGGGAGGAGCGGCGGCTCCCGTGGGTCCCTGACTCCTGAGTTACCTGGTGGGGGGAGCGTCTATGTGGGCGGCTGACGGGGAGGGGCGGGGAGGCTGGGAGGGAGGGCCACACGTTTGCGGAGAAGAATAAATATTAACCCGATCGACTCTTGCGGGCCTGTGCACGTGCTGGAGGTGCGGGTACACGGATGACCGGGAGTCACATGCTGGTGGGGAAAGTCCTGACCCTGGAGGGAGCATGACCACAGAGATCTGTGATCCTGGGCCAGCGGGTCACTCCTCTGAGACCCCCTGTAAGGTGGGGAGGGGAGAGTCTTGCCATGTTATTCGTACGTACTCTCTTCCGGGGGCTTCTTGCGTTTTCTGCCCCACACGCTACACCCGCTGCTCTAAAAGAGGCCTTCACTCGCCCACACGGTCATCTGTTCATCAGACGAGGTGGGTCCCGGTGACACCGAGTGTGAACAACACCAGGCTGTCAGTCGGTTTCTCGCTCTCGGCGGAGCCTCCGTCTGGGGGAACAGACGGGCCTGAGCCCTGACGCTGCAGGACGCCACACGTGAGCGTTAAGAGCCGGCAGGGCCAGTGCGGTGGGAAACCGGCCTGGGCTCTTCCTTCCTGGGAGACGTGGCCTTTGCGCGTCTCATGCTCAGGAAATCAGGGGCGGGGGTCCCCCACAAGAATCTCAAAGGAATCACTGGGCCGGAAACATGCAGAGCGAGACGAAAGGGCATCGAGGAAACCACCCACCGGGGCTCTGCGGAGGGGCCCAGAAGGGGACAGGCGGGAGAAGGCTGGCCGGGGCCAGGTGGCGAACCCGCAGGCCGGGCTGAAGGGCTGGGACGTTATTCCTCAGCTCTGGGGTCCAGGGCACGCTTCTGAGCTTAGGAGGGATGAGCGCAGAGTGGCCAGGGTGGTGCTTACAGCGAGCTGGAGGCGGAGGAGGCCAGAACCAGCGGCTGGCAGGTCGAGGACTTATAGCCCATCGTCTGAGGATGCTTGAAGCGAGACTGTGACCCCGTGGGAACAAGGGAGCACATTCAAATGACGTGGTGCCGGCGCGACCCCAGGCCCCGGCGGGCGGCCGCAGACAAGCTGCGGAGGGCGCGGAGCGCGTGTAAAGGCCTGGGGGGCGGTGCTTCCGGGGGTGGGCGTGTAGGACTCAGGGGGAGAGAGGCCGAGGGCCGAGGGGGTGACCAAGGAGCCCACGCATCTTGGGAGTCCTCCCTCCTCTCCTAAGGCTAGAAAGGGGAACATTACGGGAAAAAGGGCTGTGGGAGTATGGCCATCGGTTCTGCCTCGGTGGTTTCTGCACCAGGCAGGCAGTTCACTGCACGCCTCCAGGAGGCGCTGTTCTGTTAGTCTGGATGGGAACGGTGCTCGCTGGAGCCGGGCCCCACGGCCACCCTGTGTGGGGTGGACCCCTCAGCCGGGACGAAGTCACGTGCTGTTTGTGCTCTTGCTTCTGTTTGGCTGTGACTCATCCTGATCTTTGTCCTGTTGCAGTTATCGCCTGTGCGACCCTTCTGAAGAAAAGCTATATGGAAAATCGCCTTTCTTCGGACAGTATTTTGTTCTAGAGCACCCAGGGACAGTCCGAGTGGGAGACCCTGTGTACCTGCTCCGCCGGGAATAGGACTCGTATGACCTGGAAGAGCCGGTACCGTTAAAGGGCACGTCCTCACAGCTGCCAGCGCTGGAAGCATGGTGTTTCGGGACTGACACTGCGGCATTTTCTCATTGTCTTTTGGGCTTTGTGTCTCCGTGCTTCCAGCCTCTCAGTGCCCAAGGCCAAGCAGGCTAGTGTTAATAGCAATTCAGTAAGTCGTGTCTAGGTTAAGATAGGATTCTAAAAATCGCTCGTTTAACCGTGATTGTGGAATAATTCTTCCTCCTTCTTCTCCAGTCGCCGTCATCTCATTGCTGCTCCTTAGGGACAGAGGAGAGAAGAGAAAGGGGAAAAGCGAGGGATCAAGAAAGGCGTTCTGGTGTCTCATTACACCGCGCCTGGGGTGTGCAGTGGTGGTTCCGCAGCTCTCCAGACGAGGCCAGACTGTCATTCCGCTTTCTCCTCAAGCCCTAGGCTAGCTTTGAAAAGGACGCAATGAGCCTGACCTTTAGGAAACACGTAGGGTGTCCGTTTTCCGTAGATGATCTTTGATCAAGCACCGCTGCCTCTCAGAGAGTGTCCCGGAGCATCTGACGGCTCCTTCACGGCGCGCGGGTCCCCTGAGCTGTAGGACAGCAGAGGAAATCGCGGGGGAGAGTCAGCTCTCGGGAGCGGCCCTGCTGTCAGGCTCTGATGGGCACATGTGGAAAGCAGGGCGACCAAGCTTCCTGCCTTGAGGCCCGGTATCAAGTACCTCCCGTTCGCGATGCCCAGCTTTCCCCAGCAGATGAGAACGAACAGTAGCACCAGCTAGGAGTGGCCTCGGCACCTGATGTCACCTGAGATGCCCTTTGATGTTGCCCGGGGATACAGGACCATGCCGGCCTTAATACAGGAGCAAAAAGACACGGTCTTGGAAGGACATGACGCCCCCTGGTGGCGACGAAGGACAGTTCAGCCCACCCTGTTGAAAAGATGGGAACTTATGGTTGGGTTTTACTTTTCTAGCCCGGAAAAAAAGTTGTTGAAAGAAAGTGGGGTAGCCGCCAGGCACCCTCTGCTTCTTCTCCTTTTGATATCCTCGAGGCACGGCTGTGCCGTCACGGGGTCCCCCTGGATCTTGCTGGTCCTGTCATCCAGCAATGACCGGTTGTTCCTACTCAAAATCAGGGTGAAAAAGTTCTGAAGCCCGTGGATGGCGTGACTGGAAATACGTCACTTTATTTCAGGTTCTGCAAAATCTTTCAAAGGTGAAAAGGAGAACATGTCGGCCCACTTAAAAACCAATAGCTAACTTTTCCTCCCGATCAAGTTATATCTCTAAGATCTGATAAAGCGTCTCTTCCGTTGCCATTTTCCCCTCTGATGGCGTTGGGAAGCTAAGTCGTGGAAAATATGTTTCAAAACTGCAAATAAATAGCAGCTGCTTTGACCAGTCTCAGATCTTGCTCACTTTTTGGCAGACTTTGGGGCCAGCTGATGACAAAGCCGACGAGTCTGCCCCCTGAAGGAGCTGGTCTCTTATAACACACAGCATCCTCAGAGGCTCATCCGTCTTTGAAGGGCTGTTCCCCGTCTGCTTTGGTTTTGTAAAAGAGGGTTGTAGTGGAAATCGGAGCCCGCCCAGCTCTAAGGAAGCGTTCCCACGGTTGCCTGTGCGCTTTCCGGTTGGCCACTTGCAATTTATGTTCTGCGCATAATGAAGTGGAATTAGAATAATTAATCGATTAATCTGCTTCCCCGCTAAATCCACTTGATCCTGAAACCACAGATAGATTGAGGCAAACAGAAGGGTCAGCAAGTAGCGTCACCAAGGGACCTTGGGAGCCCTCGGCCAGACGCCCTCAGGGTTTCGGAAACCACGTGACTGGGGTGGGTTCTCTGAGAGCAGACAATGGTTAGGCGCTAACAAGAAACTCAAGGTTGGCTCGGTGGCTCCTCCTAGATGTGTATAATCAGTGGCAAGCGAATGCCTTAGACCTGAATTTCTAACCCCTGGTCAGCTATAATAGTCACCTCCCCGCTGACCCAATCTGTGCCAAAGGCCACACGCATGCCCACTCTGTCCTTCTCTGCCTAGCAGACCCATCCTTCAACGGAAGGGGTACCTGACAGGCTCCTCCTTGGTCTGGAGTTTCCTTTTGCTTCTCGGAGTGTGAGGAAGATGCCTGTTTTAAGACAAAGTTTCCAGAGGTTCCTGTCATGGCTCAGCGGAAATGAATCCAACCAGTATCCGTGAGGATGTGGATTCGACCCCTGGCCTTGTTCAGTGGGTTCAGGACCTGGCGTTGCCGTGAGCTGTGGTAGAGGTCACGGATGCAGTTCGGGTCTGGCGTTGCTGTGGCTGTGGTGTAGGCCGGCAGCTGCAGCTCTGATTCGATCCCTAGCCTGGGAACCTCCATATGCCACAGGTGTGGCCCTAAAAGGAAAACAAAAATCAGAAAACATCAAAAAAAAAAAAACATAAAAGCCAGAGGTTCCACTGAACTCTAGAATCTGTGAGTGAGATTTAAAGGCCATTTACTTGTGTTTATTTTACATTTAATGGGTTGGTTGATGCCAAAGGCAGGGCTGATATCTCATTTATTTTGCATCCCGAACCTTCACGCACAGTTCCACTTGAAGTCCAGGGCCAGGAACATCGACCGTCACAGACCCTCAGCGAGGTCTCCTTACAGCTGCGGGTCAAGGCCCGTCAAGGTCAGGCCAGGTCGTCCACCATCAATGGGTGTTTCGTTCCAGGTGGCAGCGTCACAGCCCACGGTTACAGACCCACAGCTGCAGACCTTGCACAGGGCCGTGCGGGGAAGGGTCTGGGCGGGCTGCTCTAGGCTCGCTCTCCCGGCCATTCCCCAGAAAAAGCTAGAACATGACAACCGGGCGAGGAAAGCAGCGGCTTCCACACCAAGGCAGAAGGAATGAGGGCGGGCCTGAAGGAAGCTGGGCACCTGTCTGGCCATTTCAGAAATGCTGCTCCTGCCCCTGGCGCTGGGGGGCGAGGAGGCACACAGCCAGAGGGCGGCCGGTTTGCTCTGTGTGCGGAGGCCACAGGTGAGCTTGGCAGGCCCATGTGACTTTGGTAAACCAGCTATGACGCTGTCGCCCAAAGTGATGGCAGGCAGCTGCCCCCAGAACTCTGAGAGGGCGACAGATTAACGCATTCTGGGAGTTTCTACTGTGGTTCAGAGGTAACGAACCCAACCCCAGTATCCGTGAGGTTGCGGGTTCGATTCCTGGCCTCACTCAGTGCACCAAGGATCCAGCGTTGCCGTGAGCTGTGGTGTAGGCTGCAGATGTGGCTCGGATCCCCCGCTGCTGTGGCTGTGGTGCAGGTCAGCAGCTCCAGCTCCAGTTCGACCCCTAGCCTGGGAACTTCCATGTGCTACAGATTCGGCCCTAGCGGGCAAAAAAAAAAAAAAGACATTCCATGGTGGCTGAGAGCAGATATTTTAGAGTCATTTGAAGATGCCAGAGTGGCTCTCGGATCCGGATTGGAAAACTAAACAGGGCGTTGATATTGTCAGTTGTCCTGGTCCGTGGGGTTCTGAAAGCCGACCTGCAGGAAGGCTCCTAAGAAGGGACCCCACGGACCAGCGGGACACTCTGCAGGCCTCCCCCTCCCCACGGCCTGCCACAAGCCTCTGAAGAGACCTGCAGTGAAGAATCGTGTCTCTTCAACCCCGCCCGCCCCAGGGTCTGTTTCAGGTCCCCTTTTGGGAAGCGCTGCTCTGATGTCTAGAGGGAGCCCCAGCCAGGGGCCGGCGTTGGCGAGGGGCCAGAATGGAGAGCAGGAGGCCGGGGGCGGGCGGCCTGGGGCTTCGGAGCTTACAGGAGGCTCTCCCCCAACAGGCCTTGGCAACGAGTCTTCCCTTTCTTCGGATTAATTTTCCAAACCCGCACTCGCGGCGAGGTGGGGTGGATCCGGCTGAGAGGTGGGAACGCAGGCTGTCCGGTCCCCGCCTCACTACAATGCCACCTAATGCCAGGCTCCAGGATGCTTTCCGTGACAGGGAAGGCGCCATCCTTCCGTCTGCCAGCAGCTCCTCACAGCTCAAGGAACTCCCATCACACGAAGCAGAATTCTCCCAGGTGTCCAGAGGCCCTGACTCTACAGACACCTTCGCTTCATACTCTGATTTCATATCAGCGAGAATAGACATCATCGTCATCATTTTTGTCATTTTAGGGCCTCACGCCTGGCATACGGAGGTTCCCAGGCTAGGGGTTGAATTGGAGCCACAGCTGCCAGCCTACACCACAGCCACAGCAATGTCAGATCCGAGCCGCATCTGCAACCTACACCCCAGCTCACGGCAATGCCGGATCCTTAAACCACGGAGCGAGACCAGGGATCGAACCCACAACCTCATGGTTCCTAGTCGGATTTGTTTCCACTGCGCCATGTTGAGAACTCCTATTATTATTATTATTATTTACAGCCACAGCTGCGACATATGGAGGTTCCCAGGCTAGGGGTCAAATTGGAGCCGCGGCTGCCTGCCTACACCACAGCCACAGCAGCACCAGATCTGAGCTGCATCTGTGAACTAGGCTGCAGCTTGCGGCAATGCCAGCTCCTCAATCCCCGGAACAAGGCCAAGATTTGAACCTACACCCTCATGGACACTGTAGGTCGGGTGCTTGAGCTGCTGAGCCATAATGGGAACTCCAAGAATGGGCATTATTTGCTTCTACAAAACTTTTTCTTAGAAATGGACATGTTAGTCATGAGAGCATCTAAAGTCACACAGTTTCCAGAGAGGGGAAGGGTCTGGCTCAGTTCCACGACGTCCTTGGATCTGGGGTAACCAGAGTTACCTGAAGCGTCGCTTTATCTGCAGGGACCCGCTGTCTCTGACTCCACGGTCCTGCGCGCCCTCCGGACACAGAGGGGAGGGGACGGACGGGGCCTCCTGGGCCAAGCTCTGCAGCCGAGCTCGGGGAGAGGAGTTGCCTTGACCGCCTTATTAGCCAGTCATCTTGGACAGGCCGCGGGGTGTATTGACACCAAGGGGGCTGAGAGGTGACTTCCCATTCGACTTCCTCCGAGGCTGATCTTGTGGGTTGGGGCATCGTGCCTTCAGATTTGGCTCTTGACCAATCTAATCTATTCACTCTCAGTGATCGTCCGTCGCGCTCCTTCACCTTCATGGAGCATTCTAGAAGGTTCTCTTCCTCTCACCTCCCTCATGAAGCCCACAGCCCCTTCGCCTCTCCCCGAGCCCCTCTAACAATCCCCAATAGTCCCCGGACTCCAGTCCTCGTGGCCCTCTGTGGGGTCTAAGTCAAGTCCAAGGTCAGCCGCTGGGAGTTCTGTCCGTAACACACCGTTGTCATAATTCTTTCCGATGAGTATTTTTCCACCTAATAACGTCTCAGGGGGGTGGCTGGCCTTGGGTGAGGGGAGGGACACCTTCCTGATGGCCGGCCAGCCGTTAAGGCAGCTTGTTAGCCGGAGGCCCGGGACGGCCGAGGACAGCTGGAGAGTCCTACTTTGCGAGCGGCTCTGGTTAACGTCAACTGGGAAAGCTCTCTGTAAACACATGAATAATTGATCGTCCGCGCTCACATAGCTACCGAGGACCCGAGCCCATATGACTCATTTGCGAGCCGTCCCTGTCGTCTGGATGCCAAAACACTGGAGGAATGATGGTCGTTTCTCGGAGATTCTTCTGGGGCTGGAGTTGCCAAGACCAAGGCTGTAATGGTTTGTTATGATGACCTTTGTTATTCCATTAGGCTCAATGGCTTTAAAAAATGATGTGTGCATACTTTTGGAACGTTTTTACCCTTTACGTTGACCTGACATCATAGTTTATATTACAGAATGTATTAATGACAGAGGAGTGTTTTCATGTCCCAGGGACAAATTTTAACCACCATAATCTGCCCTCAGTCATCATAAATATAAATGTATTGGTCAAACAGATCTCGTTAATGTGGCCAAGATAAATGCAAGCCTATATTTTAAGGCAGCTGAAGTCCTCGAGAACAGATCTGGAGCGTTTTGTGAGGCGAGGAGAGCCTGTCTTGTGCTATCAGAAGGCTGAGGAAACCAACATGTCTCCCCCTCTGGTTTTGCTTCGGAGCAGATATAAACGTCCGGGACGTCAGGCAAGATTCTTCGCATCGTTTCTGGACACCGCTAATGCCTGGCGGGGTGAACCTTAGTTCTTAAAGTTGTATTCTTCTTCTTATGCTCAGGGGCTTTTGGAAAGAAGGCAAATGCAGACTGCAAGTTACTTTCTTTCTTTCTTTTTTTTTGCGCTGCTTAAAATCTTTACGGATTTATTTTCTTTAAAAACACTTCTTAATATCATTGATTTGCGAGGTCGTGTCAGTTTCAACTGTACAGCCAAGGGACCCAGTTACACATTTATAGACATTCTTTCTTTCACATCACGGACTTCAAGTTTCAACCGTGGCTCGGCTGCATTTCCCAGGGTCCCCCCGTGCCTTCCAGTCTCCACTGTATCAGTCCCGCTGCCCCCGTCCCGTGTGGGAGGAGACGCTTTTCCACGCTGGGTGGCTGACCTCAGGCAGCTTTCCTGGTGCTGCTCCCGCATTGGCCGCTGACTGTCGGGCACGGGTTGCAGGACCGGTCAAAATACTCGCTCTTCCTCTTGGTTACGCTGCACTCAGAGGCATCGGCCCTTATGGGGCGTAGCCACACTTCCAGCTTCTCTGTTTTAAGAAACGCGTTGGAATCAGGTCTTCATCTTGAACCATGAACATGTGTTTAGGGCGGTCACGCTACCCTCTGAGAGAGCGGGCTGTTTACAGGGGTAAGGTGACCCCCAGCCCCCGACGGAACACGGTGCCATCATTAACCCCGTGTGGATTACATCAGCTGGCACTGATGGATGAGCGCTTCAGATGGAGCCATTTATCCTCCTTCCTCAGAGGAACCTTCTAAGAGGAACCCTCCCTTCTCAGTCTGCTCGGGCTCTTGGCAGCACCGCGTATGGGGCTCTAGAGATGTGATTTTTGCCTGGAAAAAATCTGGGGCTGGATGGGATTATTTTCTAAATTTGTTGCTGTGAGGACAGTGCCGTGATCATCTCCTGTGGGGTTTGAAGTTAATGATCCATTTGAAAAGGGAGAAACATCGTCCGTGTTCATCGCAGCACTGGTCCCAATAGCCAAAAGGTGACAACCACCAATTGTCCCTGGCGGACAGATGGGTAAACACATGCCCTGCATCCAGAGTTCCCGTTGTGGCTTAGCAGTAAGGAACCTGACCAGTATCCATGAGGATGTGGGTTCGATCCCTGGCCTCACTCAGTGGGTTAAGGATCTGGAGTTGCTGTGAGCTGTGGTGTGGGTTGCAGACGCGGCTCGGATCTGGTGTGGTCACGGCTGCAGCTGTGATTGTGGCTGGCAACTGCAGCTCTGATTCGAACCCTAGCCAGAGAACTTCCTTATGTTGTGGGTGCGGCCCTAAACAAACAAGCAGAAAATCAACGTACTATACCCATACAACGGAACGTTACTCAGCCTTAAGAAGGAAAAAAATTCTAACACGCGCTGCAGCTTGGACAAACCTAAAAGACGTTATGGTAAATGAAATCAGCCAGTCACAAAAGGACAAATACTGTATGACGCCACCCCTAGGAGTTACTTATTGTAGTTGGATTCCTAGAAACAGAAAGAAGAATTGTGGGGGCAGGGACTGGGGGAGAGGGGAGGGGAGTGATTGGGGAATGGGTGCAGGGTTTCCTTTTTGTAGGATGCAAAGGGCCCTGGAACAGGCGGGTGGTCATGCTTGCATGACAAGGTGAGAATACTTAATACTACTGAACTGTGGGCTTAAAAATGGTTAAGAGGGCAAATTTTAAGTTATGTGCATTTTACCCCACTTAAAAAATAATAATAACAAAGAAAAAAGAGCCAGACACATCAGAGGCTTGGAGCTGAATGAATCCCAAAGCTAAGGCCCCTCCTGGGAGAGTCAGCGGGGCTGAAGCTGCCGCCAGGGCCCACGTTCATCACAGCGCTAGTCACCCAGAACATGGAGAACTCTTCTTGCTGAGACTAAAGAGAATAAGAAATGGAGACATCATATCTTTGAACTCAAACTTGACAGAAGGTGAAATAACTTAATTTCTTGCTTTAACTTCGTCAGAAGCTTCACCCGTGAGGATAACTTTGAACTTGGGACTCCCCAGTGATTTCATACTGAGAAGATGAGTTAAGTTCCAGTGTAGGACTTCTTATGGTTGGCGTTTCATTGTTGGGGTGCTTTTACGATACCAGGAATTACGATATCATGACTTCACTGCATCGCCCGGGCTAGGCCGTGGTGGCCGGTGGAGCTAGAACTCACGCGAGATGGAAAATGAAAAGGGGTTACTGTTTTCGTCTTAACTATAGAGAGGCCTTGAAAAACATAATGCGCTTTACTGACTTATCTCAGAAATTCATGGGGAGAAGTCCACACCGTCTGCTCAGGAAGGTCTGTAGCAGACCAGGGGCTGGCTCGGTGGTGGGAGCCCATCCTTCTCTGAAGATGCTGGACTCTTTCTGGGGACCGGGGACGGATGACCATGCACATAATGATGAGGCAGGCAGGGCTCAAAGCACAGAAAATGAGGAGCCTGGGGGCAGAGGGAGGAACTTCCCTCAGGCTGTTCTTGCTAGAATCACACTTATTCCCCACATGTCCAGAGAAAGGGCATTGATTAGGCTCTGCCCCTTTCCGCCTCCTCTCACTGGAAAGAAATGACGGGTGAATTTGAGAGCAGCCATTGAACTCTGTCCTTCCCTCTCCCTCTCTCTTCCTGGGCTCTGCCTGCCTTCAACCTTCTGGGACCTGAGTGTCTTTGGTGCAAGCGGTGAGGCTGGCAGAAAAACCCTGCCCTGTCGGAAGAGGCCCGTAGTTGTCCAGCGCTGCTGGAGGCTTGTGGGTAAGCTGAATACAGGGATTCTGTATTGGAAAATCCATTGCTTCTATATTTCTTTTCTTTTCTTTGCTTTGTTTTTTAGGGCCCCACAAGTGGCATAGGGAGATTTCCAGGCTAGGGGTTTAATTGGAGCAACAGCTGCCGGCCTACACCACAGCCACAGCAACGCCAGATCCTTAACCCACTGAGCGAGGCCAGGGATCGAACCTGCATCCTCATGGATACTAGTCAGATTCATTTCCACTGCACCACCATGGGTACTCCCATTGCTTCTATATTTCTAAACCACATCCTCCAGCCTAGCTTTTATCGGTAATAAAGCAGATCATTTGATCTAAAAAAAAATAGTGCTTTTCATCTAAAACCACGTCCGCACCCTAACTGTGCTTTGCCTTTGTTGGGTGCCAGGGAGTCTGCCAGGCAAGTTCACCCACTGCTGGCCATTTAATCCTCCTGACAATCCAGGGGGTGGATGGATGGGAAAGCCTTTTGTAAACTGACTCAGTACTATAATCACACTCGCCCTTGGTGGCATAACTCATGTCAAGGAGGTTTGAAAACGTTAACTTGCCTCCCTTATAGGTGACGGGCTGGGACTGAATTCTGGGCTTTTGACTTCTGGCAAAGGTGCTGCTGAAAGTCGGTTCGCAAGAATTCATTCAAAGAGTGTAGTGTCTTTGGCTGGAATCCGGTTTAATCCTACAACCTCGTTTTGAAATATTTGCTTGTGACTTGATGAAGGGAACTTTAAGGCTAGCGTGTCTGGGCTGCACTCCGCATGGCCACCACCAGAGAGTCTTGTGTAACATGCTTATCGCTGTGTCTGACACCCCGATATTCCAGTGTGGCTGTCCTGCTCTGGGACCTGGGAACCTCATCTGCTGAAGGGCTCCAAACTGGTCTAAATGCTTAGCTGATTTCCTTTTCTCTTCTCTTCTCTTCTCTTCTCTTCTTCTCTTCTCTTCTCTTTCTTTTCTTTCCCTCCCTCCCTCTCTCTCTCTCCCTTTCTTTCTTTCTTTCAACTTTTTTGGCTGCCTGGCATAGGGAGATCCCTGATTAGGGATCAGGTATGAGCCATAGCTGCAGTTGTGGCCATGCCGGCTCCTTTAACCCACTGTGCTGGGCTGGGGCTCAATTGTGCGTCCCAGCGCTCCGGAGACACTGCTGATCCTGCCGCACAAGTGTAGAAACTCCAGTTGATATCTTGTAGACCAAGTCTCACTGACACCTTCTCACCCCACATTATTTATTTATTTATATTAGTTTTTTTAGGGCCGCACCTGCAGCACATGGAAATTCCCAGGCCAGGGAGCCAATTGGCGCTGCAGCCGCCAGCCTACGCCACAGCCACAGCAACGCCAGATCCGAGCCGTGTCTGCAAACTACACCACAGCTCATGGCAACACTGGATGCTTAACCTACTGAGCCAGGTCAGGGATCAAACCCGCATCCTCACGGATCCTAGTTGGGGTTGTTACTGCTAAGCCACGACAGGAACTCCCTCACAGCCCTTAATGGTAAGTAAAGGAATACTGGAGTGACAAATACCGCCTTTCTTTGAGAAGTGGAACTCACCAGAATGCATTGTGGTGAAGCACGGAGGTGCCCACTTTGGGTGACCAGTTCACTCTGATCCAAACACACATCCGCCAGCCCTCAGAGGCCCGGAGCACCCACCTGTGGATGCATCTGAGGACCTCCTGTGCCCTGAAAGGGAGTGGAGCTTGGAAGGCACAACCTGGACGGACCGCTGAGCAGCTGAGCTAAAATCGCACACGGTAACTACTCCCGAGTTAATCGGGCAGGAAGGGGCAGGGCTTGGGGCTGAACAATGGCATCCAAACTGTGTCACAAATGTCTGTGTGGGAATGTATGATTGGGGGGATAATGAGAACACGTGTTTTTAAAAGAACTTTTGCCTCTTTTTAAAGTCAATTCCCACTCCTGGGCATATATCTGGACAAAACTCTCACTGAAAAAGATCCATGCACCCATATGTTCACTGCAGCACTATTCACAATAGCCAAGACGTGGAAACCACCTAAATGTCCATCCACAGATGACTGGATGAAGAAGATGTGGTACATATACACGATGGAATACTACTCAGCCATTAAAAAGGACAAAATAATGCCATTTGCAGCAACGTGGATGGAACTAGAGATTCTCATACTAAGTGAAGTAAGTCATAAAGAGAAAAAAACAAATACCTTATGATATCACTTATTTGTGGAATCTAATATATGGCACAAATGAACCTAACTACAGAAAAGAAACAAACTCACGGACTTGGAGAACAGACTTGTGGTTGCCAAGGAGGAGGGGAAGGAAGTGGGATGGACTGGGAGTTTGCGGTTAGTAGATGCATATGGACAAGCAGTGAGGTCCTGCTGTAGAGCCCAGGGAACTATATCTAATCACTTATGATGGAGCACGATGGAGCGTAATGTGAGAATGTATATATGTGTGTAACTGCATTACTTTATTGTACAGCAAAAACTGACAGAACATTGTAAGTCAACTATAATAATAAAAAAAAAACCTTCAAAAAAACTACAAAAAAAGTCATTTGGCGAGCTCCCGTTGTGGCTCAGTGGGTTAAGGACCCAACGTTGCAAGGATGTAGGGTCAATCCTTGGCCTTGCTCAGTGGGTTAAGAATCCAGCATCGCTGTAAGTTGCATTGTAGGTCACAGATACGCTGGGATCCAGTGTTGCTGTGGCTGTGGCATAGGTCACAGCTGCAGCTCTGATTCGAACCCCAGCCTGGGAACTTTCGTGTGCCACAGGTTCAGCCATAGGAAGAAAAAAATAAAGTCAATTGATGCCTTTTAATGAGTCAGCAGTTTAGAAAGAAGCCCAAAATGCATCATTAATAATTAAAGAATATGGGAACCAATGGTATGGGTTTTTTGTTTTGCTTTTAAGACAAGTAAGGCTTAGGGATGCTGGTGAAAGACTGTCACATTCTCTCCAAGCTCTGAGAGGTTCTGTCTGTCAACTAGTTTTCCTCTCTTTCTACCTCCCAGCCAAGCTTCAGAGGAAGCTCTTTTCTTTTTTTAGAAAAATGATTTTTATTTTTTCCATTAGATTTGGTTTACGGAAACTCTTTCCATGTGAACTGGAAAAGATGGATTTCAGACTTCATTGAGAGCTTGAAAACCTTAAATCCTTCTTGAAAATAAGCTGTCTCTCAGGAATCTTTGGTCTCAAAGAATTATAAAGCTTTTTTCTTGGGCTGTGGAATGCCTGCGTTATTAACTATGATTACTTAAGTCTCAGAATAGAAGGATGTAATAAATCTGAAAGTATTTGTTCTGGTTTGTGACTAAGCAAAACTGTATAATATTAAATCAGATGTTGTTATAAACATATGAAATGGCACATTTTTTCCAGCTTGGGGCATTGTGGCACGGAGCTTCTGGGAATTTAAAAAAAAAAGGGGGTTTATATTCTTGGATACCGAGTCTGGCTTCTGCTAGGTTTTCTTTTTTCTGAGCATGAATGCTAAATAGAAGTGCTTCTGTTCAGAAGTCTCTGTATCCCCAGTGGGTTAGCAAGGCTGAGCAGAGCCGTTCTCACCCCTTTGCAGGCTGGGTCTGTGTGTCTGTTTGTGTGCTGCGTGCACAGTGGAAGGGATGAACGGGATCCTAGAACCCTGGCACCTTTGGGTTGGAAGGGATCTTAGACACAAGCTGGTTCACTAACCTCCTCATGACCTGGGAAAGTGGCGCGTTTGCCTCCATAAGTGGTTGTGTTGTCCTGTAGCTTCCACTCCAGAGCAGGTGGTGATGCCCTTGTATGGTCCACAAAAGGAAGAGATAAAAACCTATTAAGCAGTACCAAGCACACAGAGTGCCAAGCACACGGGGTGCCA
Organism: Catagonus wagneri; assembly: GCA_004024745.2. NCBI lineage: Eukaryota > Metazoa > Chordata > Mammalia > Artiodactyla > Tayassuidae > Catagonus > Catagonus wagneri. Next base: position 12,758,570 of record PVHT020000061.1, read on the forward strand.
AGTACACAGAGTACCAAGCACACAGAGTACCAGACACAGAGTACTAAGCACACAGAGTACCATGCACACTGAGTACCAAGCACACTGAGTACCAAGCACACAGAGAACCAAACACACAGACTACCAAACACACAGGGTACTAAACACACTGAGTACCAAGCACACAGAGAACCAAACACACAGGGTACCATACACACAGGGTACTAAACACACAGAGAACCAAACACACAGAGAACCAAACATACAGAGTACCAAACACACAGGGTACCAAACACACAGAGAACCAAACATACAGAGAAACCAAAAGTGATTATAGTTTTTCTTGCGTTGTTGCTTTGGGGTAATTTTTCTTTCTAGTTTCCAAATATATTATTTTTTATAATGAGGAGAATAAATTTATATTAAAAAACCAGGAGTTCCCTTCATGGCTTAGCAGTTAACAAACCTGATTAGGATCCAAGAGGATGTAGGTTCAATCCTTGGCCTTGCTCAGTGGGTTAAGGATACGGTGTTGCTGTGAGCTGTGGTATGGGTTGTGGATGCGGCTTGATCCCGTGTTGCTGTGGCTGTGGTGTAGGCCAATAGCTGCAGCTCCTACTGGACCCCTAGCCTAGGAACATCCATATGCTGTGGGTGTGGCCCTAAAAAGACAAAAAACAAAAAAAAATGTCTGTGGGTCTTCTGTAAAATGTCTGTGGGTCTTATGTGGAAGAGAGAAGGTTAATGCTCCCTTTGACAAGAATGGAGGAGGCGTGGGCAACACACGTGGAATTAAGGCATTGCCAGCTTCTTGGTGGCCTCTGAGCATGGTTTGGAGGAAGGGGAATGACTGCTTAATAGGTATGAGGGTGATAAGGTTGTTCTGGATCTGGATCGCGGTGATGGTTGTGCAGCACTGTCACTAGACTTACTGTCACCAATGGTATTTTTTATGTCACGTGTATTTTAACACACACACACACACACAATGACATTTGTGGCTTATGGTATACTTCTGTTTGCAATGCCTGTTGAAAGTAAAGAGGTAGCGTATGGCTTTGCTTAAAACAGCATCTCCAGCAGCAGAGGAAAAAGTAGAAAGAAGCAAGGATGGGCTGAAGACGCTGGGCGAGGCTGGACGGCCCCTCTCGCTCCCGTTGTTGATAATGCTCACGCGCGTTGCACTTTCCTGCCATCCTCGCCGCCCCCGGCCCGGCCCCAGCGCCCCATGGCTCCCGTCTCTTCACAGCGCCTTCGTCTCATTTATCTCATTCCACATTCCCTCCACCCTTGGCATTCTGCCCACTGCGGGGGTTTTTCACTGACTCCTTTCCTAAAATTCCTCACAGTTGATATCGTGTTAAGGAGTTAGGGATCTCGACGGTTGAAAATAAAATAGAACAGCCAAATCGGGCGCAGCAAGCCCCGACTCGCAGCTAGACACTGCTGACTGACGAAAAAGGACACTGTTCTGTGCGGCTCTGCGGTCCGGTCCCTAAGTGTCAGCCGCACGAGGCGCAACTGGGCTGCGGTGTCGGAAGTCAGGGCGCTGGTGGCTGGGCTGAGAGAGGGGGGCAGGGGCCGAGCTGGGGCAGAGGGGAGGGCTTCGGGCTACAGGCGATGCTCCAGTCTGGGCGCTGATGACCCTGCTGTGTCCACTTTGTAAAACCTGGCTGAGCTTGTGACGTGCGTGCTTTTCCGAATGCGCGCTACTCCTCAATACGAAGTTCAAAAACCAAAACCGTGGAGCTCCCCTTCCAGCTCGGTGGTAATGAACCCGACTAGCATCTATGAGGACGCAGGTTCGATCCCTGGCCTTGCTCATTGGGTTAAGGATCCAACGTTGCTGTGGCTCCAATTCGACCCCTAGCCTGGGAACTTCCACCTGCTGCAGGTGTGGCCCTAAAAAGACAACAGGAAAAAAAATCCCATAAAAAGCCCATCACCCTGTGAGGTGGACGCTTCTTTGGGTGTTGAGCTACTGTCCTGGGATGAGTGAATGCAGTGGGGCGGGGCTCCCGTCCTCTACCCGCGTCCTGTGGGGCCTGGATGGACCGGCCTGGCGGGCAAGGAGGCGCAGACGAGGTGGCCTCTGCAGGTCCCGGCCCACAACCCTTGCACTGAAGATTCGTGACTGAGTGACCCACCTGAGACACCTCGCCTGGGTCCCTTCTTTCTTGCACCAGCGCGTGGGGCACTCCTGCACTTAGAGAAGGCGGGGGCGGGGGGTGGGGTCTGTGCACCTGCGCGTGGGCCCCCCCCCACACCCGGCACTTGGAGACGGGGGCGGGGGGTGGGGGTGCCTGAGGGATTCTCACCAAGAGCCTCGTCTCAGCCGTCGGCGTAGGCGAGACAGCCAGGGACAGTCACAGGCCTGGGAGAGACCCCCAATCCTCTGGCCGCTGGAAACCCACACCCTGGGAGGGAGGGGTGGCTCCGAGCCTCCAGCCCCGCCGCTATCACCTGCGGAAATCCTGTGTGGTGGCAAATCCAGCCTCGGCGAAGCCTGGAGAAAAGATTAGGGGGTGGCCGAGGGGCTGAGGAGGTGGCGTGGGAGGCCGTCAGCCGGAGAGCGGCGGGAGAGCGGCGGGAGACCGGCGGCCCGGCGGGACTGGGGTGGGGGGAGCACAAGCGGAAACGGGGGAGGAAAATAAACAGCCGAGATAAGGGACCCCCTTTGCTTCCTCCTTACCGCCCTTTTGTTTGGCGCCTGGGCGAGGATCCCCCTGAGATCGCCCCTCCTGGGGACCCACAGCCTGGAGGCTGGTTTTGAAAAGAAGGCCTGGCTCCCGCCTCCTTGCTCCGTTCCCAGCCCTGCTCGCTGACCTTGCACCCAGCCCCACAGGCTCCCCGCCCAAGTGCAGAGCCCAAGGGAGCATATCCCCCCCACCCAGGGCACCAAATGCCAGGCCACACTCACTGTGGGGGGGCTGGGTCGGGACGGCTTCATGACCCTGACCTTGGCTGCGGAGAGCCTTCAGTCTCCGCCGGAAGCGGACAGCTCTGGGCCCCGCGCAGGTGCTAACATTCAGGCCTCCGCCTGCTGGAAGGCCGTGCTTGGGGATCCAACACCATCAGCTAGGAAAAACTCGGGCCTCCTAAGATGGGCAAGAGGGAACCAGCAGGTGGCCGGGAGAACTCCCTATCCAGGCCCCAGCTCCCGCCGTGCTGGCTGGGTGACCGGGGTGGGCTTTCCACCCTTTGCAGGGCCTCCGCTGAGATAGCTGCGACATAGGTACAAGGAAGATGCTACAACCTACAGCTCATATGATGACGCTAGTCCCTTGTGTGCCTGCAAGAATCTCACAGCAGGTGGGCTGAAGGCGCTTTGCAAACTGTAGAGTGCCTGCCTGCCAGCTTCCTGGCCAGGGGCTGTCAGCTCATGGGCTGAGGAGTGTAAGGACAGAGCTGTCACCAAGAACTCACAGACTCCATTTCGCATGGGGTTTATTCTACGTGAGCGAATCTTCAAGGAGAACCGTTACCCTGATGAAAGCAACTCACCCCGATACTTGCCAAGAGCTGGCTGAGTTACCTAAGGAAGCAGCTCATCAGCAAACCGAGTCTTCTCGCGGACACGGAGAGCAGACCTGTGGCAATGACATAAAAAAGAGATAATTAACAAAACAAAAAATTGCTTCTTTCAAAAGATGAATGAAATGATTTATACGTCCACAAAAAGACTTTCATAATAATGTTTATAGCAGCTTTATTCATAATAGATAACAACTGGAAAAATCAAACATCAATGACTACAAAGATAAATCAGCCGTAACCCCTTCACACGATGTAAAACTGCTGAACGATAAAAAGAGAAGAGGCGCTAACGCAGGTAATAACGTGGATAAATCTCTCAGAAAAGCCAAGCACAGGAGTTCCCGCCATGACTCAGTGGAAGTGAATCTGACTAGCATTCATGAGGACGCAAGTTTGATCCCTGGCCTCGCTCAGTGGGTTAAGGATCCGGCGTTGCCATGAGCTGTGTTGTGGGTCGAAGACGCGGCTTGGATCCTGCATTGCTGTGACTGTGGTGTAGACCTGTGGCTACAGCTCTGATTTGACCCCTAGCCTGGGAATCTCCATATGCAGTGGGTTTGGCCTTCAAAAGACAAAAGAAAAAAAAAAGCCAAACACAAAAGGAGCAAATGTTACAGGATTCCATTTATATGAGCGCAGGAAGAGACAAAAATCTATGGTGAAAAAAAAAACCTAAAAAAAATTGCCAGTGGTGGGAAGTTTGTTGATAAAGGAACTTTCTGGGATGATAGAAATAAATTATATCTTAATAGTTGCTTGGGTTATATGAGTGTGTTTATTGCTGCTACTCATTGAATTGTGCACTTAAGATTTGTATATTTTGCTTGTGAAAATTCTATATTTAACAAGAACTCTAAATAATGTTAAACTAGTTAGAAAGATTGCTTATTGAAGTGGTTTGGGTTAGCAAATCAATAAATATATTGAGGATAATGGGAAACTTTTTTTATTGACATATAGTTGATTTATAATATATTAGTTTCAGGCGTACAACACAGTGATTCAATATTTTTATAGAAATACTCCATTTAAAGTTATTATAGGAGTTCCCATAGTAGCTCAGTGGTAACAAACCCAACTAGTATCCATGAGATTGGAGGTTTGATCCCTGGCTCCGCTCACTGAATTAAGGATCTGGTCGGGACAAATGGTAACCACTTGGTGAGTCTGAGTAGACCAGTGGGAGTTCCTTGAACTGTTCTTTCAACTTTCTTTGAGTTTGAAATTATAATAAAATTATGTTATCAGTAAAATAAATTGGGGAATGATTGCTTAGCAGGAATAATTAGAATAGTGGGGAGTTAACAGCCATCAGATGCCCATTCTATGATGGTACACACAAATAACGTACTATAATGCAATAGTCAGAATTAAAAACATTTGCTTTTTAGGGCCACCCCCGCGGTGTATGGAGGGTCCCAGGCTAGGCGTTGAATCGGAGCTGTAGCTGCTGGCCTACACCACGGCCACGGCAACATGACTAGGTCTTTAAAATACACTATTGCATGACAAAAGTAAGAAATAGAATGAGATACACGGCTAAACACAATGTGTGACTTAAACACACGTATACAGTAAGAGCACGCTAGGTGCAAATATGCACATTAACTCAAAACCCAAGTTACATACTCCTCTGTGAGTGCTTATGGAGGAGAGAGAAATGGGATTCAGGCTGGAGGAACAGGGGGAGGAAATACTAAAACCATTAAAATTAGAAAGGGTGGTGGTATGACCTGGACACAGAAACAGGATTAAATATCTGCTACTGATGTTCAGCAAAAAGCAGGGAGCTGTTGGAAGAAATGCCCCTTAGACTTACTCTTCTCCACTGATTTGTGCACACATCACATACTGTGTACTAAGGACCTGGTTAGATGCTTAGTAAATAGTGTAAGTAAGGGAGGAACATCCACGGCCCTCACTTTACAGACCAGGAAACTAACCTGGAAGAGTGAGTCCTAATCACAGGCTGCGGGAGAAGGTCGTGAGCATGTCTGAGATGAAGAGAAATCCAGAAGAACATTTTCGCTGCGTTTGCACTATTGGTTCTGCTTCTACGAATGGATCACAAGAAGCCACTTTATCAAGTCCCCTCAGTTTATACTTCCCTGCCATTTGCAGTATTGCCCTCTAGTTCCTGGTGGCGACAACATGTTATCAGCTTTGTGTTCATTAACTTGATCTGTTAAGCCAGCCCTGGGGATGGTAGGCCCAAGCGGGAGGGTCTAAACCCACCTGGACTTGACATTCATTGTCCATCCCATTCATCAGGCCCCTGTTACCGTCTTTCATTACAGTGTCCGGCATTCACTCCCCTAGAAAACATAGGCCTTTCTTCTCTCCTTACACTTATCATAATACTTAGTTACATGAATTAATATTAAAAAATGGGCTAACGTGGAGTCTGGAATAATCTGAGCCTTAGTTTCTACGGATGCCAGCGGTGAGGTCTAATCAGTGCTATTGTACACTGTTTAGAATAAAAAAGAATTTAAAGTATTTTTATAAACCTTAGCATGAATTACTATGTCGTCATTTTCTCAGTCCGTCAGCAGCTCGGGAGCCAACTAATGAGAAATGTATTTTCCCACAGACAATCTAGGATGCAAAACACATTGTTCAAACTTTAAAAAAAAAAAACAAACCAACAAATAGTAAAAACAAGATCTGGTTAGAGCTTTGAAGTGCCTGGGGCGCAACTGGCAAGTCCCTTTGTTGAACAGCGGATTTTCCTAATGCCCCTCAGTTAGATTCTTATCAACCATTTCTGAGCAGGAGACAATGAAAATGGCCCAGCGTGAGTGAAAGAGCAGATGAGAAATGTGCTGTGATAAAGGCTGAAAAGGAGGCCCGGCAAGTGCCTGAGTCCTTGTCGCTGGAGACAAATAGCAGGTGGGGAGAGAGGCGCGTTCTTTTTATAGCTCGATCCGAATTGTTTTCCCTTGAAAATGAATGGAGTGCCAGGAAAGCTGCCGGCCTTGTTCTCCGGCCTTTCCATTGCCCCTTGCAGCCACTTTAACGAGTTATTTCTCACAGTCGCCCTGGCAGGCAGGTCATCAGCAATATCTCTGTTTTTGAGGCAGGGCCTGGGTGAGGCAAGGGCTGAGGGGTGACGCAGCTATGGGCTCTCAGTGGGTGAGGGTCCTGTGGCTGACGATGGCCAGCAGCTGTCCTCGGAAACCTTTCTCCTGCCTTCAGAGCAGAGGGTGTGACCAGCCAAGAGTGAGCGCGTTAGAGGGAGAGAGAGATCCTGGCCTGGGGGGGGGGGCGGGGGCGGCCGCCACCCCATCAGGAAGCTCCCTGAGGGCAGGGATCTGTCAGAAGAAACCTCTTGGTTAGCACCACCATAGCACTGGTACACGTGTTCCAGAAAATTGATGTTCAGTTGATTAATGGATGGATGATATACACAACTCTTTTTTTTTTTTGTCTTTTTTGGGGCCGCACCTGCAGTATATGGAAGTTCCCAGGCTAGGGGTCGAATCGGAGCTGCAGCTGCTGGCCTACACCACAACCACAGCAATACAGGATCCAAGCCACATATGTGACCTACACCACAGCTCACAGAAAGGCTGAATCCTTAACCCACTGAGCGAGGCCAGGGATTGAACCTGCGTCCTCTTGGATACTAGGCAGGTCCTTACCACTGAGCCACAATAGGAACTCCTGTGCAACTGTTCGGCCATGGCTGGAGACACATTGATCTTGGCTGGCTTGATCTACCAAGAAGGAAGGACTAAATGAGCCTACAATGTCACTGTGGTTGCTTGGGTTCCATGATTAGCGCTTATCTGATATTGGTTCTGTTCCAGTCAATTGAAAATTCGGCCAAGTCAATAATTCTTGATCATCTACTATGTGGAAGACAATCGGCAAGGCTATTTCCCCTACATTTTTAAAAAGCTTTCTTCAAGTAGAGTTGATTTACAATGTTGTGATCACTTCTTTTGGGTGACTTGCAGGAATGAATTAGTCATGGCCCCCGCCTTCAAAACACAAAGAATGAATCTAGAAAGAAAGGAACGCGTATAATTTTCTTTTTTTTTTTTTTGTCTTTTTAGGGCCGACTCTGTGGCATATGGAAGTTTGCAGGTTAGGGGTCGAATTGGAGCTTCAGCTGCTGGCCTACACCACAGCCACAGCAATGGGGGATCCGATCCCCATCTGTGACCTACACCACAGCTCAAGCCAAAGCCGGATCCACAACCCACTGAGTGGGGCCAGGGATCGAACCCAGGTCCACGTAGATAGCAGTTGGGTTTGTTACTGCTGAGCCGTGAAGGAACTCCCATGTAACCTCTTAAGTATAAGATTCTTAACTTAACTGAGAATCTGAGAGGTGTTATCTTAGAAACCCAAACAAAGCTCAGGAGACCATGGAGAAGGAAGTGCTGCATTCCTTTTTGGGAACTGGGAGAGGAATGATAATAAAAATGCCAACATTACTGGGTACCATGCAGGTGATAAGTGTTTTCCTTGCATTACTTTATTTCATCCTTATAATATGACACGTACTCATGCTCTTCTCTTTCTACTCGTGATACTGTGGAAGCGGGGCAAAGTTAAGTAACAACTAGGAGGCAGCAGAGATGGAATCAAAGCTGGCCTTCTGGCAGAGCTTAAGTTAATCCTTGAAGGAAATGGACATATTTAGCACATGCTAGAGTCCAATCTCTGGGCCAGGTGTTTCTTATAAATAACTCACTTCTGGGAGTTCCCGTCGTGGCTCAGAGGTTAATGAATCCAACTAGAAACCATGAGGCTGAGGGTTCGATCCCTGGCCTTGCTCAGTGGGTTAAGGATCCAGCGTTGCCGTGAGCTGTGGTGTAGGTTGCAAACGGCTCAGATCCCGCGTTTGCTGTGGCTGTGGCTAAGGCCGGCAGCTACTGCTACTGTTAGACCCCTAGCCTGGGAACCTCCATATGCCGCAGGAGCAGCCCAGATAAGACAAAAAGACCAAAAAAAAAAAAATAGCTCACTTCTCATGAAAACTCGGGAAATTCTATTATCCCCATTTTGCAAATCTGAGACTCAAAGAGATCCAGTGACTTGACCAAGTTATATGGCTCGTAAATAGCAGAAGGGACATTCCAACCCAGGTTAGTTTGCTCTCAAAATCTGCCATTTTCCCCCACTGTCCACAGTGCTGCCTCAAGAAAAAGTAACAGCCAATGAAGGGTCCCTTAGGGCCTCAGGAACTTCAGGAAGGCAGTCATGTCCAACTGAAGGCTGCTGGGAGAAGCCAGCTGTAGCTGCAGCCCTAGGGATGAGTTGCACCTGTAGGCTTGCTGCCAGAGCCGACTTCAGGCACAGCATCCAGCATTTTGCAACCGGTCAAGTTGTCTGTAGGGCTTTTGCATTAGTCAGCTATTGCTGCATAACAAGTGACCACAAATTTAGTGGCTTGAGACAGTACCGTTACTGGCTCACAGCTCCTGTGTGGCAAGAACTTGGACCCAGCTTAGCTGGGTCCTCTGTCCGGGGTCTCACAAGGCTACAGTTCTAGAGTTGGCTGGCTGGGCCCATCTACCACCTGCGGGTCCGTTTTGGCTGTGGGTCAGTATCTCCGATGAGAGATTTCATGGGAAAAGGGTGACATTTCTGTCAAAAGTTGATTTGGTGATTGGCTTGGGTGCATGTTTTTTAATTATCTGTTTCCTCTCCCTGCCATTGTTGTTGACAGTCAGGACGTAGTTACACATATTATTTATTAAATGAGCTAAAGAGGAAAAGGCCAAGGCTAAGGCCAGATAATTGAAAGGAAGCGACATGTCTGAGGACATCTTAATGTCATTTGAAGCTTCTAGACTTGCAGATTTTATCTCTAAGCAGTCTTGGGAAACTGCATTCTAACTCCACTGAGGCACGCTTATAAATGGAATTGGATTGCTTTTTCAAGAGTTGCCTATTGAGACTCCACCTTAGGATTTTTTTTCCCCTTGATTTAATTTTGTTCTGTTTACCATATTCACTTAGCTTCTCAAAGACTGGACAATCAAAGAAAGCCAAGCCTGTGGCACGAAGCAAATTTGTAAGAAAGCAACTTAGGGATGACAATCTCACTTAAAAATGTCCCACATTTTAATAGCCTTAGACAGTTCATGCGATAGTTCTGCCAAAATAGAGGCAATTTTTTGCCCCAAAGTCAACTCTGATGGTGAGCCAGCTTCTACAGAACAAAACCCAAAATTAAACCAAACGAAAATCACCATCATTCTGATCAAAGAGTGTTATGCACTGAGTCCTCCAGACTGAAGAGGCGAGGCCTTTATTCCGGCTGTCCCACACTGCCAGGGGTCAAGTCTGCGCGGAACACAACCAGCGCGGAAAGGCTCCGCCTCCACGTCTGTGGGGTGAGACAGGTTTTTGACTAGACAGCAGGGCAGGGGGTGTTGGTGGGTCCACATCTGGGCCGAGATTGCGACCAGTGTGAATCTGGAATGTTCTTTCAGTCCCCTTGTCCTCATCCTCACCCACCCATTTCAAATAGCCTCAGCCTTGCGAGGCCTTGATGACTTTAAACATCTTCCTGGGTCTGTAATGAAGACGCTTATAAATATTACACCAGATTTATCACTTCAGTGTGAAATTCTCTGATACCAGCAGGGAGTTTTTAAACACATAACTGGCAACAAGAAGCATATGGTCAGAGGTTCACGTTACTGGCCTTTTTTTTTTTTTTTAATTGTTGTCTGCCAAGGACAATATATTTTTTTTCCCTTCTTCAAAATAAACATTGCTCAGGAATGTGCCTCAGCAAATGGCTGGGGTTCTATTATATTTCATGCAGCTTTCTAAACAATTTCCAGCCCTGGGCTGGCCTGGTGTCAAACAGAAGGCAACCAACAATAGCAAAACCCCATTAAAGCCGAGAAGGTTCCTTCCTGAGGTGAGCCTGGCCAGAAATAGTCATCTTGGCTCCTTCTCCGGTTTGGCACCAGGGACTAATAATGAACAGTCTTCTAATGGAAATTATCTAATTTCATCCAAGAGCCCCTCCAGAGAGAGCCGGGCTGACGCACTCGCAGGCCGTATAACAACATTCTGCTTGAAGCGCTGAACAATGCGCCTTTGGAGAGGCTGGCAGAAACCACGTCAGACTCCGGACAAACATGTGTGTAAAAATAGGCATCAGAGGCAGGGCCACAGCCACCTAACTTCTTGGGGGGAGAGGCCCCACAGAGCAGGATCTGTTCAGAAGGTCCTGCTGGGAATACCTCTTCATCAGACCTGCTGGGAGAAGGACGAGAAAGAGGAGGAGGCGCAGGACAGAGGGAGCAGAGACAGACCGAGATGAAGAAAGCGCAGGGGTGGGCTGGGCGTGGGCAGGAATCAAGAAAGTGATAAAGGAAAGACAAGTTAATTCTCCATCCCCGTACAAGGTGCTTGGTGCCGGTACAGGGCTGGTCAATGGGGTTCGTGTTGCTGCTGTGACTTCCATGAATATCGGGGGCTGTTTTTCCACTGCGGTGGGCAAGGGACGGCCCGCAGGAAATAACGCTCCATTTAAGGATACAGATACGCCATTAAAAAATGCTAGTGCTACTTAAAATATAAAGGGCTTCTCTCTTCGCTGAAATGTCCTTCGTTAGAGTAACTTGAGGATTCCCAAGAATTAATAAATACCGAAATATAGACAGGAGAAAGGAAATTTGAATTTCATATGAGGAAAAAAGAGACATTTTGGAATTGGGTGAAATATGTGTATACATACATAGGTGTGTATCTCTATATAGAGGTACACACACGTGGCTCCTTAACACTGCAGGTTATACGTTATATGTAGTTAGTATTTATAGCTACATATACCTATACAACCATATGTATCTGTCTATCTAGTTATCTAGCTTTCTAGCCGGCTAGGTCTTTTATAAATTATCCCAAGAGCTCTAAGATCAACAGGATCATCCTAAAGAACAGACTTGGCTTCATGGTTTTCATGTTGTTACTTGTTTCATGTCTGTTTTTAGCCCTGCATCTAAATTTTAAACTCCTCAGAGGTAAGAACTGGTTTGTGTCCACACCGACGATTGCCTTTAAGACAAATACGCATCAAAACTGGTGGCTGATGGATCAACGAACTGACTGAATCCTGTGGCCTTGATGTGTCAGAAGGTCTGTCGTGTGTGGGCATTTCCAGAAATAAAAATTGAGAGTTCCTGTTCATGAGGACGCAGGCTCCATCCCTGGCCTCACTCAGTGGGTTAGAGATGTGGCGTTGCCCGTGAGCCACGGTGTAGGTCGCAGATGAGGCTTGGATCTGGCATTGCTGTGGCTGTGGTGTAGGCCGGCAGCTGCAGCTCCGACTCTCCCCCAGCCTGGGAACCTCCATATGCCACGGGGGTGGCCCTAAGAAGACAAAAAGATCAAAAAAGAAAAAGAAAAGACAAAAAAAACTGGAGAACTTCTTCAAGATGGATTAAGTCAGAGCTCCGATCTGTGTGCACACATTCACATCATCACCTCCCCAGTAAGCTGGGCAACAATCTAGGTCCTGGAATAAATGGTCTAGAGGTGAGATCACAAGAAATTCTCTTCGGGTCTAACGTGAGAATTTGCAGCTCCAGGCCGATGCAAGAGAACATATTACAGCTGTTTTTTTTTTTTTTTTTTTAATAACCCATGATGTCCTTCGAAGTGAAAACATTTTCATTTCGATGAGGTTCACTGTCTATTTTTTCTTTTGTTGACTGTGTTTTGGTATCACATAAGAAATCATTGCTTAATACAAGATCACCAAGATTTAGTGCTCTGTTTTCTTCTAAGAATTTTATTTTTTTGTCTCTTACATTCAGATCAATGGTGTATTCTGAGCTCATTTTTACGTAGAGTGTGCGGCGGGGCAATGGGTTCATTCTTGCCGGGCGAGCATCCGGTTGTCCCACACCCTTTCTTTCTTATTTAATTTAATTTAATGCTTTGTTCTCTCTTTCTTGAGTTGGCTTGGTACTGTAGTCAAATTCTCTTGACCAGTGAACTCTCAGTTCTACTCCGCGGGCCTGCACCTGCCTTTGAGCCAGCACCACGGTGTCCTGATCATTGCAGCTTAGATTTAAAACCGATCTTGAAATGTGAGCCCTCTAAATTTATTCTTCTTTTTCAAGGCTATTTTGTCTGTTCAGAAGATTGTACGTGCTTTCCCTTTTATTCTACTAATAGGGTCTTTGATTTTTATATGTTGTACCAACCCTGCATTTCTAGATTCCACCTGGCCACAGCGTAGGACTCTGTGCATATGCTGCTGGATTATGTTTGCTAGTACCATGCCGAGAATTTTTGCCTCTTTATGTGTAAAGGGTACTGTTGCACACCTTTCATGTGATGTCTTTGATTTTGATATCAGGGTAATACTGACCTCATAAAATAAGCCGAGAAGTGTTACCTCCTCTTTTATTTTTTTTGGAAGAGTTTGTGAAGAACTGGTGTTAATTTTTCTTTAAAGGTTTGATAGAGTTCAGCAATTACCCCATCTGAGACTTTGTGACAAGTTATTTTTGGTGGGAAGGGTTTTTTGTTTTTTGTTTTTTTCTTACTACTAATTCAATCTCTTTATTACTAATTCAACCTTTCCTCTTTTTTTTTTTTTTTTTTTTTTTTTTTTTTTTTTTTTTTTTTTTTTTTTTTTTTTTTTTTTTTTTTTTTTTTTTTTTTTTTTTTTTTTTTTTTTTTTTTTTTTTTTTTTTTTTTTTTTTGCTTTTTAGGGCCATACCTGTGGCATATGGAAGTTCCCAGGCTAGGGGTCGAATCAGACCTGTAGCTACCAGCCTGCACTACAGCCAAAGCAACAGGGGATCCGAGCCATATCTGTGACCTACAGCACAGCTCAGGGCAATGCCGGATTCTTAACCCACGGAGAGAGGCCAGAGATGGAACCCGCATCCTCATGGATCCGAGTCGGGTTCGTTAACCGCTGAGCGACGAAGGGAACTCCTTCCATTTCTTTTTGAATCTGTCTTGGTAGCTGAGTCTTTCTGGGACTCTAGCCATTTCATCTATTTTATTTAATTTGTTGGCATATGATTGTTCATAATATTCTCTTGTAATTTTTATTTCTATAAAGTCAGCAGTAAGGGCACCTCTCTCATTCCTGATTTTAGTAACTTGAGACTTTTCTCTTTTTGCTCTTGGTCAGTCTAGCTAAAGGTTTGGCAGTTTTTAGCAACCTTTTCAAAAAGACAGCTTTTGGTCCATTGATTTTTTTTTTTTTTGATCTCTATTTCATTTATTTCTCCTCTAATCTTTATTACTTTCTTCCTTCTGCTAGCTCTGGATTTAGCTGCTCTTCTTATTCCTGATAATGAAAGTTTATTGATTTTAGGTCTTTTTAAAAGAAATAGGTATTTATAGCTATACATTTCCCTTTAAGAACCACTTTTGTTTCATTGTGCAGATTTTAGTATGCTCTATTTTCATTTTCTTTCATCTTAAAATATTCTGTATTTTCCCTTGCGATTTTTAAAAAATCCATTGGTTATTTAGGAGGGTGTTGTTTAATTGTCACATGTTAGTGAATTCCTCAAATTTTTTTGTTATTGATTTCTAGTTTCATGTGTTTAGAGAACATACTTTTTACGGCTTATATCCTTTTAAATGTGCTGAGACATGTTTTATGGCCTAGCAAGTCTATCTGGAGATCGTTCCATGAATGCTTGAGAAGAATGCATATTCTTCTGTTGCTGGCTTGAGTGTTTTATAGATGTCTATTAGGTCTGGTTGATTTATAGTGTTATTCAAGTCTTCAATTTTCTCAACGATCTTCTGTCTAATTTTATCCATTGTTGAAAGCAGGATATTGAAAGCCTCCAACTATTATTGTTGAATTATTTATCTCTTCCTTCAATTCGACCAGTTTTTACTATATGTTATTTTGTGGCTCTATTGTTAAGTGCATAGGTGGCTTTAATTAAGACTTCTTGACAGACTGACCCTTTTTATCATTATAAGATGTCTTTCTTTAGCTCTAGTAATAATTTTCACCTTGACGCCTATTTTGTCTGATATTAGTATAGCTAATCCATATATTTTTGGTACTGTTTTCATGATATGTATCTCTTTCAACCTTTAAACTTTCACTGTGTTCCTGTCTTTGAATCTCAATCATGTCTTCTGCAGACAGTACAGTTAAATCATGTTTTTAAAAAAATCTATTCTTCCAATTTCTGCCATTTTGCCAGAATGTTTAACCCATTTCCTTTGAATATCATTACTGATAAGGCAAGTTTTACATCTCCCCCCTTTTTTTTTTTGTTTTTTACGTCTCAAGTTATTTCTGCTCCTCTACAGTTCCATTACTGTGTTATTTTTTTAGACATTTTCTAGTGTGCCATTTTAGTTCTCTTGTCCGTACATGTATGTTATTTCCCCATTTATGGTTGTTATTTTCTTCGTGGTTGCCTTGAGGATTACAACAGCATCTTAATTGATAACAACCTGGTAACCTAGTTCGGATCAATACCAACTTGATTTTCAACAGCACGTCCAAACTTTGATCTTAGGTAGCTCTCCTTTGTGGTATCATAGTCATGTAAATCATATCTTCTACATTATAGTCCTGGCAACACAGTTTTCTAAGTATTGTCTTATGCAATTACCTTTTCAATCAGATAAGAGAAAAAAGTTACAAACCAAAATTACACTTACATGGTCTTTGATACTTATTCGTGTAATTGCTTTTACCAATGCTCTTTATTTTTTCATGTGTATTGAGTTATTTTCCAGTGTCTTTGATTGCAGCCTGAAGGACTCTCATTAGTGTTTTTGTAGGGCACCCCTGCTAGCAATGTTTCTCTTACATTTTATTTAGAAATACTGTGATTTCTCCTTTATCTTAAAGGATATTTTTGCTTAATATAGCGTTCTTAGTTGGCAGTCTTTTTTTTCTACCAGGTGAATATGCCATCCTACTGGAGTCTGGTCTTCTGAATGAGATGAACCCAAAAATATACACACTAAGGCACATGAAAATTGAAATGGTAAAAGATAAGGATAAAGAGAGAACCCTAAAAGCAGCCAGAGAAAAACAAGGAGTTACAGGGAGTTCCTCTCATGGTTCAGTAGTTAACGAATCTGACTAGCATCTGTGAAGACAAAGGTTCAATCCCTGGCCTTGCTCAGTGGGTTAAGGATCCGGCGTTGCCGTGAGCTGTGGTGTAGGTTGCAGACGCGGCTCGGATCCTGTGTTGCTGTGGCTGTGGTGTAGGCCGGCAGCTGGAGCCCCGATTTGACCCCTAGCCTGGAAACCTCCATATGCCACAGGTGCAGCCTTAAAAAACAAAAACAAAGAAGAGACCCCATACAGTTAGAGCATGTTTTCAGCAGAAAACGTAGAAGGGAGAGGCGTGACATATTCAAAGTGCTGAAAGGAAAACAACTTCCAACCAGTGACTCTCTGCTCAGCGAGGTTATTATTCAGAATTCAAGGAGAGACCGAGAGCGTCCCAAAGAGGCAAGAGCTAAAGGAGTTCGCCGACGCCACACTGACCCTACGAGAAACAGTAAAGGGACTTCTTTAAGGTGAAAATAAATGGCACTAGTGATTAGTAAGAAAACATAAAACATTAACATTTCACAGGATCAGGTAAATGT
The DNA here is from genome assembly GCA_004024745.2 of Catagonus wagneri. Lineage (NCBI taxonomy): Eukaryota > Metazoa > Chordata > Mammalia > Artiodactyla > Tayassuidae > Catagonus > Catagonus wagneri. Next base: position 12,774,671 of record PVHT020000061.1, read on the forward strand.
AAAATAAAGATGATGGATAAATTACTGCAGGCAAATGGACCTGCTCTATGTAGAATGTGCCATCAAAAAAGGCAGAATGCATTCCTTCCATATGTATTTTATTATTTTGTATCTATTATACACACACACACAATAGAATACTACTCAGCCATAAAGAGAATAAATCCTGCCATTTACGACTGCATGGATAGACCTTGAGGTTATTATGCTAAGTAAATAGGTCAGATGGGCAAAGATGAACTCCATAGGATTTCACTTATGTGTGGAATCTAAAAAAAAAAACCCTACAATGAACAAATAAAATAAAACAAAAACAAACTCCTATCTACAAAGAACAGACGAGTGGTTACCAGAGGGAAAGGGGTTGGGTGTGAGTAGAACGGGCCAACCCTCTGGCAATGGATGTTAACTAGACTTGGAGTGGTGATTGCTCTGTAGTGTACATAAACATTACGTGATTTTTCAAAAAGAGCAAATATTAGAAAAAAAAGGTCAGTCCTGAGAATGGAGGTTTCCAGCGAACTGCCAGAGAAGTCAGAGTGACATTTCTCTGGGGATGGGACTTTAGGGGAAATCCAAAATTATTCAGCTTAGTCTAATAGCTGCTGGGCTGTTGGCTTTCGTCGTGCTGATTGTGGTTACCGGCTTTTGGGGCTGCGGTGCAGCTGGGGAGACAAGGATCAGGATGCGCAGCTAAATTGCCGCCAAGAGCACTCTCGTTAACAAGATTTAACCATGTTTCTCGAAGAAATCATTCTCAAATTGTTGCAGGGTTTTGGTTAATTTCTAGAGCTCTGAAAAAAATTTTATTTTGACCGTTTTGGCCAGTATCCTTGCTGTTTTTATAAAGGAGTGAAGTTTCGGAGACCCTGATGACATTATTTTGCCCTTTTTCTGGTTTTCTGTGGGTTTTATCCAGTTGCCCTCGTTAGCTTTGTTCCACGGCACACTGATAATGTGGCCTCTATGTTTCCATCTACACCACCGAGGCTGACGTTAATCAGGACGGGACCAGAAAGACTCTAAGGCATATTCCTCAACCACACCGTCTTTGTCTGTGTCACTGCTGTGGGTCAGAGCTGAACAAGCCAAGCACCTAGAGCACGTCATTAATCCACGTTTTTTTTACCCTCTTGTCCTAAAGCTCGTTATGCAGCTACTGTCGAACGTGGTGGCTTCTATAAAAACGCAGCCTTTCAGATTTATTCCTCTGACGTTGTATCCCCTTATCTTGCTTTATTTTTCTCCCCAGCATTACCACTGTTACCTTAGAATAGATCTATGCCCTTTTTGCCTGCCTCCCCAGCAGGCTTCATTAAAGCAAGGACCTATCTGCTTTGTTCTACGAGATCATCGCCTGGAAGAATTTCTGGTATGTAGTACGTGACTTAATAAATATTTGCAAATGAATGAATTATTTAGAGGGATTCGTTTGACATGTCTACTTCTTGTTAAAACACCCAGGGGACTCCTCCAGGCTTTTCGAAATCAGACAAATTATCAACCTGATGTTGCCGCCTAGAACTTCTAGAGAACACGATCATCTTTGCCAGTCTGAAGCTTCAAAATCCTTTAAAATTTGGCCTAATTTTTCCTCGAGGTTTCAGCACCTCTCCTATTCCTCACAGAATCCTAAATATAGAGTTACCAACCAATCTAAGATCATATTTGAATGCTTTCCAGCACTTTGGGATATAACGAAGCTGAGCTCAAGAACTGAACAAATTTAAAGAAATTGCTTTTTTTTAGTGCCTTCAAGGAAAAGCAAATAGAAGAGTGTGTTATATTGGAACTCCAAATTTACATTAACTATTAAAGACGATTAAGTAAGAGCTGGAAAATTTTGATTGCCCTCTGTTATCAGCTGATTGCCTATGGTTTTCACGGAAGCCCGGTGCTTTTTCTACCTTCTTTTTATTATTATTATTATTATTACCTTTTTTTTTTTTTTGCCTTTTTAGTGCTGAACCCGCGGCATGTGGAAGTTCCCAGGTTAGGGGTCAAATTGGAGCTACAGCTGCCAGCCTACACCACAAGCACAGCGACTCGGGATCCAAACCATATCTGCAACCTACACTACAGCTCAGTACAATGCCAGATACCTAACCCACTGAGCGAGGCCAGGGATTGAACCCACATCCTCATGGATCCTAGCCGGGTTCATTACCACTGAGCCACAACAGGAGCTCGTCATCCTTCCTTTTAGATATAGATTTAGAAGCCCTATTTTTTAAAAACCAATCACAGATGTCTTTTAGACTTCTTTTAGAAGTCCAGCCTCATCATTGGCTGTAGCTGCTCTGCAACTGCACTTAGAGCTCCCTCCGACTCTTTCAGACTTGATCTTGGTAATTCAAGCTTCGGTACAAGATCTTTTCAAAACCGAAACCTACTGAAGAGCATCCTTCTTCCTCCTGCACCCACGCTGGCCTCCTTGGACGTCTTCCCTCTCACGTTGGGCTCCGCACGATTGTTCGGTGTGGAGTTTGCTTTGAGAATCTGACTCACATCCCTCCCTTTTGAGACAGAGTTCCCCCTTTTACAGACTCTGTTCATGGGAGTGAAGTTACATTGTTTCCCATGATAGTTCTGTAAACACCTGCATTTTTCTGGAGCTATGAATGTCTGCATTAACAAAGTGCCGAGACATTCCTGCTTCAAAGAAACAAACAGACCTCACAGTGAAGCACATACTGAGAGCATTAAAAATAATTAAAATAATTCAATAAACATAAGAATGATATTATAATCCAATTTACTAAATGATTATCCTAAACATACATTTCAAAGCAACCTGTAATGAGTTGTGACCAACAAACCCTGCTCATCAAAGGACTGGCCATAGGAGTTCCCACTGTGTCTCGGCCACTAGTCCTCATGGACTAGGATCCACGAGGATGCGGGTTCTATCCCTGGCCTCGCTCAGTGGGTTAAGGATCCTGCGTTGCTGTGACTGTGGTGTAGCCCGGCATTTGCCGCTCTGATGCGACCCCTAGCCTGGGAACTTCCATATGCTGCGAGTGCAACCCTAAAAAGAAAAAAAAAAAGAGAGAGAGAGAGATTGGCTGTGGATTTTTTTGGGGGGATAGATTAAAGGTCCTTGTCCCCTGACTCCTTTTTATATTTTTGACACATTCAGCTCAGCCTCGAAGTTGGTTCACTAAGAGCAGCTGAAACTAAACGGAATAAAATCTCAGCTCTCAAGGAAGCTAGGTCCACAAGCAGACACAGCAGGCTGCTGCCAAATGCAGAAGCCATAACCTCAGACTACACGTGGCAGCCCAGGAAACCAGACGTCCCTGGAGAGGTCTGACAATGTGAGGGGTTGTTCCCCAAGCGTAGGGAGCATAGCAATGGCTGTAGGGAGGATGTGGACACTTTGCCATTTGGGTCTGTGCAGAACAGCCCCAAGTGCTCACGGAGGCTAAGGGACCGCGAGAAAGCAAATCAACACAAGCCACACACTGGGAAAACAGAACTGTGGCAACAAGTCAGACTGCCTTTTCAATATACAAAAGTTCACAGCTACTAATAAGAAAAGCATTCCAGTGTCATCAGAATGAAATGAGTGATGATCAAGAAAAGCCAGCTTAGATAAAAAAAAAAAAAAAAAAAAAAGGGAGTTCCCATCGTGGTGCAGCGGAAATGAATCTGACTAGCATCCATGAAGATGCAGGTTCGATTCCTGGCCTCGCTCAGTGGGTTAAGGATCCAACATTGCCGTGAGCTTTGATGTAGGTCACAGACGTGGCTCAGATCTAGCGTTGCTGTGGCTGTGGCATAAGCCAGCAGCTGCAACTCCAATTCGACCCTTAGCCTGGGAACTTCCATATGCAGCAGGTGCGGCCCTAAAACAAACAAACAAACAAACAAACAAAAAACAGAAAACAAGTGAAAATATCAGTTCCATGAAAGATCAAACACAGATTTAAAAGCGTGGCCTTGAGACCCACATTGGCCTAATAGGAGATGTTTTGGTTTAAAACAAAACATTTTGTGGCACTTTGTTCTGCAGTATAGAAAATGAATACACCACAAGTTCAAGACTTCCATGCTATGGACAAACTGTTTGGATAACTGCATCTGTATTTTCTTTAAGCCTACCTAGTCTCATCTTCTTGGAACACCTGGAGGAAGAGCACCTCGAAGAATTAGAATGTATAAGACCAACAGTGGCACGTATGGAATGGCATTTGAAAAGTGACATGTTGTGAGGAGGTGGTGAGCATGGCATCAAAGTGTCTGCAGATTTTTATAGTCGGGATATGAGGGTGTTACTGCAAAAAGCTATTGCTAGGAAGGACCGTCCTAGTCAGATGATCTTCAAGGCATAAGTGAGCTTGGTTTGAATTGTGGGGAAATGGTGCATGCAGATTGGGGGGGACGGAACTGTTTCAGTGGAGATGAGAGCACGACACTAAGACGTGTTCTGATCATCAGTCAGGCAGCAGTTACTTACCGCTGATGTGTGCTGGTGCATTTTATGGGAGAAGCAGTGGTGAGGCTGCAGATAGAGATTTGCTCTCATGGAGTTTACAGTTGAGTGGGGATGGACAGGCAATATACACGTGTAGGAAACAAATAACACAGTTCCAGTTGTTTATGAATTCTTGGGGCTTTTTGTTTGTTTGTTTGTTTGTTTCTTTTTATGGCCACACCTGCGGCATATAGAGGTTCCCAGGTCAGTGGTCAAAATGGAGCTACAGTTGCTGGCCTGCACCACAGCCACAGCAACACAGGGTCCCAGCTGTGTCTGTGACCTACACCGCAGCTCACTGCAATGCTGGATCCTTAACCCACTGAGCGAGGCCAGGGATCCAACCTGCATCCTCTTGGATACTAGTTGGGTGTGCAACCTGCACCCACTATTTTTGTCTCTCTAGGCATGAAGCAAGCAGACTCTGACCCTTGGGGGTTGGTGAAAGGTTTGGAACATTTTAAGAGAAATTTCAGAAGCAGATTCTCCATGATTTTGATGATTAAACTGCACAGGTCACGGGGGGAGGGGGGGGCGGAGAGAAGTGCAAAGCAAGGGAGAAAGTAGCGGAAACCGCTTTTACTTCCCTGCAGATTGAGGCGACGGTCCTCAGGGTGCCTGCCCTGAGCCTCGAGGCTCCCGGATGTCCAGGATGCTGGTTTCTGGGCTCCTGCATGGAAGCCTCTTAAATTCCACCCCCGGGCTTCTTGGGCTCCCTGCTCTTTGAGCATCTCAGATGCCACCCTCCCTGTGGATTTCTCCATCGCTCGGGGCTGCGGGGAGAGAAGGGTGGGTCAGGGAGAGACGGATGCTCCAGAGAGGAGGGACACTGAAGCCGAGAGGCAGACGCCGAGCCAGAGGGCATTCGAGCTGGATGCGGGGCTTTGCTGGTAACCAAAATAGTCTCCAGTCTCAGGTTGCAATGGAAAAAGGTGACCTGGATGTTAAGACCGAGGGCAGGCGTGGAGGGTGAGGTGGTTTGGATAAAAGCCTTCCCAGGCCTCTTTCCAAGCCATACCTCATTTTACTATTTTAAATATTCGGGGTGATTCATTTTTAGCGATGCACAGACACCTGCATATAAACTGAGCGATTTCTTTTCACTTGTGAATTGATACAGCCTTCAACCCCTCACTGAATTCCGATTGTGGGCAGCCTGACACCAAAGCTCTGAGTCAATGAAGCGTGTGGGCCGAGGGCTGGAAAAAGAGGGTTCAGGTTAGTGTGGAGGTTCTTGGGGTGTCCGGGGTTCCTCCTGACAACGGGGCGCTGAAGAACACAGGGGGCACTGGAGGACCTGTTGTATCTTCACCAACTAGAGTTGCAAAAATTAAAGTCTGGGGACAGCCACTGTATGAGAGAGCAGGAGGACCGGGCACCTTCACAGCAAGTCAGGGAAGAGAGAGAAATGAAATGATAATGAGCTTTCAATGCACATCCATTAGACTGGCAGAAGTTAAAAGGACCAATAACGTCTGTGGGGCTGAGGGAAGAAGGGTGTCCTTACAAGTAAGAGTGGAGATGTGAATAGTTACAGCCATGCTGACACGTCTACTCTGTGTCTCTGTCTCCAGCTATTCCGTCTAATTTAGATCCCCTAAATATCTACCGACACGTACAGGTGTATATAGTAGTATTTAACCAATTATATGATTAATTATATTCACAATTGATTAAAATGCAATTGTATATTTATATCCCCGCTAACCCAGCGACATTATTTTTTGGAATCTTTTTCATTTTTTGGTCATACCTGTGGCACGTGGAAGCTTCCGGGGCCAGGGACTGAACCCACAGCACAGCTGTAACCAGAGCCACAGCAGCGACAACGCTGAGTCCTTAATGCACTGAGTCCCGAGTGAACTGCTGGGATCTTTTTCTTTTTTTAAATTTTTAAATTTTTTGGCCACCCCTCGGCAGGTGGAGCCCCGGGCCAGAGATCAGATCTGAGCGCAGTTGTGACTCAGAGAAACTCAGAGGGGATTTTCTTCTTTCTTTCTTTTTTTGCTTTTTAGGGCTGCACCCGCGGCATATGGAGGTTCCCAGGCTAGGGGTCTAACAGGAGCTGTAGCCGCCGGCCTTCGCCACAGCCACAGCAACGCGGGATCCCAGCCGAATCTGCAACCCACACCACAGCTCACGGCAACGCTGGATCCTTAACCCACTGAGCGAGGCCAGGGATCGAACCCGCGTCTTTATGGATACTAGTTGGGTTCATTCAGGCTGTGCCACACAGGAACTCCTGAAGAATTTTTTTTTTTTTAATATAGCCTTGAGAGTTAGAAGACTGTGATGTGAATAAGAGTTAGATGTGAGGA
>PVHT020000061.1:12782465-12793176 GCA_004024745.2 Catagonus wagneri
TTCGAGTGGTTCGCTCCGCGTATGCAGAGACGTCAAGGCGTCCTTCACATGGACTCAGCGCCAAACCAGCTTTTCCTGAGAGTTTGGGCCTGAATGAGATGGAGAATGGCCATTCAAGCATCCTCCTCCGCCTGTGAAGGAAGCGTCCTCTGCGGGTGTCGCCGGCATGGGCCGGCTTCGCTTGTGTGTTCATTTTCTGCTCACACGGTTTCCCATTTAGCAGTATGAGTGATCATCTGAAATGCTGGTATTTTTGACACAAAGCTTCCTTCTTTTGTGGATACTGAAAGACACAGCAAACGAACCACCTGAGGAGGCCCACTAAGGGGTCAAAGGCAAGAATTAAGGGCGGTTGGTTTTCTTCTCCAAGAAGAAGCCTCACATCTTCAGAAGGGTGGGATTTCTTATTCTCCTGGTAAAGGGCCATTAAGACTCACAACCACAGGAAAACTAAGATAACCCCCTGAAGATTACATGTAACCTAATTACGTTTTGTTTCCTACGAAGTGAGAGTATCCAAGTGCTGTTAGGTTCCAAGCCTTGCCTTCCTCAGCAGAGGCCTGGCCTTCCCAGATCACCGGATCACTGCTGCTTTGAACGTACCAGCTTGTTTCTGCAAGCCTCCTCACAAACGGACACGACAGGGAGACCTGGGTTCAGAAGTCTTCACTCAAACACAGTCGATCACTTTGAAGCATCGGGAATATGTTGTCAGCATCTCCCAAGGGAGGGAAGAGCCACAGAGAGACAGCCGAGAGAAAATACACCAGCAGCTGCGGGGTGAGTTACCGCCCAGGGCCCCATCTCCGAATTTTGTGATCGAATGTGGTTTCTTCCACTTTGTACGAGAGTGGGTGCTCTAACGGGGACTGTGTAAGTGAAGTCGCCGACCACCCTGTCAATTCTGCCTCCTAAACATCCTGAGCTCCCCAGTTACACCCATCACCCCCGTGTTAGTTTAGGCGTCCTCTCTCTTGGGAACGAAGTTTCTGTAAACAGGCTGCGCTGGTGGACTCTCATTATCAGGAGGATCTGAGACCCCCAGGAGGTCTCTGGGACCCCAGGCTGGCCTTTCTACTTCGTTACTATTCAGATTCTCTTTGAAGTCCCCCTAAACAGTAGTATTATGGTCATTTTTTAAATAGCTAAGATTCAGACAATGGCGTTCTCTTGTGGTGCAGTGGGTTAAGGATTTGGCATTGTCACTAAAGGGTTCAGTCTCTGGCCCAGGAACATCCACATGCCATGGGAGTGGCCAAAAAAAAAAAAAGACTCAGACAAAAGAACCACTGAATTTACGTGAAATAACTATAATACAGTTGTTTTGGTGTATAACTAAGCTTCAGACATGAAAGGATTTTCTTCCCATGTCGTTCAGTAGGGCACTGAAATCCTATAAAACGATTTGGTTCTGGTGGGGGAATGAATGGCTGGGTGCCAGGGCTCAGAGTACCCATCTTGGCTGCCCTCTCATTACTTGAGGACTTGAGGCCAGAGGCCAGACCCTAGAAAGATGCCATCCTTCTCCCGTGTCCCTCTTCAGTCCCCTGCAAGGGGTCCCTGCCCAGTGCCCTCTCCCTCCTTCCACGACCTGTGTTCCTGGCTGCATCTCACGCTCAGAATCTCTGTCTTCCTGTCCAAATGGCTCCTGGCCCTCAGGTATTCGCACAATGCAAAGGGTTACACACACGAATTCACAGGAAGGTGCCTCAGCTTCAAAGCAGGAATCCTCCAGGAGTAGAAGTTCAGCTAGCTTGAGCAGAAGGGGAGAGAACATTCTCAGACTCGGGGTATTCCTGCTACCTCTAGTCACACAGGAATGATATGGCCACCGATCGGCCCTGGGTTAGCAGTGTTCCTGTGACAATCTCTGGGTTAGACGCAATTCTCTTCTCCAGCCCCTCGCCTGAAACCAACGCACATTTCCCTCTGAATAAACTGTTTCCTCTAGAGAAGAAACTGGCTGAGTGGCATAGCTCTGGCTGGTGAATATCAGAAAACGTCGCCTCTGCCCCCTGCAACACAGTTTCCTGATCATGCAGCCACTTAACCTCTCTGAGGACCAACTTCCTAAATGCACGTCGGGGTAATAATACCTCCTCTTCATTCTTAAATAGATTATTTTAAAGAATAAGAAAGGTGATAAATGGGAACCGGCCTTGAGATCTGTAAACTGTAAGGTCTCAGCACTGCAGGATGACAGCTCCCCTCATGGGGCTGGTAATCTTAAACACATAAGACAAGATCTTTCCATATCGTCGACAGCATGGACGGAAACAGCTGCTGGTCCAAACCAATTTTAGAAACCCATGTTTCTGCAAAAGGAAGACTGGACTTTCATCACAACAAAACGTTGCCGGCCCAGGACGGGCGCTGCCAGATGACAATGTCGAAATGTCCCAGCAGGTGTCAGTAGAGAACCAACTTTTGCGACTAAGTGGGCTGGGCCCTGTCAAGCTGCAACAGGGCTGACTGGAGTCTGCCCTTCAATCCAGAGCCGTCCCAATTCAGAGTTCCCGTCGTGACTCAGGGGTAATGAGCCCGACTAGTATCCATGAGGATGCGGATTCCATCTCTGGCCTGGCTCAGTGGGTTAAGGAACCGGCGTTGCCATGAGCTCTGGTGTAGGTCGCAGGCGTGGCTCGGATATGGCGTCGCTGTGGCTGTGGTGTAGGCCGGCAGCTGAAGCTCCGATTCGCCCCCTAGCCTGGGAATCCTCACATGCTGCACTTGAGGCCCTAAAAATAAAAAACAAGCAAACAAAACAACACCACCACCAACAGAGTGGTCCCAGGTCTGGTGGGGAGCAGGTGGACAGGCTGGGACCCCTGAGAGGGGACAACCCTTTAGCTCCGTCTACCAAGTCCCTCTCATTGGGTCAAGACTCCTCTGCCTTCCCCGGGTCCCTTCCCGTTCCTGCCTCTTAATCTGGGTTTGAGTCCCTCTCCTGCCTTTAGAACCTTTGCTCTGCCTTGGGAAGCCCGTCCCAAAGGAAAGGAAGGTTTTATTTGTTTAAATAAATGTGGTTTGGGGAGTGACTTTCCTCTCCTTCTCAACAGCAGCGTGGTTTTGAATTTATGATTTTCACCTACGCCTGCTTCTCTTACCTTAACATTCAACTCACTCACCAGAAGTAAAACCCCAGCTATTTAGAGCCAATAACTCAGGCAGCAAATCCAGCTTCTACAAGGCAAATGACTAGTCTGAACAGAGGGAGTGAGAACCGTTTCCAGCTACCAAGCAGAAACCTGGTGAATGAAGTCCTAAATCTCTCCCACGTTAAAGACGGTCTCTCATATTTTACTCTTATGGGGACATGATTTCACTGCAAATATATGTGAGTCTATGTTCCTGTGCGCCATGTGGAAATGGGCTCTATTATTAAGTTTTATGAGGTCTTTCTTAAGGCTGGGTGTGGAGAAGCGAATTGGAGAGACCAAAATGTAGATTCTGGCAACAGGAGCAAACCCGAAAGTGCCTGCCCGTCTCCCCAGTCTCTAAGTTCCCCAGCGATTCTGTGTGTGTGTGTGTGTGTGTGTGTGTGTATCTAGCCTCCACTAGGAGGAGAAGGGTTCCACCTCCCATAAATGTGAGCCCCGGGCGCAGCAGGCTGTAAGTCTGCAGCTGGCAGCATGGCAGGCGGAATATACTCAGGTTCCTGCATTGCTGCAAACCTCTCATATCTGGATAACTGTGTTTCCTTCTCCTGATGGTGAATATTTAATTATTTTCATCCCTTGCTTTGCTTGAAAAACTAATTAAAATGAAGGGTGTGTGCGCGCGTGTGTGTGCAGGAGGGCGGGGTCCCAAGCTCACAGTGAAATTATGTCGCACATTATTTTGCTCAGAGTCACAAGAGCAAACAGAGGCAGAGAGTGCATCTGGACGGCCTAAGCCCTAGAAGAGCAATGCAATAAGCCATGCTCGGCACTCATTCTCCTTGAGCTTTTATGCTCGATTGGTGTGTAGCTGTGTCCCCAGGATTCGGACAAGATTTTAAAGTGGTGATTTAAGTACAGACGTCCAGAGGGTAACAGGACCCGACACTTGCCCTGCGAAGTCAATGCCTACATCTCCGATTTAGAAGGGGAGGGTGGCAGGCATTAAAGACAGCGGATGGAGTGATAGGAAACCCCACTGCTGCAGCTCCCTCCTCTACCCCCGCCCTCCAGGCCCCAGGAAAAAGAAGCTCTTTAACTTTCCTGCAGGAAAGACCACTTCGGTGGCTCTCTTGTCAGTTGCAATTTGCGGGTGCAGCTCTTCTGCAACCTCAGACGAATTCATCTTTTCGAATGAGCTTCCTCCAAGGATAGCACAGCCACATTTAAGCTCAAGTTAATTCGGCTTAGTCAGGCCCTCTTCCCCGCTGTTGGAGCCTGGACTCTGCGGCTACCCGCCCCCGGGGCTGGGCTGCCCGGCCTCCCCGGAGCCCTCGCCTTAGCCCCCAGGGCCTCCCCGCCCCGTCTCAATTGCTCTGGACCAGTTCATTTCGCCACAGCCCAGAGCCGCTCGGAAAGCAAAGATTAAAGGGGAAAGTCGCAGCTGTATATTTATATTTTCATTGCTAGGAGGGAATTGATTTCCGCGCATTTATTTTGGTCGTTGTAATACACAAGGGCGGATTTGCGTCACCCGAGCAACTTGTCGGTGGAGATAAAGTTGCACAAATATTGAAAGGGGAAGTGCTAGGAGTCATTATAGAGTTTTTCTCCGGAAGAAATAAGGATTTCTGCAGTATCCTAAAATACTAAGGCCGCTTCTATTTTGAGACCAATCTCGCAGGCACATCCGCTCATTTGGTCCGAGTTTGAGCCCATCAAAAACAGGAGATGACCTGAACTCCAGCGAGTCCAGGGTTTCCTGCTGCTTTCTTGGTTCGAAGGCGTGGGGGTGTAAGGGGGAGGGGACTCTGAAGACTCAAAAGAGGGCGAGGAGCCGGCGGAGCCCAGGCCTGGGCCTGGGGTGCAGTGTGGAGGCGAGACCTAAGGTCCTTCCAAAAAACCTCCTTTTTTGCGTTTCCCTCCAGGAGCTCCGGGTGGGTCTGGGCGGCGCTGGTGCCGTCGCAATAAAGCCAAGGGTCGGAGAAAGCAGAGGGACGCGTGGGCCAAGCTGCAATTTAAATCGAGCCGCGGGCCTAGCAGGGACGGAGGACCCGCGGCCGGGCTAGGAGTCTGCGGGGAGCGAATGTGCGGTGCAGAAATGCACCCCTGGGGCCTAGTCTTCCCTGCCTACCCGGTGCCCGGGCCTCGAGATGCTGCAGACGCCGGCGGTGGGCGCAGCGGGAAACCCGGAGGGCACGCCTTCCAGCCCTGTCCGCACCCGGTGCCCACCCACAGGATCGCGTCTCATTTAGGGCCCGGCTGCCTGGTAGAGGCCTAAATGCGGCCCGTTTGGCACAGCGAGTTTGTGCTTAGGCCGAGGTCTGAACGCCTGCAACGGAATTGGAAGTGACACCAGAAAAGGGAGGAAGAGAGGGCTTAAGGCCGCCCGAGCGTACCCTGGCGAGAGCCACTTTTCCCCAGGGCCTGTGAGGTTCTGTAGAGGCCCCCGCCCCAGGCTCGCTGGAATCTGCAGCTTTTGCATGTAATGCCTGCACTGGAGACTTTGAGGGCGGGTCCCACGACTCAGATGGCCTTATACTGGCCCGCCTCATTGCCCCCGGCTAGAAGCAAGTAGGCTTGTCTTCTGGTGCCTCTCCCGGCCCAGGCGCCAGTGCCCGCAGCAGATTCATCCTTCCTTTCCGCCTCTGTCCCGCTGCCAGGAGCCCGGCAAGAAACCCCTTTAGTAAAAGAGGTTGGGCGGGGTGGGCGTGGGGTGGCGTGTGTGCTTGTTCTCTGGGCTAGCTGGTCAGGAGTGATTGATTCGTGATTGATGCTTCCTCGGAGAAAGTCAAAAGCTTAAAATGACAGCATCTGTAACCGGAGGCTAGAAACCACTAGCAATGAATGAGCCCAGATTCTGAACTAGAGATAGGAGGTGGTAAAGTCAATTGCCTTTCTGGGTTTCTCTTTGATTAAGACCTGTTAGTACTGAAATGAAATTTTAAAAAATGCCACAGAAGCACGGAAGTTCTGCTAGAAGGTGCTTATTAGGACAATCGAAAACAAAAGCTTTCGTGGTTTCATTATTGTTATTATTTTATTTTCTTCCTGAAAATGTGCAGGAAAAGCTTATCTGGGTGGCCTGTGGTTTGTTTGTGAGAGGGGTGGGGAAACCCGTTAGGACTATAATTTAAAAGAGAACGAATTCTTAAAATAGAGATGTTGATGTTGCAGAAAACCCCCCACTACACCCACTCTGCGCCCTAAAGACCCCAAGTACGAGTGGCAGACCTCGGCCACCGCTGCAGCTTCTCCTGCGACGAGGCCTAAGGGGTTCCCAGGGGAAACGGTCACAGGATTGGGAGTGGTATTTAACCCCAAGGAGATCTGCTCTCGTGGGCACTCGCGAAACTGCAGCCCCCACGCGATCGGGAGTGTGCGGAGGAGGGGGTAGTATGACATTTCCTACAAGGTGCGTTTCTGGAGCGGACGGCGCGTGCCACTCTCCAGGTTTCGGACGGCGGCCTGTTTTGTTGTCTCTCAGGCTGGGGGAAGGGTCGCCTGCGTCCAAGGGGGACGTTCGTAGGCATCCATCTTGTTTTGTTTGAAAAGTTACTCATTCAAATTGTCAGTGCGCGACAGCTCGGAATAAAGCTAATTTGCGACCGTCCCTCCTCTCCTCCCCGAGGATCTCCGAAGCCGAGAAGCGGACGCGGGGCTGAGCTGGGTGGGGACTCAGTGCCGCAGCAATCCGGCGCGAGCGCTCAGGGCAGGGCGGCGTAGGGGCGGGAACCCACGGAAGACGGAGCCTCGTAGAGGACAATGACTCTTGGGATAAAGGCCGAGGGGAGGAAATCAGGCCCCACTTAAGTAAAGAGGAGGGAAACCTAGGGCGCCCCCAGCGTTACAGGAGGCGGGCCTTGCACCCGCGTTAAGGTGCGGGAGCACCAGCTCCCCTAGGCGAGCGCTCCAGGAGCGCTGTGACCGACTCCCCACGCCTGGCGCCGGTTCGGAGCTGCCGTGGCTGGAGATGAGAACACCCTGGAACCTCGGTCGCGGATCCCACCCTTCAGAGAAGGACGCCCGACTGCGCTCAGCCCACGCGGCAGCAGCAAACAGCTCGGCGTGGCCGGGGCGTGGCCGAGGGGCGGGCTCCGCCCCCTTACCCAGTTCCCCTCCAGGCCCCGCTCCCATTGGTCACCGGGATGGCCAATGAACGCCGCGATCGAGGTCCTACCCTGGGTCTGACTCGAAAGCTCCTGCCAAAACTTTGGGAGTTTTTAGAGAGGAGTTTTTTTTTTCCCCCCCTCTTATTACTTTTTTTTTTTTTTAAACTAACGGATTATTATTGTTGTTGTTTTAAATTTAGCTCCCAAGGCTTAGCTGTTTGGGTGTTTCTTTCGGTGCCCGGCCCCCGTCCCCCTGGCTTCCCCGGCGTGTGCCGAGCAGCGCACCCGCCCGCCCAGCGCCCCGCGCCCCTCGCTCGCCTCCAGCCCGCGGGGAGCGCGGGCGCCACGCCGCCTTTAAAGCGAGGCCAGGGGCCGAGGCTGTGACCGGCTGGGATCTGGCCCTCGCCTCCCTCGTCGGCGGCGCTAGGGCTCCCTGGCCTCCCTTCGGTTGGGACCGAGAAGGGTAAGCCGATCGTCCCCGGCTGGGCTGCCGCCCCCTCCTGGACCGAGCGCGCCCCTCTCCGCGCGCCCACTCACCCACCCGGCCCGGGCAGGCCGCGGCGGCCGCTTGGCTCTCCCCGCCGCCAGGATGTTCGCCGCCGGGCTGGCTCCCTTCTACGCGTCCAACTTCAGCCTCTGGTCGGCCGCCTACTGCTCCTCCGCCGGCCCGGGCGGCTGTTCCTTCTCCCTGGACCCCGCTGCCGTCAAGAAACCCTCCTTCTGCATCGCGGACATCCTCCACGCCGGCGTTGGGGAGCCGGGGGCGGCCCCGGAGGGTCTGGCTGGGGCCTCGGCCGCCGCCCTCACCGCGCACTTGGGATCGGCTCATCCGCACGCCTCTTTCCAGGCAGCCGCCAGATCCCCGCTTCGACCCACCCCGGTGGTGGCGCCCTCCGAAGTCCCGGCTGGCTTCCCGCAGCGGCTGTCTCCACTCTCGGCCGCCTACCACCACCATCACCCACAGCAACAACAGCAGCAGCAACAACCGCAGCAGCAGCAGCCTCCGCCTCCACCTCGGTCTGGGGCCTTGCAGCCCCCGGCCTCCGGGCCCCGCGTGGTCCCGAACCCCCACCATAGCGGCTCCGCCCCGGCCCCCTCCAGCAAGGACCTCAAATTTGGAATTGACCGCATTTTGTCGGCAGAATTTGACCCCAAAGTCAAGGAAGGCAACACACTGAGAGGTAGGTCTTGTGCGAGAGGCTGCAGGCCTCTGACCAGAGCACTGACACACTCCCTGGGTTGCCTCTGAGTGTTTTTACAATTAAGGACAAATCGGTAAAACGAAGGAGAAGAAAATGAATTGTACGGAGACTCTAAAATATTAGGTTTAAAACTCACCTGCTGTACATAAAAATTAAAAAAAAAAAAGAATTGGGATGCTTAAGAAACACACATCACAGATCAATATTAATAAAAATGGTTGCAGTAAATATATTTGCCAAAATGACTCTTATCCGCCTGTCTTGTAAATCACCTGTCTAGAGAGAGGACTGTGTTATCTGACAGGGGACACTCTCCCTCCCCTGATCTGCTTTCGAGTGAAGTTCCACCCAGGAAAATAGGTGATCAGTATTGACTCTAAACTCCCAGGCGGAGAGCAGACGGCCCCTCGCAGGGATGGTTTAGGTTTGTGGAATTCTTGGAGAGCACCCGAAAGTAACCTCGTTTAGGCCTTGCTCGCAATATGTGTGGCTGTGGCCCTGTGGGGCCCACAGAGAAACACCGTCCCCAGAGACAGGATCTGGGGTCTCTTATGACTTCACTGGAGGAGAACCGAATCCAGGGGAGGGGGCAGGGGGGGAACGAATCCCTGGGAGGTTGAGTGTGGCCTTGCCTCGTGGGTAACAGAGCTTCTTCTCTCTCGTTCCCAGATCTGACATCACTGCTCGCGGGCGGGCGGCCTGCCGGGGTGCACCTGGGCCTGCAGCCCCCCACAGGCCAGTTCTTCGCGTCTCTGGATCCCATTAACGAGGCCTCTGCCATCCTGAGTCCCTTAAGCTCGAACCCGAGAAATTCAGTTCAGCATCAGTTTCAAGACACATTTCCAGGTACAGGACACCCTCCCGATCCATGAGAAACGGGCGGGTTGCCTGACGGAACACTCAGGACTGGAGTCTTACGTGGCCACCGGACCTGGGGTGGGAGGCTCCCTCGGTCTGGAGGGAAAATGAAAGGTTTCTCAGGGAGCCAGCTCGCTCCGGTGGGCTTGGTGTGCGTGTGTTGTGTGTGTGTGTGTGGGGGGGTCCTGGAGAGCCTAGAAAGTGTGTGAGGGCAGGTGGAGTGGTGGTGGGCTTTTGCCTAACCTCTTCCCCTGAGAGGGTGGTTTAAAAAGGCAGCCAGTGCACACGCGCACACACGCACGCACGCGTGCGCGCGCGCACACACACACACACACACACACACACACACAGCAGAGAACCTGGAGAGTGGCATTTTTAGAGGGATATTTTCACCTACTTTTCGAATGCCTGATAGCTACCCATTGGGTGCACGTTTCTCCTTTGGGATTAATAAGACCAAACGCCCGGCTTCTCTGCACACTCCGGTTAGGCCCGCCGCCTGTGGTCTTTAGGGCTGCAGTCTCCTCCTTAGAGAGGCCATTCCCTGTCTGCTCTTCGAGAAGCGCTTTCAGAACCGAGTGTTAGGACAAAGCAGTTTTAAGCAGCGCGGTGCGCAGGCCACGGGGAGAGAGCACCGGAGCACTAATTAGCCGTCCCCCCTTTGCTCTTGCCCGGTGGCAGGTCCCTATGCTGTGCTCACGAAGGACACCATGCCGCAGACCTACAAGAGAAAGCGCTCGTGGTCCAGGGCGGTCTTCTCCAACCTGCAGAGGAAAGGCCTGGAGAAGAGATTTGAGATTCAGAAGTACGTGACCAAGCCAGACCGAAAGCAGCTGGCGGCCATGCTGGGCCTGACCGACGCACAGGTAAGCGGGCCGCTCGGGAGCTCCGCCGGCCCGGCTGCCCCGGGTCTGGGATTTCAGGAGACTGCGTGGACTTGTCCACTTGAGAGGGGAGAGGGAGGAAGCGGGTGGGGGAGAAGAACCGAAAGAATAGCCTGTCCCCGTGGTGGATGTATGTCAACAAGCGGCCGCATGTTTATTTTGGCCAATAATCGAGAGCAAATAGGCCGCAGGAGATAATACTCATACACTCGACTCTAGTGCAGTTCGCTGTAGGAGGCAGTTTATTTCAGAGGACATAAAAATCCAAAGTCAAGAGGTTTTTTTTTTTTAATTTTTTTATGCCTCCTTCCCTCCTCCTCTTTCTGCTGCCGCTGGATTGTGAAATCCCCAGTTGTGAGGAAGTGAAAACATCATTTCAAACGGAATTACTGAGCCCCAGTAGGGCGAGAAGTCCACTTGGAGCAGCCACAGTCAGCCCTGTTTTCTAACGGCACAAGCGGGGGAGGTAATGAGGAAGAGGGAAAAAAAGATTTTCTTAGAAGGCCTCAGAGCATTTCACCAGGTTCTGACTACTTGAGCTTCTTCTTCTTCTTCTT
>PVHT020000061.1:12794176-12837609 GCA_004024745.2 Catagonus wagneri
TTCTGTCCTCCATTACACAGCTCCCCCGCCCCAGCACACACACTGGAAGAGCCCAGCCGCTTTCCACCAGCTGTGGATGTTATTTTTAAAAGGGAAGCTGGAACTTGGATGAATGCAGTGGGTCCCCCAGGGAAATACATATTAGTACAGATTCTCTGCCCCTTCCCTACCCCTTCCTCCACTTTGCGCAGGTTTAATCTTGGTGTTTTCTGGGTTCGCGGAGGTATTAGCTTATCCCAGGGCAGAGTCAGGGTCCTTATCAGCTTCTGAGTACACACATGCTAAGGAAATGCTCTTTTATAGAAGGCCCACTGGTGCCCCCGCCCCGGGGGGGGGGATTAACTCTTTGAACCCCCTTCTCCTTTGTTTCGCATGGTTCCTCCTTAAGAAGAATTGTTTTTTTATGGAGACTTGCCTTCGGTCGGGGCAGTGCAGGAGGGGAGCAGCTTAGCAGGAATTCTTAATAGCATTTCCTGACACTGTGTGCAGCATCTTGGGTATCTGTGCATCTTTCTGGGCCAGGAGTCCATAATTGAACTCGGATTCGTAGGGAGAGTGCTGGCTCAGCTGAGGTTAAGAAGCATCTATTTAGAGTATTGATCCTCCCTAGGGTGAGGGCCTTTCCAGCAAACACCGAGGAGGTCACCTTAGACTAGCCATTGGAGGGCCACCCTTTGAGAAAGGTCCTAGTGGATTTTCCAGGGCGACCCTCCCTGCTTGCCAGCCTGCCTCTTTGTCCCTGGGCCTCGCGCAGTGCCTGGCCCGTGGCAGAGCTCTGGGTCGCATGGCCGGCTTTCCTCCTTTGGGGAGTGGCTTCCAGATGCACGTGAGTCGGGTTGGAGCATGTCTGCGTCTCACCTGCCGGTCCCTTCTTTGCTCCCGGCGCGCAGGTGAAGGTGTGGTTCCAGAACCGACGGATGAAGTGGCGGCACTCCAAGGAGGCCCAGGCCCAGAAGGACAAAGACAAGGAGGCGGGCGAGAAGCCGTCGGGAGGAACCCCGGCCGCAGACGGCGAGCAGGAGGAGCGGAGCCTCAGCCGTTCAGAGGCCGAGGCCGAGAGCGAGAGCAGCGACGCCGAGTCTCTGGACATGACCCCCAGCGACACGGAGCGGACTGAAGGGGCTGATCGGTCCTTGCACCCGACGACTGTCATCAAGGCCTCAGCGGCGGGCGCCCTCCTGGCCGCCAGCAGCGGCGGCAGCGGGGGAAGCGGCGGCGGCGGCGGCGGTTTTAGCTTCGGTGGCCTCGGTAGCAGCAGCACCTGCGCCGGGAGCAGCGGCGGCAGCGGCGCCTCGGAGCTGCTCCCCGCGCCCCAGTCCGCCCTCGGCAGCGCCCCCAAAAGCCCTGAGTCCGCCCAGGCGCCGCTGGGTGGCCTGTAGACTGCACGTGGTTGGAGGGGACGCGAGGCCCCGCGCGCAGGCTCCCAGCCTTGCAGTGTGGGCTGGATCTTGCGCCTGCTTTCCGGTGGCGGAGGGACCAGGGCCGGAGACACGAGGGCAGAGCACTAACGGAGCGGATGCATCGCTGCCCGGGCCCTGCAGCCCACACCTCCCAGAGCCGAGGGGAGTCGGAGCGCCCCCCCCCCCCCCCCCCCCCCCCGCCAGCCGCACACTTCGGCCTGGATACAAGCAGCTCCCACTGTGAAGCGCTGGACTCAACAGTCCTCCCCTCGCTAGGGGCCGTGGCGTAAAGTCGCGCTGCACTTAGGGAGTGACAAACTTGTAAATAAAATGTTTCCTACGGTTTGTAAAGCCCGCTTGGCTTGCTGGGGCAATGCGGTCCTTAAGGCCTGGGATCTCCAGCCCCAACCTTAGCCTGGGGCCCTGCAGGTCGCAGCAGCTGGAGGTGGGAGACTAGAGCTGTTGGGGGACCTACTGCAAACTTAGAGCCACCTTGCTGCAGAGATGGGTGCCTGGATCAGAGGTTCCGGCAGCACAGAGGTCTCCTAGCCCCTTGCCTAGTGCAAAGTGTCTGATCCGCGGCACCCTCGGGCCCTGAATTTATGTGGCCTTAGAGCCGAGATGAACACAGAATCGGTTAGGCCTATGGGACAGATGGCATGTCCACTAGCAGTCAGAACGCGACGCATGTGCACCAGCTTTTTGCAGTCAAGTGTAAGCAAAGAGTGGCCTGGAAGGGTCAGTCTAGCCACTGCTGGTGCTTCCGAGGTGGCTGCTCAGTGCTGGGCTTGGAGCCAAGAGAGGCGATTCCAGGGCACACCACCCTGCACTTGGGGACGAAGTAGGGGATGTGACCAGTCGCTCTTGTCTGCAGCAAAGGACAGACCCAGTGGCTGTCAGGGCTGGAAGGCGAGCCTGAGATGGCTTGAAAGCTGCCAATGCATTTGCAGGGCCGAATGGCGATTTGTTCAAGGTCACCTCCCCTTGTCCAAGGTTGAGGAGGAACCCAGATCAGAACTCAGACCTCCTGGCTCACGTTTCACCAGTGAAGGGCCTGCAAAATTGCACCACCTGTCCCCCACCCCATCTGTTTTGCCTCCATGCTGCTACTGATGGGCCATTCAACACTTTTTTTGTGTGTCTTTTATTTTGAAAACTGGAAGAGTCAGTCCTAACTCCAAGACACCCGTGCCCCTTTCCCTGGGAGCTACATCATGTTTGGAGTTCTTAAAAAGTTATTTCAGGAGATTTTAGGACAGATCAACATTGTGACAAACCTGATTGTTCGGGTCTATTTGGCACTGAGCTGGAGCAAGGGCATAGGCCTCCTAGAGCCCCGCCATCCATGCTGGGGAATCCGGTTGCCACAGAGAATCCCATGGGGAGGCAGAGCGGTTCCTGCGGAGATGCTGAAGCCCAGGAGCCTAGGACCCACTGCAGGCCCCTGGCTGGAGTGAGAAGCCTCCTAATAATTTGCAGGTCTGGCTGCTTCCTTGTTTTGACCCATCCACTTGAGCACCAAGACCTCTGTTCCAGACTCCTGGGCTCAGGCGCAGAGTGGAAACCCCAGCCTCTTTGGCCTGGCTCAGCTGGCCACCTGGCAAAGCCCCAGAGCACAGCCCAGGGCTTTGAGGCTGACCGGTCCCTGCCACAGCCAACCACTCAGCCCTCAAATGGAGCTGAAGCCCTGGAGGAAAGTGCCCAGTGGGGCCAGGGATTAGGAGCAGGAGCAGGAGCTGCTGGGGCCGGTCTGGCCCAGGAAAGATGAGGGAGAGGCAGAGCACCCCAGGAGGAACCTCAAGTTCAATGGGACTGTCATCCAACTGTTATCCCTAAATGTGCCCCGAGTTTTGGGGTGCTGGCCATCTTCCCACTCGTCGTTAGCCCCAGCCCTGGCTTAGGATGTTTCCTCCACGGCACAGGCTCTGCTGCCTGGACTGGAGGATCCTCTCTGTGCTCTTATTCTGCCTTCGCTGCTGAGATCCATTTCCAGCCACCCCAGAAATACTGAAATCCCCAAACCAGGATATCCCAGGAACCAAGCATTTTGAGGCCCTTAAATTCAGTTCTGGCGTTCGGAGAAAAACGTGGCTGCAGAGCTATCTACAGGAGGAGCCGGGTGGGGGTGGGGAGGGCGAGCCGGGGAGAGGTTCTGCTTACCGCGCACCGCGGTTACCCCGATCCTCAGGGGCCCAGGAGGTGCTTTAGGCTCCCAGACCCCCGCCTCAATTCTGCGCCTGGGTCCTGGGCTTTCGAAACTGAAGGAAAACATCCCCCAGGATTTGATTCCGGTTGAATTCGGCCTTCTGGTCTCCAGGTTCCTCCAGACTGGAGGGCGCGGTGGAGCTGCGGGGCGGGGAAGGATAAGCGAGCGCGGGCGGGACTCTGGTGCTCCCGGAAGGGTCGCATATAGGACTCTGCCTCCTCGCACCCCCACCTCTCCTTCCTGGCTGTTCCCCAGGGAGACTCTAGCGGGGCTGTACCCCGAGCAGTGGAGTGCTTCCACATTTGCATCAGGAACGGGGTGTCCTAAGCCCAGGAGAAGTTTAAAGTTCATTTGGAGCAGATCAGAGGCTCTCTCTAGGCGGACCGCGCGGCAGGATGGAAAAGCACCATTTCTGGCCGGGCGGCCTCATCCCGGGACGGCCCGCTTGGCTACGGGTATGGGAATTTTCCAAGTAGCGCTCGATGCTAGCGAGAGTGGCCAGGGAAGCGAAATGTTCTTGCAATAACACCGAGATTTCGCAGGCACGGAAGAAAAGGCCGAGCGCGCACTGCTGCTGGATCCCAGGCCCGCTGGGCGGGGAGCGGCTGGGGCCTGATGGAGGCTGGTGCGCGCGGGCCCCGGAGCGGAGCGGAACCGCGACCTCCACCCCTACCCTCGCGCCCCCAGGCCTCGACCTTGGCTGAAAGCGGTAATAACCGCCCAGGTCAGGGCCCCGCCTCGCCAGCCCAGGAGTCCTGGGGTCGCCAAGCCACCCCCCGCCCCAATCAAAGTTTCCCAGGCGCTGCCGGGGCGCGCAGAGGGCTGGCGACTCTGGGGCATCTGCTAAGCCCCTCGGGCGCACGCACGCGCGCACACACCTCACTGTTACACTCTTACACACGCAAGAGGCCCGCAAGTACACAGGGGCCCGCAGAGCACAGAGAAACGCAGACTCCGACGGGCACCAGGGACCGGCTACCCGCTAGTTCTGCACTTTGTGGACAAACCACGCACAGGCCCGCGTTCTCCTCCAAATGGCAAAGTCAGGAGCCTCCCGCCGTCTTCCTCTGCCAGTGTGGGCGGGTGGGGCGCTTGTCTCTGGAAAAGTTTCCTTACGCCACCGAAAGCAGGCGCCGCGTCCCCCCGCGTTGTCAGCTCCTGCCCAGGGCGGGCAGGGACCGCGACGTCGGGAGTGGTGGGGAGTGCGCAGCAGTCGTGGTCCTGTCCCCCCGAGGCTGAAACTGTCCGACCTCGAGACACTTCGCGAGAGATCTAGCCTCTCGAGGGGGCTATGACCTTCACCACCGCCAGGGAGATCGCCCCTGACCTTCTCCCCCGCCCCCCCAGCAAGGATTCGCGTGGAAGGTGGGGGAGTCTGGGCAGTTCCTCCGACTCCGTTTGTTACAAATTCTTCCACACTTCAGAGGGGACCAGTGGCTCTGGGACCTTTCCTGTGGCTGCTTCTTCTAACTAGGGTCCCGCGTAGAGTGTTGGGAAAGCTCCTAGTTTACAGCCAGCTTAGCGCACCGGAGTTATGAGCGCCCAGCCTGCCGGTCCCTCCTGCGTAACCGGAAGGTGACCCTGGGGCCTCCCGATGCCACAGCCTCCGGGAGTTTGGGGGTTCCGAGGGTGGGGCGGGAACCCGAACCTGCAGCAGGGGATTTCTGGCCAGAGTTTTAGACTTGAGCTTTAACCTGCTGAGCTTTAACATTTCCGGATCTGACCCCACAGAAGCGGTGGCGGACCTCAAACAGATTCTCAGAGCTCGGGATGAGCCTGGGCGGCTCTGGAGCAAGAACTGGGACAAGTCACTGGCGGGGGTCGAGGCACTCTCCTCCGGTTTGCGCCCCGCGCCCTAGCTTCCTCTTCACCTTTGCCCTTCTTTAAGTCGCAAGAGCTGGTGGAGGGACAGAGAGCTCAGACGTCCCCATAGGACCGGTGATAATACTTCAGAATACCCGTGAGGGCCCTTAAAAGTGCAGGGCCCTTGGATCCCCACCTCTTTAGCTGGGGGGGGGGGGAGGCTTGCACACTCCGCGGTCTTTGTGAAAATGCAACTATTGAGTTTTGAAGAGGACTGTAACTGCAGGTTACAGTTCGGGCTTGGAGAGATACACCTGGGTTAACTGTGCTTACCTCTTGCTCACAGTCTCCCCTTTGAGGTTGTGATGGGATTGGCTGGCGTCCCAAAGACAGACAACCGATCCACCTTGGCTTTGCCACACCCACCTGTGTATTAAAACCTGTGCTGCCCACTCCCTGTAGCTGCGCCCTTTGGGAATCCCAACCACTTACACGGGGTATATCAGCCGGCTACTCCATGTGGGCTCTAATGTAATACAGGCTCTGCCAGACCGGCTCCAGGCTTCTGAGCCCCTCTGACGGATGAGCTTGGAGAATCTCTGCGCCCCACCCCCGCCCCCATTCCTTAGCCTTGCCCTTACTTACTTGAAGTGTATGAGGATTAAATATCCCCACAGGTGCAACTGCAGACGGGCATCTGCATAAGAGGCAGCGAAGGCTGAGACTCTTGACCTTGCCCAAGTTCCTCTAGCGTGGATTCGGTGGACCATGGGGTTCATGCCTCCTAAGGTGTCAATGAAGGAGAGGGGTCCTCCCAGACACTCTGAAAAATAGTGCCTTTCTTTTTTTTTTTCTTTTCTCTTTAGGGCCGTACCCAGGGCATAAGGAGGTTCCCAGGTTAGGGGTCGAAACTGAGCTGCAGCTGCTGGCCTACACTTACAGCCACAGCAACGCGGGATCCAAGCTGTGCCTGTGACCTACGCCACAGCTCACGGCAAAGCCGGATCCTTAACCCACTGAGCGAGGCCAGGGATCAAACCCTCGCTCTCATGGACACTAGTCAGATTTGCTTCCGCTGTGCCACAAAGTGAACTTCCTCAATGCCTTTTTACTTTTTATAATGATTTTTTATTTTTTTCCATCATAGTTGGTTTACAGTGCTCTCAATTTTTTACTGTACAGCAAAGCGACCCAGTCTCTCACACACACACACACATACACTCTCTCTCTCTCTCTCTCTCTATATATATACACATATATATATACATACATGTACACATACATTCTTTTTCTCACATTATCCTCCATCATGCTCCATCACAAGTGACTAGACATAATTCTCAGGGCGATACAGTAGGATCTCATTGATTATCCATTTCAAATGCAATAGTTTGCATTTATTAATGCCTGATTCCCAGTCCATCTCATGCATTTTTGAAAAGAGCAAAAGAGGTTCAATCTCTGAGGGACCTATGGGCTCCCTGAAGGCCCACTTCCTCTTCCTCTCCATTGTCACTGAGAGGTGTCCCTCCAGCAGCTGCAGGCCTGGGCGTGTACAGTTTCCACACAGGCTCCTTCTCTCTTCCCTGCCCTAGGACCTGGCCCCAGCCTTGGCAGATACTGAGCTTTCCTCTTGAGCAGTCCACAGGCCAGGCAGCATCTGGATCACCTGACATCCTCTCCGTGCTTGAGGCTTATGAGACCCCAACGACTCTCTCTGGGGGCTGGGTGTTGGAAGAGGCGGGCAGATGGAGTGTGGAGCCAAGTGCATCAAAAGGAGCATGCCAGATCCCAAGCCGGAATAGGGGAACCCACAGTAGCCCAAGAAGCAATCATTCATTCATTTGCCAATTACTAACCAGGAGACCTTGGCAATTTTAATTGTTTGGCTTCAGTTTCCTCATCTGTATAATAGGAAATCATCAAAGTGACCTAACATAGATTGCTCTGAGAGTTAATTGCATTGTTAAAAGTGAAATGAGAATAATGCATTGCATAAATCAGTGCTTAGGCTTAGATTTATTATATTCCTTCTTTCCTTCATTTTTCATTGTAGTATTTATTGAGGTCATTATTAGTATTTGCACAGTTGGAAAAGAAAATGCAAGACAATCCTTATTCTCTAGGAAATTAAATGCAGAGATCCTTAATATGGTGCAGTCATTGTGTTACCGGGGTGACCCTTGAAGAGGGTGGATGACTGGGTTGCTTCATAGACCCAGACTCCGAGAGGTGCCCAATGGCACTGCTTCCTCTTGGTACCCCTGGCACTGTGCCCTGTGCACACAGCAGGTGCTCAATATGATGCTGGTGGGTGCTGTTGGGAGTCTTCCTTGGGAGTTGGAAGGAGATGAAGCTAGACTTTTCTGAGACTTTGGCTTTGAGGGAAAAGCCAGTATCAGGGTCCACGGAAGGGGACACATGTTCTCGCTGCTGAGATCATGTCAGTACAAGTAGCACTTCAGGACTTTTATTAATTCTTAACTAATGCTTAGAGGGAGGGTCTTCAAAACCGAAACAGGACATCAACCATCCCTAAAGTGTCTAAAGGCCACCCTTTGCTTCTTGAGGGCAGAGCCAGGCTTTTCTGCGCAGTTGAAGAAATTCTAGCACCCAGCATAACGCTTGGCACAGGGAGTGTTCCTCAGAAAGTTTATTGCATAAACGAATAACACAATTGCTGTGGCCCCTGTGGTTATTTATAGTCTCCGTAGACGCCTTGGAAAAATATGGTTGGAAGTGTAAATACAGGAGGAAGCTAAGAACAAAGTACGGAGCCACCAAGAGGTGACCCGGGAAGTGCGGACTTGGAAGCCCCCAGTCCTCCGGCTGAGGACGCACAAGGGTCCCGGATACAGGTACTAAGGCCATCACGGAGCAGCAAGAAAACGAATTCATAAGCAGCGCTCGACGGGGCCGACAAAACGCTCTTCCTTCAAGTTCAACCCAGTATCAGCGCTCAGCTGGGCACTGTGGCCTCAGCTTTGTAAGTGGAATGACTCGTTCACAGTCGTCTCGCTTGCGGTTACAGAAGGACCAGGAATGAAGCCAGAAACTTTCTGTGCTTCCACTTGGGCCTGGCGGCGCGGGGCGCTGGGGCTGCGCGAGCATCGCTGCGCGCGAGGAAGGGCAGAGCCGGAAAGAAGGGACGACGAGGCGGCCTCAGGGAGCCCGAGTCCCCGCCTTCTCCCACTGCGGTGCGACGGCGCGTATTCGACCTGCGCGGGTTCCGGAGCCCCCTCCTCGCCTCCCCAGCCCAGCCCGTCCCAGGAGATTTTCGGGTCAGGGAATTTCACCCTCGCGCTGATTGGTCGAGGCTGTTTATTTGTGTTCGTCGGCATCGAGGTGAAGAGTGCACGCCGCACAGTTCCCAGCACGTGGAGGGAGCTCAAGAAATGAACGAGCAGATGAACTCACGCGAGAATCAGACGCGTATCTTGAAATCCCCGCAGACGAAGTCGGTGCCTCCCGCCATTTTTTTCTGGATCCCTCTATGGAGAGATTCACAGGCCGCGCGCGCTCTCCGAGGGACCCCTCGGCTCGCAAACCCGGCTCAAAGCCTCGGGCTTTGGGGGTCGCCTGACCCAGCCTCGTTCGCCACTCGTTTGGGTCCAGTGGAGAACGCGGGTCCTCGGTCTTCTCGGATCCTCGACCGGCCTGCGAGCGCCCAGTCCAAGGTCAGCGTGGGCCCTCAGGCCTCGACCTCTCAGGGGCTGGTAGAGACATCAGCCCCGCGCGGGTGGGCAGCGCCGGATCCCCCACTGCGACCTAAGCCACATCGCGGGGTCCCTGCTCTGCGTGCCGGCTTCGCTCTCTTGCGCCGAGAGCGCGTAGTTTTGTGGTTGAGCAACTGGGGTGAAAAGCTAGAAAGGAAAGGAGTCAGATACCCAGTTAAAACAGTGAGTGTGATTTAAACTTGACCATTTCCCCAGGTCTTTACCCTCCCTTATCCTCTTCCTGGCTTTGGGCAGCGCCACACCTTTCCAATTTTTGTTTTTCCCTCTCCCGTCCCTGCGATCTGGGTCTTGCTTTGCTCCTGAGATTATTCAAGGTTCTGCCGAGGACCTGGGGAGCTGGGCCCCGCGGGCTGGGTTCCCTTCCAATCACAGCAGACAACGCGAGCAGCAGCGCGGGAGACTTCAGACGGGAGTCAGGGCTCCTCAGAATTGTTCCAGCGTCGTCTGTGAACCAAAATGTAACGAAAGACAGTGATTTACTGTTATTAAAAAAGGAATAGGCCCCTAAAAGAGACAAACAAAAGACCCTCGAGGGCTCCATGCTCCCCAGAGGCATCGTTCAAGAGCTCGGGGGATGTGCCTGATTCGCCTGGGCCTCTCTTACCCTCGGTGTCACCCATCAAGGAGGCACACTGGGTTTGAGCCCCGACAGCGGGCTGGGCGGGTGTTGGGTTCGGGACTGTCGGCGGCCGGCTCGGGTTTCAGCCATCTGAAGGCTCCCGGAGGTGTGTCTTCTGAACCGTAAGTTACAGCAGCTGGAACCTTTCATTCTCACCACTTTCCCACCTTTTTCGATTTTCCTGTGGCTGAAGAATGATAGTGGGGGGACCCACCCTGCTTCCTGAATCCTCTTCCGCGATGCTTGCTTATTTTCTACTGGTCGGTTTGTTCAGCAGCTGGGAGGCGGTTCATTTTCCTTCTGCCTGCGTTCGTTCGGGGATCACGTCTGACACGGCGCACGGTCCCGGTGATTCAGGCTAACGGAGGGCGCCCGGCAAGTGGGAACTGTTATTAAACTAGAGCCATTACCGCTGTCATGTCACCACTGATATATATATATATATATATATATATATATATATATATATATATATTTTTTTTTTTTTTTTGGCTTGGCACACAAGTCTATTTTTGCGATTTGAAATTATCCACGGTGGGGGGTGGGCGTGCAGGCGAAAACGGAGGAAACAGACACGGTCCGCTCCCAGGAACTGAAAATCTTGTAACTCCTCTAATCTTTACAACCACGCTGGGCGGGAAGATGCTCTTCTGCTGTGTCTTAAAAGTGAGACCCAGAGGTTGAGTAATTTGATCCAGGTCCGTACTGGGCAGGCAGGGGGCGTGGCCAAGCCTCTGAAACCCACAAAGTTCTTGCACCAACCCCTGAACTGGTGGGCTTTGATTCTGATTCCCTTTAAAGAAAAAGAAAAGTTCAAAGTTCAAAAAAAAAAAAAAAGTTTTGTGCTCTCTCTCTCTTTGATGCTTTTTTTCCGGATCATTCTATCAAACACCCACCTTAAATTGTGTGTGCACGCGACCGCGCAGAACTCTATTAAGAACCGAATCTCTTCACCCCCAGGGAGAGCGCGTTCGGACTCCCGTTCGTGGAGGGTGACAAACGACCGAGGGAGGGGAGGGGCTCCGACAAGCACGTCGCTGAGTGACCGGTCGCCACGTGCCCTGATTCCCTCCACCGCCAGTCGGACAGACCCGAGCGATCTCGAAGTCAAGATGCTTTTCCCCTGGCGCTCGGCCGCCTCTTCCTCTTTCCATCCTCACCCGGGCTCCCCCCGGCCTCGCCTCCCTCCGGCCCCGCTCCCGCTCTGCGGCCCAGCCTCTGGGCTGCGGCGACCAGCCTCCTGCGGGCTGTGGCCGGACTCCTAGCGGGGCTGCGCGGCCTCAGCGGCAGCGGCGGAGCGGCGAGGCGACCCAGCCCGGCGCCGCCGCCCGGCGCAATCACCGCGGCCCGAGCGAGGGGCCCGGCGCGGGGAGGCGGCGGGAGGCGGGCGGACCCGGCGTCGGAGCGCGCGCCGGGCGGGGCGGGAAATTTATGATCTGTGTACACTTTCTGGCTCCAGAGCCCCGCGCACCAGCAGGATGGGGCCCTAGGAGCCGAGCCGAGGCGGCGAGCTGGGGCCGCAGGCGCCCGGCCATGTAAGGTGCCCACGAGTCTCGAAGCCGAGCTAAGGCCATCAACCTCCCCCGAGGGCGCGGCTGGAAACGAAAGTCCGGGCAGGAGGTGGGAGCGAACCCAGGAAACCTAGACCTGCGCCGGGGGCGCGTCTATACTGGCCATTTGGAATCGAGCCCCGAGTGAAGGTCTGGCTGTAAGCTCAGGGTAGGATTGCGTGGGCCGCAGTGCGAGTGGGTCGTGGGCGCCTCTGTGTAGCTTCCTCCTGGCGACAGGTCGAGGCCTAGATCCATCTTCGGCCCTTCGGCCAGTGGCAGATAAAAGGGCCCTCAGAAAGCCAGAGGGAATGAGCGCTGGAGCCTTGGCTGTTGGAGGTGACGCCTGGATGGTCCGGGTGATGGCCGGCAGCCCAAGGCGCCTGAGACTAGGCAGAGGTCTGAGCGCTCACCATTCATTCCTGCCAGGTGAGCACCAAGCGTGTCCACGCTGTTTGCCAGGCCCGGCCACACCAGCTCACAAGCACTAGGCCTTTATTCATCTTACAGCTTCTCTTCAAGGATATCTAATTATTCTTGTTGATGTTCCGCTGGCAGTGTAACCGAGTAACCAACCACCTGTAAGAACGCTTTACCCTAATGCGGTTTAAGCAATAATACCAGGCACAACTTTTCAGTTTAACTGTTGTGTGTCTGTGTTCCAGGTGCTGTTTTAAAAACGTCGTGTGTATTAAATCATTTCCTTTTCCCCAGATTCCAGTTAGGTGATTTCTTATATTATCCCCATTTTACAGATAAGTAAACCGTGGCAAAGAGTATTCAATAGGCTATTCGAAGGACGTGGTTGGCAAGTGGAGTTGGGAATAATTTACATCGCCCTCTCTCCATAGCCTGCATTATCTAAATCATCTGCAGTACTGATGGAACAAGTACTTATCTTGAGTACTGAGTCATGCAGGCGCCAGGGGGATGAATTCCTCCTGAAGCCAACAGTCGGCTTTCCCACTCCCAGTCCTTCTGGAAGGGGAGGGACACTCGCCCTGGGGCAGAGAGCAGCAGGCCCTCAAGGTCAGCAAGCAGGGTGGTGAGTTCTTAAATACTGCCGGCTAGCAATTACCCCCCAGGGGTCTCTTAATTGCAGCAGTAATTGTGAGTCTCTCTGACAGTTTCTCGACTAGCTGCTCACCCTCTGCTTTCTTTTGTTTTGCTCTTGGGGCCCAGTCTCTGTACCCAGAAGCTCTGCTGACCTCAAGTTTGGTTAAAATACACATTCTGGGAAACACAAGGCCACCTAGGCAGATAGTGAGCTGTTAAGGCTTCTCTCCAAGGACAATGAATTGTTCTTGTCCGTGCCTTTACTTTGCAAGGGGGAGCTGATGTCTCACCTCCAAGCTTTAGCACCTCTGAACCGGTGCATCCTGGGATGGGCACGTGGCATTGACAAAGATGGTGATTTATTTGAAAATAGGTGAAAAAGTAAGAATGAGAGGAGCTGAGCGGAGTATGAAAGAATGGGGTGAAAAAAAAGGAACAAGAAATAGGAGAGAGAAGATGGAAACTGTGAAAATCAGTGGGACCTAGAATCATTTCTCACATTTTTTTTTTAAGGGGGTGGGTGGGGCTGACGCAACTGGTTTGGGGCTGGGCCATAAATTAATAGATTTATTCCTCAATCAGGAAAAAGCCATTAAGATTTCCTTGGCTTCTTCTGTGGGAAAATAATTTCTTTGATTGAGTTGCCCCAGAAGACCCTCCGAAGGCCTCGCCGCCCGCCTCCTCGGGCCTGCCCTCTCTGTCCTGCCGGGAGGGGGGAGAAGGGAGACCCCAGGGAGCAGAGGCATTTCCATCTTTTCCAGCATCTTGAATTTCGCTTTGCGCGTTTCTCTCCGCTTCTTGATTAGACCCCGACTGCCTTGGAGACTTGGAGCTTCAGAGGGAAAATTCCCCGGCAGGAAGCCCAGCCACCGTCTCTGGTCTCCACCCCCGAGTCCTCTGTGTTGATCCAGACTGCGGCCCTGGGCCTCTTATCCACCTGCCCCAGCAGGCTGGGGACTTGGGGACTATGAGCAAGAGAAACCAACAACGGGGGGCGGGAGCTGGGGGGGGAGAGGCAAAAGCGTCGCCCAAGGGAAGAGGGAGCCCAGGGCACAGTGGGTGAAACAGTGTCCCCCTGAGCACATCCGGGAGGAGCTGAGCTCTTGTCGGTCCTTCAAGACAACAAGTGTGGTCCTGGGACACACTTAAGGGTCTCTGAGACCCTTTCAGAGGACCCCTGAGGTCAAAGCTGTTTTTGGAATAAAAGGTCATTGACTTTTCCGCCAGCGTGCAGTGGCATTTCCCCAAAGTCACATTAGGTGTGGTGACGTCATGGCTCCAGAGGCCTGTGGAAGGCGCGCATGTTCTGGTCGGTTTCGGGGTGCGCTTCTGGCACACTCGCTTTCAGACCTATGCTCCTACTGTTGGTGGTTGTTTACATTTAAGTTATTTATTTATTTAGTCTTTCTTTCCACAGCATATGGAAATTCGCTGGCTAGGGGGTGAATCAGAGCTGCAGCTGCTGGCCTACACCACAGCCACAGCAACACCAGATCCAAGCCGCATCTTTGACCTACATCGCAGCTCACGGCAACGCTGGATCCTTAACCCCACTGAGAGGGGCCAGGTATTGAACCTGCATCCCCATGGATACTAGTCGGGTTTGTTACCGCTGAGCCAACGGGAACTCCCATTTAAGTTAGTTTAGACGAAATGAAATATTCCTTTTCCCCAGCCATAGCACCTGCATTTCTATTGTTCCATGGCCATGTGGCCAGGGGCTGTCACACTGGACGGCGATAAGGACGGTGCCTGAAATTCCATCACCAGGGGAGGCCCTTTTGGAGAGTGCTAACCTACAAGGACATTATAAACACACATGATCACACAGTCAGATGCTCCATAGCCTCTGCAATAATTTTTAAGATAATAGAGAAGTTCTGAGGTCAGTGATGTTTGAGGTCATCCCCTTACAGCATTTTCAAATCACCTCTGACTCAGGCTTTGCAACTAGAGAGGCTGAATTCACGTCCGGACTCTGCACGCACCATCTTCATGATCCTGGTCCGTTCTCTTAACTCTGAGCATCAATTCCTGCTTCTGTAAAGCAGGGGTAACGGTTTCTGATGATAAAGCGTGGGAGGCACCGCATACACCTGCCTGGTCATGAAGACCGAACGTTGAATAGGCTCCTAGCTCAGTTTGGCCCAGATGATGCTGGGCTGGTTTCAAAACGTCTCCACGTTCCCTTATCAGGAAATTGGAATCATAACCATAGTAAAAAGAATAATACCTCCCTTAGAGGGTTGTTGGGGGAATCGGATAAGTGAAAAGCACTTAAAAACTAATAACCGGCACATTAAAATTACCGCTACTTGTGGGTTAGATAATAATATTATTATTCCTATGTATACCAAGTCCAAAGCTTACTCAGTGAAAATAACATTTCCCCTCCTCTTTCTGGTATACACACACACACACACACACACACACACACACACACGCAATTTCACACACACAATTGTTAAATACACATCACATTACATTTAGCATATTAACCCCTTTAAGTATATAATTCAATAGTGGTAAGATATCTGATTTCCTTAAGGTTTTCTTTTTGCAAAACTGAAACTTTATATCCATTAAGTAAGAACTCCCCCTATTATTTTTGGACCCCAGATTTTAGAATTTTAGGTAATGCTTTTGACCAAGTACTAACCATTCTGGTTAAGAAATTAATCGGTCACTCCAAGGAGCTGGACTGGGGGGCAGGACAGCCGCTGGTTTTGGTTTGAGTTCGTGGTGGCTGGCGGGTTATGTCACTGGACCTCTGAAATGTTTTCTGGGAAGTATCTGAAAGCTTGATATTTACAATAGGAGATAAAGAAAAATAAGATCATGATCAGTCTCTTTTTGGACCTCTGGGTCCTGGTGAAAGTAACATGATCACGAGAAGGACAAAAATCAGAATATTTAGTGATCCTTCTGGTACAGTGGGCAGGAGGAGAAAAAACTATATTCCCTAAAATCAGCTGACACTAAGAAGAATTAGATGCTTCTTTTTGGTTGTGTTGATCGCTAAGGATTTGGTTTTCAGCCCATTTGTTATTGGAAAAAAATACAATTTTCTGTGTGAATTTTCAATTGAAAATGTTAGACAAATACGAGAGGAATACTGCGTAGCATGTTTTCAGATGCAGGTAAAAGAGGACTCAGCTGACGAGAGCATGACCAAAGGAGACACTGTGCAGAGGGGCAGAGTCAGTTCCATCAGCGTGCTGGTCTGTTTTCTGTGGGTGTCTCACCTTCTCTCTGTATTTCCTCATACTCAACCAGGCCTCCTCCTGGTATCAGTGCCCCCCACACGGTTATATGTACTATGCTGTGCTTTTATGTTTGTTTATTTATTTTCAGTGTGTTAGTTTTTTAATGCTGTGCAACAAATTACCACAAATTTAGCAGCTTACAAAAATACCCATCTATTATCTTATAGTTCTATAGGTCAGCTGTGTCCTCATCCAGAGCTCAGGTGGTTGTGGCAAGATTTAGTTTTTGGTGGTTGACTATATTTTTAATGTATTTATACTTAGTTTTAAAATTATAGTCGATGGAGTTCCCGTCGTGGCGCAGTGGTTAACGAATCCGACTAGGAACCATGAGGTTGCGGGTTTGATCCCTGGCCTTGCTCAGTGGGTTAACGATCCGGCGTAGCCGTGAGCTGTGGTGTAGGTCACAGACGCGGCTCGGATCCTGCATTGCTGTGGCTGTGGTGTAGGCCCGTGGCTACAGCTCCGATTAGACCCCTAGCCTGGGAACCTCCACATGCCGTGGGTGCGGCCCTAAAATGACAAAAGGCAAATAAATAAATAAAAAATAAATAAGTAAATAAATAAATAAAATTAAAAAATTATAGTCGATTTATAATGTTGTGTCAATTTCTGCTGTCCAGCATAATGGCCCGGATATAGATAGATAAAGATATTGACACTCATGCTGTATTGAAGAAGAAGCCGTCCATAACCCAGAATTCCCAGAGGAAGACCTGGTGGGATTGGCTTAGCTCACACACTCCTGGCTTCAGTCACTGTGGGCAGGGAAGAGAATATCTGATTGATTGCACTTGCCTCTAGGTTACTGACCACAGGGATTCCTGAAAAGACATTGGGGGGATGGTATTTGGAAAGGTGAACGGAGACTGAAGGGGCACTAAAGGGATCCACGACTGCAGTATGCATCTCCGCTTAGAGCACAGTTGCATTGTAATCGTATTTTCCATGACTGAGATCGCGTCTTTTGCCATATAGCTGTGTGCCCCGTGGGCCTAGAAGACAGTGCTTGGCCAAGCTGGAAAGAGATTCACTCGCAGACATCTTTCCAGGCTTGAGATGATGGATCTTTTTTCATATCCTTTTTTTTTTTTTTTTTTAAAGGGTTGCACCTGTAGCATATGCAGGTTCCCAGGCTGGAGGTCCAATTGGAGCTACAGCTGCTGGCCTACACCACAGCCACAGCACCAACGCAGGATCCGAGCCACGTCTGTGACCCACACTGCAGCTCATAGCAACACTGGATCCTTAACCCACTGAGTGAGGCCAGGTATCGAACCCACGTCCTTGTGAATTCTAGTTGGATTAGTTTCCACTGAGCCACGATGGGAACTCCCCGTTTTTCATGTCTTTTTACACTGTTCCCATTGTCAGCAGCTCCCATGTTTTGTTCTTACCCTACAGATGTTGTGATTTATCTGTCATCTTAGAGATGAGTTAAAATCCAGATTCTTACTGCTTTTCTACTAGGTTGTGCTTTGCTAGGTCCCGTATAAAGTGCTAACTGGAATTTTGGATGTTTAATAAGGTCTCCAAATGAATCCTGACAATAGGCTAGCTTAAGAAATGGTGAGTTGAAACTGGTTGTGCTGCTTTTCCTTGCATTGGCTGCTGGGGGCTTAGTGGGCTAATTCGTTGCATTGCGTGAATTTTGGATGCTAATACTAGTCTTGGTGCCATTTTTCTTTTGTCCATATTTTCCTTGTCTCCTGAACTTCCTCAGTGAACAAAATCTCGTTTTACCATGTATTTTCTTTGACATTTGATCTTCAATTCCTTTTGGGTGGAGGAGATTATATCAGATGGGATTCTGGCAGGAAAAAGAAGACACTCCACAGATACTTAAAATTTTTTTTTTTATTATAGTCGATTTGCAACGTTTTGTCAATTTCTGCTGTACGGCAAGGTGACCCACTTACACAAATATACACATTCCCTTTTTCACATCATCTCCACCACGTTCCATCACAAGTAACCAGATAGAGCTCCCTGGGCTGTGCAGCAGGACCTCGTCGCTCATCCACTCCACATGCAAGAGTTTGCATCTACTAACCCCAGGCTCCCTGTCCATCCCGCTCCCTCCCGGTCCGCAGATTTTTGAAGAGATTTTTTTCTAGAGGAACCGTTTACTGAGGTGCAGCCAGGATTCATGGAACCAACGAGAAACGTGGAGGATTTAGTAACCGCAAGGAAACCCCTGGAGTCTGGGGGGAGAGGTGCACTCGTTTCCCGGGGTGACTGTCACGAATTTACTGTAAATTTAGTGATTTAACAGAAATCGATTCTGTTCCCTCCTGGAGGCCAGAAGTCTGGGATGAGTTTCCTTGGGCTAAGGTCAAGGTGTTGGCAGAGGCTGGCTCTTCCCAGGGGCTGCGGGAGGAAAAGCCCTCTTTCAGCCTCGGGTCGCTGATGGTGTTCTCTGGCTTGCGCATATGTCACACCCATCTCTGCTCCTCTGGTCCAGTAACCTTTCCTTCTGCCTCCCTCTTATCAGCGTGCTTGTGGTGACTTTCGTGCTCACCCATGTAATCCGATAATCACCCAGTTCAAGATCTTTAATCACATCTGCAAAGTCCCCATTGCTGTACGAAGTAGTGTTCACAGGCTTGAGGGACTAGGAACGAGTTATCTTTGGGGGCCAGTTACTCAGCCTCTCACACGAGGAACGAGGAGCGGGGGAAGAGCAGGTACTCAGTGGTGGGGTGGTGGTGGGTAGGGGCGTGGCCACTGTCACAGTGCTGTCCCCTGGCCCCTGCAGGGAGGGAGCAGAGGGAGACACACTCTTCTCCCGCCTTCTCACCCCCGTGCCCCTGCCCGGCCATCATGATTCAGGCCCCAGCCTTTGAGCTGTACAAGCCCTGAGTCTGGGCCCTTCCAGTTATTAGGAGGTAGTCTGAGCCCGAACGTGGGTCCAGCGTTTGGGTTTCTCTCTGTTATCCTCTAGCGTCCAGTCAAAGGTAGAGAAGGGGCTGGGCTGATGGGACGCAGATGGAGCAGCGGTGGGGTCCTGGGCATCCAGGACGCCACACTCTGGAATCGGCCCGGTCCCCTCTCCATCAGAAGGTTTCAGTCGCAGCGAACCAGGCTGCATATCTGGTCTTCAGGAGCCCTGCTGACCTGGAGACTGGCGGCCAGATTCTGGCCCTTTGCATACCCTAGCTGCTGTTTCCACGTAGAAATTTAAAACCCAGCTTGTATCAGCAAGGCGCTGAGGCCAGGCCTGGGTTAGGGAGCGTGGGTCTGAGAGGCTGGAGGGCAGCCCAGTCCCCTGTTTTACAGCTTGCCTCTCCCTTTCCACTTCCTAGCAGGTACCCCCCACCCTTCCTCCCCCAGGCCCGCCTCTCAGCTGCACCCAGAGCCGGCAGTTCTGCCCTCTGTCTCCTCCCTCCCGCTACTCCAGCAGAGCCTTGGGCAGGCAGCCCCTCCTGGCAACCCGGTTGAAGCTCCCATGGACAAATTCCTGCCTTCTAATGATTGCATTTTTTTTTTTTTTTTTTAATTTTTAGGGCCATACGCGTGGCACATGGAAGTTCCCAGGCCAGGGGCTGAATTGGAGCTGCAGTTGCTGGCCTACGCCATGGCCAAAGCCACAGCCATGTGGGATCTGAGCTGTGTCTGCGACCTACACCATAGCTCACGGCAACACCAGATCTTAACCCACTGAATGGGGCCAGGGATTGAACCTGCATGCTCATGGACACTAGTCAGGTTCATTACCGCTGAGCCTCAATGGGAACTCCGCAACACTGATTTTTTTTTTTTAACTGACATTTGAAACTAAAGACAAAACCAGCTGCCTCTTGAGGAGAAAATAGCAAGTCATGAAAAGAATCTCCCCTATAACCCACCGCCCCCCAAAGCCCAAGCCAATAAAATGACTCTAAGCCATAATTCAAACTCCCCGCCTGGTTCTCTGTGCCTGAAGCCAGCAAAGCAGCACAGCAGGGAATACACTCATCGACAAGAAATTTGTCATTAGTTATTTTATTAGGTTTAATGTAGCCAACGGGGGTTTGGCTACAACAGACAGTTTCAGGATTCTCTTCCCCGGGGATTCCCCCCCCAAAGGACAGATGTTCCGTGGTCCTGGCATTTAATTGTCTTCATAATTTAGTGTAGCTTGGGCGGATGACAAACTTTTTGAAATGCCATCCCCGAGAGAGCCTTCTGCCGTGTGTGGTCTATTCATATTTGCCATTTGTACCTTTCTTTTAAAGATGTCTCAGGGCTTAGAAGAGTATCTGCCCTGATGACTGTCCTAATCCACTGGGGGAGACCGTCATCAGCCACGGCTGAGAGCGAGTCCTTTGCCGTAGGAACGTTTGAAAACGGCTGTTTGGACCGCGAAGCCCATCCGTGAGCTGGTAATTGAAGCCGGTTCCTTAAAGTCGGGCAGTTAGGTTAATGAGACAGTGGGTCTTTTGAAGTCCCCGGGGAACGGGGCTGAGCTTACCCGTCCCCAGGAAGATCCGCGATGGGTTTGGTGCAGAAGGTAGGGAGGCGGTTTCCGGGAGCGGTCGTGGACACGATGCAGCTCCAAGCGTGGCCGTG
This sequence comes from Catagonus wagneri, assembly GCA_004024745.2. NCBI lineage: Eukaryota > Metazoa > Chordata > Mammalia > Artiodactyla > Tayassuidae > Catagonus > Catagonus wagneri. The sequence goes on from PVHT020000061.1 coordinate 12,814,362, forward strand.
CGGTGGCAGCCCCTTCGGCTTGCTGGCAACTGTCACAGGACAGAGGAGGGAACAACAGCTGCTCCAGCTATCCCCGGGGAAGACGACAGGCCCGGATTAGGGCTTGCGTGGAGCACACAGAGTCTTGGGGGAGCGGCTGTGGCCTGACGTGACAGAGCCAGGGACACAAGGAACGTGCCCCCCGAGGGAGCAGATGGAGTTGCTGATAAATGAGCCGAAACGGTAGAGGTCCCCACAGTGAGAGGCAGCCGATTAACGGGAGACCTGCTCCACGCAGGGGCGATTCCGGGGCGGCCAGGCTGTCCTTAGATGTTAATCAGAGGCACTCCTAGGCCCTGTCGTCCACCCTTCCAGGAGGGGTGTCAAGTGTCTTGATGAAATGCCTCTCCCGCTTACTCAGATGTGGGCAATCAGCCACTCTGTTGATGAATGACTCAGGGCGAATCGATAGAATGAGGGTCAGGCTTGGCTGGGCCCGTGGTCACAGGGCAGGAGTGATTATGTCATAATCATTCTGGGGGCAGAGCCCGGCCAAGGTCACGGTCCATGGTTGAAGGCAACATCTGCAGTGGGAGGCGGGGCTGGGTGTATAAAGGCTGAGAGCATGGGAGTGAGGAGCTCCGGGGGACTGCACTCGGACGCAGCCGGCCCTCGCCAAGCCCTCTTATTGCAACAGTCCGGCAGCCGCCCCACGTGGCTCCTGGGAAGAAGCGTCAGAGTTGCATGATGAAACTGTTGGCGCCTGCAAAGAATGAGTGGTTGAGTAGTTTGGGAGGCAGAAATGGGCCCTCCAGGTCACACACAGCTAAAGAGAAGGGCGCACTCTATGAGAGAGAAGCATTGGTGCCGCTGGGCAGAAACAAGGTCGATTTTGAAGTCTACGCCTGCGAGGGACGGCTATTCTGAGACTGTTTTTTTCTGTGGCAGCCCTGATGCCTCGGCCTCTGCCCGTGCCCTTTGGTGCACGTGCAAGAGCAGATCAGAAGCACCACCGTGGCCCTCTAGATTTGGGGGGGAAGGATTCTTGTTGTCATGATGCTAACAGCGGGGAGAGGTGGATGGGGACACAGGAGAGCCCTGCACTTGGATGTTTCTAGGGCCTTGCCACAGACCGTGCTGGGCTTTCTGCCCTGGGGGTGTCCCTATGCCGCGGCCACAGTGCAGTTGTTATGAAGACAGCAGCTTGGAAGAAGGAGGAAATTACGTTAGCAACGGGTGCTAGAGGTGCCTGGGGCCACACACAGGTGTTTGGGCCATGCTGCCCGCCCTCTGTGATGGCTACTCGCCTCCCCCTGCTTTCAACCCTTCTATCCTCCAAAAGCTGCCCTCAGGCGTCTTCTTTTCTGCCCCTGGCCGGCCGTCCGGATGTTCCTTTTAATCTGCTGTCACCTGGAGCGTGGTGATGACCCAGGCTCTGGGCTCCGGGTCCTCCTAGGGTTAGTCAGTCCTGCCCAAACCCTTTGTGATTTCTCTTCTTTGTGGCTGAAGTCCGAGAATCAGGATGAGCTGTCTCCTCATTTTGAAAATTGAGTCTGTGGGACAATCGTTTACGGCCTTGGCCTCTGTCCTGGCCAGCCCCGCGGTTGAGGCGTCATGCCTGGTTCGGTTGCCAAGGCCGGTGGGTGGCATGGCAGTATGGAGGGCGGACACAGTGTGGGGTGAGGAGCAGGGTAACCAGGATCCCCCCAAAGCCAAGGTGAGTTGTGTCTGCAGGGCAGAGGGGGTCACACCGGCCGAAGACAGTCTGCTAAGCTGGTACCTGACCTGGTCAACAGCACTCGCCAGGACCAAAGGGGTCAGAGGCAAGCCCAGGGGCAGCCAAGATGGGAAATTCTTGAGTTTATTTGTTTCTAATCTACTCAGACATTCTGTTCATTTCACCTTAAATGTTTCTTATGGAGCTTCACGCGCTGGGTGTGCTGTATTAGGTCCTGGGAAAATGGGAATGAATGAAAGAAATATTGTTCCTGCTTTCATGGAACTTGGAGTCTAAACTCGATGCAGCTGGAGGATAAGAAAGTATGATCTGATGTAACAGTACATGCTAAGATAAGGAGATTTTGCGGGGCTGGAGTGGGGGCCACAGAAGGCCTTTTGGAAGAAGCCCTGTCTCAAATGAGACCCTGGAGATGTTTTTCAGGCAGAAGGAGAATTGTCTTTAAAGATCTAGAAGAGGAGTTCCCGCTGTGGCACAGTGGGTTAAGCATCTGACTGCAGCAGCTTAGGTCTGCAGGGTTAAGAATCCCCTGTCCGGCGCAGTGGGTTAAAGATCCAGCGTTGCTGCAGCTATGGTGCAGGTCACAGCTGTGGCTCGGATTCAGTCCCTGGCCTGGGGACTTCTACATGCCATTAAAAAAAAAGAAAAAAAAGTTCTAGAAGCAAGAGTGCATGTGGCACATCTCAGAATGTGTGTGGCCAGAACGTAGAGAGAGGGGTGCAGCGTGGGGAACACGTAGGAGCTTTGCTGTATAACCAGCCTTCGAGCCCCACGAGGTGGGAAAGCCGGGTTCATGCTGCTGTAAGGAGCTTCTCCCAGCCCAGGGCTCTGAGCTAGGAACTGGGGGGACACCAGGTGAGCCGGGCAGGATGGCTGTCTTTAGGGGACCCCCTCTGCCTGTGACCTCTTTGCCTAAGGAGAAGCACGTTTCCACCTGTTCTGAGGCTCTTTGTCACAGTGGTCTTACGTGGCTGCTTCCAGCATCTTCTGCCTCTGAAAACGAGTCTCGCCCTCAGGGAGGACCCTCGCAGGTTAGGGACAGTGTGCTGGACTCTTGTCATCGGCCGTCCTGGGGTGGGTGCTGGCAGCGGGGGTGACTCCCACTCAGCCCATGTTCTCTTTTACTTTCTTCCGCCGTCCAGAGGCCACAGGCTGGGCTGGGCCAGGCTCGGTTAACATTATTGTCACCCGGGACCTCCAGCCTTTCTCTTTCGCTTCCAAGATTCCCTCCCCTCCCCCAGCCCCAACTCTGCACAGGAAATTGTTTTTCCTCCTTTCTAATCAGCCCACATCCTTTTTCCTCCCCCCACCCTTACATTTCAGAATAAGATGTACCTCTTCCAGGAAGCCGGCCCTTATTAATTCTGTCCATCACCCCAGCATCTCCAGTGGCCTCGACCCCACGCAGAAACTGAGGTCTTTAAGTACCAGGCATCTGTCACCTCTGGACTTTGCTCTTGCCTTGTCCTGGGCTGGGCTTGTGTTTTCACCTCTGCTACTGCTTATGCAGTTTTGAGACCCGTACACCAGGTGGTGGTAGTTTCCTCAGGCTCTGATTATGCATTCTGAATAATTTGCAGAGGAGGAGAGTAGAAGGGGAGAACTAGTCTTTGACCCTGTACCTTCTGTGAGCCAGGTCTTTGCACCAGGGCTAAGTTCCTCATAAGAAGTAGTCTAGACGAGGTAGCTAGTGCTATGTTCATCCTTGCAGTTAAGAAACTGAACCTGCGGAGAAGGAAATTCACTTCCCCAAGCTCACACCATCCTTTGCGGTAGAGCTGGACTTGGCCTCTGGGTTTGATTTCTCCAACTTGGTCTTTAAGATGAAACCTTCAGATTTTCTCTTTTGATTCTGAAAACAATATGGAAATCAATCGTTTTAAAGTAACTGTTCTAACAACACCTCTGGGACAACTGGGTATCTTCCTGACTAATTCTGATATTGCAATAATCCGGAATATTTGTAGAAAACGGACTTGGACCATTTTTGTCATTTTATTTCTCTCCTCAGTCAAGGCCAACTTAGGTGTTTGGGTGATGTGCCAGGGTCTCCAGGAAGGGCTTTCTGTGCCACTGAGGCTTGGGGAGGTTTGGGAGAGGATCCAGTTAGGACTTCACTCAAGAGGTGAGGTCCTGTGATTCAAAGGGTCAGAGATGGTGAAAGTCTTGGGAGCCGGGAGGTGACACGGGGAGAGAGCCCGAGTCTTTGGGGCAAAGCCAGGGTCTCTGGATTAGCATTCAAAATAGAGGAAAGCTGAGGTCAAAGAGGAGATTCTAGGATGGCGCAGAGACACGCCTTTGCTCTATACCTGGAGGGAAAGGGTTTGACTTTGTCCTGGGTCGCAGCAGCTGTGACAGGTCATGGGCGCTCAGATCCTTGGGGCAGAGAAGAGGAAGGCTGGGTGACGGGCTGGGAGAAGGAGAGCAAAGGGAGGCGGCATGCGACTTTCCTTCTTTTATTTATTTTTATTTATTTGTTTTCTTGTCTTTTTAGGGCTGCACCTGCGGCATATGGAGGTTCCCAGGCTAGGGGCCTAATCAGAACTACAGCTGTCGGCCTACACCACAGCCACAGCAACGCCGGATCCTTAACCCACTGAGCAGGGCCAGGGATCGAACCCGCAACCTCATGGTTCCTAGTTGGATTCATTTCCTCTGTGCCACAATGGGAACTCCCTTTAATTCTTTTAAAAAATGGACTACTCTTTTCCCTTCACCGTAGATGCCAGATGAAAATCTGCAGTAGCAAGAAAAAAAGATGCTTTTTAGGCATCTAATATCCCCAAAGTGTGTATTCCCCACAACCAAGTTTTCTGACATTTCTCTATTTTTTTCTCATTGGCTGTATTGCTTTTTTAAATTAAAAAAAAATTTTTTTTTAAGGGAGAAATTCTCTGTCTCATGATTTGAGAGCTGGTGGACTTGGGTTCTAGACTCAGCTCTCAGGTACCAGAAGTATTTCTCGAATTACACCTCTTCTCCCCTCGGCATCTCCTTTCTCCCGTGTATGAAACGGGGTTGGAGTAAAGGTCGTTGCGCTCCTCCTCTGTTTCCTTGGCTGCGGAGCGGCCTCTGTTCCAGGCGACCGGCTGACGGACGCAGAGACCCGGAGCTGCTGTGCACGGCATCCTTTGGGCTGGTTCAGGGGTCATAGCCACCCAGCTTCTCCCAGTGGGACTCGCTTCACAGTCACAGACAGGTTTCTGGATGTCCTGCTAGGATAGCTTGTCCACCCCCGGTGCCTGCGTTATGTTTCTAGGCGCAAGTGGTATCATTTCTCCTGGGAACAGCTTCCTCGTGTCTTTGGTTCTTCCCAGAGCAGGGAAGATGCCTGGGTGTGTGTGAGAGTGTGTGTGTGTGTGTGTGTGTGTGTGTGTGTCTGTATGTGTGTGTGTGTGTGTGTGTGTACTCAGATACGTACATACAGGCAGGTAGATATCTATGCGATGTGTCTGTGTGTCTGTATATGTGTGCATGTGTGTCTTATGTGTGTGTTCATTCTTTTCTGCTGTTGTGTTCTCTATCTTGCAGCAGGCATGTCTGTGGTTCTCATTTCTTCCCTGTAGTTTGGCTGTGAGGTCCTGTTGGCTGGCTTTTTCACAGGGATTTCGGAAAGTACCAGTGATGAACAGCTACCTCCCAGGTGCATTGCCCTGACCGGGTACCGGCCTCCAGGTCAGACGCTGAGGGGATGAGGTGAAAGAGACGCTGTGCTCAGAGCACGGACGGCAGGTGGGCACGCAGTCGGTGGGTGCATGGGCGTGTGTGTAGACGGTGCTCGCGCTGGGGGCTCCGGTGCTGGGCAGCGAAATCCCCGTGGGCTGTGGGGAGGCAGGCCGTCTCCGGGGACGGCTTCAGGTCCAAGCCGTCGGCTCTGGGCCACGGAGGATGCCCGCTTCCGACCGCGAGGGCAGCGGGGGGCAAAGTGTGTGGTTGGCCCTGGGGCTTGACGTTCCAGCGTCTGTGTCGTGCTGGTAGGTGGGACAAAAATAGATGTGTTATGAGGCTGTTTTAGTTTCTGCCACAAAGGGATTCCTGGGCTCATCCCGTAGTGAGACACCAGTCAGAGGAGCTGCATACGGAGCACGGAGTAGCTGGATCTCCGGGTGCCTGGCTGCAGCGCCGCGTTAAGGTGATGGGCTGCCAAGACCGGTCTGTCACTTCTGCGGAGCTGCGACCTCCTCCTGGGCTGGCCCTCCCCTGAGCCTCAGCATCGTGGGGCGCTCAGCGCTGCCCTTCAGACGCGCCCCGGATGCTGCTCGGAGGACCAAGGGGCGGGTGAGAGCTGCACCCTTGAGCGCTGCGAGCAGAGGCAGTCAGGGCCCAGGAGAGCTCCTCGGGGGCCCCAGCAGAGCCGGGGGCTGGGGTGGGCTGCGGCTGGAGCAGGCCCCTCCTGTGCTTGAGTCCGCAGCGCTCAGAGGCACACACGCTTCAGGCTTAGTCGTGCGGGAGGTGCCGAAGTGAGCAGTGAAGCCAGGGGCCCGCATCAGACACTTAGACACTGAGCCCCGGTCGCCCATCTGTCCCTCAGGGGGCTCCTGCTCCTTTATACGAGTTAGTGTCTGTGTAAGGAATAGTGGCTATGGAAGATCTGCTGTTTTCCTTCATAGAATTTGTCCAAAAATTATTATCATTGGAGTTCCTGTTGTGGTGCAGTGGAAGCAAACCTGACTAGTATAGACGAGGACAAGGGTTTGATCCCTGGCCTTGCTCTGTGGGTTAAGGATCTGGTGTTGCCATGAGCTGTGGTGTAGGTCGAAGATGCGGCTCGGATCCTGAGTAACTGTGGCTGTGGTGTAGGCCGGCAGCTGTAACTCTGATTTGACCCCTAACCTGGGAACTTCCATATGCCACGTGTGTGGCCCTAAAATGCAAAAAAAAGAAAAAAAACCCTATTATTATTTTTGGCCTCTCCCATGGCTTGCCAAAATTCCTGGGTTGCGTATCAAACCCATGTCACAGTAGTGATCTGAGCCACAGCAGTGATGCAAGGCCTTAACCCACTGAGCCACCAGGGAACTCTGTCAACCTGTTACTATTGAAGCATATGAATTATTTGTTAGTGATGTCTCTTAGTGAAGTATTGTGCCAGTACTGTAAAGTGGCTAGGAGCTGGTGGGCACAACTTGAATTACTGCCGAGAGGAATACGCTGCTGGGCTTCTGATATTGGAACAAGAGAGGTTACATTTTTCCATGTAAAAACAGTCATTTTTGATTATAATCCATACAATTCACATAAAAATTTGGAAACTTCAGAATAGACAAAAAAAAAAATTTCCACACTGTCATCACCTCACTGCCAACTTCTGTTTTATAATCAGATGCTTATTCAGTTCCACGACTTGCTGGCTTTGCTTGTTTCACTTAACAGTTTGTAGAGAGAATTTCCCTGTGACAAGATTTGCTCTGTACCAACACTCACAGATACGCTATTATTTCACACACATTTAGGTTCATTCCAATTTTAATTCTTACACGTAATGTCACAATAAGCATGTTTATGGATAAAGTTTTGCATTCATCTAAGAAGTGTTTCCTTAGAATAAATTTTATTTATTTATTTGTTGGTTTGTTTGTTTTTTAGGGCTGCACCCATGGCATATGGAAGTTCCCAGTATAGGGGCTGAATCAGGGCTGTAGCTGCCGGCCTACACTACGACCACAGCAACACAGGATCCGAGCCACGTCTACACCACAGCTCACAGCAACTCCAGATACTTAGCCCACTGAGTGAGGCCAGGGGTGGAACCCGCATCCTCATGGTCCTAGTCTGGTTTATTCCTGCTGAGTCACGATGGAAACGCCCATCCTTAGAATAAATTTTAAAAATAATAAAATTTATAGATCAAAGGTTTACCCGCCCCGTTTTGTGTGTGTGTGTGTGTGTGTGTGTGTGTGTGAAGTTTTGTTTTCTGTTTTCTGGTAGTACTAGGAGCTTATGGGTTACACAATTTTCTAACTTCTTCCAAACACTTGATACAACGAAAAACATCTTTGCCAGTATGGTAGGCAAGAAATGGGCAAAAAAGAGGAGCTCATTTCAATCTGAATATCTTTGTCACCAGCGAGTGTCTCTATTTTCATATGTTTACTATTTTTTCCTTAAGCAATTTTATGTTCTCTACACATTTTTTATTGGAATGTTTTTTTCTTTCATGAATGCTTGTAAGATTCCTATATAGGAGTTCCTGCTGTGGCTCAGTAGTTAACGAACCCAGCTAATATCCAAGAGGACGTGGGTTTGATCCCTGGCCTCGCTCAGTGGGTTAAGGACCCAGTGTTGCCATGAGCTGTGGTGTAGGCTGAAGATGCAGCTCGGATCTGGCGTTGCTGTGGCTGTGGTGTAGGCCGGCAGCTATAGCTCCCATTAGACCCCTAGCCTGGGAACCTCCACATGCCGCGTGTGTGGCCCTAAAAAGATAAAAAAAAAAAAAAAGATTCCTATATATTCCTATACAGATGGAGGCTAACTCTTTGTGTGTAAATATTTTTTTCCAGTGTTAGGTCTCTCAAATTTTATGGTGTTTTTTTATTTTCAGAAAATGTAAATATTTATGTATTCAAACATGTTTTTTCTTTTGTGTTCTGCCTTACCGAATTCTTCCAAAACTGACATTATATAAATGCTCATACATATGTTTTTTAGATATTTTAATGGATTCAGTAATTATTTACTTTGTAATATGGTGGACTGTCATTCATCTGAAATTTAGTTTGATGTGATGGACCAGGAATCTTATCTATCTTTTCAAATAATAATAATTATTTTTTTGCCTTTTAAGGGCTGCACCTGCCGTATATGGAAGTTCCCAGGCTAGGGGTTGAATTGGATCTGCAGCTGCCGGTTTACACCACAGCCACAGCAACATGAGCTCTGAGTCGCGTCTGCGACCTACACCACAGCTCACTGCAACGCCGGATCCTTAACCCACTGAGCGAGGCCAGGGATTGAACCTGCGTCCTCATGGGTTCTAGTTGGATTTGTTTCTTCTGTGCCACTAAGGGAATTCCCTCAAATAATTAGTTGGTTTCATCACTTATTGAATAATTGCCTTTCCCTCACTGACTTGAACTGTCACCTTGAAGTGATTCTACTTGTAAACAGGAAAGATATTTTCGTTGCAGAAAACATTTGCTCAACTTTATAAAATTTCACTCAGTCTAATAAAAGAGTGTTTTCAGCTGCCAAGGTGCGCAGCAACAGTGAGGGGGCGGGCAGTGGTGCCAGTAACAGCAGGAATGCAGTAGAGCAAAGTAAAAGACTCCACGTTCCGAGTTCCCGTTGTGGCTCAGCCGGTTAAGGACCTGACCTTGTCTCTGTGAGGATGTGGGTTCCATCCCTGGCCTCACTCAGTGGGTTAAGGGTCTGGCGTTTTGCCCACAAGCTGTGGCATAGGTTTTAGATGTGGCTTGGATCTGGTGTTGTCAGGGCTGTGGCTTAGGCCCAGCCCCCAGCTCCCATTCAACCCCTAGCCTGGGATCCTCCATGTGCTGCAGGCATGGTCATATAAAGAAAAAAAAAAAAGGGATTCTGCGTCTACTTCCTTGGTTTCATTAGGTTCATTGCACTAAGGTGTGTCTGTTCAGAGTGCGCTCGTTTCTTCCTTCTTTTCTTTATTTTGGCAAGTATTTGTTAAGTGACAATTTCTGGACTAGATTACAAAGGGGGTTCAAGCATAAATAAGGTCTCTGTCCTTGAGTTTTCCATCATCTGGTCAGGGAGCGCGTTGGCTGGGAACACTCTCAACTCCAGTAAACATGATACGAGTAAAAGTGGCTTCAACAAGGAGTGTGTGGTGGTGTGCGCTTACCAAGGCTGCTTCAGTGGCTTAAAGACGTCAAGGCCCTGATTCCCCCCTTGCGGATGTTTGTGGCCCTCTCTCTCCTGTTGCCATACTCCGGGGGGTGCGAGAACTTCATTTTAAGTGAGTGCTTCATAAACCCGGTGGCACTAAGCACCTGTTGGTTTCTCATTGCACGTGCTGTCCCCGTTTGGGACGACGTATGTGATTCTGCCCATCTGCGGTCCGGCCCGGTCAGTTAGAGCCTGGAGGCGCAGCAGAGGGCAGGGGCTCCGTGGGGCTGGGATCGGGATCAGCTCGGGCCCAAAGCTGGGGTCCGGAGGAGGAGAGCCTGGAAGCTCGCATTCCTTGACCGTGCTCAGGTCCCAAGCCAGGCCACGACTCGGGAAAGCGCAGGCTTTCCTTTCCTCCTGGGGTCTGTGCTTGGGAGCCGTGCTCTTCGATGCTGGGACTTCCTAGACTTCCCCGTGGAAGGGCAGGTGGCAGAAGGCTGGCCACTCTCGGGCGGAGCTGCTCATGTTTACTGGAGTTAAGAGTGTTCCCTTCAAAGCAGCGTGGGCCGGAGGCACAATGAGTTCGACGGGACGGGAGGCGGGTCAGGGGACCTGAGGGGGACCTGGGTGATTAAGTCCGACCGTTTCCTTCTTGTGGGTATGGGAGAGAAATATTTCTGACTTTGCCCTGACCTCTTCAACTTCAGCCTGCTGGCTAAGCTGCCTGAAGCCCAAGTTCCTCTTCTAACCACAAAAGTCCTTTGCCTTCTCCCTGGAAACGTGGAGCCTTGCCATTACCCACATCTGCCAGAAACTCCCCTGTGTTTTGCTTGAACCTTGGTCCCTGTTTGGGACCTGCCTCCAGTGACTGCGGCAGCTTGGTCAGCAGACGGCTCTGGGTGCAGTTAATAATCTTGTCATTTTTACCTTGCGGCTTTTCTATCTCCTTCGCCCATCCAGTTACATTAAATTGCCATCAGTCTCTTCCCCACCAGGGCGAAGATTGATGGGCCTTCCGCTCTCCCCTTAGAACACATGCGATCATCACGTCCTGCAGAGAAATGCCGGGGCTAATAAATTAGGGGCTGTCATCCGATGAGGTGGCAGGCAAGTTCCCGGGGACTTCCTAATTCACAGGGGTTTGCGGCGGGTGTGCACAGCAGCGAGGACGGGCATCCTGCTGCGGCATCTGTTAGCCCTGACGCCTCTGGGAGGTGTAGGGGCGGCTGGGATGTGGGGACGGTGGGCGCCCACGGCCAGTGAGCGCTTTCTGTGGCGGAGACTCTGGGGGTATTGGAGCAGGTGGATGGCTTTCTAGCTGATTTCTAGGGAGCAGCTGCTCCTTGCCTGGGAAAGTACAGTTTCAACTGCCGTCCCAAGGACTTGTCCTCTCAGTCTTTAGAAGGCTTTTGCCCTCTGTCTGCCGAATAGAGTTTTCTCAGCCGTTATCAGTTGGTTACATTTAGTACCTATGAGACTCCCAGGAGCTTCCTCTGGCCAGTCACCGAACCACCCGCTCCACTTGGCCTTGCAAAAGGTGTTGTGGTCCCAGCGTGGCAGTGATATAAATGTCCTCGTCACGCTCAGGTACCCCGTCTGCGGGCCAGGTGCCTGGGAGGCTTGCAAAGTCCTCAGTGGAAGGAAACCGGATTCTTTTTAACCACCTCGATTCGCTTTGCAGTGGTTCATTCGCCTACTGATGGACTGAGTCCTAAGAGCAACTCAGAACACGTTTTAACATAGAAATCCTATTGATCTTGAATATCCTTTCTAATGCCCCTGAGAAGCAAAATCGAGAGTGCAGTTGGCAAAGCAACTCCCCTGGTCTGGGCTGTACGTTGAATATGCTTTTCTTCATTTTCTCCCTCAATGGTTGAGTCTTGGGGAACACTGACCTTGAGAATGACATTCGCTTGGCTCTGGGAACCATTTCCTCTGCTAGTTGGATCCTTCCAAAGGGAAGCTGGTTCCAGGAACCAGTAGGGAAGTGGGTCTCAAGAACCTGAGGAATCAAGAGCCATGACCTCATCTTTTATCCGTCAAGGAATCAATGACATTATATCTTGTTTTTTTTTTTTTTTTTATATTTTTGCTTTTTAGGGCCGCATTCCTGGCATATGAAAGTTCCATATGTTGAATGGGAGCTGAATGGGAGCTGCAGCCACTGGCCTATGCCACAGCCACAGCAACGTGGGACCTGAGCCCGTGGTCTATGACCTACACCACAGCTCATGGCAGCGCCCGATCCTTCACCCACTGGGCGAGGCCAGAGATGGAACCCGCAACCTCGTGGATGCTAGTCAGATTCGTTTCCGTGGCAGCTCCATATCTTGGAATTTTCATTAGGCTGCACGTGGATTCTGAACAGCCGTGTGGCCTTGAGTGAGTCATTTCAGTTTCTTTTGACTTTCATTTTCTTCCTGTGTGAACTGAAGATACGAGTGGCCTGCCCCATTACCTTCATAGTTTGGGTAAAAAGAAAGTTGTGAGCTTCTATTTAGTCACAGCGTTCAGGACTAGTCACAGACAGGGAGGGCCTGCTGCCTCGTCTCTGTTCAGAGGGTGGTATCTGCACGGCCTGTTACATGGTCCAGGGTGCTTAATATGCATTGTCTCTTGTTAGTTCCTATATTATGTATCTGTCGTAGGTATACTTATTTTACTCCTTTACAGAGGATGTAATAATAATGAACGTTTATTGTCTTCTATGTGCCAGACATTATTTGAAGCCATCTGCATGCTTCAGCTTATTTAATACTCACATCCACCTAACGAGACAGAGGCACTATTATTATTCCATTTTACAGGTAATGCCATGCACTTTAGTATTATTCCATTACTTTACAGGTAATGCCAACAAGGCACAGAGAAGTTAAGTATCTTGCCCAGGATTACACAGTATGTAAGTGGTAAAGCGGGGTCTCTGATGCAGGTGTTTGACCCCGGCGTTCCTGCTTGCAAGATGCTAAGTTATATAATTAGGGTAGCCCGGCCCGTGAAGCACTCGGATCCTATCTCAAATTCCAGGTCTTTTCTCTAACCCTGCTACCTCTTGTTTACCTGATAGCTGGGGCATTTATAAACAGCTTTAAAAATCGTTATGGAAACTGTGTACAGACGGTGCATAAACACACACTTATCTCCTTATATTTAGACAATGTCCCCCCAACATGTTTGTACTAAGAACCCAGCAGACGCTTCCCATTCAGATTAGAGCAGGACAAGTGTGATGCAGGGCCTCTAGCCCGAGCCCCGACCACCTCGACAGTCCCCGTTTATGCTGAAATGCGCACTGTTTTTAGCAAGCCGTCGGATCCCCGTTTTCAAAGGTCAAGTAAATCTCCCTTAAAGTCGTGAAAAGGTAAACAGACTGATGCCTGGGCGGCTTTCCTGAGTTTATGAGGTCTTCTGGTAACAGGGATAGACAAAAAGCTCCATCAATCACCCCACGCCCCCCCCCCCAGCTCCCAAAGCAGTTCTTCCTGGGGGGGTGAACTCACTCTACCATTCAGGGTAATTTCCCCTAAAACCGTTATTAGAAAATATTAAATCAAAATGAAAATAGCAACCCCCAGAGTAAATCCTTTACAGAAAAGCATTTCCCCTCCAGCCACGTTTTAAAAGTGTACTTGTGCTGCACTGAGGCGGAGGAGGCGGTCGGAGGATTGGGAGGCCGGGAAGAGGGAGGTGACCGGAACAGCCAGGGACAGGAGCGGGCAGACATTGGGGCATGGTGGGGGACCCGGCACAGCCAAAACCATGGTTGCCGATGAAGAAGAAGGCGCCGTGCGGTGCTGTATGCTGCCCACTGGCCTTCACTTTGCGGGTGTCGTCTTTTAGGGTCACCAAAGAGCCCCACACGTCTTCTTCCAGCACAGCCGTAAGTCATACTCAGATATGATGAAAGCTCTTTGAAAATCTGTGAGTCATCCTGGATGTGACTGTAACGTGCAAGAAAAGAAATGTCTTTTAAAGACCGTGCCATCAGCGCACCTGGGGTCTGCGCTGTTACTCCGCCGCCGGGCACCCGAGCCGGGCCTGTGGTGACAACAACGCTTTGGAGAAGAGATTACGGCTTCGCCCTGCAAGCCGCCCGTTGGCACCTTGACCGGGCCGGCTGTTCGAAGCTCGTGCCGAGAGCCCTCGGGGGTTCAGTCTCTTCCCGAGGTTTCCTCCGGGTGCAGCTACAGCCCAAGGCGCCCTTCCTTCTGGAGAAGCTTCCCCAGGCTTAGCTGTCCTCTGAGACTTCCCGGCTTTTAACTCTTCTTTGGGAAATCCAGTAGGGTCTTGGTCAACCTCATTCAGTTTCTTTTTACAACGTTGTAGATCAACTACACGTTAATGAAATAGATAAAAACTGAAGTATAGCTGACTTACAGCGTTTCAGGTACATTGCAAATGCCTCAGTTTTACACACACTTTGTATATATATATATATATATATATATATATATATATATTCTGTATATATTCTTTCAGAGTCTTTTCCATCATAGGTCATTACAAGATGCTGAATATAGTTCCTCGTGCTATGTAGTAGGTCCTTGTCGTTTATCGGTTATAATACAAACAGCAGTGTGTGTGTTCATCTCAGACCCCCAGTTCACCCCTCCCCCCTTCCCCCTTGGTCACCAGAAATTTGTTTTCTATGTCCGCGAGTTTGTTTCTGTCTTTTTTTTTTTTTTTTTTGCAAACAAGTGCATTTGTATCATTTACTTAGATTCCACATGCAAGTGATATCACATGATATCTGCCTTTCTCTGCCTGACTTCATTTAGTATGAGAACCTCTAGGTCCTTAAATTTGATTTTTGATGCCATTTTTTTCCCCTGGGGCCTGGGGTTTGTCTAAGTCAGGCCGGAGGACCACCAAGTGTTTTCATTAACCAGAGACCTAATCGTGGCCATTTATTATGGTCGCTTATCTGATAGTAGCTGCATTATCTGTGATCGTTTTACAGGGACAAAATCCACCAGGCACCCAGCGGAGTGTATAAACATGTTACCTTGTGACAGGGTGTCTGTTCCTCACTGTCAGCACTCACGGGCCCCAGTCACATATCTGCAGCTTATATGAAGTAACGATGAGTTTAATAAGCTCCAGTGAAAGCTGCAATGTAAACACCGCATCAGGAGTGTTTGCCTTGTCAGGCCTCTTAAACAAATGAAGGTGAAGGAGGAAGACAAACAGCGCGGAGCCCGAGCCCAGTGACGACAGCGGTCGGCCCGCGGACATTCCGCTTCTGCTCGCTGCACCGTCAGCGCGGGCGGGCGGTGCGTCTGGGTTCAGGATGGATTAGAAGGGAGGGCCCCCCGCAAACCTCTTCCACTGAAAACTCACCCCACATTTTGATCTGGGGACTTGAGCGAATTTGCTGTCCGTTTGGGAGCCAATATGTGCTGAAAATGGGGACTGGTTTCTTAGGATTGTTATCTTCAGAATATACGGCACAAATGAACCCGTCTGCAAAACAGAAACAGACGCATGGACACAAAGAACAGACTTGCTGCCAAGGGCGGGGGAGAGGGAGCGGGATGGATGGGGAGTTTTCTGTTGGTAGATGCAAACTCTTATGTTTAGTTTTGTTTTTGCTTTTTTTAGGGCTGCATCCGAGGCATAAGGAAATTCCTAGGTTAGGGGTTGAATTGGAGCTGTACTGCCAGCCTATACCACAGCACAGCAACGCCAGATCCGAGCCTACACCACAGATCTGTGACCACAGCTCAGGGCAAGGCTGGATCCTTAACCCACTGAGAGAGGCCAGGGATCGAACCTGCATCCTCATGGATACTAGTTGGGGTTCATTACCACTGAGCCACAAAGGGAGCTCCAGAGCTGTTTACATTTTAAAGTCAAAAAGAAAAAAAATAGTTTAGTCCCAGAAGAATGAAATGAATCCCTTGCTAGCAAGAATCATGGAAGTCGTAGAGGAAGTCAGAGGAGAGGGACTTAGACGGCTGACCTCTCTTTAGCCTTCTAGATCACAGCCCCCTCTCCTCACAGATGTGCAGAAAGTTCTGGCCATTTGCACATGAGAACCAGTCATTGTCCTCTCAGCTAAGGCTGTGAGGAGACGCAGTAGCCATGTGTCTGTGCGTCCGCACGGTCAAGCTCTGGGCGGTAGAAGAGTGACTCTGAATCTTCTGCCTCAGGCGGCCCACGTCCTTTGCCATCTGTTTACACCTTGCTCCCTGGTTTTACTCCAGCGGGGCCAAACTGAGATCTGCTGCCCACTATTCATGAAATTTTTCTGACAAAACGGGTATATCCATATAATGCTACCTAACAGGGTGCCTCTCAAAGCACGCGATTTACTAGATATTTTCTTTTTAAATTTTTAATTAAAATTTATTTTTATTAGGGTATGGTTGATTGACAGTGTTGTCACTTTCTGCTGTACAGCAGAATGACCCAGTCATACACATGTGTGCACACATTCTTCTCCTGTCATCCTCCATCATGTTCTGTCCCAAGAGACTGGGGAGAGCTCCCTGTGCTGCACGGCAGGACCTCTAAACGTCCTAGTGGGCGCTCCTGCTGCGGCTCAGAGGTAACGAATCCAACTCGTATCCATGAGGATGCGGGTTCGACCCCGGGCCCCAGGGGATCCTAGGCCCTACTCTTCTTCTTCAGGAAGACTCAGCTCCACGGACACGTGCCCTTGGGGCGGGGGGGCCTTTCTTGCTCCGTCTGTTCTGCCCCCGCCCCACGTCTCCACTAAGTTCGGTTACACTCAGCCACTACAGACCAGGCACCTAGGAGAGGATGTGCCAGGGACACAGCGAGGCTTTGATGTATGGCTTACCTGCCACGCGTCTAGACTGGCGAGGGAAAAAATATGTGCTCAGGTTCTTCCTCAACAAACGCTAAAGTGGCCATACTTCCTAGCAGGAAGCCCAGGCCGACGCCGTGGTTTAAAACTCAGGAAGGACATCTGTGATGACAGAGCTCACAAAAGCAGATGGCTTTTTTTTTTTCTTTTTTGAGTTGCTGGGAGACTCAGTTGATTATTTGGAAAAAAAACCAACAAAACTCGGCACACACTTGTATATGCAGAAATCCTCAGGTAGTAATACGATTCAGTTCTTGACAGTGGGTCTACACCGTGTTCTGCCACCTGAATAAATAATCGAACTTGACCTTATCTTGAGATTCCTTGTCTCTTCTCAGGCCCTCACTTCACCTCACGCGTGGTCGGGGAATAGTCTGGGTGACAGTTGAAAAGCTGACCCATGAGACAAGTGTCAAAATCCCCGTTGTTTAATTTTTTTTTTTAATGGTGGCGGGAGTAAAGAAATCAAAGATGGCACTGTCTTCTGTTTCCTCATAAATGTCAGGTCAGGGTCCAAGCGACTTATTTTTAAACAGCGCAAACTGCTGACCTGTCTCCAGAGAATCAGAGTTTTCATCGGAATTCTCAGGAGCGGGGTTGTGGGCAGCTGGAGGCACAGAGGAAAACTTGATGTCCTTGGCAGCCGAGCCACCATACCAATTTAGATTTTGGAGGCTGTGGAGCAATTAGCAGATCCCCATGCCATCTGCAGGCATCCACTGCCTGGCGTGGCCACCTGCTGCTAGGGGCTGGCTTTATTTAACAAGTGGCCGATGACAGGAGAAGGTCACTTAGCGGTGAAGACGATTACTCGCTTCCCACTTAATGAGCGGCTCCAATATGCGGCCACTGCACCCTTGCTTTGTGTGAGCTCCGTATCAAGGTTTAGCATTATTGCAGCATTCTAGAGCAACACGGGCGCTGTTAACTTGCTCATTGTCATCGGAGAAATAGAGGCTCAGAAACGCCTTGTCCAAGGCTATACAGCTAAGAAATAATGTCAGGCTGAGTGCCTTAGTCTGCACTTTTTCTGCTCTGCCAAATTGCCACTGTAACTAAGATGAATAGCATGTGCTTTATGGGGTTTCCAAGTTCATGGAAGTTCTTTTCTTCTTCTTCAAACTTGGCAGACCTGATGGAAGCAAGACACACTTGTATCAGAACATTTATAGACACTGGACAAAGTTGCTAAGTGGCAGAGTGTAAGCACACCAGTACTGGCGGAAGAGACATAGGGGAAGAGCATTAATACAAACTCCTGAAAACCTAGGATGATACAGTCCTGCGGTCTTGGGGACCAAAGTTGATGTGGTCACACATGCTAGGCTGGAATTCCACCAGGGCAGGGACTTAGCTTTATTCACTGTTGTAAATGCTGCCAGGTACATAGCAGATATTCAAAAGTTAATTAGGAAATGAGTGAGTGAGTATTACATGGATGTACAGAGACCTCCTGACTCATTCTCCAGTCCCCTCCACAGTGTTACATTTGCACAAGTACCTCTTACTACCGTGTCCTGAACTAGGGCTCAGCCTTTCCACGTTTGTGGTCCATCCGTTTGGAAAGACTAGAATACTTGGCTGCACAATTGCGGGGATTAAATATTTTAATGCCACACTTAACAAACTAATAATAATGAATACACAACTATTACTACAGGACAACAAAAACTCACAATGTTGGAATAAACATCCCCAGTTTCTGGACAAGTCACTTATTTACTGTGCAGACATTCTTGGTTACACACTTTTCGAATGTAGCTCATGTTCCATCACAGAGGTTAGAATTGTCAGACACTGGCTTTCCCAGCCTCTCCTGCCTCTGGGGCTTGACCACGGGATTCAATATTGGCAAATAGGATTTGAGGGACACGTGACTCTAAACAAAGAGGCTCATGGGAGATTCTTTGCTGAACATTATCATGCTTCCCTGTGATGACTGGAACAATGGCAGCCACTCTGTATCCATGCAGATAGATGTTTAAGATTAAGTCAGTGGGCTTAAAGATGGAATGATGTAACTGAGCTTCTGGATCAACTGTTGAACCACCTTCCTCCAGGCTTTTTGTTATGCAAGATATATATATATATATATATATATATATATACACACACACACACACACACACACACACACACACACACACACACACATATATTTTATATACATATATGTAAAATATATATATATATATATATTTTGCTTCTCATGGCTGCACCTGGGGCCTATGGAAGTTCCCAGGCTAGGGTTCAAATTGAAGCTGCAGCTGCCTACGCCTTAGCCACAGCAATGCAGGATCTGAGCCGCATCTGTGACCTGCACCACAGCTCACGGCAATGCTGGATCCTTAACCCACTGAGCAAGGCCGAGGATTGAGCCCGCAACCTCATGGTTCCTAGTTGGATTCGTTTCCGCTGTGCCATGACAGGAACTCCCAGTCTGTTTCTATTCTGTAAATAAATTCCTTCATAGCATTTCCCAGGATTCCACATATAAGTGATATCATCTTTGCCTTTCTCTGTTTGACTTAATCCACTTTGAAAAATTGTTCCCAATTCGGCTGTGGACCTGTGAAGAGCTTGGGGTCTGTTGGTGTGTCGTGGCCAGTTGAGAGCATGGCTGTGTCCAAATGCTCCGTCTCAGTGTCTTCTCTCCCACTGGTCACATCTTCCCAGGGGGCTGGGCGATAACTTCCTGATCATTACATCCAGGGGCTCAGCCAGGTACCCCTGTGTAACCCTCGTAATGATTAAGACACATCGAATGCTTGTTCTGGGTTGGGCATGGTTTTAATTATTTTGTAGGTATTAACTCATTTAACTTTAAAATACCCAAAGAGATATTGACTCTGGATGTGAACCAGGCAGGAGGTTTTAGAGCCCATTATTCTCCACTTCTCACTAATAAAAGCTTCCACATAAATGTTAGCAGCGTTGGACAGAGCTGAAAGCTCTTCTTGACATCATGTTCCCCACGTCACAAGCACTCGCAGGTATTTGCTGAGTGCGGTTCAGCCCCTGCCCAGCCGCTCAGGATAAGCCTGGGAAGAGTCCCTGGAGAGGCTGCGCTTTGAGCAGGGCTCCCAAGGAGACAGCTGCTCGTGGGCACACTCGAGCCATTTCCTCTGCGGTCACCTGCTCAGGTTCAGCCAGCCCTGACTCAGCAGATGACGTCCGGGCAGCAGGTCAAAGGCAGTAAGTAGCAACTGTAGCCTAAAGCCTCCTGGAAAATCTAACCTCTCTGCCGCAGCCAGAGCAGGGCCAGGGAGAACTGAATGCAGTGGCTCTCGCCGTTCCTGAGGCTGGGGTTTCCCTGAAGTCAGAGGGCGTCTGCTCTCCTCTTCTCCGCCCGCGCCTGAAATCTGGGGGAGCCGCGGGCCGGGGAGGGGAGTGGAGAGGTGCTTTCCTGGGAGACCCCACTCATGGTCAGCACGGCAGGTGGCAGGGGCTGCATGTGCAGATACAGCAGCGAGAGAGTACGGCTCAGGGTGGGAAGCAACCAGCTCATTATTCTCTATTTAAGACACTTATGAAAAGCCGTATAGAGAGGTTGTCTTTTAAAAGTTTGTAACGTGGGGCATATGATAAAGGGAGGACCCAGGAGGATAAGTATTTGAAAACACTTAGAGGAAAATATATAGATTTCCTATATATATCTATATATTCATATATAAAATATCCTTATAATATATAATAATCATGATAATCTATAATTATAATAATTTTAATACTATGTAGTATATATTTCCTATATACATATTTTCTGCGCATATATATGTATTTTTTCCCAACTATATATATATATTTAGGAGGATTTGTTAGAAATGGGGGTGCTTGACTGAGCTGGAGAAAACCTGTGGCCGCTATGACAATGGGCTTTGTTTCCGCCCACCCTCACCCCCGCCCATGCCTGACGTGTAGAAGTTGTCTTGATAAGTCCCATTTTTGTCCTTGGAGGTGGGAGGATACCAGCTGTCACACTGGACAGGCCAGCAGCACGCGTCTTCCGCGGCCCGAGCCCAGGCTTGGGTAAAGCCCCCAAGGGGTCCTCTCACCCCCTCTCCGTTTATCGTGACCTCCTTCCTCCCGAACAGCTGCGACAGGCTCCCGTGTCATGCCCTGCTAGAGTGACTCACGCCTCTGAAGTGTGGGACAGTGGACTGAGCTGTGTGCAGTGCCGCACTCGAGTGGCTGGAGCTGCTTTCCCAGGACGTGTGGGAACTCTTCTGTTTCCAGTACTCAGCCCAGCCCACCTGCCCCTGGGGACGGTGCGGGCACAGGTGACTCCAGGTGCTGACCGGCAGCCCTTCTCCCGGCCCTTCCTGCGGGCAGTTTTTCCCACCGCGTGACCACAGCCTTTCGTGTCTAGAGCTGATAACAGGACCATAAATCTCTCTTCGGGCTGCAACTTGACACCTGAAACCTCAGCCCGGGCTTGATGTGAGAAAACAAGAGAAGGCATCATGACAGGGTGTTTGCAAGTTATTCAAGGAGAGACAGGGGACTCTTGGTGGGCACAGGCCGCGAGCGCGTTTCCTAAGGCGCTGTCTGCCCTGCCAGGTAAGTCTCCGTAAGTGAGACAGATGCCGAGGCCTACCGAGAGCATCTACCAGCTGGGTCTGCCTCTGCTTTCTAATCTTGTCAGCACTTCTGCAGATGCTGCTTCTGGAAATAACGTAGAAGGATTTGGCAGAATCGGAGGGTTGTGTGGGCCCTGCTGAGAGCAGAGGAGTGGATGGGTCACCATTAAATGCAAGATGGAACCCAAATGTTTTGATCTAGAGTTCGAGGCTCCCCACGTTCTGGTCCTTTCCTTCCCTCCAGAGGAAGGATTTCTAGCAGCGAGGGCTCTCCATAAATGATGTGTGTTGCCTCTGACGGTTGAGCGGTTCAGGTAGAACCTAGTGAGTCACTTTTCAGGACATCTTTGGGAATTCATGCATAAAAAGGGGATGCTGAACTCGACAAACTGTAAGCTGCTTTTCCAGTGTGAAAGTTTATGGCTCATTCCCACAGCTGTATGAAGTTTAAGGCTTAGGTAAGCACCTCTCAACTGGAGTTCAGTAAGCAAAGCAGGTCCTAACGCGCACCGCAGCCTTTGTCAGTGAAGACTTAACTTCATTCCTAGCTGTCTAGAATGGCGCTGATTCTGTGCTGTCTTTGGGGGAGGGAAAAAGAGTCACTCAACACCGTTTTCTGTCCTGTGATTCAGGGGGAACCCTGACTGAGAATGTCATAATCTTTAAGGGAAAAAGGCAAAACTTGATCTAAAAGAAGGAATTATTACCCAGGAGAGAACTGTTTGTAAAGGCCCGGGTACATGGGATGGGTGGAGAGAGAGAGAGACAGAGAATAAAACAATTTTTAGGCTGTCGATTGTCTAATTCTTTGAACCAGAAACATACGTAACATACATATGTGTAGTTGAATAGCTCAGAAGCATTTAGTGACCAAATGAAGGCCAAGAGGATGGTCTCCCACGAGCCCGATGACCGATGAAAATCGGTCAGACACGGGTGTCCCACCCAAGCTCAGTACACGTCAGGTCGTGCCACCTTCCAGTTTGAATACCCTCTCTTCGCCACAGCTGGTCTAGTCCATCCTGACAAATGGCAAGATGGCCTTTGGAGAGGGGACTCTGGGGCGTGCCTCCCAGCAGGGCCGCACCTTGAATCATGTTAATGGCTTCATCTCGATGAGGTTAAGCCCACCAAAAACGGTGCCGAGGGGGAGCCAAGCCTGCGTGGGCTGGGAGATCATGATAAACACTTCTGAGGCTTTGCAGCTGGGCCCATCATCTGTGCATTTCACAATAAAATTTTATGATGCCTCCAGACGCCCAGCTGCTCGCGTTCGTGGGGACAGCATTTCCTCTGCTACGCCACCCAGATCTGCCCGGCCGGGGACACATTTCCCTTTTCCGCCCACCTCTTTTCCAAACGGCAAGGACACTCCATTATCACACAGCTCCTGGGACAGAGCCTGAGGGATGTCAGTTCCAGAAAAATGTTCTTTGGAGGCAACTTCATTTTATGGGACATAGAGAAGCTATTCCATGGTAGCCAGTCAGCTGTTGGGCTGTTCGATAGTCTGGGAGGCATTTTAGAAAGGACCACTCGTGCCGTTGTTAATTACAAATACCTAGCCCACTTCAGGTAGGCGGGGCCCATTTCTCGTGTGAACGGTGAAGTGCTTAAGCCAGTCGTTTTATATCTCAGCTCACTGCTTATTCTGAACTTGTTGTCCTTGCTTATAGAACAGGAATACTTGTACACACCTGCAGGGTTTTGATAACTGACCGAGACAGGCTGCATGTGACACACTGAGCACTGCGGCAGGCACACGCTAGTGTTTGGTGCAGGGTGGGTGCTGTCATTATGGACTGGCCGATTACGCTGCATTCTGGGAATCACACACTAGAGCTCATCTAGCCGAAGTTTCTACCTAATACACAGCATCGCTTCTCAGCAAAGAGTCCTCAGAGTGAAGGGTTTGTATTTTCATATTGAGAGCGTTCACAGTGACATTATTTAAATCCTGCCATTCCGATCATATAAAAGGACAGCCCTGCCTCAGACCATCGCACTGATGCTGAGAGTTGCTCTTTTCCTTTAGTTCCAATACTCTTCCTTCCTCTGCGGAGGTGGAGAGATGCAGAATTTCTTCTCTCTTTTTAAATTTAATTTGCGAGGTACCTATGAATATTTTCTTCTTGTAAAAAATTAAGATGCATAAGACCATAACTCTCGACTAATACCCCCAGTTCTTCTGCTCCTTTCTCTTCTTCTCTGCCCTCAACTCTGAGGTAACTGCAGTGAGTAGATTGATGTGTACTTTTCTGCACATTTTCCAGTTGAATCATGTGCCTAGTCTTGTATTTATAGAAAATATTAAGTGTGTGT
>PVHT020000061.1:12838609-12854361 GCA_004024745.2 Catagonus wagneri
CTTTTTTTTTTTGTCATTTTATGGCCGCGGGTTTATGGCCGCACCCGCGGCATGTGGAGGTTCCCAGGCTAGGGGTCTAATGGGAGCTGTGGCCACTGGCCTGCGCCGCAGCCACAGCAACGCAGGATCCGAGCCGCGTCTGCAACCTACACCACAGCTCACGGCAACGCCGGATTGTTAACCCACTGAGCAAGGGCAGGGATCGAACCCGCAACCTCATGGTTCCTAGTCGGATTCGTTAACCACTGCGCCACGACGGGAACTCCTGCTTTTTTTTTTTTTTAACTTAATATGTCTTAGAGACCTACCGCTAGTACAAAGAGCTTGTTGCACCTCCACCGCTGTACGCAGCAGATGTTATTTAATGCCACTACGGTTGGATGCATCAGTTTATATTGCCCCTCCCTGTCGATGGGTATTGTGTTTGTTCCAGTTTTTCGGTATTATAAACAACACTGCAGTCAACATCCTTGCGCATGTGCAGTATTCCTTTCAGCATTAGCTTAGTCACACTGTTTTCCAAGCGAGAAGTGGACTACTTGGTTCTGCAGTAAGATCACCTGAAGTTCTCATGGCTGCTGCCCACTTCTTGCCCCAAGTTGCTCTACAAATGTTATCCTGATGGTGCTAGAATGCGCACATCTTTCTCTTGTCCAAATGCAAAAGGAAACAGAGCTTGAAGAAGGGTTTTGAGTTGAGCCACGTTGAAGCTGCAACATGCAAGTTCCTCAGAACCTACTCGTAATCTCCTGACCTGTGGTCAGTGTGTGGGCTGATGAGTGAAGGTGTTTTGGGCCAACTGGGGCTGGAAGGGAGACACAGTAAATCAAATCCTTTCTCAGATGCGGCCTGTCGGAACTCAGGTTGTGAGGTTGGGTCTTGGTGACTTGGCAGGAGAAGAGGGTGGGCGAGCCTATGACCTAGACGATCCTGGGATGTTGGGGTCTTCCAGGGCTCCAGGGTGGCCGTGGGGCTCGGGGGCACCTGGGAGAAAGCGTGGAGAGTGGCCAGTGTCCTTGACTTTCGTTGGTCTACATTTAGACAGAACAAAGCAGGACTGGAAGACAAACGGTGAGTCCAAGACGTGGGTCGGGTTTATCCAGGCTGGTGAGCCAGTTAGGTTAAGCCCCGTCCCGAACAAGGAGTCAGAGGTCTTACCTTCCTTTGCATGGTTCCCTGGCAGCTGCTCAGGAATTGTAAAATTTAGATATTCTTTTGTGTGTGTATGTGTGTGTCTCTTCAGGGCCACACTTGCACCATATGGAGGTTCCCAGGCTAGGGGTCCAATCGGAGCTCCAGCTGCCAGCCTACACCACAGCCACAGCAACGCCAGATCCAAGCCGCATCTGCGATCTCAGCCGCAGCTGGTGGCAACACCGGATCCTTAACCCACTGAGCAAGGCCAGGAATCGAACCTGCATCCTCATGGATCCTAGTCAGGTTCTTTATGGCTGAGCCACAATGGGAACTCCTAAATGTTCTTGAAACTATGCTTCTATTCATTAGGTACTTGTTGAGCACTTTGTTGCAGGCGCTGGGGTCAGTGCTGGGAAATCAAAGGTGAGCAGGACGCACTCCAGCGTTCACAGAGTGTGTTGTCTGACAGGGAAAGTGGGGCGTGGTGGTGTCAGGTCGACACGGGGCAATATTACAGCTGCTGTGTAAAAGAGACGCAGGCGGTCACTGTCCTCTGTCCCCAAGGACCGGGTAATTTGACATTTCTATCCAGTGTTTCTGAGAACTCGCTGGGGCTGAAGCCTGGTCAGCCTCTGACCCCGTGGGGCGTTGAGCTTTGGCAGTGGAGGCGACTGGGCTAGGAGGCCATTCAATCCTATCAGCAAACTAGTCAGCGACACCATGTCACTTGGAGTCTGGACAGAAGATGCTGCAAAGGGGCTTTGGGGTCTGTCATGGCTCTTTTGGGCCACGAGGGACCCAAAGGACATTTCCATCTGGGGAAATATTCCGAAGGTCCCCAGAGTTGCCGTCGAGGCTGATTTCCTATCCTAGCCCATCACTGCCAGAGACGCGGGCTCTGCTGAAAGACTTGTACCCTCCCCAGCTCAGCACAGGAGTCCCAGGGATTCTCCTGACAATGCCGTGAGTGGCCAGGCCCTGCCCAGCACAGCCGGAGGTGAGCACCTGCCCAGGAAGGTCTCTGCGGCCACAGGGGCAGCGTGGATAGTCGCCAACGTGGGCTGTGAACTAGAAAATGCGGGTCAAGCCTCTTCTTGGTCCCGCTCCTCTCGCCACAGTCCGAATGCGTCTGGGTGTGCCGTGGCCCTTCGTACTGACATTATAAAAATCTCAGAAAGCTGAGTCACTCAAATGGGGGATAATTAGAAAAAGTGTGAAGACTTGGTTTGGGGCATAGAAAAGAGCCATCATGACAGATGGAGGCAGGAGACAGGCTGAGCAGGAGACTTTGGCATGAAGCTACTCTGTGCAAAGGCTTTATACACGTGTGTGTGTGTGTGTGTGGTTAAAGGTATCTAAGCAGAGAGTGGAGCAGATTATTTAGATAAAGGTTAGTGACTTGTGGTTGCCAGGGGGAGGGGGAGGGAGTGGGATGGACGGGGAGTCTGGGATTAGTAGATGCAAACTATTACATTTAGAATGGATAAGCACTGAGGTCCTGCTGTACAGCACAGGCAACTCTACCCAATCACTTATGACGGAACATGATGGAAGATAATATAAGAAAAAGAATATATATATATATATATATGTATACACACACACGCACACGCACACACATATATATGTATAATTGGGTCACTCTGCTGTACAGCAGAAATTCATAGAACATTGTAAATTGACTATAATAATAAAAGAAAAAGATTAGTGAAAAGCTTTTTCTGTCCCAGAAATGCCTGTTGCTGTGGCTGTGGTGTAGGCCAGAACCTGCAGCTCTGATCGGACCCCTAGCCTGGGAACTTCCGTACGCCGCAGGTGTGGCCCTAAAAAGAAACAAACAAGCCCCCCCCCCAACAACCAAACCCACAGGAAAAAGAGATCAGATCCATTCCAGGGGTGGGTGGGGGTAGAGGGGCCTGGAAGAAGGGGATCAGAAGGTGGTCAGACGTCCAGTAAGATGGGAAGGGAAGCCTTGTAACCTTGTGGTGACTGCGGCCAGCACTGCCGCAGGCTACGTCGGAAAGCTGTTAAGAGCGTAAATCCTAGCAGTTCTTACTGTAAGGACAAAAAGTTTTTCTTTTGTTTTGTGTTTCATCTATACGGAAAGACGGATGTCAGCCAGCCTGTGCGTTAATCGTTTCCCAGCGTGTGTCAATCACACCGTTATGCTGACGCCTAAACTTGCGCGGTGACAGGTTTCAAGGAGACGTGTCTTCTGAATCGATTGATAAGCCGTGAATAAGATCAGTCTCAATACCCTCTTTGTGCTTTTATGTTTTTATCGTATCAGAGTCAGAGCACGCAGATTTTCTGGCTTTGTTGTCTCATCTCATTTTCGACTCAACATTGCGGTTTGAGTGGGTGTCTGCTTTATTCACTGGATGAGCCTGTGTTTTGGTTGTTCATAAAAACCAAAAACAAATGAGCCCTCATAAGAGATTTACTTTTCCTCGAGACCTTTGTAAGAGCGTTCTCAAGACTGCGGGGAAATCCAAAAGCTTTAGAAGAGTGTCGCTCCACGAAGGTCTCCTGGTGAAAGGACAACGCTCATTTGGGCACCTGCCACTGAGTATGACGGAAAGATGGCCGGAATCCTTTACTTCATGATTCGTACTTAGTCACTGATCATGACTAATGACCTTGCACTCAGCATCACAATCTCGATTTTCATAGACTTAGGGAATTCCCCTTGACAAAGCAGCATCTGTGGGTTCCCCACGTTGGCAAGTCGAGATCCACGGCCAAAATGAAGGTAGACGTCTGAGGACCCGAAAGCCTTGAACTCAGAGTTGCAGGACTGGAAATCTCAGCTCCTTAACCAAGTAGAGACTGGAAGAAATCTTGTCGCCCTAGATATGTTTTACTCTGTATCTGTGAGTCTCTAGTCTCCTAAAAAGTAATGCCAACTGCACTTATTCAGTCCTTCTCTTTGAGCTTCCTTAGTCTCTGAAGTGGTCTCACTGTCTTCAGTCTCATCCCCATCAAAACCACCTTTCAGTCTTTAGCCAAGATGACCTTCGTAAAGTGTAAGTATAAGCCCTTCACTCTACTGTTTAAAAACCGCTTCATCAGGCATAGTGTTAGCCTATCTAAAAGCCAAGCCCCTCTTTTCATTTGATAAAAGCACCTTAATTTTGTTTGGGAATGAGGCAGAGCTGTCCTCGGGGAAAGCTATCTCTGCTCCAGATCCAGCTGCTCTAAAATGAGCGTGTTCATTCCGCTAGCCTGTGCCAGCAACTGACGTAGCAATAGAGCCTTGACCCAGTTCTGGCCAATGCAATTGTAGACAAAGTCAGCTGCAGACCATGCTTATAAAAAGGGAGGAAGAGAGAAGGGGGAGGAGGCAGGGGCAGGGGGAGCGAGAAGAAAGCCCTTCCTTCCTGCCTCTGATGTGGCTGCCTGAAGATGTAATGGTTAGAGCTGCAGCAGCCATCTTGTGACATGAGGGGATCAGGGTGAGAACAAAAGTCATGGTGATGAAGAGTGGAGCAGAAAGCTGGGAAGAGATTGTGCACAATGATGTCACTGAATGGCTAAACCAAACTTGGAGCCACTCACCTCTATAGTACTTGTTATGTGAGTTATAAAAAATTGCATTTTCCCAATGATTTGCTCCTTCCTCCCCGTAGGAGGTCTGTATCTTCCCACCCCCTGCCCTGTGTATTGAGGTGCCCCCCTGGGAAGGAGTAGAATTACCTGCAACATTGATATAAGGCTTAGCTTTACTTGAATTGCCCAATGAAATGTGAATGGAGGTGACACCACATTCAAGCAGAACCTTTGTGTCATTGCGTGGTTCCACCACTTTCCTCTTCCCTCTGGCATGAGAATGGTGGGTATGTCGTAAAAATGGAGAGAAATGCTGCTTCAGCTGGGATCCCAGAACAGGAAGACGTCTCTCACGGAAGAGGGGCCGCTGTTAACCAATAGCTGACATGTAGCGTGAGCAATGAATACTCTTGTAAGACACTGAGCTCTTGGGAATATTTGTTATTGCTTCAGAGCTGACCAATACATGAGACAATAGAGATCCTTATTATATGAATTACTCTTGGATGATCCTTCCATTATTTGTAATGAGATAGGGGCTCTTTGTGGCCTTTAGAAAAAAATTAAAATTATTTGGAATTAATGGTCAAATACCTGCCTGCTTTTCCAGTCTCATCTCTGATAAATTCCTCCCATGTCCCCTATATCCTGCCCATACTGAATTACTGGTAATTATTATCCTCGAACACTAACCTCTTTCAGTATTCCTACAGCTTTGTGCCAGTTGGGCCTTTCATCTGAAATGTCATCTTTCTCTTGTTTGCTTAGGTAATGCCTATTTATAATTCAACATTAATCGCAGCTGCTCCTGAAAGTCTCTTCTGTCTCCTCAGATACCTCTTCCAGAGCACATGCACATTTAAAAGCAGCCACTGTTATCAGATGGGGGCATCCTTGCAGAACTTTACCAGTGTCTTGATGTGTGAACTGGAAAGAATTTCGTTTTGGAAATCATAGCTGATGTAACGTCCTATCTGTTACTCGGCAGTCCAGTGTTTGCCTTGTCTGCAGCTCACAGACCCCGTGATCGATCCCTGAGCTGCCTCTCCCGCACCCTGGTGACGCGTGTCGGGTACTGTCTGCCTGGAAGAACCACCGGGAAGAGTGGTTTCTGCAGTGTTGCTATTTTTATAGGAATTTGATTCTGGTTCTTGGCCCCGAGTGCCTTTCTCTCCCTGTATTGTCTGAATTTTGGAAGCTGTAGAAGGTGCTAACAGATATGCCATGGAAATCAGATTCGGTGATGGAATCACCAGGGGCCAGTCAATGACTTTGAACAGGTCTGCCGCAGGCTGAGGTATTGCAGTGCCTAGGAAGCGGATGCTCCCCCAAAAGGCTGCAGCCAGCTGGTCCTGGCACCTGCTGCCGTGGCTGGCAACCCGGCCTCCTGAGTTGCTGTCCTTCCTCTTGGTCTGATATTGGACCCTGAGCCCCAGAACCAGCCCCTCATACCTGTTCTGCTTGATTTGGGTTTTTACGACGTTCCAGAGCAGTCCGATCCTCTTGTCTCTGCTGGTTTCTTGTAAGATAAAAACAGATGCTCAGAAACAAATTTTTTTTTCTTTCTATTTTATATCATTATATTTTAAGACAAACCACTTTGGGCATTCAGATACCGCTATCTACATCTGTTTGCATCATTTCATTTTCTGCCAGAAATTTGTACACTCACATGATTTTAATGGGTAAAACCAAAGCTCCAGTGTCCTCTCACACAAGGCGGGCCAGTGATATTCATTTTCCACCGCCCCTTCTCCATGTCTCTGTCCCATGAACCCCATCTAGGAGTTCTCTCTTATACTCTGGGGGGAAAACTTTATTTTTAAAAGTTTTTAATAGACGGCTGGGGCTTAGGGGAAACCAACTTGCCTTAGAGCTCTGGTTTGATTTTCTTTTGAGTTTGCATTTTTTTACTATGAAGATTCCCCAGAAACATCTTCAGAAATATGAGCAGCTAACATTTTTTTAAATCCCTCCTCTCCCTCTCTCTCTTTCCCTTTTAGGGCCACACATGTGGCAAATGTAAGTTCTCAGGCCAGCCACAGCAACGCCAGATTCTTAACCCACCGAGTGAGGCCAGGGATCGAACCCATGTCCTCATGGATACCAGTCAGGCTTGTTGCCGCTGAGCCACGAAGGGAACTCCAAGGAGCGTGTTGTGGAAATTCTGTGGACCAGGGAATGGAGAGTTCCTGAGGCTTCCGGCTGGCTCAGCCACCTTCCTTATATGACCTTGGGTGAATCACAACTACTGTTGTGGCCTTTGTTTCTTCATCTGTAAATTAACGTTGGATTTGATCATCTCCAGGCTCCCTTTGAACTTTTACATTTTTTTTTAAT
This sequence comes from Catagonus wagneri, assembly GCA_004024745.2. Lineage (NCBI taxonomy): Eukaryota > Metazoa > Chordata > Mammalia > Artiodactyla > Tayassuidae > Catagonus > Catagonus wagneri. Next base: position 12,845,636 of record PVHT020000061.1, read on the forward strand.
CCTTAATGACTGTCAAATTACTGAATGAGTCACCCAGATTTAGAAGCCAAATATTAACACTGAACGCTTGGTGAACTCGGACGGTCTTTCAGAAGAAGAGTCCTGCAGCACAGATCCAGAACTTCAGATCCGAGACACCCAGAAGCTCTCTCATGTTCAAGTGTGATAGGTTCGATCCCTGGCCTCACTCAGTGGGTTAAGGATCCCGCATTGCTGTGGCCGGGGCATTGGTAGCAGACGCAGCTCCCATTCGACCCCTAGCCCGGGAACTTCCATGTGTCTCGGCCCTAAAAAGACCCTCCTCCCCCAAAAAAGAGTGGATGAGCACACCCCGTCTTTTGTGCTCCCCGCTGTGCTGGGGAGACTGTGCATTCTCATTTCGTGGAATTAATACCGAAGGCCTCATTTTTTTCTCATACGTGCCTTCCTCATATAAGCAGATGCGGAAAGGGCAGAAATGACTGGTAGAGAGCAAATGCTAGATCATCTGATTTTCATATTTCAAATGCAAATATGAAGGTGGAATTTCATGAGTGAATCCAGGCAGCGACAGATGGGACAGGCGGGCGGCCAGGCTGAGAGGGACCACAAAAAGCCGCAGAGAGAGCCAGCCGCATTCTGGCCCTTTTCAGGGCTGCTGCTTTGGCCCTGATTCCTGCTTTTGCTATAGGATTATCTCCCAGCGCTTCGCACTGAGACAAGGCACACGGTGCGGTCTGGTCCTTGAGTCGATCCTTCCCAGGGAGTGGGGCCAGTGGGTGAATGCTTGGTTCTTTTCTCTTGGTGCGGCTGAGCTGCTACTCAAAAGTGCTTCTAAGCGCTTAGAATAAAGCAGTTCGTCCAAGAAACCAGTGGGAAGCTGGAGGGGAGACAGGCATTCCCAGCGCTAATTTATTTCACGTCACACCCGGGAAATCCAGTTTATCTAAACAAACCCAGGGCCAGGAGTTAGGGCAGAGGGAGAGACACAAAATCCTGAGTACTGCCTAGCTGTGTGGAGCAGGACTGGGCGATCCAGGGATGGTTCCAGTTACTCCAGAATGTAAACTCATCGAATGACATCCAGTCCAGCCGTGTTTCCCTCGATTATTTCACCCCGGCGGGCTTTTCTTTCCCATCGGTACTGGATCACAGGGCTGTCAGCTGGCGTTTTTGAAGGGTGATTTGTTGCTCTAATGATGGTACTGAAATCTGTTTATGGCTGTTTATCTAAGGGTCATCTTTCTTCAGAGGCAGTTTTCTTCTCCAGGGATTCGATTTGGGCGGCTCTCTTCCATTCCCTAAAGGGAACAACTGTCGGGATTTTATAAGGAGGAAATATTCCGTCCATGTTAATTTTATGACCTATGACTGCATCACAGTTATGGAGCCAACTCTGGCAGGAACGATGCTCTAGTCAGTGAAGACGCTTTCCTGTTTACCAGGCACACGCACTCACTCGTGTTATTTCACATGCTAATCACATGCCCACAGTAATTCTAGGTATCAATTATACTAATGCTAAAAACAATACAATGTAGACCGAGCTGTTTACTATGTGCCAGACCTCGTTCTAAGCAGCAGTCCCAGGGGGTGGGTGCGCCTCTGGTCTCCATTTTACAGAGGAGGCGATAGAGGCACAGAGAGGTTAAGCAACTCTTCCAAAAACACACAGCCGGTAATCCAGGCTTCTTGTTGAAGGTGGGGGCATGGAGTAGGGCTGTGTTCAGCAGAATTTTTAGGGGAAATCTCTGTTAGAGCAGATGTGAAGGAATATGTACTTCCAGGGGACTCTGGCACTGCAAATCAGAAGGCTCACTATTTCATCTGAATTATGTTTTTCTTATCATTTTGGGCCACACTTTTTGATGAATTTGTTGTATTAAAGTATAGTTGATTTACAATGTTGTGCCAATTTTTGCCGTACAGCAAAGTTTGTACTCTACGACACCTGAGTTTGTTTTATTCCAAACCTACACCCAATTTCTAAATAAACCTGCTGTTTCAGGATGTACCTTGTTTATTCTGAGGTCCCTGGTTGCGCTGACATACTACTCACTAGGCCAGGAGTTAGGGCAGAGGGCGAGAAACCCAAGGCAGTCACACAATATTAAGTATTGCATAGCTGGATAAAGCAGCGTGGCGTGATCTGATGACTGCTTCAATTATTATAGAATGTAAACTCACTGGATGATATTTAATCCGGCCACTGGGAGTATGTGTCACCCAGTTAGTTCCAGGTGTCATGGAGAGATCAGTGGGCTGTGAGTCAGAAGGGAACCAGGGCCTGGTTCCAGAGGTGCTGGTGGGTACCTCTGGGACCACAAACAAGCCACATGCACATCAGAGCTCAGGGTTTCTCGAATGAGAAATGCAGGCTGGATCAGCGCAGCAGTTCTGAAACTATCCTCCTCCTCCCCCTCCCCTTCCCCCCTCCCTTCTCCCCCTCTTCCCCTCTCCTTCCCCTCCCCCACCTCCTCCCCTTCTGTCCTCCCCTCCTGAAACTCCTCAGGGCTCTAGTTGGATGGAGAAAGGAACAGAAGTTGGAGGCCCCTTAGCGCCTCTGTTACGGACTTGTTTTGAGTCTTCTGGTAAGATTTATGTAGATCAGTTGAATCTCACTCATTTCAAATATGTAAACAAAAATGTTTGGGAAAAAGCTAACAACAGAACCAGATCATTTCGAAGGCCAGGCTAGTCCACGCATCTAGAAAGAATGGCCAAGGTCGCTGCCTTCCTTAGGAGTCTTTCTTGGCCTCGTCCACGTCCACTTGGGAAATGTCTTCGCTGTGTGAATGGTGATGTGGTCACTTTGCCTTGTCACATTTTAAGCAACGTCCTCTGGGCTTTTCTTTTCACGGCCAAGGCTAGGCGATCTGCTTTTCTTCTGGAAGTGGGACTAGGGTTCAGCTGGAGCCTTAGAGAAGCTTTCTCTTGTTTTGATCTTTATGCCACTGTCTTTTTTTTTTTTTTTTTTCCGTCTGTGCCCGTGGCATGCACGCAGAATTTCCTGGGCCTGGGATCGAACTTGCAGCACTGCAGTGACCTAAGTCACAGCAGTGACAACGCTGGCTCCTGAACCCACTGAGACACCAAGGAACTCCTGCCTGTGTCTTTTTAGAACACCACATAGTTACACCTGGCGTTTGTCCATTCATTCTATTCATTCACTTATTTGCTTGAAATATCTTCATGCAATAATAGTCTTTTTTGCCCAAAGACTATAAGGCTGGCAATTACCTGTCCTTAGTAAGAAATGGCATAGGGAACTCTTAGACAGGTGGCTGACCTCCTGGGGACAGGAAAGAGTCTATTCGAGGAAGTTTGGGGGCAGGACCACTGTTCTTGCCTGTGACTGTCATGGCAATAAGAGAAAGCGAGGGACTGGGTGGGGTTAATTCGTTCACACAGGCTGTGATCAATGGAAAACAGAGAGAGGAGCTCGTGCGTAAAGCTGGTTTCTGCCAACAGCTTTTGTGGCGGAGACTTAACGTATATTTTACTCTCCTGTTCCTGCCAAGTTGGGCATCCGTATGACCTCTTTGTTGAGGACAGTCCTGCCTTGTCTCTGTCATCTCAGAATGATTACGAGTCTCATCAGGAATTTCTTCCTCTGGATCTTTGACTCAATAACTTGACCCTCTTCCAAGTGTCCTGGCATGAACAATAAATGGCATGGTCACCTTAATGCTGAGAGAAGGGGCCCCAGGCAGGCCTTCTGCACCCATCATCATGTTCTATAACCCAGGACCATGTCAGTAGGGCAGGGAATTCGGGGGGCTCCTCCAAGCGGCTGAAGGAAGCCATGGTGAAGAGGAGCGGACTTCCTGCTTCATCAAGGAAGACAGACTCACGAAACGAGAGGAATGCAGTCTGTGGTGGGGTCGGACTGACCGGCTGATTGGAGGAAGCTTTCCCCTTGGCTTTGGGAGTTGAGAGTTGCTAAGAGCTTCTTAGGGAAACAGAAATGGGACCAGAAGCAGGAAGAGTTTGGGGCCTTGCTCAGGACCCAGTTCTTGGTCTAATAGCACCAGAAGCAGAGCAGGCTTGAGGGGCATGAATGATGCTTGGAGGATTCGGTTCTTCACTGGCAGGTGGACCTTGCCTTGTGACTAAGGATCGATCTGTGTCCTTGGCTCTCAAGGGGTTCATGAATCGGTGAGAACTGAATAAAAATTTGTTGTGTATGGGGGCATATGCACTGCTCTGGGGAGGGGTCCTGTAATTTTCAGTAGACTATCCAAGGACCCATGACACTGAAATTATTGATTAATTAACATTGTCAGGTAATAGTCAAGGCGGGGAAGGGATAGTGCCTGGGAGTCTTTGACGCCAGCTGGTGATTCTGGTGTCCATTTTCTATATGCTCAGAGTCTTAGGATTTTATTAGTATTAACCAAATGAAAAGCTGGCATTTACAAAATTTTACTCCTTTTTTAATAAAAGTTTTTTTTTTTTTTTTGCCTTTTAGAGCTGCATATGGCATATGGAAATTCCCAGGCTAGGGGTTGAATCAGATCAGCAACTGCCGGCCTGCACCACAGCCACAGCAACGCGCGATCTAAGCCCACAGCTCATGGCAACGCTAGATCCTTAACCCACTATGCAAAGCCGGGGATCAAACCCGCATCCGCATGGATATTAGTTGGGTTCGTAACTGCTGAGCCACCACGGGAACTTTAAAAGAGCTTCACTTTTTATGTAAAAATGGAATTGACAGGAAAGAAAATATTTTAAAAATTTTCCCATTGTGTCTTTAAATAACTATTTCTCATTTTGGTTTATTTTCATCCAATATTTCCTATACAGTACTTAACTGTACGTAACTGTAGTTATAATACACACGTGATTTATGTCTTACTTTTGCACTCGTATATCATAAGTGTTTTCGTGATTTTACCAAATTTGAAATAAATATAACTTTTAATGGTTTAGGAGTAGTCTGCTGAAGGGATGTTCCATATTATTTTATTTTCAATAGGGTTTTAAGAGTAAATTGCTAAGTTATGTTGGATAAGCCTGTGTTCAGTTCTAATTGACACTGAAGACACTTTCCCAAAGTGATTTTACTGAATTATACTCCCAGCAGCGATAGTTACTTTGCTCCTAGTATTTAATAAAAAATTGATGATATAAAAGATGATGTGGGGCGGGGGGAGAGTGAGAGAGGGAGGGAAGGAGAGAGGGCGCGAGGATGTCTATTAAGAGAGAGACCAGGAAATCTGTGTGGGGTTATCATATACACATATTTAATAAAATTGTGATAAATATGTTTAAGAAAAAACGTACAGGATTAAAATTTTAGGAGTGAAACGTGATCTACGAAAAAGAAATGCGTATAAATTTGAGAACTAACACTACAATATCTGAAGTTAAGAACTAAATAAACTATTTTGATAGTAGGTTTAATATAGATGAAGAGAGGGTCAATGCACTAGAAGACAGTCAGTGGAAGATAAACAGACCTAGGTATGGAGCAGTGAAAAGAATGATATATACAGAAAATAATATGACAAATATATTGGGCTTTTTGAAGAGAGCCAATGTAATTCAAACTTCAGAAGGAGAGGAGAGGGTGAATAATGTAGAACAAATGTGTGAAGAGATAAAAAGCCAGGCATTTTCATAATGACAAAAGACATCAAGCCACAGATTCAAGAATCATTACAAATCCCCAATAAAAATAGATCTCCTCCGAGGAATATTGTAGTAAGACTTAAGAAACCAAAAACGAGGAAAGTTTGAAAGCAGCTGGAGAAACTTTGAAAGGAATCTTCAAAGGAACGACATTAAGACTTTTAGCTGATTTCTCAAGAGGAACAACCAGAACCAGGAGACAACGGTATGATGTGTTTAGTTTTGAAAGAAAATAACTGTCCACTTAGAATTCTCTACCAGGAGAAAATATTTCAGATGAAGGCAAAATAAAGTTATAGTTACACAAAAAAAAGAAACAATTTGTCATCAGCTGACTCCACTATAGTGAGTTTTTCTGGGAGAAGTAAAATTATCCCTGATGGGAAAAAATTGTAAAAAGGAACATAAAACAATAGAATGGATAAATATGTGCACAAAAATAAACTGCTATTGTTTTTATAAAACAATAATCATGTCTTGTGAGGTTAACTTCAAAATAAATGACAAAAAGCATCAAAAAGAGAGGAGATAAATGGAATTTCAAAATGTGTTTGAGTTCATCTTTTATTCTGGGAAATAAAAATTGTAATTTTTATTAGATATTCTAATCTTTGGGGAAACCACTAAAAAGAAATAGTAAAAGAATTATAATTTATAAGCTAATAGAGGAGAAACTGAAATCTTAAAAAAGCACTGATTCAAAAGAAGGCAAGAAAAGAGTAAAGGGAAAATAATAAGTGATAAAAATATAAAACAAATAGCAGGATGATAGTTTAAGTTCAGATACTTTAATGGGTGTATTAAATATAAATGGACTAAATGACATAATTAAAAGACTAAGAAAGCAGACTAAAGTGGAAACTAAAACCAACTATACAACACCTATAGGAAACAGACTTTAAATACAGAGATACAGAAATTTTGAAAATAAAATATTAGAAAGAGCTATGACATGTACTTGTAATCTAAGCTGAAAGAGCTACACAAACAGCAATGGAAAAAGCAGATGTAAAGTCCAGAAGTACTACTGCAGCAAAAGAGGGAGAGTGAATAATGATGCAACGTCCATCCATCAGGGATATAGAGCAATTCTAAACTTTAATATTTTCTACAACAGCTGCAATTAAAGGGAGAAGAAGTAAACACATCCACAAATCTGGAATACTCAAAATTCTCAGGAGATGGCTCTTGAGAATATCAAAGATCAACTATACCTTCCTCATATATGACATTAAAAAAAGATTTTACTCTGCACAAAATGTTCTTCATAATTTAAGAACGAAGGTATGTGTATGTGTGTATATATATATATATATATATTTTTTTTTTTTTTTTACACTAATACAAAGATCACAGCATTTTCCGGAGAGCTCTATCTGTACTCAGTGAATGAGTTTCTTTATTTCTTTTTCCTTTTTTTCCCCCTCCCACCAGACCTTAGGTACAGAGCACTGACTTATTTATACTCCCTAATTCAGGGCACATTGTCATCATTGGTATAAGGGCTTTTTCTTTTTAAGTGTATCTTATTTTTCTCCATCTTTTTCAGTTGCCACTCTCGCTAAGTCTCAAAATTCCACCTTTCTCATCCGCTCTCCCCAGATATCCTGGGAGCTATAGTTTTCAGGATCTCTGGATAGTAAGGTTCCACTTAATATTTCGTCAGTGAGAAGCACTTATTAAACGTTTGGACGGCAAAATGGATGCAGCTGTCATTAACTTCCTCCCATTTCGGACATGTAGACATCAGGGTTTTACGAGATTTTATGGCATTTTACTGCATCAGCTGTGAACTTCAACAGTGATTTCTCACCGTGTTTGACCTAGTTTCTCCTACTACTCTGAGAGCAAGAAGCATCCTTCTTTCACTTTTACTTCTCCACCAACTCCATCAATTTTTAAGTACAGAATTCCCTCCATTAAAATGTTTCCTGGCGTTCCCCTCGTGGTTCAGTGGTAGCAAACCTGACTAGGATCTGTGACGATGCGGGTTCGATCCCTGGCCTTGCTTGGTGGGTTAAGGGTCCATCGTTTCTGTGAGCTGTGGTGTAGGTCATGGATGCAGCTCAGATCTGGCGTTGCCCTGGCTGTGCTGTAGACCGGCAGCTGCAGCTCCGATTCGACCCCTAGTCTGGGAACCTCCATATGCTGCAGGTGCAGCCCTAAAGAAACAAACAAACAAACAAAATCCTTTCAAGATTCTTTCCCCGTATATGTTATTACACAATATCGAGTGGGTTTCCCTGTTCTCTGCAGTTGGTCCTTGCTACTTATCTGTTTTATATATAGCAGTGTGTATAATACGTTCATCGCAAACTCCTAATTCACCCTTCCCTGCTGTGCTTCCCCTTTGGTAACCATAAATTGGGTTTCGAAATCTGTGGGTCTGTTTCTGTTTTGTAAATTCTTAAGTATACTCCAATAAACTTTAAGAACTTCAAATAACAAGAATACAGACATGTTTTCTTGACTAAATATTAATTGATAAAGCATTTGGTATCAGCAGCGGCTGCAGGAAATGTATCTTTCCATGTAGAAAGCTGGTATTTGTTATTTGATCTGGTTATATTTGAAACAGTGATGGTATAATTGCCAGCGACATGGGTATTAACAATCCATGGCATGCAACAGCCAAAGCCTTATTTAAATTATCACCTGTTGTTGCCAACAACAAATTGTCTATTGAAGATAAGACTCTGAGTGATCAAGTGGCTGTCGCAGTTAACTTTAATTGTGGTAACAATGAATTCTGGGACCATGAGGTGGGACAATGACTTAGGACTACCATAGAGAGTTTACGTTACCTGATTAAAGTGCAGTTAGGGAAACAGAGAGCTTAGACAACCGAGTTAAAAGAATGTCTTAAGTATTGTGGCTGCAGGGCTAATGCGCAAAAAAGTCAGATCCACACTCTGAGCTTGCATCTTACGGAATTACACTGTAGGTTGAGTTCACAGCCTTGCTATGTCCTATGTGACAATTATGACATTGCTTTGCAAAGGGAGAGAACATAAAGAGTGATTAGGAATATGTGGAAAAGGTTGGAAACAAGAAAAAGCTCACATAAACAACCTAACTTTACATTTACAGCAGCTAGAGAGGGAAGAACA
>PVHT020000061.1:12854461-12871177 GCA_004024745.2 Catagonus wagneri
AAAGATCAATGAAACTAAAAGCTGGTTCTTTGAAAAGATCAACAAAATTGATAAACCCTTAGCCAGACTTATCAAGAAAAAAAGAGAGAGGACACAAATCAATAAAATTAGAAATGAAAAAGGAGAAGTAACAACAGACATCACAGAAATACAAAGGATCATAAGAGACTACTATATGCAACTATATGGCAATAAAATGATATGTAGCTATTAATCAGAAATATGTTCCTTTTGTCTATTTCAATTACATTTTAAATTGGTGAATTTAGGCTATTTTGTAAATAGTGTATTTGGATTTTCATTTAATGTACGATTTTTAAAATTAGAGTATAGCTGATTTACAGCATTGTGTCGATTTCTGCTGTACTTTTGTGTTTGTTCTCCCCACCTTTGTTTCTCTGTTTTCCTTGCTTGCCTTCCTCTGGGTTACTTGAACATTTTCTAGAATCCCATCTTGATTTATTTATAGTTCTTTTGACTGTGAGTGTATCTCCTTGTACGGCCTTTTTAGTGGGTGCTGTGGATATTACATTGTATGTACACAATTTATCACAATACACCGCTGTTATCATTTCACTGGTTTGAGTGAAGCACCTCTCTTTACATCCCTTTGCTGTCCTCATCTGGGGTGTGAATTTCTTCAGTATTTCCCTCACATAACCTTAGAACCATATCATGTAGGGTTAAAATTTTTACTTCAACCATCAAACATAATTTAGAAAATGCAAGGGGAGGGGAGAAGGAGAAAAACATATGGTATTTACTCATTTTTTTACTTACAATGGTCTTTCTTCCTGATGTCCTAAAGTTCCTTGTTTTCTCATATTCTTTCCATTTGGAGAACTACTCTTTTTTAGGGCAGGCCAACTGGTGAAAAATTAGTTTTCCATCATCTGAGATTGTCCTGGTTTTCCCTCTCTTCCTAAAGGGTATTTCTACTGGTTATAAGATTCTGGGTTGAGTATTCTTTTCTTTCAACTCCTGGAAAATGTTTTGCCACTTATGTCTGACTTGTGTGGTTTCTGATATGAAATTAATTGTCATTCAAATTGTTTTTCCCCAATTTAAAAAAAGGTTATTTTCTCGTGGCTATTTTCAGTATTTTTTTCTTTGTCTTTAGTTTTCAGAACTTTATCATGTCATGTCATGGATTTCTTTGGATTTATTCTTTTTGGTACTCATTCAGCTTCTTGACTATCTAGTTTATATCTTTTGCCAAATCTGCAAATTTCTCAGCCAGCATTTGAGTGCTTTTTCATCCCTGGCCTTTTCTACTTCTCTTTCTGTGACTATGGTGACATGCATGTTAAATCTTTTGTTATAGTCTCACAGGTCTCTGAGGTTCTATTAATTTTATTTTCACTCCTGTTAAAACTGGGTAATTTATTTTGTTCCAGTTCATTGAGTTTTTCCTTTGTCCCCTTCATTCTGTTATTGCGCTCATTCAAATAAGCTTTTTATTTCCATTATTGTATTTTTCCGTTGTAAAGTTTCCATTGGGTTCTTTCTACGTCTTCTATTCTTTTGTTCAGACTTCCTATTTTTTAAATTTGTTTCAAGCGTGCTTGTAACTGCTCAATGAAGCATTTTTTACAGTATCTGCTTTGAAATCTTTGACAGATAATTCATCTCAGATTGACTTTTTCTCATTTGGTTTGAGATCTTCGTGTTTCCTGCCATGATGAGTGAGTTTTTTTTTTGAATTGAAACCTGGACACTTTGGGTATTAGGAGACTGTGGATCTTATTTAAAACTTCTGTTTGAACTGGTTTCTTCTAACACAGCTTTGGCAGGAAAACAGGGAACATCACCTTGTTACTGCCAGGGGAAGATAAAAACCCAGATTCTCTAGTCCCACTGACAACAAAGGCAGAGACCCCTTGTTACTGTTGGGGTGAGGATGGTAGTTCCAAGTCCCCTCCTGGTCTCTGCTGACACTGGATGGTGGCAGGAGTGGGGATAAAGTCCTGGCTCCTTACTTGGCGTCCTCTGACCCTATCCTGGTGGGCACTTCATTACAGCCTTGTGTGTGTGAACATCTAGTCTTCCCACTCAGCCTATGCTGGCACGGATCATGGTAAGGCCACTTTTAATTTTCTGTGGTGTTTAACTGGAGAAGAATAGTTATGGTCTAAAAGTTTTCTGCCTTATGAGGCTACTCCTTCCCTAATTCTTTGGAAAGAGAAAGCAGGCTTTTGTTGGGGGCATTTTTTGGTCTGTACTTACTGTTTTTTTTTTTTTTTTTAGGGCAGCACCTGTGGCATTCGGAAGTTCCAAGGCTAGGGGTTGAATCAGAGCTGCAGCTGCCAGCCTACACCATAGCCACAGCAACGTGGGATCTGAGCTGCGTCTGCTGCATTCTCATGGATACTAGTCGGGTTCCTTACTGCTGAGCCACAATAGGAACTCCTTATTGGTATTTTTGAATTGCTGATTTCTTCAGCTCTAAACTGGGCATATAACTAGCAAAGTGAAAACCTAGGAATGTACCACTACGCTGTTACCCAATTCCCGAGGTCCCTAGACAGTCTTCCTTCTTTTCTCCACCTTTTGGAATCTTCTTTTGACATTTTTTTTTTTTTTTGGCTGCTCCCACAGCATATGGAGGTTCCCAGGCTGGGGGCTGAATTAGAGCTATACCTGCTGGCCTACACCACAGCCACAGGGGGTCCTTAACCACTGAGCAAGGCCAGGAATCAAACCGGCATCCTCATGGTTACTAGCCGGGTTCATTAACCACTGAGCCACAACGGAAATGCCTAGAATCTTCTTACATATGTTTTCATATACAGTATCCTGGCTCTTCAGTTGCACTTAGGGGGAGAGAGATTGAGAAAAGTGCTTCTATTCCATCTTTCCATAAGTTTTTCTCTGTTGCATAAAAACCATCAGAAACCATTTGTTGTAACCGATAGGGGTCTTTCAGGCATCATGTAGTCTGCAAGGGTATTGACTATTTCCCCATCTGGATATCACACCTGTTGACTATATTAATGGCGCCCTGGTAAGTGAATGTGGGATGCTTGGTGCACTACATACATAAATCAGAGAGTGAGAGATAAACCCCTGAGTATTCTACAGCCTGACACTTGAAGATTCTGAGCCCTTAATTGGGAGCGAGTCAAAAAAATCACCTCCAACACGGAAAAGAGCAAACTTGACACTTTGTGCCTCGTCACTAAGAAAAAGGCACAAGGTCTGATGGGTCTCTTTGAAGTTTAAAGATAACACATGTCCCATTTGAATTCACCCCTGTGACTCATTTACTGGATAACCTGTAATGCTGTCACTTTTAGGGAATTATATTGTAAGAGAAAGCTCTGCAGTCAGTCTGGACTTTGGTAAAAGTTGCTTTTCTGTTTGGGTTTTATGATTCAGCGGACTCAGTGGAAGTTGAAGTCCAGTGGTTAGTGATGCTGTGTGGAGTCTCTGGCAAGCCGCAGTAAGAGAAGCCACAATAAGAGAACTTAAATAGAGATTCCCTAGGATTTTTGGAGTCGTGCCATAGACCTTTAAGCAAACACCAGTTTCCTTTTGAGAAACAGGTCTTGTCTTGCTGCTGGGTACTGGATGAAGACTCACTCTCTGATCATATTACAAGGGGTTGTGTAACTTGAGCTGCTCAGTGTGAACTTGGTGTTATCTGATGCCCTAAATCGAAAGTCGGGCATCTGCAGTAGGACTCTGTAATGAACTTGAAGTGGTTGAGCAGATTCAAAAAGTAACTAAGCTTACAAGCATATTGCCTGAACGGATGACTCAGACAGTCATAATTGCTATCCTTGCTGCATTTTTACTTCTCTCTGGATGCACTCATGGGAAATTCTTCAAGGTGAGTTGATTGAGAAAGCAAAATTGAGCTTTATTTAAATATAGGCTAGCACCATCTGTAGCTTTATAGTTCCACTCAGTGTTGGTCCTAAAAGATTAGTAAAGGCAGGAAGGTAAGAAAAATCTTCCCAGTGGGCATAACTTCAAGTGGTACATCCTGTGGACTCAGGATGGATTCGAGGCTGTCCACAGGTAGGCATATGCCGTTTATGGACAGACATTAGTCTTTTGGTCCAGGGTTTGGGAGGACTGATGACACAGGAGTATGGAGAAAGGGTACGTGTGAGAGTGGAGCTCCAAAATGGAGACAGAATGGGGAGGTATTTGCGGCCCTTGTAAATGCTCACTAAGAGGCATCTATTGTACAGAAGACTCTAGAGGACAATTGAGCCTTTCTGGGGATGTCATTCAGCCTCTTTTCCCAACCACTCCAGTTTTTGCCCAGTGGGCTCGGGAATAAAGTTGCCACAGCGGTAGGGATAGAGGTACTGCACTAGTCTGACAACATGGACTTCTCACTAAGGTTTGTGCCTCTGCTGGGTACCTAGGCTCCTCACAGCAGAAGCTAAGTCTAAGCCTGACATGGCATCATTCCTTAGGCAGACACTTGGTGGCAGGTTTATTTTTATTTATAACAATTTAAAGTATAGTTGATGTACAATGTTATGTCAATGTCTGCTGTATAGCAAAGTGACCTAGTTATACACACACACACACACACACACACATACATACATATACATACACACACATATATACATTATTTTTCTCATATTATCTTCCATCATGTTCTATCAATCACAGGAGCACAAGTTCCCTGTGCTGTACGGCAGGACCTCACTGCTTATCCACTCTAAAGGTAATAGTTTCCATCTACCAACCCCAAACTCCCCGTCCATCCCACTCCCTCCTCCTCCCCCTCGGCAACCACAAGTCTGTTCTCTACGTCTGTGAGTCTGTTTGTATTCTGTAGATAGGTTCTTTTGTGCTGTATTTCGATTCCACATATAAGTGATATCGTATGGTATTTGTCTTTCTCTTTCTGACTTACTTCACTTAGTATGAGAATCTCTAGTTCCATCCATGTTGCTGCAAATGGCGTTATTTCATTCTTTTTTATGGCTGAGTAGTATTACAACGTGTGTATGTACCACATCTTAATCCACTCATCTGTAATGGACATTTAGGTTGTTTCCGTGTCTAGGCCATTGTGAATAGTGCTGCAGTGAACACAGGGGTGCATGTATCTCTTTGAAAGATAGTTTTGTCCAGATATATGCCTGGGAGTAGGATTTCTAGATCATATGGTAGCTCTAGATTCAGTTTTCTGAGGAATCTCCATACTGTTTTCCAGAGTGGTTGTACCAGTTTACATTCCCGCCAACAGTGGAGGAGGGTTCTCTTTTCTCCACAGCCTCTCCAGCATTTGTTATTTGTAGCCTTGCTAATGATGGCCATTCTGACCATTGTGAGGTGGTACCTCACGGTAGTTTTGATTTGCATTTCTCTAGTAATTCGTGACGCTGTGCACTTTTTCACGTGCCTGCTGGTGGCAGGTTTATCGGTCTATCTAGCTCTAGAAGAGGGCAGCATTTTGTCCTTACGGGAGTAGGCGTTTGTCCCAGATAAGAATTTGCTCTTCCTGCTTATAATGCTTTGCTTCACCATCTGTGGACTCAGCAAATGCTTTTATTCTTCACGTGGCATTCTGTACAATACTGTTCCTGACCAAGGAACTAATTTTATAACAAAAAGTGTGGTAGTGCTTCCATGACCACAAGATTCACTGGTCTGATTTTGTACTCCACCCCATAGAACTATCTGGTTTTGTAGAATGGGTAGCTTGGTTTACTGAAGACCAGATTATTGTGCCCAGAAGGAAGAGAAAACCTTGTGTGGATGGAGAACTATCCTACCAAATATATTGCATGCTGTGACACCAATTCATGATGCACGTTCTCCCATAGCTAGATTGCACTTGTCCAGGAGCTAAGAGGTGAAAAGGGGTGATGGCTTCTTACACTTTTATTTTATTTTATATTATATTATATTATAATTTTATTTTATTTTATTATTTTTTGGGTGCATTTGCAGCATATGGAAATTCCTGGGCCAGGGATTGAATCTACCTTAGTCCCTGCAGTGACAACACCGGATCCTTAGCTCCCTATGCCCAAGGAAACTCCACGCTATTATTTTTAATAACCATTATTCCTCATGGAGGACTTGGAAGAATTTGCTTCCACATGCTGGCATCTTTAGGCTCTGCTGGTTTAGCGGTCCTAGTACCCAAGTGAGAAAAGCCTTCTTTAGGGGACATTCCAATGAAACAGAAGTTCTGCATTTTGTTCTCCTTGTGTCACTGAACCAAGAGACATAGAAGGGGGCTCCAGTATTGTCTAAAGTGACAAAGCCTCAAAGAGCACTGCTGCTTTAAAGTAGGATCAGAAAACGTATATGCGGAGTCCGAGGAGTTCAGGGTGCCTGTTATCACTTTCATGCCAGTGAAAAATCTAATGGAAGATTATAGCAGCTCAACACAGGCAGCACCACCAATAGTTCAGAACATTCAGGAATGAGGTTTTGGGTCACTATACTAGGTCAAGAACCATGGCCAGCTGAAGTGGAAGCCGAAGGACAAAGAGGTTATGGAAGAGACAGTTAATAGGAGTGAAAATACCAACTACGACCTTGGGATGAACTGTAGAAACGACTTTAGTGACTATTTATATTTTCTTGTCTTAGGTGCATATGTTTTTATTTATATTAAGTGATCCAGATTTTTCCTGAGAACCGACGTCACCAGTAACAGCATCACCAGGGTTAGAGCTGGAGGGCTGCTAATTTAGTCAAAAAAGTCAGTACTTGGCCAGAGTTCCCACAGCTCCGCACTGGCAGGTCTAACCTGGACCCAGTCCTGGCTCCCAGCCAGAGCCCTCTTTGGACCTTTTTGGCACAGCCTCTGGCCTCTCTTTCAGGGGTTAGTTGACAGCGGAGGGTAGGAGGAGGCTGAGGGAGCCCGGGGAGGCAGCTGAGGGGGAGGAGAATGGGGTGCGGGCCTGCAGGGGAGGCTCCTGGGCTTCAAATAGCAGCACTGCCTCCTTCACCGATTCAGCTGCAGCCCTTCCTTCTTGGCCTCGCATTGTTTCTTTCTGTGTCTGTTTCATGGCAGCTGGGTCCCCCACGGCTTTGACTGCTAACAGCTCGGCCCAGAGTCATGCAGTAAGTAAGAGCAGATCCAGAGGGAGCCTCCAGGGGAGAGCGACAAGTCCTAGGCCCCCCACCCCGGCCCCCAGCCCGCGACTCCTACCTGCTGAGGAGGCTCTGGGGCTGCTCATGGGCACTGTCCATGTCCTTGGTGAGAGGGCCTGCCCTTTTCAGGGGTACAAATTCCATGGAAAATCCCAGAAAACAGGGCGATCCTGAAGGAAAGGCAGTTTTACTTGTTTCCGGCCGCCCTGTGGCACGTGGAGTTCCCAAGCCAGGGATCAGGGTCAGATCCGAGCCACAGTCTCAGTTCTAAGCCGCAGCGCCAGATGCTTAGGGAGATCGAGCCCCATTCCAGCGCTCCATGACCCTGCCAGTCCCGTTGCGCCCCAGCGGGAGCTCCGTGGAAAGGCAGTTCTTATAAACAGTTGTTCTGTGGGAGGCAGGCACTGGGACCGAAGAAGGGAGAGGAACCATGGTTCTTGAGAGGCTTGTGGATCAGCACCTGCGTGGGTGGGAGCGTGTTGGGGGGGCCGAGGTGTCTGACGGGTGGGGTTGATGGTGATGCCGTTAGCAGGATGCCCTCCATCCCCGCCTTTCACTGAGAATTGCCGTCTTCCGGGTACTGTGACCTCGTTCCCTGTACGTGTGGTCTGGCAGTGAAGGACCCAGAGTTCCCCAAAGGGGCAGGGCAGGGACTCAGGTCCACCTCCACTGAGTCTGCAGCTCCTGCTTCTGACCAGTGTCGTGCAAAATCAGGGTTTTCCTTTTCCTTACCTGACCTCCACTGTCAAACAGCAAGGTCTTGCTTTCCACCTGTAAGGCTCAGATCAAGCGCATCCTTGTGACATCCTGTGTCAGCCTTTCTGGACTCCTGTACCAGTCACTGATGTTTCATTTGCATGGTGCACTTAGTTTTGCAAAACAAATAAACACACAAACAAAACCCTACAACCTTTCTCTTTGTGTGTGATTATGTGGTTCTTCCTCTTCAACTTATAAACTTCTTGGTTTTTCTCATCTTTGTACCACTATCTCCCTTCTCCCACAGCGCCCTGCTCCATAATATTAATTTATTTCTTTGCCATGATAAGAGGAAGGCAGTGTCAAGGAGGGCTGAGAGGCGTTCCCGTAGTATAGGCCACCGGATCCTTAACCCATGGAGCGAAGCCAGGGATCGAACCTGTGTCCTCATGGATAGTTGGATCCGTTTCTGTTGAGCCATGATGGGACCTCCCAACGATCTTTAAAATTATAGTTAATTTACAATGTTGGGTTAGTTTCAGGTGTACAGCAAAGCGATTCAGTTGTACACATATATGTACTTGTATACACATATATACACATATATCTACTCTTTTTCAGATTATTATCCACTACAGATTATTATGAGATTTTTTTTTTGCAGATTATTACGAGATTTTGAATATAGCTCCCTGTGCTGTACAGTAGGTCCTTGTTGTTTATCCATTATATATACAGTGTGTATCCGTTAATCCCCAAACTCCTAATTTATCTCTCCCCCCATCCCCTTTGGTAACAACAATTTTTTTTTTTTCTGTTGGTGACTCACCTACTATTTGTGAAAATTCAGGTCTCTACTTCCCCGTGTATAAATGCGGCATAATAATAAGAGCCGCCTCACTTGGTTGCTATGAAAATGAAGGAGGAGATTGCAGCGAATGTCCCAGACGGTTTTACCATTACTCTTTTAGTCTCTCTCACCACCTGCCCTGGTTCACGCCCTTCGGCCCTCCTCTGGACCCCTGTATCACAGAGCCCCACACTCTATCGCAGCAAGAGTCCTCTAACGGAGACTCAGGATTACGTTTTTGCATCCCTGCTACCCAGAAGAGCATCCAGCATTTCGTAGGAGCCCAGAAGATGACTTTTAACTGAATAAAATGAGTGACCGAATGTCTGTAGCCGAAAAAAGCTCTTTTGCTCTCTGGATGGTCCGACCAAGCTGATGCGGCACAGCAGAGGAGTCTGTAAACCGAGCGGAAAAAGGAAAGGGCCTTTTCTAGCCTTGATGCCCTTTACCCGCTTTAAGGCCGGAGGTGGAAAGAGTTCGCTCTCCAATTCTATTCTAGAATTTTCTGATTCCACAAATTGTGTTAAGCAGCAAAACTTAAGTTGTAAGAAGTTCCACCCCAACAATAAAATATCCCCGTTTTTTATTTTAACCAAAGGCTGGAGCTCTTTCTCCTTAGTTATTCATGTTTTATGTATTTTTGAAAGATAAAACAGGACCAAAACAAGTGGCAGCATCTGTTCTCCACATTTTCCTCCCTCTGACGTCGGCAGGATATTTTCTTCTCTGTTATTGTTATTATTTTTTTCTGATCACATACATCTGAGAATTAAAGGATAAATGCTTCATTTACTGCTAAACAGCCTTCAGGGCTGCCTGTGACTAAAGAGGTGGGAGGAAGGATGGAATCTTAGGCTTCAGTTTGCAGCCCCCACGCTCCAGGTGGGGGTCCGTGGGGCGCCCCAGGCAGGGAGCCCCCAGGCGGGGAGCCCTGAGCAGCCCCTGAACTGAAGACTTGCGTGTCAGCAGCTGTCACAGTCCCTGACTTGCTGCTTGCTTTTTGGTGAGGATGGAAGACTCACTCTTGAAACGGGCGGAGAAGACAGGACAGTGAAACGCTGAGCTGCACGGCAGGGCCATTTGCCCCAAGGAAACCTGGACTGGAATGTAGACAGTCCTTAAAAAGGTCTTTAAAGTCCTTAAAAAGCCCAACGGATTTCTCACGGGAAGTCCTCTTGATGAAGAATCCGTCCCAGTGCCACTGTCCCAACGCCCAGGCTCTGCCGAGGGAGGGCTGTTCCGGACCTGTGTTCACATCCTGACCGTTACCCGGACTCTTCTGTGACAAAGACAAGGTGTCATTTCTCCTTCCCCTGCCAGGAAGCGGTTTTCATGGAGAGTCTACCGGGAGAGTGGGAAAGCTGACTGGGTCTAGCTCAAGGATCCTGATGGCTGGGGCATCGTGGTGAGGCCAGCCTTTGAGTGGGTTTGCGTCTGTTCCACTCTGCTGTCCCCCCAGGCTGCCCCATGCTTCCACTTTCAAAACCTTTGCTTTGGCTGTTCCATCCTGGAAAGCTCTTCACACTGTTTTAGCCCATTAAAATCATCTGTGGGTGTAAAGCTCAACCATCAGCCCTCTGGAAGCTTTGCCGGTGCCCCAGCTGGAAGTCCCCCTGTTCTGGACTTGCCCAGCACCCTCGGTATCTACCGTCCACTGGGACTCACCTTTCTACAGCTGGATGCCCTTGACATCGTTTGCCAGGCTTTTCTTTTCACTTTGGGTCGAAGCTCTGAAGGGCAGGGATTATATCGTAGTCTTAACACGCCTCTTGCCCGAGTCTGGTCCTCCGTCCCCTCCGTGTCTGGCTCAGTTCTGCTCTTCCTCATCTCTGAGTCAGACAGCTCCAGGGATAGCCTCCCAGTTGACCACTCTCACCTCCAGTCTCGCTGCCCCATCACTTCATGCCACATGCCACCTTCAAGTCTTCTTTCAAAGACACAAATTTGTTAAGGCATTTCAGAGGATTTCTGCTGCATTTTGATCAAATTGCTACATACAAAGCTCCCCACAATGTGGCTTCTTCTAGCCTGTCTGTTCCAGTTTTACCCCTTCCAGTAGCGACCCTATCATCTAAACTTGGTGAGCCACTTGCTTTTTCTGGAACATTCCATGACTGTTTCTATCTCTTTGATGCCAATCCCACCGCCTGGAACATCTTTGCCAGACTTGATTACCAGGAGCACTCCCACAGGGTATATGAAATCCCAGTTTAGATATGACTTCTTGGGAGGAAGTCTTCTGCTCTTACTAATGAATTAGTAGCCTTGTAGGGTCCTCTTCTAACACACTTTTTACAATGAAGGTGACAAGATGATATACATAAAGAGCTTAATGGAGTACTGGCACTCAGGTTTTCTGTAAATTTTTGTTTGTTTTGAAATTGTTTATTATAGTTGATTTACCATATTGCATCTATTTCTGTTGGAAAGCAAAGTGACCCAGGTATATGTATTTCTTTTTCTCATATTATCTTCCATCATGTTCCATCAGAAATGATTTGATAGAGCTCCCTGTGCTGTACAGCAGGGCCTCATTGTTTACCCATTCCAAATGCAATAGTTTGCACCCACTAACCCCAAACTCCCCATCCAGCCTACTCCTTCCTTCTCCCCCTTGACAGCCACAAGTCTGTTCTCTATGTCCTTGAGTTTGTTCCTGTTTTGCAGATAGGTTCATTTGTGTCATATTTCAATTCCACATATAAGTGATATCATATGACATTTGTCTTTCTTTTTCTGACTTACTTCACTTAGTATGAAAATCTCTAGCTCCATCCATGTTGCTACAAATGGCATTATTTTGTTCCTTTTTATGGCTGAGTAGTATTCCATAGTGTGTATATACCACATCTTCTTAATCCATTCATCTGTCGATGGATATTTAGGTTGTTTCCATGTCTTGGCTATTGTGAATAGTTCTGCAATGAACATACAGGTGCACGTATCTATTCTTTTTTTTTTTTTTGTCTTTTTGCCTTATCTAGGGCCTCATCCGCGGCATATGGAGGTTCCCAGGCTAGGGGTCTAACAGGAGCTGTAGCTGCTGGCCTTCGGCACAGCCACGGCAACGGGGGATCCTTAACCCACTGAGCAAGGCCAGGGATCAAATATGCAAACTCATGGTTTCTAGTTGGATTCGTTAACCACTGAACCATGATGGGAACTCCTGTATCTATTCTTTTTTTTCCTTTTTTTTTGTCATTTTAGGGCCACACTCACAGCATGTGGAGGTTCCCAGGCTAGGGGTCTAATCAGAGCTGTAGCCACTGGCCTACACCGCAGCCACAGCAACGCAGGATCCAAGCTGCGTCTGCGACCTACACCACAGCTCACGGCAACGCCGGATCGTTAACCCACTGAGCAAGGCCAGGGATCGAACCCACAACCTCATGGTTCCTAGTCGGATTCGTTAACCACTGCACCACGACGGACACTCCCCTGTATCTATTCTTATTCACTATTATTACTCTTAGGAATTGTACCAGCAGGCCAAACCATGGAAAGGGAGAAAAGACACCACTAGAATTTAAAAAGCATAGTTTTGAGTGTGGAAGAGTCTAGAAGACCTCTTCAGCTGTATTAACATGTGTGTGTGTGTGTGTGTGTGTGTGTGTGTGTGTGTGGTATCTAGCAATAGAGAGTGCAGACTTACCGCTGAATAAAAAGTGGTCTGTTTTCCCTTTGCTATTTTATTTCCAACTTGAAAGTGAATCCCAGCCATTATACTTAGGGGAGTTATTTGATAACCTAGAAGCACATTTTGGGAACCTGTCAAAGCTCAGCCAGCCCTGTCTGCTGAGAATGTCTCCATCTTCTTGATCTACCCAGTGCCACACCATCCTTCAAAGTAGTTTCTTCCCTACCTCCCTTATAAACGGTTCCCCAATTGTTCCAGTCCATTGGGCTGGTTTTCTTTCTTTTTTTTAGGGCCACACCCGGGGCATATGGAGGTTCCCAGGCTAGGGGTCTAACAGGAGCTGTAGCTGCCGGCCTACACCACAGCCACAGCAACGCAGGATCCGAGCCGCCTCTGCAACCTACACCACAGCTCACGGCAACGCCGGATCCTTAACCCACTGAGCAAGGGCAGGGATCGAACCCACAACCTCATGGTTCCTAGTCGGATTCGTTTCTGCTGTGCCATGACGGGAACTCCAGGGCTATTTTTCCGACTCTTGCAGTCTTCTAAGTGTAGGGGATGGGGGTAGAGGCAGAGGGAGAAAAGTCATCTTCTAAAAAGGACTGTTATAGTGTTTTCCAGGCAGGCAGCCTCTTCTGGAGCAAAGAAACTCATCCTCAGTTCTTGTCAAGGGAAGCAGTTCTGGACTTTTCCAAGCGGGGGAACTCCATGCTATGTGACCCTTGGGTTCTGGTGGATTGAAACATGAGTGGGCACTGACCACTCAGAGGGCTTAGGGGTGGCCTGGTTGGGAGAACTCTGCCCAAATATGGGTCCTGGTAATTACCAAGGCCATGCAGATTCTCCTTCTCAAGTGTACACTGGGCCAGGCAGGACCAGTCAGGCGATCTCACAGTGAGAGTCAGAGGCCACTTATAGAACCTTACTAACTAGCGGAGCCACCAAGCTCGGTGCTGAGGGCCATATAACAGTCCTCTCCTCAGAGCTCCCAAGGTGGTGACTGACCTGCCGTCTACTTCTGGAGAAGCCCGTTTCCTCAGTTCCCACGAGATTCCCGCCTCTTCTTATTACCAGCCTTATCGTAAGCCCTCTCCTGTTCTGAAGGTAGGACAGCCATTAAATGATTCAGATGTCAAATTCCCATACAGCAGGAATGTCTCTGCTGTTGCCTCTTGACAGAGCTGGGCAGATAGAATGTTCCAGATTAAGTAACTGAATTAATTGGACTGAGTTTGACAAGCTATTAAACGCTTGGTATCTGGAGCTGTTTCTCCTACAGTGTCTCCTGTGGAGAGTCCCGCCCAGACCTGTGACAGATGTCGCACATGTACAAGATCGTGATCCTTGCGGCCTAAAGGACTGGCTGTAAACACTTTAATTCATTTCTTTGCAAATGCTCCCAGAGATTGGCTGAACGAACAAAAGGAATATCATGAGTCATTCAGGTCTTAATTTACATCTCTAAAATAATGCTCGGTCATGCCCGTTCCTTGATCACCTTGACAGACGGTGTTAGAATCAAGCATTTAAAGGCTCCCCTCACCTCTGCAAGCAGCATCGCTTTGGCATTGACAGAGGAACTTCCTGTCCATTCACTCATCTGAGCGTCACATAAACCCTGAGAAGTAAATGTTATAATCACCCCCATTTTAGAGATGAGGATGTCCATAAGTTCATGGACATCGACCAAGGTCTTACAGTACATGACAAAGCTAGATTTGAATCTAGTCTTAATCCCAGGTGTCTCAACAAACACAAATTCTGGCTGCCCATTAGTCACTAGTGTTCTTTGAACTTTCAGGAGATATAAAAGAATGGAAAGAATGGAAATGTGGTTCTCATCATTGGGAAGAAAGTTGAAAATCTGGGCTCCTGTTTTTCCACTGAATCAAATACCTCTGGGGCTGAGCAAATACCAGTGGCAGAGTTCAGTGCGTCGTCGTGTGGGTGGCCTTGACTGTTGCTCATCGTGATTTGAAGGCAGGACATGGAAGCCATAATAAAATGCAAAGTATCTCAGAAAGTTCTCAGAGGCTTCAGTAAGTAACAAATGGAAAAAAATAGCCAACCAATGGCATAAACCGACCCCCGGACAATCCGGCTAGTACTGAGATGCAAAAAGAGCTCGGCGGTGCTGCCGTCTCGGGCTGTTATAACTCGTTTCTTAGGATTGCCTGGTAATTCAAAGCAGATCATCGAGTAGGAAGAAGACCCCAATTTGGGAGAGACCAAGACCGTGAGGGAGGAAAGTATCGGCGTCCCGGGGCCTCAGAACCAGGCGCTCTGTTGAAGAGGCTCGTGGGGTTGGGGACCGTAAAACGGCCACAGCTCTGTCCACCTTGCCCGGGCGCTGGAAAGCCGGCGGGACAGGACGGTCTGGGGCGCCCAGGGGAGGCGGCGGAGCGCGGGGTCTGGAAATGACCGAGCCTCTCTGCCTCAGGCTTGCTTTTACTCCTGATGCAGCTGCACCCCCGTCACAGGGACAGGAGGCTGTTGACTGTTTCTTCGTTTTGTCCAAAGTCAGGTGAGTTTTGATTCAGTCAGCAGTGGCTGACAGGCATGAGTAATGCTCTCATGAAGACATCTGACTTAGCTAAAATTAGTGCAATGTAATCATGACTTCACATTGCCCAATATAATCCATCTTGTGAGGAGCGCGGATGATATTTTTCAGATTTTAGCAGCATCGTCGAAAAAGATCTCGCAGTCAGCCCTCCTGAGGGAGAGGAGCAGAGTGCGATGATGCACGTGGCACGCAACCCCAGGATCTTGTCCTTTTGGTCGCGATTAATGTTTGCATTTCATTGGAATGCAGGTGTTCCTAATGTTCTGTGAACTCAGATCATTTCAAAGTCAACACTGAAGCCACAGGCAAGAGGTGAAGTATCTCTGGAGGCCTGGAGAGATTGAAGAGTTCCCTCTGCAGACAGTACGATGGAATGCCTCCCAGCTGTGGCAATGGAAGCGCCTCACTGGTCATGGCCACGCGAAACACCACCCCTGCACCTGTTTTCTTGAAGAGGATGGCTAAATGTCCTGCTGTCAATGAACCTGAACCGGATTTCCCAGGAAGGGTAAACGAAGATGTAAGGAACTGTCTTTCCAATGATGTTTAGAGACTGAACAGCTTTGGAGGCAGGCTACTTTGGTTTTGAGTGGCGTCTCAGGCACTTTCTGGTCACATGATCTTGGAGAGGTTGCTAAAGGTCCTGGAGCCAGTCTACTCAAGGGTTAGAAGGGTATGATGATGCGTACCTTGGTTGTTGTACCCCATAAATGAGATTTGGTGTAGGTACTCTGTAAATGCTATTTGCTATTATTAGGAAGTACTTGACTCCGGTGGGTGATGTTGATCGTGATGTAGATGTGTGTGTGTGTCGGGGGGGCTCTGTGGGAAATCTCTGAACCTTCCTCTCAGTATTGCTCTGAACCCCACGCCACTCTATGCAATCCTTTTTAAAATCCTTAATAAAAGTACTTGAACCTAGCTTGGTTAATTTTGTTAACAGGAAGTTACAAGTAAGATAGGATGAAAATTAGCCCATGAATAATTGAGTGTAAGCCTGCATCATTTTCCTGGGCAAAAAGAAAAGCCTTCACTAAGGAGGTCTAGAAAGAACAGTGTACACCATAGGTGTTTTTGGGTCAAATGGATACTCATATCTGAAATTATCATTCACCCAAGTGGCCTAAACCAAAGCCACAGCAACACGGGATCTGAGCCATGTCTGCAACCTACACCGCAGCTCACGGCAATGCCAGATCCTTAACCTGCTGAGTGAGGCCAGGGATCGAACCTGCGTCCTCATAAATGCGAGTCAGATTCATTTCCGCTGAGCCATGACAGGAACTCCTCCTTAGCTGTTAAGTGCAGTGAATCTTTATACACCCGGCTAGATGCACCATATTTTCTGTTGCCTGGTGGTCATTTGGTGAAGACTTTTGGAGAGAAGTTATGAGAGCAGCTGATCTTTGAAACTCAGCCTGAGCTATCACACATTCAATCTCCTTCCACATCAGGCTGAAATCGTGTCCTACCTAGTTTTATGTCTGAGACCTAGAGTCAGAGTTACACTCCATCTAGTCCCGTGCTACAACAAACGCGTTTTCCCCTCTTTCTCGTCTCTGGCCCTGTTCCGATCAAAAGAGCAGTCATTATTCACGCTGTACTGTCTTCCATCTCTTCCCAATTATACTACCAGGATCAGGAGACAGGTGTGGAGATGGGTGTGGGATTAAATATATAAATGGCCTTGTTCCTTCTCTCAAGGAGCTCATGGCCCTGAGCAGGATCAGCATATGGCAGTTGTTTGAAAAATGTAACCGTGGGAGTTCATGATACAGAGACAGAAGCACAAAGAAAGGGAATGACTTTCTGCTCAAAATCAAGAATAATGGGGAGTTCCCGTCGTGGCTCAGTGGTTAACGAATCCAACTAGGAACC
>PVHT020000061.1:12871277-12901726 GCA_004024745.2 Catagonus wagneri
AAAAAAAAAAAAAAAAAAAAAAAAAAAAAGAATAATGGAAGTGAGCAAAGCCTGCAGAGCAGAAACAACATCTGAGTTGGATTATTCATAGATGTTTATTGAACAACTACTATGCCCTAGGGTTGTCCTAGGTGCTGGAGACACAGCAGTGAATAAATAAACCAACAGTAAGTAAACGCTCTAGTGTGTAATATAACATTAAGGGCAGCAGAGAAAAATAAAGCAGAAAAGGGAGACAGGGAGCCCAGGGGTGGAAACAGATGGAATATTAGAGGGTGAATTTTGAATGAAGGTGAATCTTAACGAAGAGGCAGCTTTTTGAGGGAGTCACTTTGATGGTATCACCAAAATGTCCTGATTAAAATGCAAAATCTTTGTTGTCTTTACCAAATAATATGTGTAACAGACACACCGGATTCTCTTTTTAAAAAATACATTTGATTAGAGTATAGATGATTTACAAGGTTCTATTAGCTTCAGGCGTACAGCAGAGTGACTCAACCACACATAGACAGATACATCCATTCTTTTTCAGATTCTCTCCTCATATAGGCTGTCCAGAGTATCGAATGGGTTTTCCTGAACTGTACAGTAGGTCCTTAGTACCTGATAAATTTTTTTGTGTATAGCAGTGTGTATGGGCCAATCCCAAACTCCCAATCCCTCCTTCCTCCCAGTGTTTCCTTTTTGGTAACCATAAGTTTGGTTTTGAAATCTTCCAATCTGTTTCTGTTTTGTGAATAAGTTCTTTTGTATCCTTTTTATTAGAGTCCATATATTAGTGATCTCACATGATATTTGTCTTTGTCTGATACTTCATTTAGTTTAATAATCTCTACGTCTGTTCATGTTGCTGCAAATGGCATTATTTCATTCTTTTTTATAGCTGAGTAATTTTTCTTTGTATATATGTACCACATCTTCTTTATCCAGTCCTCTGTTGATGGACGTTTCTTTTAGGTTACTTTCATGTCTTGGCTATTGTAAAAAATGCTTTTATGAACATTGGGGTGCATGTATCTTTTTGAATTATGGTTTTCTCCACTTACATGACCAAGAATTGGATTACTGGATCATATGGTAATTCTATATTTAGCTTTCTAAGGAACCTCCACACTGCTTTCCGCAGTGATTGTGCCAAATACATTCCTTTTACTAGTGTAGGAGGCTTCCCTTTTCTCCGCACTCCAGCATTTGCTGTTTGCAGACTTTTTGATGCTGGCCGTTCTACTGGTATGAGGCGGTATCTGATGTGAGTTCTGATTTGCATTTCTCTCATCGCTAGTGATGTTGAGCATCTTTTCATGTGTTTTGGGCTGTCTGATTCTTACTCCAAATTGAACTCCCATCTATTTATGGCTGAGTTTCACTTTCTACTTAATTCATTTTTGTATTGTTTGAAGTTCTTACAATTATATATTATTATTAAAACAAAAAAAATTTAAACTCAGAAAGAGACTAGGTTGGCCTTTTAGAAACAAGCCACTTGTTATTCCCCAAACTATGCTAACAGAATTTACTTATACTAAATATAATATTTCAAATTAAAGCAGTACTTAGAGAAAGGTACTCATTTGAAAATTTCCTGGGCTATCTTGATTTAAGAATAAGGATCATGTTTTTGCTTGAATATCCTTTCTACCAATGTCTGCTGTCTTGCACAATCAAATCAAGACACCTAGAAAAAAGAGGTGTTCATGAAATGGAAAAATAGTTTATCAAGTGAAGCAAATGTGTTTAGTAATTGAGTATGGCCATTATAACTTTGAGGTGGAAATTAGAGAAAACAAGTGAGTTCTCAACAATTAACAGGTATTTTGGATAGAAGTTTCTGAGTCAAGCATTCGAAAACATGACTTTTAAAAAATTTTTGGCCACGCCCACAGCATGCCAAAGTTCCCAGGCCAGGGATCAAGCCAGTACCATGGCCATGACCCAAGCTGCAGCAGTGACAGTGCCGGATCTTTAACCTACTGAGCCACAAGGGAACTTCTGGACTTTTTTGTTATGTGTAGTTTGTCAGAACACCTCAGCCCATTCCTCACAAAGAAATCCCCGATCCCCTAACAATTGCATTGGGTTAGATCTGACTTCATTTTAAGGGAAGCATCTGGAGTCCGTGCTCAGATGCAGAGGCTGGAGACTCGGCAGAAGAGGTGCTTCCTTTTGGAGTCTTTATGGCCCCGAGACTGATGGAGAGAAATACATGTCCTTCCTCCGTGTTTCCAGACTGCTTTGGCTTGGGAGTGAAATAATGGTTCCTGAGAACACTTTCCCAAAAGCGTGTCTCTGGATACGAATGACCTGAGGATCTCATCAAAAGTGCAGATTCCAGGGCCCTACCTCACACCTTCCATCAGAATCTTTGTGTTGACGCTTCTCATTAATAACTATACATATTGAAGCTATACTATAAATATTTATCAGTTCTGGCTCTGAGATTTACAAGGTTAGATGCCTATGGGAGTAATTCAAGTAAACATTCATTGATTTATATACAGTGTAAATATCTCTGAGCAGGGGAGGAAAACCGCCTCTGCATGGAGGAGCCTTGGGTATCCCAAGAGCTTGTTGTCTACAAGCTGAGTGATATCTGTGGATTCTCAGCAAAGCTGTCTTTAACTGTCCCAGGTGCCGTCTCTCTAGAAGTCCTCCAATGACACCTCAGGAGCAGCTAGGACACCCAAAGACACTTGGTGTGCTGGGTCGAGTTTTTGTCAGTTGCTCCTTTCTCTCTGCAGTCACCTCTGGGGGTGTCAAATGGCTTATCTCACTCTGGAGTGGCAGCCCCTACGGCAGGTCACAGGTCACTCCAGCTTATCACCACTTTACATGGCTTCTCCAAGCAAACGGGGACCCCTACTTAACTCGAGGCGGGGGCTGTAGTTGGTGATTAGCTTCAGTCCAGCATCTGGTTTTCATTACCCATGGTAGCAAACCAGAGAGGGCTGCTCAACGGGCTGGTGTGGTCACTTCACAAACATCAGGACTGGCTATAAAGAAAATTTAACATATCCTGTAATTACAGCCTGCCCAGCACAGAAGGGGCTGAGGAATGTGCAGATCTGATTTCAGGCCCGGGAAAATGTTTATTGTATCTGTTGCACTCATTTATTTACTCAGAGGTCGGGAGGGCCGCTGAAATACGGCCCGCACTGCGGTCCCGCTGGGGCCCAGCCTTCTTGCTTAGGTCGGGGAGAGTGCGTAGCTCCATGAGGAAGGAAGGTCCTTGGAATCTGAGCGGATGGAAATGGATGGGTGGATCTTGTGGGGAATAAACAATCCTCACCCTCCACAGTGCCTGGTGTGTCCTCAGATGCTTCCCTCAGCCTTGTGGGGGCACCTTCTCTGGCCTCCCCAACACCTCCCTTCTTGCTCTCTGGCTGAGGGCCACCCAGTCAGTAAACCCACACCTGCTGCTCATCAGATATGCGCCAGGCACGTGCTGGGCATTTCTATCACATTTTCTCTTTTACTTCTCAACTCTCCCTGTGAATTAGGCATTATTTTACTCATTTCATCTATCCGGAGAAAACCATAATCTGAAAAGACATTATGTACCCTAATATTCTTTGCAACACTATTCACAATAGCCAAGGCATGGAAACAACCTAAATGTTTATTGACAGAGGAATGGGTCTGGAAGATGTGGTACGTATATACACAATGGAATATTACTCAGCCATAAAAAAGAATGGAATCATGCCATTTGCAGCAACATGAATGGACCTAGAGATTATCATACTAAGTGAAGTTAGACTGTGAAACACAAAACCGTATGATGTTATTTATGTGTGGAATCTAAAAAAAAAAAAGGCTACAAATGAACCTATTTGCAGGACAGAAACATATTTGCAGGACAGAAACATACTTGCAGATTTTGAAAACAAACTTATGGTTACCAAAGGGGAAGTGGGGGGAGGGATGGACTGGGGGTTTGGGGTTGGCATATGCACACTGAGGTATATGGAATGATTGGTCAACAGGGACCTGTTGTATCGCACAGGGAACTCCACCCAATATTCTGTGATGATCTATATGGGAAAAGAAGAGGAAAAAGAATGGATGTGTGTTTATGTATAACTGAATCACTCTGCTGTACAGCAGAAATTACTGCAACATTATAAACCAAATATATCAATAAAACTTTAAAAAAGGAAAAAAAGTGAAGAAACTGAGGCTAAGAGCGGTTAATGTGAAGGAAGCAATAGTGCCTTCTCTGCCATAATAGGGGAGAGACACCTCTTCATTGCCCCTCCGGAGTCAGAGGTAGGAAATTAGCCTACCTTTAAAAGTCTTTCTGTGCAGAATTTTTGAAAGAATGACCTCTGAATCATGGGTTGGAGAATTAGGTTGATGAATGTTAGTAGTACCCTGGGATAGGAATTATAAAAAGTACGGAAACAGAATACATTTGCCTTCAAGGATATTAAATTCTAAACTGAGATATCTGTGGAGATATAGGAATAAACTACAAGCTAAGAGATTTTTTTCCTCTTAGGGCCACACCTGGGGCCTATGGAAGTTCCCGGGCTAGGGGTCAAATCAGAGCTGCAGCTACAGGCTTACACCACAGCTACGGCAGTGCCAGATTCTTAACCCACTGAACGAAGCCTGGGTTGGAACCCACATCTTCATGGACACTAGCTGGGTTTTTAACCTGCTGAGCCACAATGAGAACTTCAAAAAGATTTTTTTGTTGTTGTTAAAGTTTAGTTGATTTTCTGTGTTGTGCCAATTTCTACTGTACAGCAAAGCAATCCAGTCATACATATATATACACATTCCCTTTCTCATGTTATCTTCCATCATGGTCCATCCCAAGAGACTGGACAGAGCTCCCTGTGCCGTACGGTGGGATTCTGAATGTAGTAGTTTGCTGTGAGATTATACAGTGTAGAAAAGCAACCACCACAATCATGAAAGCTTAGTTTCGGGTTAATGCCCAAGGGAGGGTGGTGTCTGAAGGAGGAGGGGACGGTTGGCAGGGCTGGCCTTAAAAAAGGAAATGGAGAAGGCAGGAAACTTTTGGCTTTTGTTTTCCTTTCTTTCAAGATGGTTCATTCCCTGAACGCTCTCTTTCCTCCTGTAGGAGAGCTGTCCTCAGGAAAAGATCGGATGAGCTCATTCAAACACAAGTTCAAATGATTTATGTCAAGGGATATATTTCTGAAAAGGAAATTTCATGCATTAGCAAGTTGATTGGGTAAGTTTGGGGGCAGACGGTGTCCCAAAGCAGGGACAGGTTAGCCACTGACAAGGGCCGCCCAGGAGGAAGTAAGTGATAAGTAGGAAATAAAAATGGCATAAGCCTACAAGACAAAAGAAAAGAACAAAATTTGGCAATTAGACAGTGAAGAGGCCAGTGGTAAATGACTCTGTACTGTAGAGAAAATTTAAAATTAAATGTGCATAAGTAGGAAGGACCACTGAAAATGAGCTGAAGAGCTTTGGGAAGAATCTCAAATTAAAGGTATTGATCTGAAAGAGTGCAGATCCTTTTCACCAGCCTGGGCGGCCAGGTAGCTCTGTCTCCTCTCACCTCTAGACCATTGAAAGTCCACTCTCAGGAGAGCAAAAATAGGCGGTCCCTGGATTCACAAATACCAGGCATGGCAGAGGACGAGGGCATCACACAGAAAAGAGGAGAATTAAGTAAAAGTTTACAAGCCAACCATTGATATCCCCAGCTTCCTTTCCTGAAGCAACCCCTGGAATGTGGACAGTCAGGGTTACACCCTCCTGGATACCTTGTCCTCGAGGAAACTTGCTAAAGAGAAAAAGTCTGAAGATACCGTTGGACGTTTCCCAAGGAAATGAGCAGGTCTTCATCTACAATGAAGCTCACAATTGAGAAGACTTCCATTGGAAAAAATGCTCCTAAATAATAATAATCTTTTAGGAGTTCCCTTTGTGGCTCAGTGGTTAACGAATCCGACTAAGAACCATGAGGTTGCGGGTTCGATCCCTGGCCTTGCTCAGTGGGTTAAGGATCCGGCGTTGCCGTGAGCTGTGGTGTAGGTTGCAGACGCGGCTCGGATCCCGCGTTGCTGTGGCTGTGGTGTAGGCCGGTGGCTACAGCTCCGATTAGACCCCTAGCCTGGGAACCTCCATATGCCGCGGGTGCGGCTCTACATAAAAAAGGCAAAAAGACAAAAAAAATAATATTTTACTCTTACATGGGACTGGATGATCAAGGACCACTAGGCATTTGAGGAAAACCTCTAAGGTGAAAATAAAGACCACAGTTAAAACACACAAAAAGATGGACCACAGAGGAAGGAAAGACAATGCAAGCAACTGAAGCACAGTTAGAAATAAACCTTCCTCCAAAAATTAATACCCTCAGAAGTGTATAAAAAGATACTATGAAGAAAGAATATTATTCTACCTAATAAACTTTCAGAGAACAAAAAGAGCTTTTGCAAACTGAAAAGCAAAATAAAGTAGCTAATACATGGGTTGGAAAGTAAGTTTGAATAAATCTACAAAATAGGACAAAAGGCAAATGTTTGAAAAATATTAGAAGATAATATTAAATTAGTCAGGAACTAAGAACATTCAACAAAAGATTATTTTGAAAGGCTCAAAGTCAGTTAAAAAAGTTAAATAAATTGATCTTAAACACTGTGCTTACTTTAACTTGAGTTTCTACGTGATGAATCAACCCTATGGAATATCTTCTTGGTGGCATTTTCATTAGCTACCTGGTCAATTCAGTTAAAAAAAGAAAAAACCTCAGCGTTTAAAAAAAATAATTGTCTGCTCAAGTAAAGGAGCCAACCAATTTTATGTGTACGGGAGAGAGGAGATAGAGCTTAAATGACATTTTTTTATTTTTATTTATTTATTTTTTGTCTTTTTAGAGCCACACCTACAGCATATGGAGGTTCCCAGGCTAAGGGTCGAACTGGAGCTGTAGCCAACGGCCTACACCACAGCCACAGCAACGCCAGATCCGAGCCTCATCTGCAACCTACACCACAGATCACAGCAATGCTGGATCCTTAACCCACTGAGCGAGGCCAGGGATCAAACCCACGTCCCCAAGGACACTAGTCAGATTTGTTTCCGCTGAACTCTGATGGGAACTCCCTAAGTGACATTATTTAAAACGTCAGTAATCTGCTA
Source organism: Catagonus wagneri (assembly GCA_004024745.2). Classification (NCBI taxonomy): domain Eukaryota; kingdom Metazoa; phylum Chordata; class Mammalia; order Artiodactyla; family Tayassuidae; genus Catagonus; species Catagonus wagneri. Next base: position 12,878,409 of record PVHT020000061.1, read on the forward strand.
ATATACTCCTGTCACCATGGCTATACGCCATAAAGAAGGATCAACTCTCCTGAGTGTGACCTTATTTTGGTGTCCCTCATGCTCCCTTGATCCTTAGACTTTGGCCCTTCTCTCTACTTTCTACATTATTATCGTAAGGTCTACACTATTAATTTCTAGGTTTTGCTGATAAAACAAAGGAAGTCTGCCAATGAGCTCTTGCTTCTAAGCCTGCCAGGACTTAGTGTGTAGAGATGCCCAACAATGATCATGCTCTAACTAGTTAAGTTGTCAGTGTTGGACCTCTCTGAATATGGACTTGATTTTCCCTAGGCAGAACCTTTTCATGGGAGAATAATAATTGCAGTTATTGAAACCCTGAGCCTGCCATATTGTATGGTCTCTTTCGCTCTTTTTCTCGTCGCTTTAAAAGATGGCAACTGTGATGATAATGTAAACGAAAAACACAAGCACCTCCCTCCCTTGGAACAATTAAACTCTGGAGGGTTTCTATCTCAAGTTTCACTGTCCTGGCTCTTTGCTCATAGCTGGGTGGTAGGGCATAGCCTTGCATATGGAATTGTAACCTACAAACAATCCCAATGGGATTTTCCTTTTAGAAATTACCTGAAATAATTTAGCTATGTTTGGGAAAAACCCCTTAGCTAAACAACAAATCTGGAGGCTCTACGGGTAGCTTTCAAAATAAGAAATTGAAGTAATAGAACTTTAGCCCTATCTCAACCATCTCATTCAAAACATTTTGTTTCAGCATCAGATTGGTAAAGCACTCTGTGTGATCTCTTTAAAAAGGAGGTAAATAGAGACCATGCCAATTATGGACATTAGATTTATCCTAACTACTAAGTTACGTCATCTTCTTTGGCTACTAAGTGGGCATGAACAAGAGTCTGAAGACATGTTTAAGATTTAAAAAAATAAGCACTAGCCAAGTTGATAAAGTCATCCAAAATAATCTCACTACTCTATTCAAATGATTTTTATTGAGGGTATCAACAATCATCCAGTTATTAAGTTTAAGGATTCTTTGCATATATTTATTATTTTTCTTGCCTTATCTGTCTGCGTTACCATTGTTGATCACTTTCTTCATCTTCATGGTTTTAGGATGTCATTCTTTCTTGGTTAATTATTTTGTGTTTCGGTAGTCATGTTTCAGTCTCCCTTGCAGATTTATCTTTACCTTTCAGCTGTAGGGTTCTTATCACTGTTATTTTTCTCCCTACATATTTTTCCTTCTTCCAGGGCTCTGGCTCTTTAGTCTCTTTGTTCGTGAATGACTCGTCTCCAATTAAAAATTCTGAGTTTTAATTCATATGCCCATTGGTTGGATGTAAATACATCCACTTGGGAGACCCACAGACTTCTCTAAGTCAAAGATACCAAACATGGATACCAAACAAAGATACCAAACAAATCTTCAGATTTCTCCCCAAATCCGCTTCCCTTCTTGGGCTCCATCACTTAGAGAGTGATACTACTTTTCCCCAATTGCTCACTGCCGAAACCAGAGAGCTATACCAAAGTCCTCCATTACCTACCCCTTATCCAGTCTCCAAGCTCACCCTGGATTCACTCTGGAGAAAGGCCTTATAAATGCCCTCTCTCTCTTAAAATATTTCTCCTATGACTCTTTGCTGCCCAGATTACACATCAGCAGAGAGACTGCAGTAGCCCCCTTCTTACTGGTCACAAGACTTTTATTCATCTTCCCTGATCTTAGCTTTCAAAGCCAGAGTTTTATTTCCACCATCAAATCTTCTCTTACCTCCCTGCTCAAATTCCTCAGTGAGTCCTCTACCCACAAAATCCAATTGACCTTTCTCTTTATAACCTGGCCTCTTCCTTCTTGTCTAACTTCCACACATCATCATCCTTGAACTACTTCTCAGCATGGCGCTCTGCCCACGGTTTGTCAAGGGAGAAGGAGGGGTTGAACAGCTGTCCTCGGAAGAAACACGCTGTCCGGGGGCGGGACTTCCGGCGTCGCCCCCGTGACGTCTTTGGCGCGAGCCGAGCCTGTCTGGAGCGGCGGGGCGCCCTGGGCCGGGTCTCCTCTCCCTGCAGCTGTCAGGAGCCGAGCCAGGAGGACAGCAGCAATGACAGGCCCTCACCCTGCGTTCTTATTATGATCCATCGGGTCCGTCGTGGGACTGGCCGCCTTGCGGGAGGTGTCGGCCGGGGCTCCGCGCTTTCTGAGGCCTGGGTCCCCGCTTTCTGGCCTCGTCCGCCTCCAGAAGCGGTGCCCTGAGCCTTGGGCACGTTTCTACAAGGGGGAGGGCGACAGTCATCTTGAGGTACCCCGCCCGCTGTGCGTGTGGGGCTTCGCTGCATTAGCCAGCTCCTCAACCCACTTCTGCTCACAGGATCCTATGGCAGCCGCGGCTCAAGGTTGTGTCGCCGTGGAGGACATGTTGTTGTACTTCTGGAGGAGCAGGAGCTCCTGGAGGAAGCGCAGAGACTCCTGTAACAGGATGTGATGCTGGAGGACTTTGCACTTGTGTCATCTCTGGTTTGTTGGTGGGAAGCAGACAACGAGGAGGCCCCTTCTGAGCAGAGTGCTTTTGTAGAAGGAGTGGCAGAGGTTAGGACTCTTGAGGCATGCCCATTTATCCAGAAAGCCCACCGGTGGGAGATACGTGACCACCTCTTGAAAGACGTTTGGCACCTGGCAGAACAGCAGTGGTCATGACCTGAACAGAAACTGTACACGTGGGACCCCTGTCGACAAGGATTCTTGTACAGTAACAGCTTGTATCACCACCAGCAGCCATGTAGCGGGAAGGATCCTGTCCGAGGGGACGATCGTGGGGCTTCACTTGGGAAGTTCTGGGCTGTCCACACGTTAGGGAGACTCTGGACTTGCAGGGAGGCGGGGCTGGACTTCCCAGCTAGCTCTGGCCTCTTCCAGAACTGGAGCGTTCACAACCTAACGGGTCCATGGAGAAGGGCTGTGTTTGTGGCGTCTATTCCACCTGGCCCTGGGCTCAGGTAGCACCAGGGAGACTGTGATGTACTGATGCTTTTCGGATGCAGTGATGATGGGAAAGCCTTTCTGAGCACCTTACCTGTGCTTGACAAGCAGACGACTCATGATGAAGTGAGAGCCTTCAGGTGCCTTCCATGTTGGGAATATTTCCAAGGAGAAATCAGCTCATTCATCATAGAAGAATTCATAGTGGAGAAGCATCTCATGTGTGTAAGGAGTGTGGAAAGTCCTTCATTCAGCTGCCTCACCTAAAAATGCACCAGAAATTTCACAGTAGAGAAAGACATTATACTTGCAGTGAATGTGGAGGGGACTTCAGCTGCAAAGACACACTTGTTCAGCACCAGAGGGTTCACACAGGGGAAACGTCTTGTGACTGCAGCGAATGTGGGAAAGCCTACAGTAGAAGTTCCCGCCTTGTTCAGCACCAGAGAATTCACCCTGGAGAAAGGCCTTATAAGTGCAGTGAATGTGGAAAAGCCTTTAGCTGGAAAAACACACTTGTTCAGCACCAGAAAGTTCACACTGGAGAGAGGCATTATAAGTGCAGTGAATGTGGAAAATTCTTTACCCAAAACTCTCACCTTATTGAGCACTGGAGAATTCACACTGGGGCAAGGCCTTATGAGTGCACCGAATGTGGAAAATTCTTTAGCCATCACTCCAGGCTTGTTAAACATTGGAGAGTCCACACTGGAACAGAGTCTTATGTTGTGGCTAATGTGGGAAGGCTTTTGGCTGCAAAGGCACACTTGTTCAGCACCAGGTAATTCACACTGGAGCAAGGCCTTATGAGTGCAGTGAGTGTGGAAAGGCCTTCTGCGGTAAAGACGCACTGGAGAAAGGCCTTATGAGTGTGGTGGGTGTGGGAAGTTTTTCAGCCGTAGCTCCAATCTCAGTGTTCACCAGAGAATTCATACTGGAGCGAAACCTTATGAGCAGAGAATGTGGGAAGTGCTTTAGTCACAATTCCAGCCTCATTCTACAGCAGAGAGTTCACAGTGGAGCAAGGCTGTATGTGTGTAGTGAATGTGGAAAAGCCTGCATTAGTAGCTCTCACCTTGTTCGACACAAGAAGGTTCACACTGGAGCAAGACCTTATGAATGCAGTGAACGTGGGAAATTCTTTAGCCACAATTCCAGCCTCATTCTACACTGGGGATTTCACACTCGTGAAAAGCCTTATGTGTACAGTGAATGTGGGAAAGCCTATAGCAGAAGCTCCCGTCTTGTTCGGCACCAGAAAGTTCACACTGGAGAAGGGCCTCCTGAATGCACCAGTTTTGGTGGCCCTTTAGCTACATCTCTTAATCTTATTTAGCACCCCAGAAGTCCACACCAGACAATGGCTTTATGAACGCAGAACATGTGCTGTGTCCTGTATAAGATAATAGGAATCACACCAGAGAAGCTCTGTGTGTGCCCTTTGTACGGGAGCCAGCAGCCAGCAGGTCAAGCATTCATCCTGGGGAGATGCCCAGTAAGCACCCACGAGGTGAGAAGCTTTCCTGAGGTGCATTGTGCTTTCTGAACTGCCCAGGGCTCTTGATGGAGTTCTGTCCCAGCCAGTGCCTGTGGCAAAAGCCATCTTGTTTCTGCCATCTGGTAAGTCCCACTGTGTCTGTCACTTACTCCAGTATGCTCAGGAACGGTGGACCCTTGTGCTCTCTCCCCTTTCCCTGAGAGGGGATCATGAATGTTCTGAGCCCAGTGAACTTCCTCTTTTCCTGCCCCGTGACTGGTGACCATGTTTAGCTCTGGCTGGACTGAAGTCTCCTGGGGATTTCCAGACAAGTTTGCCCTTCTTCCTGGACAGTACTGACTGTAATTTGACAGCTGTGACTGACTTATCTGGCTTCCAAGTCACCCACCTTTGGACCTCCCTGCCCCTGCTCCTCTGGTTATGCAGTGAGAAAAGCCTGTGTGGCTGTCTTTCCTCTTGGGGGGTCTGGTCACTGTGTGTAACAGATTGAGAAACATTGTGTTCTGCTAACATGAAGGGAGGAACACCTATGGTTGGCATCAGAAGGGACAGCAGGGTGGCAGGGGACACATCTCAGTCTAGTTTGCATTGTTGGCCCAGGCTTCCTTGAAGAGACCGAGGAGCTTTGTGTGCTGAGTCCTTTGGCCTGGAAGTCAGGATTTCTGTGAGCCTGAGGAGGGCATAGTTTGTGTGAAAGCCTTGAGTGCTTCTGGAATGAACATGAAATTGCGTCCTTTGTTCCTAGAGAATGTCCCCTTTCCCCAGCACTTTTGAGAGATTCCTGTCTCCGGGCCTGTGCGGAGCCAGTGCTGGTGTCCAGGATCCCGTAGGCAGCTGTCATTGGCTGGAAGGCTGAAGGGCAGGGCGGGATCATATTTGGTTCAGAAATAATGGAGTGGGGTGACTGTGGCTAATGAGAGGGTGTGTGTCTGTTCTAACAGAGGCATCCCGAACGTCCATGTGATTTTGGCTGTGTGGCATGAAGGTGTACAGAAATTCTCAGGACCTTCAGATACCTGCATCTCCTGTGGCCAGTGCCACTCTCACAGTTAATAATTGAAAGTTATGGGGGAGTTCCCACCATGGCTCATTGGTTAACAAACTCGCCAGTATCTGTGTGGACTCTGGTTCGCTCCCTGGCCTCACTCAGTGGGTTAAGGATCTGGCATTACCGTGAGCTGCGGTGTAGGTCACAGATGCAGCTTGGATTCCGTGTTGCTGTGGGGTAGGCCAGTGCTTCAGCTCTGATTCGACCCCTAGCTTGGGAACCTCCATATGCCATATGCCATAGGTGCAGCCCTAAAATGACCAAAAAAAAAAAAAAAGTTTATGGGGATTCCTGTACCTCCCTGGGCTATGAGGTTATGGCCATCATCGCATAGGTAGGGACCCTGCACTGACGAAAGAGAGATCTGGGGGCAGGGCTTCTCTGGCCCAGCAAACAGCCTAGTGACTGAAGTGGATGTGAACTTCACTGCCCTCCAGTTGTTGTGATACTGGGGCAGTATCCCTCTCAATTGCATGAGAGGAATATGGTAGAGCCAAGATGTTCGCAGATGTGACTCTCCAAGAGGAATAGTAAGTATGGATTTTTGTGGTGAACATTTAGTTCTTGACATCTTTATTGAGTCATGGTGTCAGGAAATAAATGGCATGTATATATATAAAGTGTAAAATATGTTATGTTTCAGCATGTGAAGCATGTGTATACATCACTGAAGTCACCGCCATCAAGATAATGAAGATATCTAACACAATCAAAAAATTCCTTATGTCCTTTTATAATCTTTCCTATTGCAAGCTATTTCATTTAGCATGGATAGACAGTGAGGTCCTTTTGTATAGCAGAGGAAATTATATCTAGCCTCCTGGGATAAACCATAATGGAAAGGAATTTTTTAGGAGTTCCTGTTGTGGCTCAGTGGAAATGAATTTGACTAGTATCCATGAGGACACGGGTTTGATCCGTGGCCTCGCCCAGTGAGTTAAGGATCTGGCATTGCTGTGGGCATGGCCATTAAAAAAAAAAGAGATGAAAGGAATATTTTTGAAAAGTATGTATGTGTATAACTAAGTCATTTTGCTGTAGAGCAGAAGTTAGCACAACATTGTAAATCAACTATAATTTTAAAAAAAGAAAAAAGTATCCATTCCTCCCAGTTCTAACACCCTTTCCCACAATTCACAAGTAATAGCAAGTGTTATCTAGAATTTTATCTAAACAGGATCATATGGTATATACAAATTGGGAACTCTGGCATTTTTCACTAACTATAACTATTTTGAGATTAAGCCATCTTGTTGGATGTATCAATTGTTCATTTATATTGTTCAGTATTATTCCACTGTATGGATATACCACAATTTTTTTTTTACATTCACTTAGTGAATACTTGTTTTTTTCTCCAGTTTTGGGCTGTTATATGTAAAGATGCTATGAAGATTTGTGTACACATTATCACTGATTAACTTTCCATTGCATGGCTATACCACACTTTTATCTATTTATGGACTGAAGGCCACCTTGATTGCTCCCACGAATAAACCTGCATGATGCATTGTGTGTAGATTTTGCGTGGATATAAATTTTCAGTTCATTTGGGTTCAAGCCAGTAAGTGTGATTTGCTGGGTCATATAACAAGAGTATGTTTAGTTTTGTAAGAAACCGTCTTCCCGAATGGTTATATCATTTTGCACTCCCACCAGCAATAGGTGAGAGTTCCTGTTGCTCCATATCCTCATCAGCATTTCGTGTTGTCAGTCAGTGTTTTGAATTTTTGCCTTTCAGATAGGTGTGTGGTGATAGTATGTTATTGCTTTGATTTGCATTTCCCTAATGACATATGTGTGAGTGTTTTTTCATATTCTCTTAACAATGTCTTTTGAAGAGCAGACATTTTAAATTTTAGTCAAGTCCAAATTACTTAGTTTTTCTTTCATGGGTTTTGATTTTGGTGTTGTACCTAAAAGTCATTGCCAAACCCAAGGTCATTTATATTGTCTCCTATGTGTGTTCTGGGTGTTTTATAGTCTTGTGTTCAAGTTTATTATCCATTTTGAGCAAATATTTGTGAAAGGCATAAGATCTGTGTCTAGATCACTTTTTAAAGCCCCATTTGTTGAAGAGACTGCTTTCTCCATTCCTTTGCATTTACCCCCTTTTCAAGGATCACTTGACTATATTTGTGTGGATCTGTTTCTAGACTCTTTGTTCCAGTTTTTTCCATTTATTGAAGTAATTGTTGTGTGACTGTGGGGTTTTTCCTTGGTTGTTGTTTTTTCATTTTATTTATATTGTATATTCCATTAATTGATATTCAGGTGTTAAACTAACCTTGCATTTCCTGGGACAGATCTCACTTGATCATGTTGTATAATCCTTTGTATATGTTGCCTGGTTCGTTTTCTGAATCTTTTAAATGTATTTTCCATCCATGTAGATGAATGATAATGGTATTCTGATTTCATAGACTAAATTTGGAAGTGTTTCCTGATAAGAAAAAAGAAAAGTAAAGAAAAGAAAAGAAATACACCACACCGCCTTACATGCTTCTGTACATATACTCTTTCTTCTGCCTGCAATGTTTTCTTCATTCCACTTCTTCACAACACCTTCTGTGATGCGTCCGTACTCCCAGGAAGATGCTGGTGCTTCTCGGCATCTCCAGCACTCAGCATCCACCTCCAGAAGAGCAGTGACCAGCCTGCATTGTCTTAGTGCACCTGTTCCCCTGTCTTTCCAACAGACTGTAAACATCTCCAGGCTGGGGATACCAACTTTCGACCTTCACGTCCTCCAAGGCCTGATACGTTGCCTGCATGCAGTAGGGGCTCAGCAGTTCTTTTCCGAGTGAAAGCATTCTTTATCAATAATTGGACGGTAGGTGTTTTTTGTCCTTAGTTGGTGGATTAAATCCGCACCAAAATTTAAAAAATGATGACTTCCGGTAAGGAGCAGAGATAGTGGAAGCCACTTCCCTCTTGTTTGGTGCAAAGGGAGGAGGGGACAGGTCTGGAACCACTTCCTCTCACCACTCCTGAGAATTGTCGCCCAAGCCTGACCGTTCTTCTCCTCCTTTGTCTCTTGTCTGTCTTTGGTTTTGGAGGAGAAGACAGGGGAAGAGGAATGAGATGAGGGAGAGAGAAAATGAAGTATCTGGAGGAGAGTTCTACGAAGGCCCAGGGGAGGAGGGGCTCTGCCGCTTCCCAAGGGCAGGTGACAAAGCTGTCCTGCTGCTTCCTGGGCTTGAGAACCCACGTGTGTCACTTAAAGCAGAAAGTTCCTTCTCTTGACCCCGGAAGTGTTGCCTAGTCCTGGCTGCTTGATTTACAGGGCCCGGTGGAAAATGAAAATGTGGACCCCTTGTTAAAAATTCAAGAAGAAATTTCCTTTTTTTAAATTTTAATTTTTCTTAGAGTATAGTTGATTTACAGTGTTGGTCCAGTTTCTGCCATACAGCACAGTGACCCAGTCCTACGTATATAAAGGACACATTCGGAGTTCTGTCGTGGCTCAGTGGTTAATGAATCCAACTAGGAACCATGAGGTTGCTGGTTCGATCCCTGGCCTTGCTCAGTGGGTTAAGGATCCGGTGTTGCCCTGAGCTGTGGTGTAGGTTGCAGACGCAGCTTGGATCTCGCGTTGCTTTGGCTGTGGCAAAAGTCGGCAGCTACAGCTCCTGTTAGACCCCTAGCCTGGGAACCTCCATGTGCCGCGGGTGTGGCCCAAATAAGGCAAAAGGACAAAAAAAAAAAAAAAAGGGACACATTCCTATTTTTTTTTATACTGTCTTCCATCATGCTCTACCCCGGGAGATTGAATATAGTTCCCTGTGCTGTGCAGGAGCAACTCGCTGCTCATCCCTTCACGAAAAATTTTAATACAGCGACGGCAGAGTGTTAGCCGAACATGGGGTGTGTCTAGGTGGGGGCCCCGTTACACTTGTACCTGCAGGAATCCCGCCGTGGTGCTCTTTGATGGAGGTTTCAAGTTCCGAGCTTTGGTAAGGAGTTGCATCTACTTTGTCTATTTAGAAGTTTCTATAAAATCTTTGGGCATTCAAAAAGGGATAAAGAAAAATAAAAAATACTGACGTACTCATCACTGGCTTAAGAGATACACTGGAAATGCTTGTGTACTGCTTGTTTCCTGATATTCTGATGAGTGACAGGGGTCTGTCATTCCTGCACATTCTACCCTTATTCTGCATCTCCCCAATAAAGATGAACGTTAAAGTGATGCCGAGGAATAGTTCCCGAAGCAACTGAGCGAGGGACTGAATCCTTTGAGACAGAGGATTGGACAACTCCAGATCAGCACGGTAAGGGCGTCCTGGCGTCCTGGTTTAGTCTTTTGCATTTTTATTCATTGTTTCTATTTTCTTCAGCCCACATATACCTCTCTCTTCCTGCCCTTTGTAGAAGCTGTAGACAACATTTCCTTTTCTGTGCAAGTGTCTTCTTCCATTTCGTCTTGCCACTGGCTCCTTCTGTGATGTGAAGCTCCAGGGTCCTGGCTCCAGGTCTGACTTCCTTCCTCCTTGACAGCTATTCTGGGTCACAGTGCTGGGGATCTAACTGATCAGCTGTGTTGTTGCTTTTTACTGTTTAAGTTCAGTGGGATCTGGAGACTCAGGAAGTGGGGCTCAGAGCATCTAGTGGAGTCTTAAAAGATAGGTCTTTTAAAGACAGATTGAAGTGGATTCAGCTATAAATATTCAGCAAAAAGTCACAGTTGATAATTATAAAGTGGGACTGTGGTTGGTGGCGGGGTGGGGAATGGGGGCATTGTGCTCAGCTCTGCAGCTCTGCGCAGGCATTCATGCAGCAGGAAATGTGAAGATTTTGCTAAAAATAAGGGTGTGGCCTGTTTGAGGGGGGACTTGGAGTCTGGAGTTGCCCCACGTGGTTATAATAATTAAAAAATTACTAGTTTGTATGTCTTCCCTGGCTTCAAAAAATTAAAATCCAGCCAAGCACTGCACATCTTCTGGAAGGATATTAGAAGCCTCATGCAAAACTTAGCAATAGTAGAGAAAGACCACTGCGATGGCTGGTTTTCCTATCTTTAAGGATTTCTGTCCAGAGCAGCAGCCACAGTTGGGTTGGGACAAGGAGTTTGGGGATGGATTTTGCAGGCCTCTGATCTAACAGACTGAAGTAAAAGAAGCCAACGCATATCCTAACTTCCCGAGCAGATGTACCTTTCACAGCACCCCTTGAGCTCACGTGAATAGTGTGGTCACAAAATGCCAACAATAATGACCAGGATTCCCGGCACTGGGAGTGACTACAGATTTGACTCATGTGCCGCCCACCAAATCGCCCTGGTCTAATTACTGCTCAAAACACATGAAGATAAAAGTTAACATGGCCCCCGTGAGTCATCTCGTCTGGAGTCATGTTACAGAAACAGCCATTCTGGGAGGAGAAGTGAGGACAGAGTCTTTGGGAACAGCCACAAATGAGTGCGGAGAACAAGGCCGCTAGAAAAGGCTGCGTCTGGCTCCCAGGCACTCGAGCGCGAGATAACTGCTTCGTAGTCATGGGGCTTTATTAGTCTTTTCCATTAATAAACACATGCAACTGCCATATGGCAGCAGGATCTGCAGCCCCAATTCCTCCTAAAATAGAGCATCTCTAATTGCAGTTATTTAACTCCCTTCAGAAATACTCCTTTTAGTCTTCCTTCAGAAATACTTTTCTTAATTATTTGGGTTAGTTCAGCAGGCAGAGGAGAAAAGAGTAGAACAGGCAGCTGGCAAGACGTCTCTGAAACCGGCCCCAGAGTCTTTCTCAGGTTAGTAGTAAGGGCTTCCTTACAGGTAAAGACAATCGGGAGCCACGGATATCCTATACATGGAGCGTTCGTTTGTGCCTGGGGTCCTTGGCCATGGCCCCCTGAACTCACCCGATCTTGTTCTTTGTGCTTAGAGCTCTGTGATCAGTTACAGTGTTCAATAGGCAACATCATGTGGTGGGGAAAGCACAGGCGGCTTGGGTTTTGAATGCTGACTCTGCCACCATTGGCTGTGTGACGCTGGGCTAGTTGTTTAACCTCTCTGGGTTTCAGTTTTCTCACAGTTAACTTGGGAGTGATGAAACTCACCCTAAAGCAACATCATCAGCTACTTTACCAGGGAGCAAGGTTTTTAGTAAATAATTCTGTTCTGTATGAAAGAGCTTGAGACTGTGCTCTGAGCACACTTTGATCTTGGACACGCAAAGGACAGTTGATCTTCTGCGGACTGGAGCCAGTGGTGTCTGCTTTTTCTGCTGTCCTTGCAGATGTTCTTTGGGACAGGGACAGTGTGTGACGGGCTAATGCGGATGATCCTTATGCCGAAATCAGTGCTGTTTTCCAACTGGGAGTTTGACATCCTTTAAAGATTGATTTGACTTCCCTTGATTTTCTTTCCTACTCTGGGGAATTCAACCTGTATGTTCTCAGCATCAAAGGGGTTTAGAAGCAAAATAACTGAGCCGCCTCAGTAAAATTATCTCATTTGGTAAAGAAAATAAAGATGCAGTGTAAGGAATGCAATATGAAATTTAAAAATAATGTAAAAATGGGGTTAATGATGATTTATTCGTAGTAGTGACAAACTGGAAGTAACCTGAATAACCAACAAGAGGGTTTCGCCTGAACATCGGATTGTTAAGCAGCCATTAAAACGTGGTTGTAGAAAAATATGAAATGTCATGGGAAATGTTAACACGAGGCTAAGTGAAAAAAATTAGATATATAACTGCAGCTTCAAAATATGAACAGATTTATACATATATAATGAATTATGGATGCTTTATTTCTTTTTAATTGTTAAAAAACACATAAGATAGGAATTCCCGTCCTGGCTCAGCGGTGGCGAACCCTACTAGTGTACATGTGGATGCGGGTTCAATCTCTGGCCTCGCTCAGTGGCTTGAGGATCCAGTGTTGTCGTTATCTGTGGTGTAGGTCACAGATGAGGCTCGGATTCCATGTTGCTATGGCTGTGGTGTAGCCCAGCAGCTACAGCTCTGATTTGACCCCTAGCCTGAGAACTTCCATGTGCTGTGGCTGTGGCCCCCAAAAAGAAAACAAAAAGCAAAAGAGCCCACATGAGAAAAAATTTATCATGTTAACTCTTTTTAAGTATACAGTTTTGATTGTTAAGTATATTCACATTGTCATGAATCAATCTCCAGAACTTTTCATCTTGCAAAACTGAAACTTCGTATCCATTAAATAACTAGCCCACATTACCCCCTCCCACTCCCAGTCTCTGGCAACCATCATTCTAATTTCTGTCTCTATGAATTTGGCTACACTCTGCGCTTAATACAAGTGGAATTGTACAGTATTTGTCCTCTTATTTCACTTAGCATGATGTCCCCAAGCTCCATCTATGTTATGGCATGTGACAGAATTTCCTCCCTTTTCAGGGCCGAGTAATATTCCATCACATGTATACACCATATCTTGTTATCCATTTATACATTGCCTCCCAGTTGGGTTGCTTCCACCTCTTGGCCTTTGTGAGTAATGCTTCTATGGACCTGGGTGTGCAGCTCTCTTTGAAATCATGCTTTCAGTTTTGAGGGGCATATACTCAGAAGGGGGATTGCTGATCACATGGTAATTCTATTTTTAATGTTTTGAGGCATGATCGCAGTGTTTTCCACAGTGGCTGCACCGTTTCACGTTCCCACCAACCGTTCCCAAAGCTTCCCTTTTGTCCACATTCTCACGGATGATTTCTGTTTTTTTTAATAATAATTTTCTTTTTTGTACTTTGTATAACTCCTCCTTTACTTTTTACTCTGCCTAACCATTGCTTTTGTAATTAGAAAACTGGAGATACCTATAATATCAAATATAGGGTTGAGGGACCAATATTCTTGGTTTTCATTTACAAGGACTACAGGATGCGGTGCCCCTGGGATGCTATTCACATGAAGGCCTTACCTAGTCCATAGTCGTGAGTCTGTCCAGCTGAGCACTAAAAACAGTGGCCAAAGGCATGGCCTGAGAGAAAACTTTAGAGAGTGGTGTCAACACTCTGGTTTGCGCATGGGAGAGCAAAAGGCATGGCTTAGGCTGTTTCGGGACTTCCACAAAGGAACAAGTGGGATTTCAAAAATTAAAAATATCAGTTATTTTAATGAAAAAGATCGCTTCCACCAAGTAGCTTAGATTTTTATGAGCCGACAGGCTCATTTACTGAAGTGTGAAGGAAGTAATTAGCATGCAGTGAGGCTTCATGTAGTGTAATCTCTACTCTTTTCCTGACAGGTGGTTCGATGGCTGATCAAAGTTTGCTTCTGCAGGTGAGAGGTCGTCATGTATTAATAAATCTTTCAATACCACATAGTACCACCACCCCATGGCTGTTTATCGACTAACAGCCCGACTGAAGAGCAGGTGCTTTGCCCATATCGGCTTGCTTAATCCTGACAGTAGGGTAGATTATTTTATTTTATAAATGAGAAGCCAGTTTGGAGATATTAACCAAAGCCCTTGAGACTACTCAGCTGTGTGCAGAAATGTTACGGTTGACTTAGGTTATGCCTTCCCATACCACCTCACGCAGAAGAGACTTTACAGCTAATTGTATCTACAGTTTTAATGGTGGCCTTAAGGAAGACACTGCCCTTGAACTCTTCTCTGCTTAAGCTTTGGATTCCAAGTCTTCTTCATTGTGAAGACAGTTGATTTTTCACTTTGGTTCTACTGCTTTTCAGAGTAGCAGCTGGGGTGTCATCCAGGAAAACTGATGAGTGAGAGGAGGCTGTTCTGAGATGCAGAGATTTCTTTTTTTTCCGCTTGCTAGTATTTCATCATCAGAGAATAAAGGCCGGCCTGTAGCACTCTGCATACCCAGTGTCATTCGATGAATAATTCCAGACTGCTTAAGGAAGAAATCAAGACAGGGAGAATTCTGCTGAACGGCTTCTCTCCATTTTCTACTTTATTTGGAAACGATTTGAACATCCTTCCAATATAAGATGAAGCGATGAAAACCTTGACTTTTTTCTTGCCATCATTTAATAGCAGCTCCTTCCATTAATATGGCAGTCAAAAGGAAAAAGAAAACCCAATGTATTGGGGCACAGTGAATGTATGTGCTGATGAGGATCAGGCGACAGGACTAAGCAAAGGAAAAAATACTTCTTTTTCTTTCTTTTTTTTTTTTTTTGCTTTTTAGGGTCGCACCCATGGCAGATGGAAATCCCCAGGCTAGGGGTAGAATAGGAGCTGTTGTTGCCGGCCTGCCCCACAGCCACGGCAACTTGGGATCTGAGCCACATCTGCGACCTACACCACAGCTCACGGCAACGCCTGATCCTTAACCCACTGGGTGAGGCCAGAATGGAGCATGCGTCCCTATGGATACTAGTCGGGTTCATTAACCACTGAGCCACCACGGGAACTCCCTAGTTTTCAACTTATTTGAGGAAATACCCAGGACTGGAATCGCTGGACTGTATAGTAAGGATATGTTTACCTTTGAAAGGAACTGCCAAGTTTTTCCAAAGTTGCTCTGGTCTTTTGCAACCATTAGCAAGGAGTGAGAGCTCCTTCTGTTTCTCATCTTCTCCAGCACTGGAATTGTGAATAGTAGTGTGTGTGTGTGTGTGTGTGTGTGCGCGTGCGTGTGCACTTGCGCTGTAGGCTGTCAGGTGAGCGAGCTGGAGCAGTCCAGGGGCAGAGGAAGCAGCGTCCGAGCGAAAGGCTAGCTAAAGCCTTAATACTTTATGGCTTACTAATGAATTCCATTTTATAGCCCAACTCCCTTAAGTTGTCTTTTCGTGTGATTAATTCCTGTTCTCCTGGTTCCCCCTTAACCAGACGGCTGTTGATAGGGAGTGTTCAGTGTTGAATGAGTAAAACGTACTAATGCATGTTCTCTTTGGCCAGAGATAACCTTGCTTGAAATGTGATGGATGCAACTTTTACAGGGGAAGATATCATCAGGAAGGAGGGCTTGTGGCTTATGCATCAGACCCTCGGGTGTAAACTCACGGCCTGGCAGCATCTCAGTCTCAGTCTGCAATCTGTCTTCCGGGCTGTTTTTGAGTGACTTGACCCGTCTGTCATTGTCCCTAAATTGAAGTGGTTCTCTAGTGTGAAGAGCTCAGCCCAAGGCTTGCTTCTGGGTCGAATCAACCATTCCCCCCCCCCCCAAAAGTACTCCACACCTCGAGTTCCCACTGTGGCTCAGCAGTAATGAACCCAACTAGGATCCATGAGGATGCCTGTTCTATCCCTGGCCTTGCTAAGTGGGGTAAGGATCCCGCAGTTGCTGTGGACTGTGTGGCTTGGATCTGGCATTGCTGTGGCTGTGGTGTAGGCCAGCAGCTACAGCTCCAATTTGACCCCTAGCCTGGGAACCTCCATATGCCGCGTGTGCGGCCCAAAAAAGACAAAACCACAAAAAACCAAAAAAACTCCACAGTTGTTTTTTCCTTGTTTAACAAAGAGACAAAGAAGCAGGGTTTCTGGGAAGGTCATAGAACTTAAAAGTCGTTCAGTCACACTGGGTTCGCTGCCGCTTCTTTTGGGGACCAGAGACCTTAGCTTCCTTAGGCGTCTTTAGGTGTAGATTTGCAGAGACTTGGAGAAAGAACAGAGAGGTTTGTCTGGTTTGGATGATACATTTAGGATTTCAGCCCAGACTGGACCCGGACCACTAAAGATGCAGCATGAAACCACCAGTCACTGGGGTTGCAACTTGTAGGGAGGTACCCAGGTCTGCCAAAGCTCTGGATGAAAGGGCACGGCAGCGGAGGGGGGTAAGTGAGCTGGCAAACTGGCTGAGACTCCGAGGAGGTGCCTGCATGGTCCACGTGCCTACTTGAGAAAGCAAAGCAAAGCTGGCCTCGTGTGCACCGATTATTTCCATGTCCAGTTTCTTCCAGCTCTTACGAAGGACCTCTTCCACGCTGGCAGAAGAATTTAAAGAGGAAAAAAATATCTTTCTCCCAGAACTGATAACCAAATAAAATACTGTTATATTTTCTGTCTAATAAGCACAAGAAGTTCCATAACTCCCTTGATTAAGCGTATTATCCTTTTACAGAAAGTCAGCTTGATTTATGCAAGAAGCGATTTGGACGTACTTTCTCCAGCCATGGAGATTTCATAATTCCTAGTGTATGTCTGGAAAATCTCCTCTCGTCGTGAGTCCGAACCAAATTAATGTCCTCCAGAGCGACCTGAGGAATTAATGAGGCTTTTGCTGTCAGTTCTACCCGTCCAGGGTCAAGTAAATCATTTGCTGGCTCTTGGGCCGCTGTTTTTTTTGCTGCCTCTCTGACTCCACGTTCAGTGATAACAGCATAGCAGATGCCTTTGAAATACTGCATCACCGACACTCTCCGTCCATCTGCTGGGACATATTTTAGGCTCTGCTTCTCTTTCTGCTGTAAACTCGGCCTTTAATGGAGTCGGTAATTGCTGATAAATGGGGTATCAATGAAGTCAGTGTACTGGAGGTTCCCCCATTCTTTTCGGCTGATGTATGCTATTTAAATCTCCTCTGACGTGACTTAAAAATCACTGTGTGCCCAGATCTTTAATTCCCCAACTGGTGTTCTTGGCTGAAGATTTGAATTATTTTTTCCCTTCTTTTTCTCAGACAAACTGAATCCGGATGCTAAGAGGCTTTCTTGGGGGAGCCTTGTTCTTACCAGGAGAAGCTCCATAACCCTCTGTAAGGTCTTGTTCGTAATTGGTGCCTTCAGGAGTTTTCTAACTCTCGCCCACCCCCTCGGGTGTTCGGGCCGCCAGCTCTCTTGGGGACCTAAACAAGGAAATAACTGGAAGGTTTCAGAAGTTTGGAAAGTGACTTATCTGGTCTCTGTGCTGGAAGTCTGGAATTTGGGTTTGCCACTGAACCTATCACGCTTCTTCTTTCCCTTTGTTTCTTCAACTATTTATAATTGAGGGTTAAAAGCAAAATCGCTGATTATCTTTCGTCTCCTCTTGGTATTTCATTTTGCGGTTCTCATGAGTATCTGGTTGAACTGTAGCGGCGGGTGGGAAAACAGCCCAGACAGGGCCGGTACATTCTTATATGGATTCCTAGCCACGTGGCCAGAAGCCTGCTGCTTCTCACGTGTCCTTTCAAAACAGAAAAACCTACTAAAGATCTCTACCCACCGGCTACCAGTTCCTGCTCCCGGCCATGTGGATATAAATGTGGCCCAGTGCGTGTGGGTGGTCACAGTCGCAAGCGTAGCTTGAATCTCCCCGGCCTTCCGAACCCCCATTTCCTGGCTATAGAGTGGGGACAGCCTGACCTGTCACACAGGGCTTGGGGATGTGGTGTCAGCCACTGCTGCCTAGCAGTTTTGAGCACTTACTGTGTGCAAAGCTTCTTCCCTGTATTACGTCACCGAACTCTCCCAGTAATTCTTTGAGGCAAGTACTGTTCAAGACCATGACTTTGCGGACAAGGAAACAGAGACATCAGTAACATAATGAGCTTTTTATTTTATTTTTTTAAAGTTTTATAGCTCTTACTGTTTTTGAATTTTTTTTTTACATCATTCCGTCTTTTCTCCTCAAAAACTCCATTAGGTACTTATTACAGTTTTCCTTTCATTGGGGTTTAGAGAAAGGACAAGAGGCTTTCTCAAGGTCACCAAAGCCAGGAAGGGCAGCGTTGTGACTTGAAAGAGACAGAGTGATTATAAACATTTCTCAAGGAAAAAAAAAGCCATGTTAGTAGTGTGATCAGGTGCCTGATTGTCCTTCCCGTAATGATGCATTTGTGCACTGGTGAGAACAGCCTGCCACTCTCCAAGTTTAGACTGGACCATGAAACCAACAATGAGCCAAACTGTCGTAGGTGAGCAGACGATGGCGCAGGAGAGGTGAGGCGGGGCTGGGGAGAAGATGTGGAAGAAACTAGCGACCTGAGGGAGGAACTTTAGGGAATGTGGTAAAAATTGGGTCAGAGGTTGAGAAGAAACGCAGGCGAATAATTCTGATAAAAGTCTGAGTATGTCAGGCAGGCTAAACATCTCTGGTGCTTCTCATCCGTTTTTGACTTTGTTCAGCTGGGAAATAGCTCTGAGGCTTTGCTCTGGCCCTTGGCTTCCCGTCTGCAGAAAACGGGTCGTGTGGTGCCTGTAGCTGTTGCCCTTCAGCACAGAATGAAAAGTAGAAGAAAGATTCGACTTCAAGGAGCAGAACTGGGAGAGGCGCCCTGTGAATTGTAAAGACTGGCTCTTTGGTTTTTCTAGGTCTTCAGCATTTAACGACCAACATAGACAAGTGCAAAGGGCCAGCTGGAGACTGTGTGGACCGGTGGGTGGGGTGGGAGAAGGCAGCTTGTATTTCTCGAAACAAGACTGGGACTGGCTAGCCGCCACGTATGGGTTTGGGGTTGCAGTTGGAACAAGAGGCTCTGAAATAATACCAGTGCACATATGGAGAGCAGAGGAGATGCTCAAGCAGGCCTCTTTGTGGGGAGGCCCCGAGTTTGAGACTCGTAACCATTACCTCCTAGTGCAGACCCCTCAGCAGGTTGATGGATACTTAAGCCTCATTTTTTTTTTTCACCCAGAAAGTGGGGGAAGCAAATACCTGTCTACAGGACTATGGTGACTATTAGATAGGATAAAACGTATGCCAGCTTTGCAAACTTTAAAGTATTAGGAATTGCCATTGTAATTCTTTATTAGAGAGCCACTCCACAACAGTAAAGAATTACTTTTATTTTTAATTTAATTTTTATTTTATTATTATTATTATTATTGTTATTTATGCTTTTTAGAGCCGCACTCATAGCATATGAAAGTTCCCAGGCTAGGGGTTGAGCTAGAGCTGCACCTGCCGGCCTCCTCCGCAGCCACAACAATGCCCGATCCAAGCTGTGTCTGCAATCTACACCACAGCTCATGGCAATGCCGGATCCTTGACCCACTGAGCGAGGTCAGGGATTGAACCCACAATCTCATGGCTGCTAGTTGGATTTGTTTCCGCTGTACCACAATTGGAACTCCTATTTTTAATTTATATTAAAAAAATGTTAACTTCTTATGCAATTTTGAAAGGCGACTTTCCAGTTGCAATTATGGCAAATATCCCCGTGTTGTAGTATGTCCTTGAGCCTTTCTTACATCCCACAGTTTGCACCTAACTACTCTCCCACTCCTGTATTGTACACCCCACCCCCACTGGTAACCATAGTTTATTCTCTACGTCTGTGAATCTGCTGCTTTTTTGCAACATTCACTAGTTAGTTGTTGCCTTTTTTTTTAGATTCCATGCATAAGTGTTGTCATATAGTAGTTGTCTTTCTCTGTCTAATTTATTTCACTTAGTGGAATGCCCTCCAAGTCCATCCGTGTTGCTGCAAATGGTGACATTTTGTCCTTTTCTGTGGCTGAGTAGTATTCCCTCCTCAATTCCTGCTGATGCGGGAAATCCAGTGACATTCTAAATGACGCCCACCTTGAAACCCCAAGTAGGTCAGGATGAATTTGGAATCGCAGGGTTGACGGTGGTGGGTGGCGATTGGAAGAGGCAGGAGGGTCCTGGCCTGACCGTCTGTGTGCTCAGAGTTTGGCAGAACCTCTCACCGGAGGCTCATCTCTCCTACTGGCTTCCTCCCTGTATCAACACCCAACACAGGCCCTGAAAAGGTGTGGAAATGAGCCCTGTGTTCCCCCAGAATTCAGAGCCGAGATGCCTGTCTTCAGGATCTCGGTGCTAGCTAACAAAAAGCAAAAGCAGAGTTTAACTCGACCTGATTTCCCAGTGAGTGCTGGAGTCCACCATAAAATAAAAATGGGGTGCAAGGAAACACGTGGAAGTTTCTAATGCACCAGCCGCAGGCTGCCGTCCGTCCTCCGCACTCAGCCTGACTCTGGAGAGTCTCTCCTGGAGGCGGCTGTGACCCTTCTGATTGTGAAGGGTCTGCGTTTTCAAGCCACCCAGGTGCTGAATGCTCTGGGCAGGCAGGTAATCTTGACAATAACCTAATCAGCCCCGACTTGAGGTCTTGAGAAAGGGGTCTCCCCACCTGTCTTCTCGCATCAATTACTCTTCAGTTTGTGAGGCTGCCATGCCAGGAGACGTTCCCGTACGGAGTGGAGAGGAAGAAGCCGTGTGTGATGAGAGTGAGAGGTCGCCTCTGGGGGCTGTGAGCTGCTGAGAACCCCCGTTTCCATGTCAGTGTCATTCCTACTGGATAGAAGCGGTGACTCTCATACTGTGATATTGCCATGTGGTTGTGCCTGTGTAGTTTAAGGAGCAAGATGCATATGATTTTGAGCACATGAGAGCCTCCTGCTCCAAGCCCAGGATCCAGCTCAGGCTCTAGTGGTACCCAGTTAATTCCTCTTGAATAAGTGAATAAACACGTGAACAAGTGTGTGAATTTTTTCCACAGTAACCAGGAAAAAACCGTGTTTCTGGGTGGGCAGTAGAAGCTCGGGAAGGGCCCTAGCCGTGGGAGAAGAACATGTATCACCTTGGCTTGGGCTGGAAATGTGATATTTCGACTCTGAGTTGCCCCTGAGGAGAGGATGGAGGTCATACGGGCTCAGCATGGGGATGCGGGGCAGGAAGCACAAGTGAGACCGACAGTGGACGGCCTGGAACCTGCCTAAGCAGTCTGAGCTCCGTTCAGAAGGCAAGGAGAAGGCAGAAAAGATTTTTTTCAGTTGAAATATGATGTAAATGCAGTCCTTTATATCTGTTCATCAGTCTGTCTGTCTACCTACCTAGCTAGCTAGCTATCTATCCGTCTTTTCATCTGTGTGAGAGACACATAGGAGGA
Organism: Catagonus wagneri; assembly: GCA_004024745.2. Classification (NCBI taxonomy): domain Eukaryota; kingdom Metazoa; phylum Chordata; class Mammalia; order Artiodactyla; family Tayassuidae; genus Catagonus; species Catagonus wagneri. Next base: position 12,899,657 of record PVHT020000061.1, read on the forward strand.
GTGAGAGAGAGAGAGGGGAAGGCAGGCAGGCAGGCGCCACTTCTGCAAGCCCCATCAGGATGTGGCAAGGATGGTAACATAGGGGTTGTGCAGAGAAGTCTGGACTCGGGTGGAGGCAGTGGGTCATCCTCCCTTAGAGATGGGAAGGGAGAGATCAGTTCCCCAGAGAACATGCGGGTGGCTCCAGCTCTAAAGCCCTGGCTCTCAGTGTGCTCTTGGGCTCATGGCATCGCCAGCAGGATGGACAAAGGGGAGAGTCACACTGTGGGTCAGCTTCCAGGCGGCCGCTGCCGGAGTAGCCCAGGGCAGGTGCAGCTGTATCCACGACGGGGTGAGAGGAGCTCCATCTGCCAGTGCGGGCCGTGGTACGGAGGCTGGGGTGTAGGGACGTCCAGTCCACAACTGCGACGCCCCTGCATTTTCTTTGCACCCTGCCGTGTCCTCAGTAACCTGTGCAGTAGCGTGCATAGCGGGTGTACCCATCCTGTAAGGGGATGTTCAACAAAGAGCGGTGGCCTTTTGTGACATTGCTTATGCCTGTGTGTGTTTTTTCCTCGTCATTATGTAATCTGGTTTTGCAGCTATCCAGCCAGTTAGGGGTTAGAAAAATGGGATTTAAATGTTACTGTGCAACTCATGAAATAATTGGGGGCCTTCATTAAGTGTAAAGCACAGAGGCTCACTAGTAGGTGTTTGAAATACAACCCCTCCTCCTGTCCTCACTCCAAGCCGCTTCCCCTCCTTCTTCCCTCAGTCCCAGAGAGTGACATAAGCTTCTCACTGGTTGTTAGTTCTATGCTCCTCATGTGACTGGGTGAATAAAGGCTCTCTTTCATTATAATGTCTGATAATACTGGGTCCCCTCCCAGAAGGTTTCAGAATATGACAACTGGATGAGAAAAGCAAATGCCACATGTATGTGGCCTTGAATGTGCTTATCACCCTGCCATGTCCTCTTTATGCATTTTCCCTTCTCTTCCCAAATGTCATTGCAATATTATTCCATCTATGATAGAATCATTATAAGGAACCAATTACCTGTTAAGACATGTACAGGCCTGGCCTGGTGAACATCAGCTGAGTGAGGCTGAGCAGATGCCAGGCATGGGCCAACCTTGGCCTCTGGGCTGAGAAAGAGATGGTTAGAAGAAATCAAGTCCAAAAGGCAGAGCAGGTGGTAAACTGGCAGCTACCAGGTGCGGTAACAGGCCAGCCAGGCCACCAGAGCAAGACAATGAGGGTCAAGGAGGGGACGCCAGCAATAACTTTGATGGAGGCCTTCTATGTGCTAGTCACTGTTCATTAGTTTCATGACATTATTTTTGACTCTGACATAAAACTGATGCTCTAGCTTTATCTATGTATCTATGTACCTATCTATGTATCTATGTATGTTTCTATGTATCTGTCAATCTATGTATGTGTGTATATATGTATGTACCTATCATCTATATCTGTGTGTATTTATTTATTCATTTATTTATTTTTAGGGCACATTGATGGCATATAGAGCTTCCCAGGCTAGGGGCTGAATCCGAGCTGCAGCTGCCAGCCTACACCCCAGCCACAGTAATGCAGGATCCAAGCTGAATCGACCTACACCACAGCTCGCAACAATGCCAAGTCCTTAACCCACTGAGCAAGGCCAAGGCCAGGGATCGAACCTGCATCCTCATGGATACTAGTCAGGTTTATTACAGCTGAGCCACAATGGGAACTCCCAAGGCTTTTATTGAGTAGTTCAACTTTTCTTGTCACTTAGAATTCTGAAAATCATGGAAGGTTATTTCTGGAATTGATTTTGGTGATACATGACTCTCTTTTCTGATTCCTGATTTAGAACACAGGGATAGGCACATGATCTCTCCGAGGGGTAGTTGTGTTTCCTTCAAAATAATTGGATGCCTTTTCCACCGTATCACCCATTCCTCTGCGCTTTTCTACCCACCAGCTTTGACCTTGGTGGGGCCTTTTATCTGGGATTCCATTTTTTCATCTTTTTTCCTCCTGCCTAACTTCTCCTTTGTGACTGAGCTCAAATGCCCCCTTGCCTGTGTCCCTGTGTCATAC
>PVHT020000061.1:12902726-12940856 GCA_004024745.2 Catagonus wagneri
CAAAACGAACCACCCTCTCATCTGAGTTGACTTAGCCGGTTAATGTAGCAGTTTGACACTCAGTTAAAGGTATACTTCTGTGTGGGTTTCCCCCTGTGAGCAAGTTCGTGTACTTGCATGTCCTCCTCGCTGAAACATCAGTGCCTAGAGGACGAGAAGGGTGCTTATCCCATCCCAGAGCCCAGTGCACAGATAACTTTGACGAATGTGTGTTGGTTGCAGTCTGACTCCACTCTATTTTTTTTTTTTTTTTTTGGAAGGCATATGGAAGTACATGGCTAGGCGTCCAATCAGAGCTACAGTTTCTGGCCTATACCACAGCCACAGCAACTCGGGATCCGAGTCGCGTCTGCAGTCTACACCACAGCTCATGGCAATGCCAGATCCTTAACTCACTGAGCAAGGCCAGGGATGGAACCCGTGTCCTCATGATACCACTTGGGTTCATTAACTGCTGAGCCACAAAGGGCACTCTGATTCCATTCTTATTTTATTTTATTTTATTCATTTTGCTTTCTAGGGCTGTACCTGCAGCATATGTATATTCCCAGGCTAGGGGTTGAGTTGAAGCTGCAGCTGAGGGCCTACACCACAGCCATAGCAACACCGGATTCTAGCTGTGTCTGTGACCTACACTGAAGCTCATGGCAAGGCCGTATGCTTAACCCACTGAGTGAGGCCAGGGATCGAACCTGCATCCTTATAGTTACTAGCTGAGTTTGTTACTGCTGAACCACAATGGGAACTCCCATTCTTTTTATTTTAAGTGCAAGGAAACTGTTAAGTGACTTGTATCATTCCTTCTTCAGAAATTCCCTTTTCTTAAAGATTGATTGACCTCTGTCTGGTACTCCTGGGAGCTGATGGTCTTTGCTAAATTATGTCTTAAAATTCTTTTTTAGCGCAAAGAACCCACAGTTCCTCTTTGCGTAAGCTACAAGAGCAAGGACTCAGGACTTAAGCAGCCCAGGGAGGGATAGTTTGCTGTCTTTGGGGATATGCACAGACAACTCGGCCTCTCGTAAGCCCAGCTGACACAGCTCCAGGAGGCCCTATATAGACTGTCTGGGATTTTCCTGTGTGGGGTGGACACAGTTAGATCCGCAGAACATCTGATCCTGCGAAACAGAGGCTGACAGGACGATGGATGGCCCGCTACCACGTTTTCATCAGCGTTCCTACAGACAGCAGACATACTCTCCCATTCACTGGGTCCAGAAGTCCAAAATTTATAGATCTCTTCCTTTGCAAAACTCCTAAACCTGGTTTATTTCCATGGACTTGACCTTTGGCGTTCAGACTTTCTCCCCATTGGCAAGCCCTGGGTCCACCTTTTCCTGCAGACGGCCATTTTGGCAGTCTCCTTAACGGCCCAAGGAAAGAACCAGAAGTCTACATATGGAGACCTCATCCCCGGTTGCCTAATGGATTCAGAAGACATCCTGAATATTCATCATTTCTCCTTTTATGAGCACCTTGGCAATTCCCTCCAAAGGTGAAGGCTGCAGTAAATTCAGAAGTGCCATTTAGTGAATACCAATTTATTCTCAATTCAAGTCTAGTTATTTTTTTTCCTGCCCCTCAGCAGAGCACCGGAGCTCCTGAGATCTCAGTGAATGCAGGGCATTGTCTCAGCCCCAAGGAGGCAGGACAGTCAGTGCAAATCCAAAGCCTGAAGGCGTCTGCTCCCCAGCCGGCTGGCCCAGGCTCTGTGCATTTACTCTGCATATTCTCTGCAGCCCCCTCCTTGGAGAAGTTGGAAACGACCTTGGGGGGTGGGAGGACGGAGAGTATTAAAATCATGCTGGAGTGCTTGGCTTGGTGACAGGGCTTTTAATTAAGCGTTGTAAATTAGTGAATATTATTTTTCAGCTCTGTGCACGTGGCCTTCTCCTTTGGTGTTCTAGGAATCCATCTCAGTGTTTCCCAAAGTGTTCCCAGCATATACTCATGTGGACAGTTGTTTAATGGCCATAGATTCAGAGAGAAAGAGGCACCCTCACTATTTGTGTTCATTTGAACAGTTCAGGCTGATTGAACCTGCGTAGTGACTAGGGAAGGTAGGGCCCTGGGGGAGGCGGTGTCTGCTGTGGGGTCCACTCTGTCTGCCCCAGGATCTAGGCTGCTAATTGTGCCTTTTCCCCAACGCTGCTTCACTGTCACCCAAGTAACAGCCCACCCTCATCAGTTTCCCATCGTTTTCCTTTCCTCCCTGGAAAAACTGGAACCTGAGGTCTCAGCCCTTTCACTTTTGTGCCTGCTTGCTCTAGAGTGGATTTATCTCTTCAGGCTAGTGCGGTCTTTAAATTAGACCTCCGCTTCTATCTCCTAACTTACTCCAAGGAGATTCTTTCTTGGACAAAGTGAAACAATCGTCAATCCAAAAGGCCTGGGCCAGCCAGTGCTGGCTGCTTGCCCAGGGTTTTCCACAGGGACCTACCTTTCCTTCTTGCAGGTTGTTAAACTTCCATCTGAAGCCAAGAGGCTAGGCCATTTCTGGCTCCTCCTTTATGTACCCCAACTATCTTAGGGAATTTCAGTAGCTCTGCAGCCTATCACAGTGGTCGCACACCAAGGCTCATAGGCCACAGCTGGCCCATGGACATGTTTTCTTTGGCCTTCACGTTGTTTTGAAATGTTTTTAATTAGTTGCCAACATTTACAAATTGGGAGATTTCACATTAAAACAGCCAGACTTTGGGATCCTCATGAAAAAACAAAAAAAACAAAACGAAGTTCTCGATATGGCGGACCCCAGTTTCTATTTAACAACTGGCTGGAACTGAGCAGATGGGGAAGTTGGGAGAGCTGTGCACACACTTCCCAGCTGGCCACATAATCCCCACCACTCTTAGGATTTCCTACCCACTCTCTTTGCTCACACTGGCCTGTCTGGCTTCTGTAGCCATTTGAGTTTGTGAGGTCTGGTCTAATGGAAGATAGGAAGTCTGCCTAGGAAGATCATATTTCTTGATTTGTTTCTCTTCTTCTCCAATTATTCTTCTCACAGGAAAGAAGGGACTCAAGGAAGCTTTGTGACTTTCACCAGTTTGGGGTGGAGTGGGGCTTTGGGCTGTTCACTAGGGTAGAGAGGAAGGATGGAAATCGCACACTTAATTTTTATTTTTTCATACTCAGAGGCAGCAAATGGACTTAGTCTTGAATTTAGGGGATTCTACGTTTCTCTAGCAGAAATTTAAGCCCACTACCTAAAGCAGGAACAGACTCTAAATGTAACGTTGGGGGAAAGAGCCAAGAAGTGATCTCGGGGTAGAGCGGGATGGAAGATGGTGTGAGAAAAGGAATAGGTGTGTGTGTGTGTGTGTGTGTGTGTGTGTGTGTGTGTGTGACTATTCAGTGAAGTGGACATTGACACAACGCTATAAATCAACTGTACTCTAATAAAAAAATAAAATCAAATTGAGGACATAGGAAAAAAAAGAAGTAATCAACCTACGAAAACAGGGAATGGTCTTGGTCTCACCTTGGCTAAGCGTGGGTGCATTTCCTCCGATCAGAGTGATCTGGAGTTCTCTGGTGGCCTGTCGCTTAAGAACTCAACATTGTCGCTGCTGTGGCTGAGGTTCAGTCCCCGTCCTGGGAACTTGGGCGCACCTTGAGTGCAGGGGCCGGGGGGCGGAGGGAAGTAAAGCAGCGGAATTCCTGCCAGTCACAAGGGAAGAGAAGATGGCTGAAAGTGGCCGTTACCCCAGCAGGAAAGTAAGCGTGTGGAACTGCTTTCGAAACTCAGGGTGCTTTATAAAAGCAAAGGGCCATAGACCTTACTCTTTGCATGGGCTAAAAAAGAGAGAGATGGTTGGCAGAGAGAGTTTGAACAGTGAGTGGTAGAGAAAGCCAGGCCCCTTCTCTCTCCTGCACGTGGCGAGCTGGCACAGTGAGAGGACATGACTCTGGGAATGGTGGATACAGGAGTGAGAATCATAAAGTGCTCACAAGCATCCTTTTTCAAAGTCTTGGCTTACCCTTACGCTATTCTATTGAAGCAAAAAAAAATGCACTGTGGGAGTTATGGTCGTGGCTCAGTGATAACGAACCCAACTAGGATCCATGGGTTTGATCCCTGGCCTTGCTCAGTGGGTTAAGGATCCGGTGTTGCCATGAGCTGTGGTGTGGGTCGCAGACACAGTTCGGATCCCGTGTTGCTGTGGCTGTGGTGTGGGCAGGTAGCTACAGCTCTGATTAGATCCCTAACCCGGGAATTTCCTTATGTTGCGGGTGGGACCCTAAAAAGACAAAAAAGACAAAAAAAAAATTGTGGTCCTCTAATGTTATCAATAGGGAAGTGCCCCGGGAGTGGCTTTGCAAGCGGCCTTTCTGCTCAGAGATTCCACCAGTTTCCTCCGAAGTGGGAAACTTCGCATCTCCTGCCCGAGCTGTACGAACTCTGCTAGCGAACTGAAGACTGGAAGGAAGAGATCCTTGCTCTGTCTCTGGAGGCAGATAACAGCTGAGCAGGCCGCCTAAGCTGCTGTCTTCTTTTTTTCTATGCCACACGCAGTCCGAATCCATATGCTGTGAAGGCATGTCTTAAACACAGGCCACTTCCTGCCTTCCCTGTCTGAGAACGTTCTGACACGCTCAGACCCACATTCTCTGCAGGGCCCTTAGACTTCTGACCCAAACTCCCAATTTTTGGAAGTGGTTCCTGACTTTTGCTTCTATTTCTCACTAGAAGCCATGCTTTGGTCCCTCTTGGCCTTTGATTTTAAGTGCCCTATTTGTAATCCGTTCGGGCTGAGAGGGAACTGAGAGATCGGAAGTGTTTTATGTTCCAGGCTGTGGGCCTTACGAGGTGATGACAGTGCTCTACAGGGATATCTGTTCTGCTTTTCCTATTGAAATCGGTGCAAGACCTGGAGCAGAGCGCTTCCCAGGGGCAGCGAGCATATGAAACTGCCTTTGAGATAAAGCTGAGAATGTGCCGATGGCGTGTATCAGCCCCGCCCGGGGACGGGGGTGCCAAGGAGCAGGCTGGGGAGGCAGGAAGGCAGTGAAGGTTTCAACACGTGTCTATGCAGGAGAAAAAGCCAAGAAAGTAAAGACATAATTAATTTGAATAACCTTTATTATAAACATCCAAAGATGGAACGTTTTGAATTTCAGGAGCAAGTGACTGAATGGGAGCAAGTGCAATGGGTTGATTGCCAAGGCTTGGGGCTGTATGTCTCGTTGGGGAGGTCGTCATTGAGCTCGTGGGCAGGGGATGAACTCAGGCTATTCCCAAGGTTCCTGCAGACAATTCAGGAACCTCCTTCGGCTTTCCGTTTGCCAAACAAACCCAAATCTGCTTTTAAATTCCTTTGAAAGACAATTTTGGTTCCTTTATTTCTCTCCTATTGTACTTCTTTTGTTTCTGTACCCAGTTATGTTAATAGTACGTTAGTTCGTTCTGAAGCCTCCTATGTATTGTGATGGTAGAAGTTCATCCTACTCATTAATAATAAGTTATCTTTTTGTCTGAAGTTCTGGATATACTAGTGTGCTGTGGGCCTAGTAATATACCTGGACAGAATCAATAACTGCATCGTATTCTGGCTGAAAATCAGCATGTCTTCATGATCACTTAGCATCATTGCTATTGGCTTTGACAGTGAAGAAAGCTACACTGAGGTTACTTTAAACAGGCGTTGAATTCCATGGAAGCTGGAATTATATGCAGTGCATCTTTATGAGTATTTGTCCATTGGAACATTCATTCCTAAGTGAATATACCTACTCTCTGCCAAGACCTGGCTCTGCAGGTACCTTGGGAAATCTCTTGTCCTCCTGGAGCTGAACACTGTAATTCTGAGATTTTAAATTGGTATCTTTAGGAGTTCCCATTGTGGCTCAGCGGGTTACAAACCCAGCTAGTATCCATGAGGATGTGGGTTTGATCCCTGGTCTCACTCAGTGGGTTAAGGATCTGGGGTTGCCCTGAGCTGCAGTGTAGGTCTCAAATGCAGCTTGGATCTGGTGATGCCGTGGGCTGTCATGTAGGCCGGCAGCTGAGCTCCGATTCTGCTCCTAGCCTGGGATATTCCATATGCTGCAGGTGCGGCTGTAAAAGAGAAAAAAAAGTAGCGTCTCTGGAGTTTTCCTGTGGCGCTTTCTTCCTACATTCTGAGCTCAGCATTTCAGCCTGCTATAGGCAGCACCTCCACACCTCATCCTTGACCTGTGCCCTTGACCACTGCCGGGACATGCCTTGACCCTCCATGGGAGCCCTGATCCTGTTACTCCTGCAGCTCCATCAGGGCAAGGTCTGCTGACTTGAAGTCACTGTTGTGTAACTTGCCCGGTCTTCTGGGTTAGCAGTATTTGTGTTTACTCCAAGCTCCCTGCTCCTTAGCAGGTTTTTTTTTTTTTTTCTGGCCTCCTCTTATCTCACCCCTCCTTTCAGTCTCAATTCCATTAAGATCTATGCTAGTATTTTGAACTCCTCTGGCTGTCACAGTGTGTTGTTAACTTATGTGGCATCTAGTTATCATACATACCTGTCTATGGCCATTGAAATTATAAGAAAAGTAAGTGAGGGATAACAATTTTGTCAATGTCCCAAAGAAGCTTTGGGTCCGGTGTGTATTACTTAATTGACCCAGTGTCTATTACTTAATTAAAAAATACTGTGAGGTGCTTGGCGAGGCACCAAATAGCTGACTGGACATTTTTAGTGATTTTGCTTTACTTTGGTTATTTTGGTGACTTTGGTTCTATACTTAGCTGATGTATTGTTTTTGGGACATTTTGTAAGAAAAAAGCTGTATCAAATGAAATTTTATTCATTTGCATTTGTTTGCCGGCCTTTTCTTTCCTCCGTAATTATTGCAATTCTATCTTCCCAGATTCCTAGTTTTAATATGATTAGGGTAAAAAAGCTACTCTTTGAAAAGAATTATGAATTATTTTAATTAAATCAGTTGCTTAACAAATGAAACTAAGTTTAATTTCAGAGTGAGATGAAATTTCTCTATCAGTGTTTCTGCTAGAGATATTACCTGATAAAGAAAAATGACCCTGTCTTTATCAGAAGGTGTTACCCTCCCACCCTCCGAAGCAAGAATAAAAATTAGACTGTAAATCCCCACAAATGGATAAAGAAATAAAAAAAAAGATTCCCACATAGTTTGACTTTTTATATAATCCTTTACTTCCCTTTGGAGGAAGGTTCTCTGCATTGAATGGTTCCAGCAAGAGACACATTTAATTGCTAATTCTTTGTTTTGGCTTTTTTTAGTGTTATATTTATGATTACAAAAGCTCGTTTAAGGCATTACGGCTAAAATAAAAATGTAGTCAAATGTACCGGAGCTCTTAAGGAACTTTAATAGGCCATCAGAAGCCAGTGAAGATTTATTCAGTGTCTCCATTCCAGGACGATATATTGTTGGTTCAGCTGTAACTTCTTAACTTCATCATATGTTATATACTTTGGCCATCATAGGTTGCCACAAGGCCTGTTCCATGGTGTGATTTAGAATGTGTTCTGATTGAGTATGCAGAAGAGAGCCTGTTCCCTGATGGAGGAAGGAGAGGAACATCGTAAATATACATTGTTTAAGTGTAAATTCTACTTCGCACTCATAGCTTATATTGTACTTGCATGTTTTATGCTCTGTTGGTACTTAAAAAAAATTCATTTGGGGGCATTTCCAGGGATCGAATCAAGAGCCAGGCAGCAGGGCCCTACTTCAGATTCCCTCTTTAGGATTCATAACGGGGGCAGAATAAGGCAAGTGGAGGAAGTGGTCCATAGCATTAAACTCTCTCATCTCATGACACAGACCTCAGTCCACCAGCTTAAATGGACAAGGATGTACACTTTTTAAAATTTCTTTACATTAAGGCTCCCAATTTGCCTGACAAGTAGGAAGTCCATTCAGTCTCTTGTTGGACTCTTTGTGTTCTTTTCAGGTTGGTCCTGGCATCTGAGAGGCCACGTGGGGCCAAGAAAATGGGTAAAAGGCTCTTTAACTTTGGACTTCCGTGTCCTCATTGACATCATGGTGCTCAAACCAAGTGTCCTTGATCTCTGCTGGCTCTCTTCTGGGTGTGCGCTTCCAGCATTTCTGCTGAGCCTGGGCTCCTGAAACGGGAAACAGAGGTAAGCAGTATTTCTCCAGGTTGACTCTGGGACTGTGTGTACCCAGTAGAAACAGTTTATGTGATGAAAACAGTATGTAAACAAAGCGTGAGTGGTAAATAAAAAACAGACCCAAACCCGTCTAGTGGAGGGAAGTGTGGAGGGTGGTGAAGTGAAGACAGTTGTGGGGGGGCGGTGTTGTCTTTTGATTGGATGTGTGGGAAATGGTTATCATTGTCTAGTTGTTCCCATCACAAGAGAATCCAAAGCTCCTTTGGGCTCCTGTGTAACATTCAATTCATAGCCACAGCCCTAACCTTAAAATCCTAAGGACCAGATGCTCTTTGATTTTGTCAGTTATTACAAAAATAATACAATGCGTATACCTTGTACTTTCCCTGTGGCCAAGGGTAACACTTTTTTTTTTTTTCTGTCTGTCTTTAGGGCCGCACCCACAGCATGTGGAAGTTCCCAGGCTAGGGGTCCAATTGGAGCTGAAGCCAAGGGCCTACACCACAGCCACAGCAACGTGGGATCCAAGCCGCGTCTGTGACCTGCACCACAGCTCACGGCAACACCGGATCCTTAACCCATGGAGCGAGGTCAGGGATTGCACCTGCATCCTCATGGATGCTAGTCGGGTTCATTAACCGCTGAGCCATGGTAGGAACTCCAGCACTTTTTAACAAACAATGTTTCTTAAGCAAATATAAAGCATGACTGTTTTTCCTAAATGAAATCAATGAAGACTGTTAAGTAGTATCACCTCTGTTCGTCACATAAATTGGAATAAGATCAAATTTTGTGCCAACAGTTACAAAAAGTTTCAGTGTTCAGGGGTTTTGTATTTTGGAATTGTGCATAGGGATTATTGTCCTTAAGTGAGAATCAAAGTTGTCTTTCACTGGGCAAGAAGGAGAATGAGCTGTTCTCTGTGCATAAGCCGTCCACACCCCTTTCGTTATGTGACACGAATGTCTTCTTTCATCTTCAAGCTGATTTATTGGTTGTAACGGAAAAACCATACATTTTTGGCATTGCATCAGTTAAATGATGGCAGAAAACTTTAACACAAACTGGAAGCCTTAGTCTTTCTCATTTTATAATTCTGCAATGAACGAGGGTTTACCTGCGCGTTGAGGATGCAAGGTCCAGGAAGACAGTGTGAGCCGCGTCCGCGACCTACGCCGCAGCTCATAGCAACGCCGGACCCTAGCCTACTGAGTGAGGCCAGGGATCCAACCCGCATCCTCATGGATCCTAGTCGGGTTTGTTACTGCTGAGCAACTGCGTCTTGAAGGGATGTTTGCACACCCAGGTTCACTGCAGCGTTATTCACAATAGTCAAAAGGCGGAAGCAGCCAAAGGCTCATCCAGGCACAAATGGTTACAGAAAATGTGGCATATGCATACAATGAAACATTCTGTCCCTTTTAAAAAAGGAGGAAATTCTTCACATGCCACACCACTGATAAACCTCAAGGCCATTTTCTCAGTGACATAAGCAGTTTACAAAATGACAGATATTGTATGCTTCTACTCATACGAAATATCACAGAAACCGAAAGCAGAAAAGCAGTTGCGAAGGCTGGGAGGGGAAGGAAACCGGTGAGCAAGGGGTAGGGAGTTTCTGTTTTGCAAAAGGAGAAAGTTCTAGACATTAAGCCGTGTCAGCTGACTTAGCACTCAACTGTAAAAGCGGTCAGGATGGAAACTCTGATATGTTCTCTACCACCGTAAAAAATGTCTAAAATAAGGTCTCACTGGGTTGGGCAGCAAGGTCGGGCGGTTGCGGAGGCTTCGTCCCTGCTACGGACGAGGTTGTGCAGGAGAGGGACTGGCCATCAGTGCCGCGGCAATCTCAGGGCCCGGATGTGCGGCCGGGCTGCAGCTCAGGCGGAGAGGGCAGGAGGCCGACCCACCCGGGCAGCTGTGGACCCCGCAGGCCGCTGCTCCCTCTTTTTCTGCTCTCTCCCTCTTTCCGAGTTGTTGCCGTGTTACTTCCAGCTCTTAGAGCTGGTGAATAATGGACGGTGCTTGTTTGCAAGCGCGGTGCCGCCTCCCTAATTAGACTGCTTCTTACACTGTGTCGGGGCCGCTGCAGACTTGCTCCTAGAACGTTTGGCAGTGGCACGGGTCTAAATCTCTGGGCCAGGTCTCGGAACACCGCCCCTGGGACACAGCACACACCTCGCCACCTCCCGGAGATGGCCTGCCTCCTGCCTCTCACAGGCCCTGAGGACTCAGACCTTTGTGATGCGTTCTTTTCTTTCGTGCCAGTTCCAGAAGAAAGTGAAAAATAATCTTTTATTCTGTTTCACCCTAGGAAGCAGGCTTTTTTCAGATGGAATATCGTGTCCTTTTAAAGTATTTAAATATGTATTTAGGGTTTTCCTAAGACAACTAATAACCAAGTCAACACTTCTAGCTGGTATCACAGCCAAAAAACGGATAGAAAAATCCGCGTCAGCTTGGGGGCAATGTGACTACGGAGGAACTGTATTTTTTGTAGATTTTCAGGAATTTCTTTTTCCTTCCTTCCTTCCTTCCTTCCTTTGCTTTTTGTGGCCACACCTGAGCCATATGGAAATCCCCAGGCTAGAGGTTGAATGGAGCTGCAGCCGCCGGTCTACACCACAGCCACAGCAATGCCAGATCTGAGCCACATCTGCAACCTACACCGCAGCTCAGGGCAGTGTTGGATTCTTAATCCACTGAGCGGGCCCAGGGATCGAACCCTCATCCTCATGGATTCTAGTTGGGTTCATAAGCCGCTGAACCACAGGTGGAACTCTGATTTTCAGGAATTTCCTGTCTGCAGTGAGATCCTGGCAGTATGGATGGAAAAAATTTCTCTCTGGTTCTCCCTCAGGCCGCCCTTTCCTATGAACACCTGACTCCAGACATCCAGGGTGCCTGCACCGTAGGACGCCTGTCCAGCCAGAGCTCTTCATGTTCTTTGCTCTTATCCTGAGTCATTGGCCTTCCTTCTCCATCACATCAGACCTACAGTGGAAAGATACCCCATAAGGGATTTCCTATCCAAATTTAGTTTTAAGGGTTATAATTCCAAAAATTAATATGAACGGAGGCTCATCGGGAGCAGTGGGGAGTGAGTAGGAGCAGTGGTTAGAGGGTGGCGTTCATAGATTCACAGCACAGATGTGCACCTGCAGCCATGGCCTCTGCCTTCCTGCCTCGCACCCTGAGTGAGCTGTCCTGGCGCCTCTGAAACCAGCGTGTCCACTTCTGTCCGGGTCCCTTGTGCAAAATCAAGGTACCGCCTCCCCAGTTCTCTCTGCATCATCATTTTCTCCGCTTCTTCGAGGTCATTTTCATTAGCTTATTAACACATTATTACTCTTATTTAAAAAAAAATCCTTAGTTTTTTAAGGATTTTTTAAGGAATCTCTTACTTCAACTAGCATCCTAAGTCTTTGCTCTCCTTAGCAGAAAATCTAGAAAGTCTGGCATCTCCTTGCTGCTTCCAGTTCTTTTCCCTCATGCTTTCTTAAATCCAGTCCTATCAGACCTTTCCGCTTTCTCCACTAAGCCAGCTTCTGTCAAGGTCATTGGTGACTTTCTTTTTGCTGAATCCAGTGGACTCTTAGCACTGTTTGAGGCTGGAAATCCTTTCTCCTCCCTGGATACCACTGTCTCTGGTTTTGCTCCAAGTTCATTGGCTGCTCCCTTTCAATCTCCTTTGAATGTTTGTCCTGTTCTCTTTGCACTCTGAATGCTGGGTTCAGTTCGTGTCTCCCTCTTCTTCTCTACCGTAGGGAGCTCTCACCCTCTCACAGCTTTAAATACCACCTGGGCTTAAGGCCACCAAATTTCCCAGTCATTTCCGTCCTCCTCCCGGATTCCCCAGCCTCCCGTGTCCAGACGGCCTCACATCTCCACTTGGATGTTAGCTGTCTATTTTACACTCACAGGCCCAGTTTGAACTCCCGATTTCCTCCTCAAACCTTCAGTCTCCGTAGCTGAGTCCCTCCAGCCCTCACATGGTTTCCCCATCTCAGTTGATGGCATCTTCATCCTCTCAACTGCTCAAGCCAAAACCCTTGGCCACGAATCGACCCTTCCCTTTTTCACATCCTGTAGCCGGGATCGGTTAGGAAACCCTGACGGCTCTGATTTCAAAGTAACGTTCAGGATCTAAGCGCTTTTCACCGTCTCCAAGCTGCTCTTCTGGTCTAAGCACTGACACCTCTTATCTCGAATATTCAATAGATAACCCCCTTCTGCGCCGCCCGCCCCCAAATCATTTTGTTCTGCTTCCTCCCACATGCTCCCTCCCAGTCTTTTCTCTGCACAGTGGGCAGGGCGATCAGTATAAAATACAGAGCCCCTCACGGCGTTGCTCTGCGCAAAAGCCTCGGGGGTTCCCTGGCCGACTCAGGATGGAAGCCTAGCTTCTTACCACGGGAAGGGGCCCCCATGTGTGATCACTGCTTTCCCCCCAGCTGTTGTTCCCCCCACCGCCCATGGAGTTCCTGGGCCAGGGATCAGATCCGAGCCGTGGCTGCGACCTGCACCACCCACAGGATCCTTTAACCCGCTGTGCCAGCTGGGGGTCAAACCCGCATCCTGGCACTGCAGAGATGCCTCTGACCCCTTTGCCCCACAGCGGGAGCTCACTCCAGCACATCACCTTTCAATGAGACCTCCCTGGCCGTCCTGTTTCCCGCTCTAGCCCATTTCACGGTGCTCGCAATCCCTCTTACTTCCCTGTTTCCTCCTAAAGCGCTTATCATTGTATAATCTGTAATTTACTTATCCATCGTGTCTGAGAACTATGTGTTCACTACCAACTTCCCTCAAGAAAAGAAACTCTAAAAGGGCAGTTAAAAAATGTTTTAGAGTTCCCACTGTGGCTCAGTGGGTTAGGAACCCCACACAGTGTTGTAGGTTCAATCCCTGGCCTCATTCAGTGGGTTAAGGATCTGGCAATGCCACGAGCTGCAGTGTAGGTCACAGACGTGGCTTGGATTCCCCCATTGCTGTGGCTGTGGTGTAGGTTGCAGGTGCAGCTCCAATTCGACCCCTAGCCTGGGAACTTCCATATGCCACAGGTACAGCCCTAAAAAGAAAAGAAAGTTGTTCCCGGTTGTATTCCAAGCACTTGTGTTAGCACTTGGTGCTGGCTAGGTTCTTAACGATATTAGTTGAATGAATGGACAAAGGTGAACCCAGTGCATAGTATTTTACAAAGTATGATCACATGTTATCCCCTTTAATCCTCGTGGCGGAATTGCTGTGAGTATGCTCTTATATTATGGTGATTGTTTATCGGGACGTTAAACAGCTGTCAAAGGTCAAGCAGCCGGTAGGTGGCTGAGGCGCTGGTGTGTGGAGCTGGTTCTTAAAAACAAATCTTCCCCGACCCGTTGGCAGATATGCTGTGGGTGACCTTTACAGGAAGTAAACACACCCGACCCCTCACGGCCCTATGAGTATCTGCCGATCCCCTAATTTGTGTCCTTTGAAGCTTCTGCTTTGGTGGCAAGCTTTGAGGCCCTCATTAAAGGTTGGCCTGGGTGGTCAAACATGCAGCTGAGAAATGACCACGGTTCCATTTATTTCTAATGGAGAGTGTTTCTTGAAGTCATTAGCAGACTTCCCCGTGATGGAATTCCCAAGAATGTTCTTACAGACTTCTCATTTCCTCGAACACTCCACATGCTTTCCTGAGAAGAAGGGGCTTTCCCGGGAGGACCCTGCCGACGGCTTTCTCTGTGTACCGGCGCCCTGAGCTCTGTAGGCGAGTCTCCCAGGCACGCCTGGACTTCCTTTGGAGGCAGGAAGTGCTCCTTCTTGAGGTAATAAATCTGCATTTGATATTAAAATTAGTTCCCTCGGGACTGGCTGGGACTTGCTGCCTCAAAGCACCTCTCAGCTGAGTACTCGGGTTGCTCCAAGCAGACTCTGGGGTACAGCGGTTGCCATGGCATCAGCGGGCTCGTTGGTGATGGAGGGACGTGATCCCGGGGGCTCACGGCGTGTGAGTCATGGCGTGGGCCCAGGCCAGGGGAGGGCTCGCCACCTCTGTCCCCTGAGCTTTAGTCTCCAGGGCCCGCTGGACCAAGTACTGGGAAGTGTCCTCGGAAACCGTGAAGCCCGACTACGTGTCAAGGAGGGAACTCAGGCTCTGGCCACTTCCTTGGACTTCTTGGAGAGAACGGAAATGTGTTTTGCTCTAAACAACAACTGACTGGGGAAAGTTCGGGAGGCCAGTGAGGAAAAAAAATCGTAGAGATAAACTTACATGAGCGAGGCCTGGGCTCACACCAGCATCCTCATGGACACTAGAAGCGTTCCCGCTGAGCCACAACTCCTCTTATTAGTTTTCAGAGGGGACAACGGAGTCCCGTTTACGGCCTGCTCTCTCAATATCCGCGACCGTGGCGGCAGCAGCTGCCACCGTCACTGCGACGTCCGACATTCTCTGTTCTTCATCTGCCAGCAGGTGGGCCCATGTGGCCCGGCAGTAAACATGCGCATCTCCATCCCGTTACTCCTGCAAATCAAGCCAGGAAAGAGTGTGATCTTATTTTACAGGTGAAGAATTTAGGGCTAGTACATGATTTGTCTAAGGTTACACGGTTGATGTCTGGGTTAGAATTCAAACTCAGTTGTCTTGTTCAAGACCTATGCTCATAAGAGGCAAATCCTCTCCCTACTGTGCCCCACTTATTTTTCCCTTTTATGCAACCTCAGAGAACAATTTTCATTCAAGAGAAAACGGTCTGGAGTTCTCTCGTAGCATGGGGCCCTTCGAGGTTTTCCTCGTATGGAATCCCTATTCACCAGGGTGATCCTGGTCAGCGGGGCCCGCGGCGTAACGGGATAGCGGTGTGGGGGTTTGTTGAGCCTGGCCTGGGGGCGCGGCCTAGCAGGTTGCCCTGGTGGTTTGACAGGAAGGCAGCAGAAGGCTCCGACTCTCATGTCACTGGGTCAGACCCAGTTAACCCTGAGAATAGCCCAGGTAACTCAGGGAAGGGTGACACAGTTAAGTAACTCTCAGGCGGTTACTTCTAAGAAAGGAGTGGCTCACCAGGTCCTCTCCGATGTTACAGCCATCAGAGTGAGGAAATGCCCCTGACAATGGGAGACAGGCTGCAGGTGGGTTTGGGTGGGCAGAAATTAAGTGGGAGAGGACAGACACGGGTCCTTAGGAGCAAGTGGATGGCAGACAGACGCCTTTAAGATATCGAGTCATGACGCGCTTCTGATAAAAAGCCCCCCCCGGGTTCCCCACTGCCCTCAGAACAAACTCCAGACTCTCTACCCGGCTCCCCGCGCACCCTGAGAGTGGTATGGCCCCCTTGAACCCCCTGCTCAACAGCTTTCTTTAGGTCAAAGCTTCTGTCCTTCTTAGGGACAGTGCTTCCTGGGGCTCTGAATGCCCCTGGACCTCGCAGAGCTGGCTCTTCTGGCGTCATCCTGGGAGCTTAATTGTCACTTCCTCCCCTGACGCCCCATGCTAATGTGAAATCGTGGCTGGTCCTTGAGGCCTTGTTTTACTTCTTCTCACAGTAAATATCATCGCCTGATCTGGTTCTCATTGGTCTGAAGGCTTGTTTGTTTCTTCCCTGCCTCTGCTCATCAAATGTGAAGCCCAGTGCCTGAGAGTATCTGGCAAATAGGACATGCTGGAGAATTATTTGTTGACTGAGTGAAAGGTATAGTGGGACAGGCTTAGATTCATCTTTTTTTTTTTTTTTTTTTGTCTTTTTAGGGCCGCACCCTTGGTGTGTGGAGGTTCCCAGGCTAGGGGTCAAACTGGAGCAATAGCTGCTGACCTACAACACAGGCACAGCAACGCCAGATCTGAGCGGGGTCTGTGACCTACACTGCAGTTCATGGTAACGCCGGATCCTTAACCCACTGAGAAAGGCCAGGGATCGAACCTGCATCTTCATGGATACTAGTCAGATTCCTTTCCTCTGAGCCATGACAGGAACTCCTTCATTCTTCTGTTCATTAACTTGGCAGTTCATCCAGTGTTTGACCTCAGCTCTATGTTAACTTTGATACCTCGGGTCGTTTACGTCCCAGCATAGACCCCAGCTTTCTCGTATGTTAAGTGGACATAAAAGTCCTTCTCAGAGCTGCCTGGATGGAATGAGAGGGCTCACGTGCTTGTCTGATGAGTGACCGCACAGCCTGTTGGAGTGTGGAGTGTGCGGCACACAATACACTGGCTTGTGACCACGCACCCAGCACCTCGTGTTAGCAGGTGAGTGAACGGCCGGTGGCTTTGATGTCCTGCTCCAGCAGCAGTTCGTGCAGATTCATTGACTCGCTCTGCCTTGTCAGGCTGCTCTGTTGAGGTCAGAGAGAGAACACACGTTTCCCTTGGGTGAGGGGGACACAGCGCAGACAGGAGCGGGGGTCTGGATCGGGGCCTGGGCGCAAGCATTCTGTATCGGTGTGTGTGAGGAACAACCCCAGGCGCTGGTCTGTTTTGTGGAGACGGCTGGCGGAGTGTCCACTTTGCTCCCTTGGGGAATATGTCCTCGGCACCTCATGCTGTGGTGGCAAGACTTCTGTCCCCAGATAGCCTCTGGTCTGTCACCTGGAGGAGGGCAGTGTGGCTCTTAAGAGCTGGCACTGGGGAGCCAGACCGCTTGGCTTTGGAACTGGCTCTGTCGTTTGTTAGCTGTGTGACCTTGGGCAAGTTACTTAACGTCTTTGTGCCTCATTCTTCTCACCTGAAAAATGGAGAGAAGGACAGTATGGACCTCCGCAGGGCCACGATGAGGGCTGGGCTGTCGGACGGAAGGGCTTAGGGCCATGCCCGGAGTGCTTGCCGGTGTCACAAGGCGCTGAGCCACTGCGCCAGCAGCATCACTGCGCTAGCTGCAGCGTCGTGATCCATCAACCAGTGTTCATAACATCTGCCTTGTAGGATTGTTGTGGACGGTAGGTGAGATAACGACTTTAAAGCTTGTTCAAAAGTGACTGGTACAGGCGGGCACTGTGATGTCCCTGTGCATTAGTCCCCATTCTGCTTTTACCCTCCTTCCCCTCCTTGTGTTATTTTAAGGTTAATATAAGATGCATTAAAGGGCGATTGGTGCTTAGGGCTGGAGGCTCCAGGACCGCGGAGGTCAAGCAGGTTGCTCATCTGCGCACTGTGGTTGGGGCAGGTACAGAGACATGTGACCCTGTGTGTGGCATGTGACGCTGCAGCGTGATGACCAGGTAGCCCTCCTCTGGGACAAACACTGGTTCATCGTCTTGGCATAAAACACCCTTGCGACTTGTTTCTGGATGCACAGAAAAGCTTTTATAATTAAATATGTATACAGTTACTTTATTAAAGTGTAATTGATTTACAGTGTTGTGCTGATTTCTGCTGTGCAGCAAAGTGACCCAGTCATACACGTGTACACATTCTTTTTCTCACACTATCTTCCATCGTGGTCTGTCCCAAGAGACTGGATAGAGTTCCCTGTGCTGTACAGCAGGACCTCATTGCTTATCCACTCCAGCTGTAATGGTCCGCATCCATCAACTCCAGACTCCCTGTCCATCCCACTCTCTCCCTCTCGCCCTTGGCAGCCACGGGTCTGTTCTCCATGTCTGTGAGTCTGTTAGTGTGGAAAGCTTTAATCTTCCTTTTCTTTGTTGTTGTTGAAATTTGAATGAAGAAAAGGCTTCCAAAGTTTGGTCTCTCCTTTTTTCCGTTGAGACTTCAGAAACAGCTGGAATTTCCTTGACCACCTCACAGGACAAAATGGGTCACTGTTTGGACCGCTGATTCCTTCGCAAACAGGATCTGGAGAGCTATCATGAAGCGGTGGTTTTGTTCCTGTTAGATAAGGGACGAATGGTAATAGATGTCAGGAACGCAGAGGAAGGTGTGTTGAGGAGCTTGCGCTGTGGCTCAGTGGTGATGATCCTGACTGGTATCTATGAGGTTGTGGGTTCCAGCCCTGGCCCTTTGGTGGGTTAGGGACCCGCATTGTTGTGAGCTGTGGTGTAGGTCGCAGATGTTGCTCAGATCTGCCATTGCTATGGCTGTGCCTGTGGTGTAGGTTGGCAGCTGTAGCTCCGATTCGACCCCTAGCCTGGGAACCTCCATATGCCGCGGGTACAGCCTTAAAAAGCAAAAAAAAAAAAAAAGAAAGAAAGAAAGAAAAGGGAAGAACCTCCTTTCAGCTTGGGCATCTACCGCGTCCCATTGGTGACGTATGGAGACCTGCACATCACTGAAACCTGGCGTAGCGTGCTGTTAAAGAACACAGCTCCATGTTCGGTGTAGGCGCGTGTGGGCCATCAGCTCTCCCCTGGGTTTGCACACTGTGTATGTGTTTGTTGGCCCCAGACCAGCTCTGCCACTTAACCTGCCTTGCTCTGCAGCCACGGTGGTTTTTGCCCGGGAACACGCACCCTCTGCTTTTCTGCAGAATCTTTATCCTCGCGGGAAAAGTCGTGCGGTGAGCTAGTGGTGAAGTGAGAGGAAAATATGTACACACAGGACCCAGCCGAAAATGACTTTAGCACAGAGTTTATTTAATACATCCTCCAAATTGTATTTTGAAGCCTCTGTTAACAAGAAACCACTCTCTTCTTGAGCAGCGGGAGTGTTTTATAAATGGAATTTGCAGACCGGCACTGCTCCCCATTAATTTTCCCTGTCTACAATTACTATCATTACATTCTTAAAGCACTTTTAAAATAAACTACACCGTGATGTAATGTGCACAGTCGGAGCTCCAGCGATGGGACAGCAGGGCAGCAGCATCTGGATCTGGGACTGCTATCTTCTAGGGAACATCTTGATGGCTATAATTACTGTCATGTTATGGGAACGTGAAAAAAAAAAAGGCGCCAGAGTTCCAAATAAAACATAAAATGGCTTTGATATAATAAATGTTACTATCATTGTTTAAAAATGTTGTGACTGTCTGCTGTAGTTTCTGAGAAAGATATTTTCCAGCACTTGATATTTTCGCCCTCCTCTCTCTTTCATATTCTATTACTGCAGATAAGGATAAAGAAAATCCTTAGGACAGACTTGCTTTAAATCCGTGTAACACAATGCCAGCATTGTCCCTCTTCAAGATGAACTTTTAAATTAAATCTGGCATGAGCTTTACCAGAACTCCGAGCAGCTTTGCTCCGGAGACACTTTATCCACCCTGTTAGGGAGCATTAATAATTCAAATGTTATGGTTGTGGTTAATTGCACTCATTAGGATAAGGCAGGGGCTGAAGCATTTTCCTATAGGACACACTTGCATCCATTTCACCACTAGCCAAGGCGTCCAGAACAGTTTGGGCTCACTCCAGAGGAAATGGGACTATGCGAAATGCACATGTGGAGTAAATGTTGTCATCCCATGGGAACCCGTTTTGGAAGAGCTCATGATGAACTTGGACCCAGGTATTGGACCAATTTCTGTTTAAAGTTATGAGGATTCATTATAAAGGGAAGAAGTCATTATTGGGGGTATGGATACACAGCGGTGCTCATTCAGTTTCCCAAGAAAGTTTTAACATGTGAAATTCATTCAACCTTGTGAAATCTAAGTTATTGTTTCATAATGAGTAGTAGCAACTCTAAGAAAACCAGTGAGTGCATCTTACTCAGACAATTGATTGGCTTTGGCAGTAGTGTGTACACAGAACCTAAATGGAATAATCTGTTCTGCTGATCATTTTTCTCTACTGGTTCACCGATAACATCTCTCAGTTTAAGGCTGGACCTTCTGATGCAAGAATTGGGACTCAACCAGGGATTTCATCACATTCAGTGAATTTGTGACATACTCTTCTCTTCCAACACTTGCATGTGACTGACAAGCTGTCTCTGCATGTTCTCTTGGGTAAAGGTTTCTTTTGATTGGACTTGGTGTCAGGTTCCCCCTGTCTCAGTCGGTCCCTACATCCTCCCTACGGTTGATTGGAGTGAGTTAGACCACAGAGGGGAGGAGGACGGTGGTTCAGTGGCCAAGAGCAAGTTTTTTTCATCTTCACTCTACTTGCGGGGGTAGGTTTCTGCAGGAGTCAGCATGGCCAGCTCCCTTGACAATGCTTAAGAGACCATCCGGGCCAAGCCAGGTGGGGAGAACGGTTGATCTTGTTGCCCACCCCACTGGTTTCCAGAAAAACCGGTCCACACCGAGGCTCTGCTGATAACAGACAGTAGGGCCTTCTTTGGGTAGACACCAGAGCGCACCGTTAATGCCTGGGTTTCTAAGCCCTCTGTGCAGAAGATCACTAGACATTTTCCAAGGTCTGCTCTTTCTCAGAAGTTGGACATAGTTATCACACTCCACAGTTCAAGGTTGGGCTGGAGAAAAATTGTAGATTTCTTGCAAGGAACGTCAGGCCAATTGAGGAAAGGCTATTTGCACACTGACATTAAGTCCATGCTGGGTCTTACTTTGCTTTGGTGAGACAGCCTTGAAAAGGCTCTGTTCTTTCCTTTGTCTCCCAAGTAGGCTTCTGCCCTTTGAAAAATAGCTCGCTCTTTGTCCTGCTCCTGCTGCCGCTTTGTTGTTTTCACATGGCACCTAAGTGCCAGGGACTCAATAAGGACTAATTAACGGTTGTAATATTCCAAAGAATATTTCATGCAAGTGATCGTTCTAGAAAACATTTGTTCCGTCTTGTTAAAACAATATTATGCTATTTCAGCATTAAGTAGTACTTCATAAAAAGACTCCAGCAACACGAACTGAACGTTCAATCTAACTTTCTGTTTGTTGAAGCGTTTATGGCTTCCCCTCAAGACAAGAGAAATAAAAGGAAAGAAATGACTCTGAATACAGAATATTTTATTACACAAATAAAAAAATGAGGACATATCTGTTAGCTCTTGCCAACTTTTGAAATATGGATTCCATTTGTCTTTATTACGGCCTGTTCCCACAGTGCCTTCTCCCTGTTTATTAATTTTTGTGTGTTAAACAGAGCAGTGTGCCTACTGAAAAGAGTCAAGGCTATTTCAAGAAACATGAAAAAAATGGGAAGTAGATCAATTCATTCTGTAACTATTCTGTCAGTAATGAAGAGGCATGCAGTGATTGTTTCTCATAATTCCTTTTAAAAAAAGCCATGTGCGTTATCACAGTAAAGTGTCCTGTCAAATCTGTAATCCTCGTGATGACTCATAGATATGTGATTCCCCTTATTAAGAAAAAAAGGACAGGAAATCCAGTATAAATGAGCTGTTTTCCTCAGTCGTGTAATAAAACTTGGTTACCGGTTTATGAGTTTTTGATTATATCACCCACTGATAATCCCTGGGTTCATTTCCTCGCGGTGAGCCCTCGGCTCCTCCCTCCCCTGGCCGCCCCCTTTGGCCACTAACCTTCTCACAGCCCTCCTTCCTCAGCTGGGGAGGCAGCCCCCCAGTCACGGCCACCGCAGGATAGTGTATTTTAAGGGCTGTAAATTTTCACCGTCGGATTTGAGCCAGGGGTGTTAAGCCCCAGAAGATACACATCTGCTTCCTACTCAAATGCTCTTTTCTTGTGCTTCTTGGTAGAGGGAGTGTTGTCACCCACATAGATAAACCCAGCTGGCGGGGGAGGGAAGGTGAAATTCTGGTGTTTCCGAAAGAAATGCTTATGACTACAAATACAGTCAGCCTGAGCTCTGTCCTTGAATTCTGTATTTCTTTTCAGAGTTCCATGATAATTTGCTTTTATTGCTCTTTAATGAACAGAGTGAGTCACTATTAAATGTCCAAACAGAAAAATTATTTAGTAACCTGAGTCATGACCCCTCGAATATATCTGGTTTCTAAGTCTGGATTTCCAGATGTCAGGTTTTCCTAATAGGATCACATGAGCAGAGGGCCAGAAAACGAAAAGAAATGTCTTGAGCACCTGCTTGGGGAGGATGCCCGCAGCCCGTGCCAGCGTACCCAGTGCGCGGGCGTTTATGAGACACTATAAAGGTGGTCAGAGAATACTGGCTGTTAGAGGTGTATTTCGTTCCCTCTGTTCAAATACCGCGTTAACGGGAGGGGAAGATGATATCGGCCAGTTTCAGAGCTAGCGGGAATGCAAGGAGGTAAATATTGTCGGTCTTCAGTCTACTAATGGGTTTTGTTCCACATCCTCTTTGTAAGTCTTTTGGAACTATCCACGCATTTTCCCAAAGAAAACACATTTATAAGTGATCGTTTTCCCAGCTAGATCACTGAATATACTTAACCCACACGCAGCTGAAAACTGCTATGAAAGGACTCAATTACTGAATCTGCGGGAATATAAGCATTTGTTTATTTATTAAAAATGTACTGAGGGCTTTTGGGGTCCCTGATGGTGAGGACCTCACAGTCGAATCAGGCGGTCACTGCTCATTTCGCAGCGTAGGTGCCGCGGCGGGGCTAGAATAGCGTGGTAGGTGAGTGTTCAGGACCGTAAGCTAGAGGTGGAGGGGCCGGGGGCTCAGAGGATGTCTGAGTTCATTTCGTTTTGCTGGAAGACAAATACGAAGTCCCGAAAGGGACTAACAGTGGGGAGTTTCTTTGGTTGTGGGAGAGGAATCCGTAAGGAGACTTACAAGTCTCACAAATTTCAAAACCAGTCTCAGGGTTACCGCAGGTGACACTGTTGGGGGAGGGGAGGAACTGGGATGCTGGGGGTAACAGACGCACACTGTTTTGTGTAAGACAGATGGTTAACGGGAACCTGCTGTATAGCACAGGAGAATCTACTCAATAATTCGTAATAACCTGTGTGGCAAAAGAGAGTGGATATATCTATAGGTATGACTGATTCACATTGCTGCACACCAGAAACTAATACAACACTGTAAGTCAACTATCCTGCAATGAAAAATTTTTTAAAAAAGAAATGATATGGCAGAAATGTACTTAGCCTATTCATGATAGGTAGGGAGGTTGATTACCATGTAAACAAGGGCTAGATCAATAGGACTTGACAAATGCAGTTTGTTTGCTCCACTTGGAGACAAGATGTTGAGTATGGGACTGAATGACCATATTTGCATTTTAAAAGGTCCCTTGGTTGCTGTGTTAATACTGGAGGGAGAAGCCGCAGGATAGGCTGCAAAGCTGAAGCTGTTGAAAATAGTCAGGGAGTATCCAAGAGGCAAGGAGCAAGGATGGAGAAGAGGAGGAAGTGCGTTAGGGATGTTAGGGAGGAAAATCTGATGGAACCTGGAGATAGATTGAATTTGGTGCTAACATGAGAGGTGAATAGAAATAAATGACATTATACTTTTCCTCCTTCCCCCCACACACACAAGGGAAGAAAAAGAAAAGGAGGCGAGAAGGAGGCACAGACCTGATGAATGGATGAAGATGTGGTACCATATACACAATGGAATACAACTCAGCCATGAAAAGAATGAAATAATGCCATTTGCAGCAACATGGCTGCAATTAGAGATTCTCATAAGAAGTAAAGTAAGTCAGAAAGAGAAAAGCAAATACTGCACGATATCATTTATATGTGGAGTCTAAAATATGGCACAAACGAACCTGTTTACAAAGCAGAAACAGACTCAGGGACATTGAGAGCAGACCTGTGGTTGCTAAAGGGGAGTGGAAAAGGAGTGGGATGGAAAGGGAGTTTGGAGTTAATAGCTACAAACTGTTACGTTTAGAATGGGTAAGCAGTAAGGTCCTACGGCGCAGCACCGGGAACTATATGCAGTCTCTTGGGGTAGGACATGATGGAAGATAATATAAGAAATATATATATGTGTATATATATATATATATATATGGACTGATGTAAGCAGAAATTGGCACAACATTGTAAATCAACTATACTTTATTAAAAAAGAGAAAGATTTGTGTAAGTATCATTAGGGTTTCTGGCACCAGAGCTACTGCTTCATTTGGAGTTATGCTGAACTCAATCAAACTGCATCAATGGCATCATAAAAGTTTTGTTTTTACACAGTGAATTAGGGAATAGTAGCAGGAAGAGGACTGTATATGACATGAGGTGACTGGGTTCCGGTTTCAGAGATTCTACTCGTATCTGAATGACTTGGAGTAAGTGTCACTTAGCTGTTTCAAGTCTAATGGTCTCATCAGCAAGATGGGGTTGATACCACCTAGGGCTAATACCACGCTGGCGTTCACTGAGCACTTACTGTGTGCCAGGCACAGCCTCACATGGCTTGTTCCCTTCAGTCTCTGTGACGTCGGTACGGTCTTTACCCACTGGATGTCTGAGGAAATTGAGGTTTATAGAGACTGTATGCCATGCCCAAGTGGAGGAAGTGGTGAAGCTGGGATTCAGATCCAAGTCCTTCTGAGCTATGACTGAGGTGTAAAGCACTGCTTTCAACATTGCACTTAATTCCTTTAAAACCCCGACGTAGAAGCCTGGTATTATTAGGCACTACGTTCTTCTTGGTTGAATGTCAATGTCAGTCCTCAGTGCTGCTCCTTATTGGCTCCCTTCTGTCTTTCTTCTGCTGAATCTGGGGCTTCTCTCCCAAGCACACTAGTGAGAATTCAGTAGTTACTGTTTTTTGTTTTTTTCCCTGCTTTTCCAGGTAGCAAAGGGCCACGAGTCTGACCAGGAGGTGAAATAAGACATTCCTAAGGGTATCTAGAGGAAGCTGCCCCCAAAAAGAGGGTCTTTGATTATCACATGACACAGATGTACCACTACAAAAGTGGCTTTAGAATATAATATACATTTCCCATGAAAAGTAGCACCCATCTACCTAGAAATGGAAAATTTAGAAAACACGGAATAAGCAAAAAATGAAAACCATCCATATTACCTCTACTTAGAAACGGTCATTTGCTATTTTGCTAAATATCAGTATTTCTTTAACAAAATAGTATGCATATTATTTGAGCTGACATAATTATTTAAATCTGGGCAGGCCTGAAACATCACGAAAGAACAGGGGAAGGGCCTGCCACAGCACAGTGCCTGCAGGATGACTGAACAAATTTTGTTTCCTACTGATGTTCAACTTTTGCATCTTTTTTTTTTGTCTTCCACCCTCCATCTTTTCCACTTGGTATCTCTTCTTCTCCTTCTTTCAACTAATAATTCCATAATTTTCTTTGGAGTATAGTTGATTAACAGGTAGCTAGAAAGCAACAAGACCTACTGGACTAAGGGAAGACATAATTAGACAATTCATGTGGGGCAAGTGGCAGCCAGTTCCGTCTCAGAATCAGGCCTATCTCTTGAGCATCTGCAGGTACACAAAGGCAATTGCTTTAGACTCAGCTTCCAGTCCTAGACTTGTTGTTGGTCACAGTCACATCCAACAAGAGTGAGGAGGACTCATTGCAACACACCACTACCAGAAAATAACTCTTGGCCTGTGTTCCTGATAATGGACTGAGAGCATTGTCGTGTATGGGAGATGATGACGGACTGAGAGCATTGTCATGTATAGGAGATGATGACGGACTGAGAGCATTGTCATACATGGGAGCTGATGAAGCGCATCTCAGCTGGCCTCTGGCCAGTGCAGGTCCTACACTCTCCTTTGACATCTCAATGGCCTAGTCAAGCTCTTTGGAGAGATAAAATATATCCCATCATGGCCAGTTACCACTTCCTTTAAGTGTTCCTTAGGATTAGGAAGAGTTCTTTCTTTTTCTAAACAACACCATCTCTTACATAAATGCTCTCGCGTGTTGCTGAGAAGAAGTGGTCTATGAATTAGCTGGTTTTCTTGTCATCAGGTACTGCGAGCAAAGCGACCTTCTTGTAGTCCTGAGGGACATGACTCAGGAAGGAAACTAGGCTGGATTTTCCTGTTTCTGAGTGAAGACTGCTAAGTTTCTGGCAGATAAAGGGGAGTAGAACTGTTGTTAATGATGGAGAATATTGGTACGGCAAATAGACATATTCCTGAGAACTGGAGTGAGAGGACAGACAGTCCGCTCTTACCAGATTTAGTAAATGAAAGTGTAGGACTCATGCGATCTTTGGGAGATACTTATACGAAAACAGCTATTCATTATTTATTTGAGTTTTATTTTATTTTACTTTACTTTTTGCTTTTACGGCCACACCGATGGCATATGGAGGGTCCCAGGCTAGGGGTCTACTCGGAACTACAGCTGCTTGCCTATACCACAGCCACAGCAATGCGGGATCTGAGCCGTATCAGCAGCCTACACCACAGTCACAGCAACGCCAGATCCCTAACCCACTGAGCGAGGCCAGGGATCGAACCCGCAACCTCACCGTTCCTAGTCGGATTCGTTTCTGTGATGCCATGATGGGAACTTCCTTATTTGCGTTTTAAGTAGAGCTCCGTGCCCTTTATTTTGTCTGGTAATTCCCCTTCTGGGTGATGAATCAAATCAACAAACTTGCAAGGACATAAAATACTTTGCACTTCTCTGGGGCCTCAAATCTGTTTTAGCAAAACCTCTCCCCAGTTTTCCTCAGCTGTTCTTTGTAAATCACCGTTTCTTTTCAAATGTATACTTGTCTTTCTTTCCTGGCTTTCCCTGACTCCTGGGGAGGGGAGCGGGGAGGGCTCAGGGGGCTGTGTTCTGGAGAAGATCTTTCCTGAGGGAAGAAGAAACCACAGATCAGAGTCCCTGCCTGGGGAGACTGGGGATTGACGGGGTGAAGAGGGAAAGGAGCCGGAGGCTGGGAGGCGGACGCAGCTCTGGGTTGGACTCCTCGGCTCAGCTCAGGTTTTCGGACTTGGGACTTCATACCAGGAAGTCCTAGAGTTCCCAGGCTGGTTTCCCACAAGGCTGGGGTCCGATGGGGGCTGCGTACCCGGTGTGAGCCAGGAAGCAGGGGCAGCCTAAGAGAGCCAGCGTGCGATTGCCTCTGCTTCCCACTCTGGGTTTGGGGCGGCCCTTTGCCGCTGCTTCCAGGGAGCAGTGAGCGGGCGGAGATCAGAGCCGGCACGCAGAGTGACCGCGGGCCTGCGCCGCGGTGTGACTAGGGCTAGGTAGGCCTGGCAACAGAAACCTTTCTTCCTAAGGAACAACCGGGCCCAGCCCAGGGCCGGCTTTTCGTGGTCGAGGGAGACAAAGACACAGAACTGAGCTTAAGGATTTTGCAGTTAACGAGAAAGCCTACCTGTTGCTTTTGTAACTGATTCTGTTTTTTGCTTATTAATTTTTTCAACTAGGAAATGAATTTCACTCACTTTATTTATTTATTTATTTATGTATTTATTTATTTACTGATCTTTTTAGGGCCGCACCTGCGACATTGAAGGTTCCCAGGCTAGGGATCTAATCAGAGCTGCAGCTGTCGGCCTACACCACAGCCACAGCAATGCGGGATCTGAGCTGCATCCACAGTCTACACCACAGCTCACAGCAATGCCAGATCCTTAACCCACTGAGTGAGGCCTGGGATCGAACCTGTGTCCTGTGGATACTACTCAGGTTTGTTACCGCTGAACCACAACGAGGACTCGCTTCACTCACTTTAATAGGTTAAACCATTCAAAGAGGTTAAAAAAATTTTTTTTCTTCTCTGCTCCCACCTAGGGCCTGTTAGTCTGGGGTCTCAACGTTAACAGCATCTTCTATATTATTTTCCATTTTTCTCTACATTTATGTGAACGTACAGACATCTATGTGTGTATGTATCCCCGATTTACAATTTATTGACTTTAAAATGGTGTGAAAACAATATACACATCCTGTAGAAACCACACTTTGAATTTTGAGCTCTGACTTTTCTAGGGCTTGTGACATGTAGCCCGATACTGTCTGGTGACGCTGGGCAGCTGTATCAAAGCAGAGCTCCGGTCAGCCCCATGACCAAGAGCAAGAATAAGTGGTACACGTGCAGCCATCCCGTGCCCACACAGCTGCTCTGTGTTTCACTTCTACTGCAGTATTCCATAGTTACACGAGCTTATAAGCACTGTATTTGTTGTAAAATGGGCTTTGTGTTAAACGATTTTGCCAGGCTGGAGGCTAATGTAAGTGTCTGCAGCACCTTTAAGGTAGGCTGGGCTGAGCTCTGATGTTCAGTAGGTTAGGTGTATTAAATGCAGTGGGAACTAAGGGCATTTTCAGCTTAGGTTTTACTGCGACATAACCCCATCATAAGCTGAGGAAAATCTATATATATAGTCAACCAGTATCTGTACAGTTTTTGAAAGAAATAGTATATGTTTCTCAAAAAGTAGAATTCTTAATTACATTACTTACATTATAACTGCCTTTCTTACATAATATCGTGGATGATTTTCTAGTCAATGAAGATTGTATTTCTTTTTAATATCTTAAAAATTTTCCACTGTGTGAATATATGAAATTTGTGTAACCAGTCCTCTATTGATGATATGTTAGGGTTTTTTTTGGCCTTAAAAATTCAGCTACTGGTAACATTAGAAGATATCCCTATGCATCTGTAGCAGAGAGTTCAAGCAGTAAGATGGCCGGGTCCTTGCATCCTCATTAGTGCTGATTGTTTTTAATTTTTGTTCAACTCGTGGATGGAAAAATGGTATTTCATCCCAGTTCACATTTGCCTGGTCTTCCATAAAGTCGAATATATTTTCATTGATTTATTGCCCTTTTGGAAATTCATCTCTCTGAATTGCCGATTCATATTTTGCACTCATTTTTCTACTGACTTAATTTCTTCAATTAATTTTTAGGGCTTGTGACATGTAGCCCGATACTGTCTGGTGACGCTGGGCAGCTGTATCAAAGCAGAGCTCCGGTCAGCCCCATGACCAAGAGCAAGAATAAGTGGTACACTTAGTTATACTAGGAACTATATTATCTTGTCTTTGTGCTGAAATTAGTTTTTCTCTTAAAACATTATTTGCCTTTTGACTTTGTGTCCGGTATTTTTTTGCCATGCGAAATTTAAAATTTTTGCATTGTCAAATATTTCTTTTAAAATATTTTTATCATGAAAAACTACATCTTCAAGGTCAAAAGTCCAAATGATACAAAGAGAAGGTCCTGTTATTTCTGAATTTCTTAAGCCAATCCCCCAAAGCTAATCATTGCTAATAGCTTTTTTCTTACAAATTTAGAATCTTTTATGTGTGTGTAGGTATCTAGCTCTCTATATCTAAAATTGCTCACATTTGCGAAGGTCTGTTACAAGTTAAGAACTGTACTAGGTAAAATTCCTGCCTAGGGAGCTTATATTTCAGTGCTGGGAAAGAGTAATAAACCAATAAACCAAGAGAGAAAATAATTGCAGTTAGTGATACATTCTGTAAATAAAGCAGTGTTAGGGCAGAGAAAGAAACAGGGAGGAGGACATTGTTTTAGATAGTGGTTGAGGGGTGTCTAAGGGGGTGTAATTTGGTTAGAGAGCTGGTCGATGTGAATATTGTATGGTACCTTTTATTACGGAGTACCATTTTCACTTAGTAATACAATAGGAAATATTTACTTATCAGTACGTGTAGATTGACCCGTAGGGGTAAATTAAGTTTCGCTGATATAAGACAGTTAACCTCAATTTTACATGGACAGACGGTGGGAAAGTGCCTCCGTCTTCCTGCCTGTATCTCGCAATGACAGTACACTGGCAGAGTCCAGGCCCTCAGTCCCTTGGGCGGGGAGTGGGGGTGGAGTGTGGATGCTACACAAGATCAATTCTCTTCATTAGCCTAAAAGGGAAGCCTGGAGGTTATCTGGAAAAAGGGTCTCACCAACAAGGAGAGGAAGTGGATCTCCAATAAGTATGTATTTA
Organism: Catagonus wagneri; assembly: GCA_004024745.2. Taxonomy (NCBI): domain Eukaryota; kingdom Metazoa; phylum Chordata; class Mammalia; order Artiodactyla; family Tayassuidae; genus Catagonus; species Catagonus wagneri. Next base: position 12,932,442 of record PVHT020000061.1, read on the forward strand.
TGGACTGACTCATGCGAGGTTGAGGCTGTTCTATGCCTCTTGTTTTTTCCAGTTGATTTGCAACCCCCATGAGCATGTGAGTCTAAGAGGGGACCCTCTCAAGCCTGAAAGCTGACAGCCTGAAATATCTTCTTTCCCCTCTGGTGTCACCAACCATTTTGAAAATACAGAAGCTCCTGTGGTGATAAAGGGGGTCAGTTGGTTCAATGGGCAGCTCTTGTTGTGGCTTCGTGTTCTGAGTCTAGCTTCCGAGAAACGAGGCAATGCGGAAGTGAAAGAGATTCTCTGTCCCACATGCTTAGCCACCCCTGAGCTGTCAAACACAAACAAAGCACATTGCCTGTTTAGAAGAGAAAGGAGAAGTCTAAGACTGAAGCCAAGTCCGGCAGTTACCTATGGATTCCTGCTGTCCCTTCCTTTCCTGGGCCTTCTTGCGTGGGTTGTTGAGAGCTGCTTTGGTGACCCAAACAAGCAAATGAACAGATGATCTATGGGAAACTGCTGAGTCATGTCTTGTCCCATAGCTGCTTTTCCCTGCTCTGAGAAAGCTCAAAGTTATTTGGGGAGGGGGGCAGGAAATACCCGCTGGGGCCTGTCTGCATGGCAGATTCTTGCAGGAAGAGGTGGCCATACTGTGGAAGTGTGTTTACGGTTCCTCTGTTTCTGTGGTGGACACAGGTGGACCCATGGATGCTTTGGGTAGACAAGGCTCTCATGTACCTCCTAATTACTGTAACTAGATGAGCAAAATGACAAACATTTGGGACTTCTGGGGCAATGCCTTGCAAACCTATACACACACTACTTTGGATAATATGACATGTTCACTTTGCGAGAAGTCCTGATTTAGGTGAAAGAGGATTTGCCGTCAACTTAACGATCAATCCTAGGTAAAGCCCTCATGTGTTTCACCCCGTTCTGCAGGTCTTAGCACAGCTTAAGTCAGTCTGCAAAGCACATTAATGGGGTGTCTACTAAATGTAGAACTCAGCTGTATCTTCTGAGGTGGTGAGGGTTAAGGATTCATATGGGATAATTTAGGGGCTGTCCCCTAAATATGAGATATGGAAACTGCAAAAGAAACAGAGAAACTGCATCAGGGAAACAGATGACAGAGTAGCTATCCTTTTAGGAAAACTGAACACTTGTGAAATGAACATCAGCCATTTTTGAGTAAACCTAAGTGGAAATGCATACAGTGCATATATGGACACATGCATTTGAAAGAGTGGCTTGCTGTGCAGTGTAAGACAGTCTGCATGGGTCAGGAGTGACCTGGGAAGACATCGCAGGAAAGTGTAGAAGTAGAGGCAGGTGTTTCGGTTATAGGAGTGAGTTGCGTAGGCAGGTTGGCGTGTGCGCCAAGTGTCTCCTATTGGTTAGGAGACAGGGAAGGCGAACGAACAAGTGAATCAGTGAGTGATTCTAAGTTGTGTTTCCTTACATCCCTGTTGCTGGTATTCAGAGTTAGCTTGGCTGTAAGATGTGGCCGTTGGTCTGCTTCTAATAACCTGTGCTGTTTACCTGAGGAGTCTCATAGAAATAGTGATAACGAACAGTCTTTGGGCACCTGAGCCATCTCATTTGATCTTCAGAGCACCATTGGGTGTTGCTGGATGTTATTATCATCATGCCCACTTTATAGATAAGGAATGAATCAGAGCAGATGAGTTAGGTTATGCTAGGTAACAAACGACCCTCAAATCTCAGTGGCTTAAAAATCTACATTCAAGTGGGTTAAGGATCAAGCATTGCCATGAGCTGTGGTGTAGGTCGCAGTCATGACTCAGATCTGGCGTGGCTGTTGCTGTGGTGTAGACCGGCAGCTGCAGCTCTGATTCAACCCTTAGCCTGGGAACTTCCATATGTCACAGGTGTGCCCCTAAAAAGACAAAAAAAAAAAAAATCTTCATGCTACTGTGGGCCCCATTCTCCATGGGGTGGCAGAGGGGGCTTGACTCATTGAAATCATATAGGGACCCAGGCTGACAGAGATTCCATCGCAGAAAACACTTCCATGATCCCTGGAGAAGAAGTCAGTCCCCTGAACTTCCTCTTAGTTTTTGTTTGGAAATGAAGCATGATATTTCTGCTAACATCTCATTGGACAAAGCAAGTCATATGCCTATGCCTAACTTCAAATAGTAAAGGAGAATTCTAGCATGTAATGGGGAGGAGAGAAGTGTAACGACTACAGATGTTTCTAGTAACAAGGAAACCAAGGCAGAGAAGAGAAGCAACTTGCTGGAGTTTTTCCAGCTAGCATGATTTTGTTGCCCTCACCTCTGCAGAACCCACATTTTGCCTCTTACATGCAAACTAAGGGGAGTCAGAGGGCGGACTGGAATTCAGGATGAGATTAGCTTCTTAATTTTTTGCTCTCTGTTTCTAGATCATAGGGACCAGAATAGAATCTTTGAAGACATCATTTTGAAAGTTATAATTTTGGGAGTTCCCGTCGTGGCGCAGTGGTTAACGAATCTGACTATGAACCATGAGATTCCGGGTTCGATCCCTGGCCTTGCTCAGTGGGTTAATGATCCGGCGTTGCCATGAGCAGTGCTGTAGGTTGCAGACGCGGCTCGGATCCTGTGTTGCTGTGGCTGTGGCGTAGGCCAGTGGCTACAGCTCCAATTAGACCCCTAGCCTGGGAACCTCCACATGCTGCGGGTGGGCCCTAAAATGACAAAAGGCAAAAAAAAAAAAAAAGTATAATTTTGGCCAAATGGGAAAGGCAAGGGAAGAAGAGCTTGACAATGCAGAGAATGCTGAAACTGTATTTAAAGACTCAACTTAGTTGTCAGAAAGACTGTGGATTTATTATGCTTTTTCTGTGAGAATTGGGGAGTGTTGAAAAGCAGTCATTAAAAAATAACAGATGAATTTTGCCAGTGTTGGCCTCCTTTCATCTTTAAGATGTTTGCAAAATTAGGAAGATTATTCTGTTGCTTGTTTATTTCGGTCATCTCATTGCCTGAATTAGAGTTGCCAATGAAGTGATTCAATCAGTTGCTGGGTCTAGAATAGAGGAAACCATTTATGGGAATGAAAAGAGATTCAGAGAGAAAGGCTCTGAGGGACCTGAGGGGAGAGAAAGGCCCGTGCGAGGAAGAAAATGACTGTAGACAAAAAAATGGAGAGTGTGAAACAAGGGGGTCGGGGAGGGGAGGGGAGGAAGGGGAGAGAGAGGCAGTATGAAATAAGTGGGCCCACCCACATTTGTCTTTTCTATTCCAAGAAAATCAAATTTCTTGGATATAGGATCAAAAATAAAAACATCCTCTACCAAAAGTGTGTTAAATCAGCAGGCCCAGCCAAGAACTTGAGCACTTCTGTGATCTTCCCGGCCTTGCTGGGGTTGACAGGCCCTTTTTCTGGAGCGCATGGCTTCAGGAAGACTTCTGCTGAGGGTCTGAAGCGTCAGGGGCCAGGGAGAAGTCGGTCTGGAGACTTTTATCCTATCTTCTACTGTCTGAGTGAGGCACACAAAGGCCCATGTGGCTTTCTATGGGCTGAGGCTCCTGGATCCCTTGGTGTCTAACACAGCACTGAAAATAGCATCTTTTAATTGCTAAGGGTGAAGAAGTATTCTCTGTTCCAAAAATTGATAATTCTTTATATTATCATGATATTTCAAATATGACATTAAAACCTAAATTTTAAGGCAAATTTATACTAAATTTGAGAGCAAAATGCTTTCATTTCATTTAAAATATTTGGTATAGTACAGTTAGATTTTACACACTTAATTTTTTCCCCCCTTGGATTATATTGATTTTATATAGATGTACTCAGAATAGTTATATTGCCACACATGTACACTTTTAACTTAAAAATAAATATGTGAAGTACTTAATTTAAGTTTAAGTTTAATTTAAATTTAAATGAAATATTTAATGTAACAAATAATGTAGTAATGAACAAATTCAAGCTTGAAAGATAGAAAATCTACATAAAGAACCAGTCACATTTCTAAACACTAACAAAATACCTGGAAAAATAAAGAAAATAGTATCATTTACAGTAATTTCAAAACCAATAAAATACTTAATAAATTTAACCAAAGAGATGAAAGATCCGTACATTGACAACAATAAGACTTTGATGAAAGAAACTGAAGAAGAACAAATGAATGGAAAGATAACTCAGGTTCGTGGATCAGAAGAAGAGTGTTAAAATGTCCGTACTGCGCAAACTCATGTACAGATTTAAGGCAATCCATATCAAAATTCTAATTGTTTTCACAGAAATAGTTGTTGAGTGGAATAATTGAAAATTTCTTGATATCAGGTCATATCATCTGCTAACAAAGACTATTTTACTTCTTCCTTTCTGATCAGCATGCTTTCTATTTCTTTTTGCCCAATTGCTCTGGCTAGGACTTCTAGCACTGTACTCAGTAGGAGTGGCGTTAGTGGGCCCACTTGTCTAATTCCTGATCTTAGGGATAAAGTTTTCAATCTTTCACCATTAAGTATGATGTTAGTTGTGGGCTTGTCATATGTGAACTTTATATGTTCCTTCTGTACATAAAATGTTGCAAGTTTTTAATCACAAAAGGATGTTAACTTTTGTCAAATGATTTTTTTCTATGTTTGAGATATTAATACAATGATTTCATATGTAATGAGATTACCATTTCATTACATGTGAAATCATTGTATTAATATCTTTCATTGTATTAATATGATAGTATCACATTGATTGACTATACCATCCTTGTATCCTAGGGATAAATCCTACTTTATCATGGTTTATGATCCTTTTAATGTTCTGTTGATTTAGTTTGCCAGTTTTTTGTTGAGAATTTTTGCTTCTGTATTCACCAAGGATACTGCCATGTATTTTTCTTTTTCTTGTAGTGTCTTTACCTGACTTTGGTGTAGGGATAATACCGCCTTGTAAAGTGAGTATGGGACTGTTCCTTTGTACTCAATATTTTTGACAAGCTTGAGAAAGATTGGCATTAATTTTTTAAGTGTTTGGTGGATGGTGACAGTGAAACTATCTGGTCCTGGGTTTTTCTTTGTCAGGAGGGTTTTGTTTACTAATTCAATTTCCTTACTCATAATAGGTCTGTTTAGATTTTCTGTTTCTTCATGGTTCAGTCTTGGTAGGTTGTGTGTTTCTTGGAATTTATTTTTTTCTAGGTTATCTAATTTGTTGGTTTATAATTGTTCATAGCAGCTTTTTATGATCCTTGTATTTATGTAGTATCAGTTGTAATGTTTTCTTTCTTTCTTTCATTTTCTCTCTCTCTCTCTTTTTTTTTTTTTTTTGTCTTTTTAGGGTCGTACCCTTGAACCCTCAGCATATGGATATTCCCAGGCTAGGGGTCAAATCGGAGCTGCAGCTGCTGGCCTGCACCACAGCCACAGCAATGTCGGATCCAAGCCAAGTCTGGTTCCGACACCAGAGCTCATGGCAATGCCAGATCCTTAACCCACTGAGTGAGGCCACAGATCAAACCTACGTCCTCATGGATGCTAGTCAGGTTCGTTTCCAATGAGCCACAATGGGAACTCCTCATTTCTGATTTTATTTATCTGAGTCTTCTCTCTTTTTCTTCTTTGTTAGTCTAGGTAAAGGATTGTCACTTTTGTTTATCTTTTTAAAAATTAGCTCTTAATTTCACTGATATTTTCTATTGTTATTCTGTTTCATTTATTTCTGCTCTGATCTTTGTTACTTCTTTCCTTCTGCTAACTGTGGGCCTCATTTATACTTGTTTCTGTAGTTCCCTGATGTGAAAAGTTATTTAAGATCTTTCTTTTTTCTTAATGTAGGCATTCATTGCTATAAATTTTCTTCTTATAACTGCTTTTCTGCACCCCATAAGCTATGATATGTTGTGTTTCCATTTTTATTTGTTTTGAGGTTTTGGAAATTTCCCTTTTTATATTTTCTTTGACCCATTGATTGTTCAGGAGCATGTTTATTTAATTTCCATATGGTCGTTAATTTTACAGTTTCCTCCTGTTATTGATTTCTAGTTTCATATTATTGTGGTCAGAAAAGATACTTGGCGTGTTTCCAATCTTCTTATATTTATTAAGGCTTGATTGTGACCTAACATATAATCTATTCTGAGAATGTTCAAGTATACTTGAGAAGAATATGTATTTTATAGTTGCTGTATGAAATGTCTGTTAGGCACATTTGGACTAAAGTATAGTCCAAGTCCACTGTTTACTTTTTGATTTTCTGTTTATATGATCTAGTCACTGTTGAATGTGGCGTATTGAAATTCCTTACTATTATTGTATTGTTGTCTCTGTCTTCCTTCAGATTTGTTAGTATTCATATATATACATATATATGTATGTCTAATATATATATATCTTTACCAGTGTGTTTTATATTTTCATCTTACTAACTGGTCTCCTTTCATTTCAGCTTAAAGAACTCCTTCCAACATTTCTTGTAAAGCAGACCTAGTCTTTTGTTTGGGAAACTTCTTATTGCTCCTTCATTTCTGAAAGACAACTTTTTTAGTTGGCAGTTTTTTTTTTTTCCCCTTTAAACATTTCATCCCATTCTTTCCTTGCTTGGAAGGTATCGTCTGAGAAATGCGATAACCTTATTGGGGGGTGGGGGTTGTTTCCCGTATATGCTAGGAATTTTTTTTTCTATTACTGATTTTGAAATTCTTTTTCTTTAACTTTTAAAATGGTTTTATTATAATACATCTTAGAAAATTTTGTTTAGGGTTGAAATTTTGGGGTGTACTATTAACTTTATACCCTGATATGTCTAAATATCCAAAGATTTGGGAACTTCTCAGTTATTATTTCTTTAAGTAAGCTCTATGCTCCTTTCTACCTTTCTTTTTCTGGAACTCCAGGTTTTTTCTCTTAATGGTATCCCATAGTTTATGCAAGCTTTTTTTTTTTCATTCTTTTTCCATTCTTTTTCTTATTGCTTTTCTGGATAAAGTCAAATAACCTGTCTTCTAGTTCACCAATTCTTTCATTTATTTGACATGCATATAATTTGAATTTTATATATAAATATAAAATTTGCAACATATAATACATAAATGTATAAAACTCTGGATTTTATATATATAAACACACTAACATAAGAAAACTCTTAAGTTGTAGAGCAGAAGGCAGATAGATAGGAACTCAAGGAATGGCACAGTGGTGAATTCCTGGGTTTCCTTTTTGCTTCATATATCTCAGATTTCAAACAAAGTCAGCAACCCCTAGCCTGGGAACCTCCATATGCCACGGGTAAGGCCCTAAAAAAGCAAAAAAAAAAAAAAAAGAATCTGAGTCTCATAAGATGATACCCAAACTGTCCATGTTTAAGTGAAAAATCACTCATTATTCTAAGAACCAGGAAGATCTCAAATTGAAAACTTATAACTAAAAGAAGAAATAGAATCAATAAATGTTAGCAATAAGCAGATGGATGTATTAGAAATATCTGATAAAGATTTTAAAGCAACTTTCATAATGATGAACAATTACAAACATTACAAAATTTATAAAAATTACCAATATAAATAGAAAGCCCTGACAAAGAAATAGAAAGTCTCGTGGAAAACGTGAAAAATTGAGAACTAAATGGAAATTTTAGAACTGAGAAATACAGTAACCCAAATAAGAAACTCGGTGGAGGAGCTAAAGAGCACCATGGAGAGTACAGAGAAAAGAATCATGTAACAGGAAGAAAGAACAGTAGAAATAACACAGTCTGAACAACAAAGAGAAAATAATTGCTGGAAAAAGGGAACCAAGCCCCAGAAACATAGGAGAACATAACAAAAGTCTTCAGAGACCAGGAAGGAGAGGAAAAAAAAGGGAGGGACTGGAAAAATACTCCATGAATTAATGGTCAAAAACTTCTCTGATTTAACTGAAGATATAAACTAAAAATTCAAGAAGCTGAGTGAATATAAAAGATGATAAACCCAAAGATAGACATATCAAAACATATTACAGTCAAGTTTGACCACTAAAGGTAATAAAGAAAAATCTTGAAAGCAGCACAAGAGAAATATCACCCAACCGACAGAGAAACAAAGCAGTTTTTTTTTTTTTTTTAACATCAAATGTCTCAGCAGAAACTACAGAGGTCAGAAGGAAGTGGAAAACATTTTTCAAGTGCTGAAAGAAAAGAATTGTCAACCCAGAACTGGATATCCAGTGAAAGTATCCTTTGAGAATCAAGGAGAAATCAAAGCATTCTTAGAATCAAGGAGAAATCAAAGCATTCTTAGATAAAGACAAACTAAGAACTTTAAAAGGATGGCTTAAATGATCGTTTTAAATAGAAAAAAATGCTAGAAGAAGAATTCTTGGGCCATCAGGAAGGAAGGAAAAAAAACATGATCAGCAAAAATATTGGTAAATACCATTGACTTCCCTTGTCATCTTAAGTTTAATTTAACACCCCCCCCCCCCCCCC
>PVHT020000061.1:12940956-12967621 GCA_004024745.2 Catagonus wagneri
GCCTGGGAACATCCATATGCCACGGGTTCGGTCCTAGAAAAGGCAAAAAGACAAAAATAAAATAAATAAATAAAACCCCTGAAATAAAGAAGTCTAAAATACCCAACACAAACAATGCTTTGAGGCAAGTGTCATGTATAGACAATTGTGAAGAATTTTTCATTTAAAAATTCATAGTTAAAATAAAGTGTGTGTAATATGCTACTTAGAATGGAAATTTGGCTCTCAGAATAACTACTTGAAAGAAAAGTCATCCTAAATGGAAATGGCCATTTCTGAAATTTTGTTTGAAATTTTCCTTCCCTGTCTCTTTATGTCATTATTTATGATAAAGAGATTAGATTAGATTGTCTTGATGGTTTGTTCTATTGAAGTCATGGAGTTCTTGAATTCTGTTAGCCAACTTTCTGGGAGAGTCCAGTGTCTGTACACAGTGGCATTATATGTTGAAAAAAAATAACAAATTTGAAATCCTTTAAGAATGTTTTTTATAAATAAAATAATACCTTTGACGAATGAGGTTCCTTTATTTTATAAAAATAATTTTGAAGGAGTTCCCATCGTGACTCAGCAGAAACGAACCCAACTACTGTCCATGAGGGTGCAGGTTTGATCCCTGGCCTTATTCAGTGGGTTAAGGATCCCGCATTGCTATGAGCTGTGGTGTAGGTCGAAGACGAAGCTCAGGTCTGGCGTTGCTATAGTGTTGGTGTGGGCCAGAAGTTCAGCTCTGATTTGACCCTTAGCCTGGGAACCTCTGTGCCACTGGTGTGACCCTAAAAGACTAATAATAATAATAATAATAATATTAATAATTTTGAAGATTTTAAAGGATGGTATTTTGTTGTATTTCTCTGTGCTGATTTCCTCTATGGTGATAATAAAGGAATTTGATTTAGATCAAGCAATGAAGCAAATAAAAAAGAAGTCAACTTTATAGGAACTCTTCCCTTCCCTGCTCTTTTCTCCTCTCCTCTCCTCTCCCCTTCTTTCCTCTCCTCTCCCTTCCCTTCCCTTCTCTTCTATTCTCTTCTCTTTCCTTCCTCCCTGCTTCCCTTGCTGTTCTTTCAGGGCCATTCGAGAGTAAGTTGCAATCACATTACCCCTTCCCTAAATACTTCAGTATCTATTTACTAAGAAGAAGGCTGTTCTTTTAAACAACCCCAATATAATGACTGGATTCAGGCAAATTAATATTGATGCAATGTGGTTATCTAAGAGATGGTCCAGATTCAATTTAAAAAAATAAAATAAGAGCCACTTTCTAAAATGGTATAAGGTAATGGAAAGTGAGGTCTTCTAGAACTCTCAACGCCTTCTTCCCTTACCTCTTTTTTCCTTTTTTATTTATTTTTTTTTATTCTCCCATTATAGCTGGTTTACAGATTTCTGTCAATTTTCCAACTGCACAGCGTGGTGACCCAGTTACGCATACCTATGTGGATTCATCACAAGTGATTAGACATAGTTCCCAGTGCTATACAGCAGGATCTCCTTGTTTTTCTATCCCAGAGGCAATAGTCTACAACTGTTAACCCCAGGCCCCCGGACCATCCCACTCCCTCCACCACCCTCTTGGCAACCACAAGTCTGTTCTCCAAGTCTGTGATTTTCTTTTCTGTAGAAAGGTTCATTTGTGCAGTATATATTAGATTCCAGATATAAGTGATATCATATGGTATTTGTCTTTCTCCTTCTGACTTACTTCACTCAGTATGAGGGTCTCTAATTCCATCCATGTTGCTGCAAATGGCATTATTTTATTCTTTTTTATGGCTGAGTAGTATTCCATTGTGTATATATACCACATCTTCCTAATCCAATCGTCTGTCGATGGACATTTGGGTTGTTTCCATGTCTTGGCTATAGTGAATAGTGCTGCAATGAACATGTGTGTGCAAGTGTCTTTTTCAAGGAAAGTTTTATCCGGATATATGCCCAAGAGTGGGATTGCTGGGTCATATGGTAGTTTTATGCATAGTTTTCTAAGGTACCTCCATACTGTTTTCTATAGTGGTTTTACCAGCTTACATGCCCACCAACAGCGCAGGAGGGTTCTGTTTTCCTTTTCCCCAGCATTTGTTGTGTGTGAACTTATTAATATAATGGCCTCCCTTCCTTCTTTCTCTCAGATACTATCATCCACATTTTCTCCCACCCTCACTGGCCAATGCTGCTCATTATCAACTCTTGTGAATCTTTCCTAAATTCTTCAGGGCCTGAGTTTTTCTAGCTTGGTGTTCATGGATGATTGTGATGATTTTCTATAATCCCAATTCCAAAGCGTCGTTAGCAATTTTTTAGCAACCTCAGAAATGTGGGTACTTTAAAAAGAGCTCCAAGAACCAGGAGCATTTTGAAGGAAGAGAACAATTCATGCCACCTTACCTTATTGCAGTAGGCTTCTACCTGTTCACAAACAGCTATGAACAATTTACAACGGTCTGAAAAGCAGTTGGTTTTTTACCAAGTTTGAGAAGCCACCATTTTCAATGGATTCATTACATTCTGTTATGAAAAAAGGCAAAAAAAAATCGAGTCACAGAGTAATGTTTATGGAATGAACCCATTACAATAAATAAAGATAGTTTTTCTGTAGGTTACATGCTTCTATAAGAACAGAGAAAAGACTAGAAGAATCTACCCCAAATTATCTCACGTCAAATTGTCAACCTGAGTTACCTTAGAAAGGTGGTATTGGCTTCTTATTTATATATGTTTGTGGGTTTTTGACTGACACAAAACACAAAACATTCTTTTTGTAATCACAAAATAAAATAATAAGGTTTTTGAAAATCAGAGTGTTCAGAGAAAGCAGACCTGATTTGACACAACTCTCAAACACCAGAAGGGAAGGCCTTGGATGGCACGTAGTGAATAAATGCAAATGAACCAAAGGATGGGCGATGTGGGATTACCCATGCTGAGTTGGAAAGAATTATCTTTTGTATACACCCCCCACCCTTTTTTTTTTCCTGGAGAATTTGGCTATCCTTCAAAGCTTAGGCAAGTTTTGCTAATCTGAGCAGAGGAGCAGATTTGGAAGGAAGGAAGTTTTCATCTTGGCTGTTTTCAAGAAGGGCAAGGAGGCTTTCTAGTGGAGTCCTAAGAAAAGCGTCAGCACCTGTTCTGTGGGTTTTATATGCCGTCGCCTCCGGGTGTCCTCTGGGCCTGTGACTCCTGGACTCGATGCCCGCACCTCTGCAGCATCGTCTTTTCTCTAAAGACGCTCCGAATGCCTTAGCTGTGCCCATGACATGCTCCCAAGCGGGTGGAGAAGGTTCAGATGCCCCACGTTTTGTTCATCTCTTCGTAGCGCCGACCCAGCAAATCAGCTTTATTTCTCGGCCGAACGGTTTGGCTCTCTTGGTCCAGCGTAGGACCTGTGAAAGACACGACCTTTCCTCCGAAGAAGCCCGGCATTAATTGGGACCCGTCAGCCTCCAACAGGGCCTGCTTCTGTCTGGTGTCCGGTCTTGGCAGCATCTGACTTAAATCTTCTATAAACCTCCATTAGATTAAGTGCAGAAGGCTTCTTTTCTCCTCTTTCCTGTCCTCGTCCTGAACTGGGTTGCCTTTCCTCTTGCAATGGCAGTGACCCTGGAAGTCAGCTCATCGGCGCTCTCCCACGAGGAGTGGGGCACGGAGCCGTTTCAGATGTCCAGAGGGCGGCGGCAGAGCCATCCGCGCGACCCCAGTTCCCTCCTGCCCCCGGAGCAGCCCCGCCATCCCCTTAGACGGGGCACGTCCCTGAAAGAGAAAACGCGTGACCTTTGCAAGTGCTTTCCACACAGGCCTGCAAAGCCTGCGGGCTGCTCGCACGTTCTCAGATGTTCGCCTCGCGCGCGACTCGGGGGGACGATCTGCGGTGCAGTGGACGGAATCGGGGCCCTGCGCAGGCAGCCTGGGGCTCCGGGGCCCGGGGCTGGAGGCGGGCAGCGAGCGCCCTCTGCGCTGGGAAGCTCCAGCCGCGCGGAGCCCCAGGGGAGGCTGGCTCAGCAGAGTCGCCTGTTACCCTAACGTTCCACGGGGGACGCTGCTGCATTCGTGGTGGGGGCTTGTGATGAGAGGCGAGCATCTGTGGATGAGGCACAGTGCCAACGCCCAGGTGGCACTGACGGTTCTTGGTCTCAGTAGGTACAGTGGAGGCGTAACAAATCTCAACAGTTTTTTTTCTTCACTCTTTTGATGGATGGCATAGAGTCCTACACCCCTTTGCCCACCCTGCCATAGTCAAGGACAAACACGCGGGAGAATAAACGAATCACAGCAACAAGGGTGGGAAAATGATATTCTAATGATTGGACATTACAGTGTAACCTAATAAAAACACCTTTACTTCATACACTTTTAATACAATTCACATGCCACACAGCAGTTGACTGGGGCATGGATTTTAACAAACGACACTAATGGCAAGATGATAAACTTGCTGGAACCCTTTTACAGCGTAGGTCTGAGGAACAGGGCCGACACCCTCTTTATGGGCACGTTGAGAGGTATTTTGCTTTTACTGTGTGTGGTTGTTCTGTTTCAAGGAACATGATTTCACTAGTAGCTCTGCCAAATTTTTGCAATAACACGATTCTACTGTATTTCTATTTTAGCACCACAATCTCATGCACTAAACTTTATTTTAAAGAAATGTAAGAGTGAATGTATTTCAGCCAAATATAGGATTTAGATTATAACTCAGCATAAAGATTATCCCAACTGTTTGCTTCTCTTCTTATTTCTCATCTTAAATAGATGTTACTGCTAGAACGTTTCCTCAGAGGAACCAATGAGATTTAATTAATTTTTCTTGCGAAATACTCCCTAGATGCTTTTATGGTGTGTGTGTGTGTGTCTGTATGTGAGTGTGTGTGTGTGCGCGTGCACTCTAGTGGGGGTGTGGGGAGAGGGGGAGAGAGAGCGAGAGGGAGAGAAAGAGAGAGGATTGGGAGATGCCGGTAATATTTTCTGATACCTATAAGTTTAAATTACCTGGACTCCAGGAGTTTCTTTCCTTTATGTCCACTTAGAACAGATCAGTAAGGAGCGCTATATTTTATCCATCCCGTGCTTTTCAAAGCTACACTATTCAGAACAGGAAAACCACGTCTGTCTGCTGTGAATAACACACCACACGTGGAGAACACCTACAAACCCTGAGACAGCTGTAGGGCTGAAATTGTCTGCAGAGATGTCCCAGTCTCTGAGAAGATGTACAGACCTTCTGGAAAGATGAACGATAAGGAAGAGTCCTGTAGTTAATAAGGTAATCTTAACTTGTGAGAGCGAAATTAGCACGTGGAGCCACATCTCGATCTATAATTTCCTCATTTTTCCTTGGATGACATCATGACTGCTAGGTAAAAAGAAATCACATTGAGGGGCCAAGTATTTAATTAGTCCTTCAGTTAAAGGATTTGTCCGCATTATGTTAAACGTCAGTATATTTAATTGCATTCTTTGCCTTTGGAATACATACCTGCGGAGACGTCCACATTTCGCCAGGAGGAAAGCTGATGGGGAATACAAAAAGTGTGAAACTCGATTAATTGGACATTGGCCTTCACCTCGCCAGTAATCCCAGTTTCATCTTTTCAGTCAAGTTCCAGCCGGGATCGGGTACGTGTCGACCTCTTTTAGATGACACGAAGTTGTGTGAGCACCGAGAACTGATGACACGAAGTTGTGTGAGCACCAGGAGCAGTCCCAGTGAGGCACACGGGCTGTGGGAGAGCTCGCTGAAGCAGCGCCTCCAGCTGGGCAGGAAAATTCTGGCTTGGTTTGGACTTGAGGGCGCCAAGCTGTCTGTCAATAATAGGACTTGTTCTCACTTTCTGACTTGTTTTCTGACTGCTTTTGTGCTATTGGTGACATTGCCACGGTCAGCTTAGTGTTGGATGATTAACAGGCTCACTGGACAAGTACCTACATTTTCACCTCCTTGTTGAGACTTTGGCTTGGTCTCCTAGGAATAGCTCTTTTTAGCCCAGTGGATAGGGAAGTGGATTGATAGCTGTTAAAAAAGAGTACATTTTAATGGAAAAATGAGGTATTTTCCATTGTGGTAAAGTGTCTTTTTTTTCAATCATAAAATTGCTCAAAAGAGGAAGCAAAAAGAGGAACATGTATTCATTTGTTTTAACTCGAGTTTGTAAAATGAGTTCTTGAGAAAGCTAGCAGGCATCTATTTCGAAGAATGATGACTTTTTTTTTTGACGTCCAAATGTTGTATCATTTCCAGAGTATAATTATCTCCCATAATGATCTGAAAGAGTAAATATGACCATAGATCAGAAACTAGTTCTCCCGCGTGGAGGCTGAACAGGACGTCCTAGAAGAGGGAGGCAGGTGGTGCGGGAGGGTGTCTGCGTGTGTGACTGTTCAAATGATAGGATCAGAGGCTGTTAAGAGCAAGACTGGACCTTCCCTTTGGTGACCAGTTGAGACTCTAGGAGGGTGTTGTTCTGGTAGGTAAGTGAGAGAGTGAGAGATTTTCAAGCATGGTGTTTCTTAATCCCTGGAGTCCAGAACCGTGTGTGGGTGTTTCTGTCGGAGTTCATCCATACAGTGGGACAGAATCAGACTCATTATTCAGCGCCCCTCCACATTCCCAGTACCCCCTAATTGGGGAACGACTCTGACTACAGATTATTAATCACAGCAGTTCCATGCAGTGCAGAGAGCTAAGGTTTGAGCTGCAGAATGTTGAAAACAACTGCATAGAAGTCGCCTACAACATCCAGCCACTGACTTGCCACCAGCAGGACTAGAGAAAGTGGAAAGGAGGCAGATGTGGTCGCTGCCCAGTTGGAAATTCTGGTGCTACCGCGACTTCAGGTGAGGCTGGTGGTAGGAGTGTGGTGTTGGGTGTCGTCTCCCTGGCAGTTCTGCTCAAGCCCTCCCAGACCTGGCTGGAGACCATTTCTCTTTCTGGGCTGTCTCTTCCATGTGACAGTGACTTTGGTGATAACCACGATGGTACCACAGCAGCCTGTTGGAAAGTGGGCACCTTCCTTCTAGATCTAAACTTTTCTTCTTGGTGGTTTCACCCTCTTTTCCTTTCCCCCTGGCAGATTATTCTCCGAGTGTGACTCTAAACAGAGGAGAGCCACAGGTTTCCAGGCAGCCCAGCGTAAGAGAGCAGAACAGGGCACTGCTTTAAAAGCTGGCAAGGATTGTCAGTGGTGCTAGGAATCCCTCAGGAGTTGGTTGTCGTTGTTCCTGATGGTAGTTCGCCAAGTTCACGGGTAGAGAACTCGGAGGAAGGCCGACTCATCAGAGGCCCTGAAGTTCAGATTACTCTAAAAACGAACTTGTCACAGGGTGAGGAACACAGACCAAGCTCCATCTATGTGCTCGATTCTTTTTCACTATCTATTTATATCCAAACAACGCCATCTCAGTGAAGATAATGTCATCAACGAGAATACAAGCAGAATGAGAGCCGGAACTTAGATTTCCTTGCATACACCGAGCCCTAAGCACACATGCTTTTTGAATGACTGGATAAATAGTACCCTTACAGGTGAAGAAACGGAGGTTTAGGGAAATGATGTACTCTGCCCGATTCACCCGGCCAGAGACTGGCAAGACAGGGAATCGTGTCTACCACTGTGGGGACGTTTATGCTGCGTTGGGAGCTGTGGATCTGGGGTTGGGGCTGGACACGAGAGAGATGTGATGCGACTTGGACGGCGGCAGTGAACCAGCAGCCGTTTTGCTCAGAGGGTAGGCGTGGTGTCTCCAGGCACGGCCGTAGTTCATATGTGGCATCGCTGATCTGCGGGCTCACCCTGGCCGTGAGGGACAACAGCTGGCTCTGCAGCTTCTCCCATTCCCAGTAGGTCTCCTCTTTCACGTTCTTTGAGTCCCAGGTCTGGATCCATTGTGGCACAGGGTGTCCACTTCTTCTCCAGGTTATCTGTGTTGCCGGGGTCCAAGGCCGTGGGAGGCAGACATGGCTTACAGGTTGTGCTCTGTCTCCCTGTTTCATGTCCAGTCTGTCACTGGCTGTGCTGACCTACGGCAGCTTCAGGGTCATTACCGGATGCAGAAGCCTCCCAGGGACTTCTTCACCAGCTCCCACGATTCTGTCTGGTCCCCTCGCTATTGTAAACCTTTGTCTCCCATCAAATGCATTGATGAGTTTCTCTAACCAAACCTTAGCTGCCGTGGCCCATCGGACTCCCACTTTCTAGTACACAGCACTCATCAGGGAGGGTGGGGATGAAGAGGCAGGCTGGTTTCAGTAGGACTTGAACCCTCTGAATCTGGGAAGCTAAGGACTTCCTCAATCAGACGTTCAGAGAACAAAGGTGGGGGCTGTACTGGATGCAAAACAGAAAAATTAAGAAGTCGGTTCAGTGTTTTTATTTAGCATAACAGACAGAGAGCTAGTTATTTTATGGCCAGTTCTGTTTTTAAGATAGGCTAAAAATAAATTGATGAAAATATATCTCAGCAGTTATTTGTGGACAATACAAAATGACATTTTTCCGATTTCCCAATCAATGCTTTTCAATATCCTAGCCGGGGGCTTGCTTCACCTGGCACACATCTCTGTGCAAAGCAAAAGTGTTGTCCGTTGTTACCAAGAAGAAACATCTGGAGGATGGTATTTTCCCGCTTTTTATTCGCTTAGTGTCACATAGATCCAGGCTTCAACACGTGTCTCTGTTCCCTTATGGTTTTTAGAAGTATGATTTTGTTTTTCAGCGTGCTTTTTCTGGAAAACAATTTTGCAAGGTGCAAGCTATTCAGACGAAGTGCTGAAATCTTGGCTGTAGGGAGAGCTGAGCCGAGGCCACCAGTGCTCCCTTCAAGCCCCAAGCGCAACCCTGCTGAGGTTTACCCTTTGCCATTTAGCACATTCTCTTCACTGTCAGCTTGCACGTGACGCTCCCTGGGACTTTCCTGGGTTTCTCTGCCTTCTGCTTCTGGGGTAATATTGGTTTAGCCACCAGAAGAACATTAGAAAGATCCCATTTTCTTACATGGGAGCAAGAAGCTCTGTACAACCCAGGCTTCGCTTGATTTCTAGAAGCCTTTCTGGCTCCTCAGAGAACCCATCAGCCCCAGACTTCCTGCATTTCTATCCAGTCTCCCTTCAGTCTGTCTCTCTTGGGTGAAAAAATATGCTCATAGATGGTGCCTCTCTTGACCTATGTGGATTAGATTTGGCAGGTAAAGTACAGGAAGCATGCCCAGCTAAATTTGAATTTCATCTAGACAACGAATAATTCACGGGACGGAATTTATACTCAGAAAAAGATTTGCCATATAGCTGAAATTTAAATGAACAAGGCATCCTGCCTTTTATTTGCTCAATCTGGCACCTTTAGTGTGGATGCTTCCTGCATCCCAAATTCTCTGAGGTTCCCACTTTCCAAACCGTGAACACTGACAGGCTCACCAAGAGTGAGCCAGACTGAACAGTTTACCGGAGTAACTGTAAAAGCTTTCTAGCGCTCGGATGGCTCCCTGAGTTTTGCCACCAAAATAAAACATTGATAGGACCTTTGATGGAAACTTGATTTTCCTAACTAGTTTGAACCACCCCGTAAGTGGCAGTCACCTTTCTGAAATATACAGCTTGCTTGTGGACTTAACAAGTAGCTTAAACTGGCTCTGGGTTACACAGCTTTTCTTCTGTTTCCTTCCTCTTCTCTTCAAAGTTGACCAGCCTCTTTTCTTACAAAAGGAATGGCCTTCCCTGTTCAAAGTTGAACCTTTGAACTGGGTCTAATGCTTATTATTCTTCTGGATTTTGTGACTCAGAAATGACTCTCTGACCAGCGCACGGGCTGGGGCCGAGATCCCTGTTACCCAGGTCTCACGGTACTGGAGGGATCGCAAGACCTTGGGAAATAATGAGAGGGACCAAGCTTTGTAACAGCTTTGCGAAATTAGTTTGAAAACATCGATCAGGCTCTTCCAGATTCAAAACTAACACACGTCCATTTTAGAAAAAAACTGCCAACATATTTGTGAAGAATAAATGCAACCATATGAAGAATAAAATTAAAAAATCATTCAGAAACCTGACATCCAGAGATGCTAGTATTTTTCATGTATTGTTTCTATAGTTTTCTATAAGTACATAAGTAGCAAAAATACTTTGAACAAAAGTTGCATGCCACACAAAAATGCTCTGTAACTTTTTATGTTATTATTTGACAACCAATTTTGAACATTTTCAAGTGTCGAGTTTACTTGCATATCAATAATTATCAATGGTTTTGGGGTTGCAGATCTCATTCAAGAAAATATTGAAAGCTTTAAGCATTCTTACTAAAAAAACAAAACAAAACGAAAAAAACTGCAAGTACCCAGGACATTTTGGATAAGACTTTTAGTGGTGAGAATGTGTCTGTCTGTAGATCTTACAAGGCAAGAGGGCTTGTTCTAAAACACCACAACTCATTTTGATTTGCACTGGCTCATTGGGCATTGTGAGTAAGAGTTCTCGCAGTAGAATTTATTTTGTATAAGCCATTGGGGCAATTAAGACATTTGTGGCTTTGAGACCTCAGGTAGGACTTCTTTTGCTTTTGTTTTTGTTTTCTTAGAATCTAGCTTTGGACCAAGATAAAGAGGAACAATGAGCACGTTTGCAGATTGTCCTCCTGTTTACATGTCAGTTCTAAAGATTGTTGGGCTGATGGGTCTTCCCTTAGTTACATGCCAACAGAGTCACGATCGAGAAACCTTGTTCGGGTTTCACAAGAACTTTGTCACAAGTCTTGCATTTCCTATAGAAAAGCTGAATTCACCATTGCCCTCCTTGTGAGTAAGACTATGTATCTCTGCTCTTAGCAGGAGACTCCCGCTGAAGATACGAATTAATTCTCAGTGAAAATACAAAATTAAATCATTAACCCTCAAATGCTGAAGTTCTTCTTCTGTATGTAACTTTCAGGGCCATGTCTATAGTCAGAAAGGCGGTGGGGCAGTTGGGAGAGCATAAGAAGCATAGTCCTCCACATGAAAATCGTGTGCCAGCTGTGACCCTGTAAGTCTCACCTGGAACAGGCCTGGGTGGGCATCTGCAGCCCGCAGAGGGCAGCAGCAGGACTGATGGACTATTGTCATTGTCATTAGCTACAGTGATTATAGGTGCTGTTTCTTGAGCACCCATTATATGCTGGCCATTGGACTGTGTGCTTTGCCTAAACTACTTTAAGTTCTGGCCACTCTGCAAGACATGGAAACAACCTAAATGTCCATCGACAGATGAGTGGATAAAGAAGATATGGTCCATATACATACACAATGGAATACTACTCAGTCATAAAAAAGAAAGAAATCATGTCATTCGATGGCCCTAGAAATTATCATACTAAGTAAGTCAGACAGAGAAAGACAAATACTGTATGATATCATTTATATGTAGAATCTAAACTAAGAGACACACACACTTATTTACAGAACAGAAACAAATAGACAGACATATAGAACAGACTTGTGGTTGCCAAAGGTGAGGGGGTGGGGGAGAGATGGATTGAGAGCTTGGGATTCGCAGATGCAAACTGCTATCTATAGGATGGATAAACAGCAGGGTCCTGTTGTATAGCACGGGGAACTATATTCAGTATCCATATATCCCATATATATGTGTATGTACGTATATATATAACTGAATCGCTTTGTTATATAGTAGAAACTAACACAGCATTATAAAGCAACCATACTTCAATAAAAAATAAATTAAAAAAATTCTGCCCACTCGGAAAAGTGGGTATGGTTTTTCTCTTACACAGGAGAGGCAGTGAGGCTGAGCAGTCAGGGGAACAGACTCTGGCACCCTCATGATCTGGACTCATATTTGCTGGCCTTGTGAAGGAGGTTCCTTTGCCATCTTGCGCCTTAGTTCTCTCATCTGTAAAATGGGCTGAGACAGGGATTCGTATCCAGAGTGGCCAGACTCTTCATCCTACAGATACTTCAGCGGTTCAAAAGTCAGAGAGATGTTCTTGTTCTTAAGGATGTGGAAACGCGGTGTGCAAATAGACAGGGAGCCAAGAATGAAGGAAACAGGCTGAAATGGGTAGTAAGAAGACAAAGGTTTGAGTCTTGGTTGAGCTGCTAATTAGCTGTGTGACCTTTGATAAATGGACCAATCTCTCCGAGCCTCCGTTTGCTCCTCTGTAAAAAGGGTGTGATATTTTTCTGGGCAGGACTGTTGGGGATATTAAATGAGACAATGCAGGTGAGGTTGCTCACACAGGTCGCTGCGATTATGCTTTTGGTTGCTGCCCGTCCTGACTGTGTTCATTGTTGACTCTTGGCAGGGAAGGGGTACTTATTAAATGCGACTCTGTGCCAGACTCTGTACTAAGTTTGGCATAAGTATCACCTTTTACAATCCTCCAACAATCCTGGGCCTAGAGAGGGCCAGCTCTTTGCCAAAGGCGCGAGGGTGAGTAGTGGAGCTGGGTATTACCAAGCAGCACTATGCCCTATTGTGTACCTGTGAAACAGCTCTTTATTGCATTAATTATAAAATACATTATTTTCATAATTTATAATCTTTGAAAATTGGAGTTTATCCAAGAACTGATGTGAATAATTTTTAAGGATATTGACATTTTACTTTGCATGTATTTTTTCTTTTCCTGTGTGCATGCATTACATGATTAAAAAATCCGCATCAGATGATTCTAAAAGTGCTCTTTCAGTGAGTATAAAACAGGAGTTAGAATGATAAGAAAGCAATGTGAGGTGGTTTTAACTGACAGCATTTTTTCCTTTCTTTTGGGTACATAACAAAGAAGTGCGTCTTACGATGGCTGATGTGTTAGAGTGAATAACATACCGATTATTATTTAATAAATATCTAATAAGTGTATGGGGCTTACAACTCTTATCTGCTCAGATTAAGTCAATAATCTTATTACCGTTCATATTTTACAGATGAGGAAACTGAGATTGAGAAATTACAAAATTTGTCCCAGGCCACACAGCTAGTACATAAAAGAATAGAGGTAAAATAAGACCGACACGGCCACAAAGCCTGTACTCTTTTTAATTTGCTGTGTGACTTTTTGCTTCCAGAAGGAATATTAATTTGGTAAGCAGGCCACAAGTACTGACTTATTTAGTGTCCGGTTCCACATTAACCAGTGACCACGTCCAAAACCAGAAATTACTATCTGAAGCTCGATACCTGAGATATATTTGGACCATGAGAGAGAATATTTTGGATAGGAGTTCAAGATTTCACGTTGTGCCCTAGATTTTCTCACATAGCCTTACCTCCAACTGTATTTGGAGAAAGCACAGGATTTTTGAAGAAGCCAGGTAGGCTGTGCTGCTAGGAGCCAAGAGGTGGAAGCCATACAGCTTCTGAAGTCAGGAAGAGAGGTGGCCCCCGATTCTCCAGACATTTATTCAACAGCTGAAGCTACTGTTGGTCCGAGGCCTTCGGAGTTAGTGAGTTTTCAGAGGGCAGAAGCTTTTCACTCCATTAGGGCCCTATGTCAGTCTGGAGTTTGCCGCACAACTGTCGGTATAAACAAGAGATTTCTGAAGCGTATGTGACTCTCATTCCCATGGGGGCCAATCATGAAGTTGGTGCAGATTCAAGAACTCAGAAAGGGGAATTCCTGTTGAGGCTCAGTGGGTTAAAAACCCAACTAGTTAGTATCCATAAGGATGTGAGTTCGATCCCTGGCCCTGCTTAGTGGATCAAGGATCTGATGTTGCCGTGAGCTGCGGTGTAGGTCGCAAACTCAGCTCAGATTTCGCGTTGCTGTGGCTGTAGGGTAGCCCGGCAGCTGTAGCCCCAATTTGACCCCTAGCCTGGGAACCTCCATATGCCGCGGGTGTGGCCCCAACAAACAAACAAAAAACAAACAAACAACTTGGAAAGGGAGTGCAGGCCACGTTCATTCTGCAAACAGCTATTGAAAGTCAACTGTGCTGTGGGCACTGGGCGTCTGAAAGGCCAGTCTGAGGCAACCTTGTCCTCAAAGCCACATCTAGTGGAACAGAGAGAGAGTTCACTTAGCTGTAGGGTTACCAGATAATGCAGCATGGAGAGAGCTGGCGAAGGAGAGAATAATTCCAGCCAGGGCGTCCGAAAGTCAAGGTCAAAGTCACTGGGCAAGGTTAGATTTGGGATGGGTGTATAAAAACTGAATTTTTAAAATTTGAATTATAGTTGATTTATAATACTGTGTTAGTTTCAGGCGTACAGTAAAATGAATCAGGTTTTTTTTTTTTTTTTTTTTTTTTAATTTTATAGCCACACCTGTGGCATATGGAAGTTCCCAGGTCAGGGAATGAATCCAAGCTGCAGCTGCAAACTATGCTGCAGCTGTGGCAACACCAGATCCTTTCACCCGCTGCGCCTGGCCGGGGATCAAACCCATGGCTCCTCAGCGACCCAAGCTGCTGCAGTCGGATTCTTAATCCACTGTGCCACAGCAGGAATTCCAGTTTTATGTATATTTTCCATTAGAAGGTTATTTTCCATTGTAAAGTTATTATGAGATATTGAACATTGTTCCATGCGTTATGTAGTAAATCCTTATTTCTTATCTAGTTTATGTACAGTACTTTGCGCCTTACTTCTAATTTCACCCCTCCTTCCTTTCCCCTTTGATAATAATAAGTTTGCAAAACCTAAATCTTGGTAAAACCTATTTCCTTAATATTCGAAATCATCTTGCAACAAACAGAACTCCTCCTCTGCACACCCTGATGGGAGAGGAATATAAATAAGCAATTAGCCCTCGTTCCTGCCTGCAAGTCATTGCCGTCTAGGAGGCTTTTGTTGTAGTGCCTCAAATACTGCCACGAGAGTTAAGCAGGCAGCCAGGAAAGCCTGGGGCCCGAGTCGTCCTCCAGAGTCCCTGATATCGGCCCCGCCCTCACGAGCCCTATCGCCTTTTTCCTCTCATCTTTCTCCTCCCAACCTGTGTTTTCTTGCGAGCGATGCCCGCCCGCAACACCGTGAGGAAAGCTGTGCAAGAGAGGTACGTGGTGTGATGGGACCGTCCCAGCAAGGAGAGTCTCGGACACCAAAGCCTCGGAAACACGGGCCATCATCTCTTAATAGACAGATGTCTGGATCCAGGACCGGAGGCTTCAGGAGGTGTTTGGTGGCGGGTGCTTGCTCAGTGCTCCCCCCAAACACACGACAGGGAAGGCGGCTCTACCTACTGGTCCCTGAATTAGTCGGGTTTTGATTTGAGTCTGCAAGAAAATTATGTTTTCAGCCTTTTGTTTAGGGTGTTAGTACCTTTTGGCCATGTTTGGGCTGACGTGTCATGTTTGGGCCAAGGCAGGAGGCAAGACAGGCCCCACCTTTCCCTGCAGAAGCCTCCAGCAGACCCACCTTGCGGAGGGGTAGCTGCCCGGCACGTTTCGTGGGAGGAAGAGAAGGAGAATGAGGCCCAATAGTAATTATAACCATCTGGAGGTTGCTTTATGATTCAGTCGTGTTGGTTCTTGGGAAGCCTTCCATCAGGCTCAGCTCGCATCTTTCCAGTTATGTTTGCTTTTCCGTTTCTTCTGGGCCCCATGGCTGCTCGACGCCTCTGGGGCCACCCCGTTTCCGGGGCTGGTAGGAATTCTCTAGGAAGGTCTGGAGCAGCACTGCGGCTTCTCTGACAGCGGGAGAGTCCCGAGGATCTGGGGTGAGATCTCTCAGAGGGCAGGAAAGGGGGAGCGAGGCCATGCTTCTGCCACGGCCTCTGCTTTATTTCACTTTGAGAACCCCGTGAAGAACGCGCAGAGGGGCTCTGTGCTGACCGCGAGACACGCGGACCCTCGGGCCGGTTGCCGAAGCCCGCTGTTTACGAGAAGGAATGCTGTCGGGTTAACAGTACAGCGGTCTGTCGGAGATAATCTGCCCGTGAACCTCAGTCCGAATACTGAAAGATTAGACCTGATAGGAGGGAGAAGTGTCTGAACCGAAAACCCTGCTTTCATTCCACGGGACGTGTTCAGTTGTTGGAGCAGCTGCTGTGTATTTGGGTCACGGGGGTTTCTTTGTGGGGCAGACAGCTAAGGGTCCAGAACTGTCACTCTGGCGGCTTGGGTTGCTCCCGTGGTGAGGGTTCGGCCCGGGAACTTCCACGTGCTGCAGGTATGGCCAAAAAGTACAAAAAAGATTAAAACGAAGCAGGACAGAGTGCTGTGTGTGAGTCTCCGTCCTCAAAAACTGTAGACACTAGTTGGGAGGTAAGGTGTTCGATAAAACCTTTACCGAAAACAAGAATGGTAGGAAAGAAAGCAAAGCAGGCTTGGGAGGGAGCGGGATGGACGGCGGGCACTTTGGAGGTTTTTCGGGATGCAGACTGTCGCACCCGAGTGGGCGGGCAGTGGGGCCCTGTGTACAGCACAGGGCCTGGGTGCGGCTCGCTCACTGTGCTCTGCAGCAGAACCTGAAGAAACGTTGTAAATCAGCTACAATAATCATAAAAAAGAAAGACAAAGAACGGAAAACCCAAACCCAAACCAAACCAAAACAAAACAAAGCAAAACAAAAATAAAGTATATACCCTAAATGATTTACAAGGCTGTCTCCCGGAAGAGACTTGTAATTTGTACTTGGTATCGTTTTAAAATTAATCAACCAGTTAAAAAATCAATCCTGCTTAAAAATAGATAAGTATTTATACAGGTAGTACTCTATCTAGTGCAGAAACGGCTCTTTCTGATAGTTTCCAGAAGGAAAAGCTCGCGCTCGGCCGATGCTGCTGGGAGGCTCCCATCATGGCTCAGGAACAGTTTCCCAAAGAAAGAGCAGACAAGAAGGACTGATGGGAAAAGGTGGTTTGCGGAGGGCAAATTGACTTTCAAAGTTAGGACTGAATCTAAATGCTGCTCTCAAATCGCCACCAGGGGCCCACAGTCCCCCTCCTCCCCCTTTTTAATGGCTGTGCTCAAAACAAGTATCCTTTTTTAAGGTGGGAAATGGGAAAAAGAAAGAAAACCTTGAGGTTGGAGGATAAACAAGCCCACGTTCTTGTGGGTGAAAAGGTATAGAAAAAAAATTCCCTTTCCTGGAAGGGTAGATTTTTGAAATTAATTCTTGGTCACCCCGAGGAAAGGCTTGTGCAACTCAGCCTGTACCGGTAGCACAGCTGCCCTCTGGGGCTGAGGAAGCGGGATATTCGCCTTTGCCCTGGGTGTTGCTTCTTTGGCCTTTTCGAAATTCAATGTTCTAAGTTTTGCTTTTCGTCTTTTTTTTTTTTTTTTCTTTTCACAGGCACATCTGCAGTATATGGAAGGAAGTTCCTGGGCCAGGGGTCAACTCAGAGCTGCAGCTTCTGGCCTACACCACAGCCACACAAGATCCGAGCCACGTCTGTGACCTATGCTGCAGCTTGTGTGAATGCTGGATCTTTAACCCACTGAGCGAGACCAGGGATCAAACCTGTATCCTCACAGAAACAATATCAGGTCCTTAACCCACCAAGCCACAGAGTTCCGATGATAAAATCAGGACCTTTGGAGTCTGCATAAGAAATTTTCCAGGACGTGGTGCTGATGGTGAAGGCCAGATGTCTCTTCTAGAGCCTGACATTACTGTAGCAACAGGTGCTATCATCAGTCCAGTTCTCCAGAGAAAGAACCAATAGTGTGTGTGAGTACATGTGCGTGCGTGTGTACAAACATACACACACACACACACACTTGTGTATCCTATTGATAATTACATGTACGTTTATTTGAAAGAATTGGCTCATGTTTGGGGGGGCAAATCTGAAATCTGTAGAGAAGGCCGGCAAGTGGAAACCCAGAGAAGAGCTGAGGTTGCATTTGCGTTGAAGGGCAGTCTGGGAGCAGAATCTCTTCCTTCAAGGAGATCTCAGTCTTTTCTCTTGATGGCTTTCATTGTTAGGTGATTCTTACCCACGTCGTGGCGGACAGTCAGCTTTACTCACAGTTTCCCACGCTTGTAGGTGTTCGCAGGATCTGAGCAGGTGTGATGCGTGTCAGGTCCAAGGTCAGGTGAGCAGGGAAGGGGTGTCTGGTCCAAGGCAGCCAGTTTGCCGAACAAACAACCACACACACGCACACACTCACCATTCACACATAAGCACAAGTCATAAAGCATTTATACCTATAAGCCTTTAGCTCTAAGGATTAAATATGTTTTGTTTGGCAGATTTCGGCTGTAAGTATTGTTTATACGGCTTATAAAAGGACAAGAGAGAGCAATAACTCCCGCGTTTTCATTTTCATGGTGGTGATGGTAAAAGTCACTTCTTACCAAAGTTCAGAAATGGTGCCGTCGGCCCTCCTCACTGATTTTGAAGAATGACACTATTCCACTTTCTGAAAACTGTTTCTAAGTTGGACACTGACCTACTAGTATATCTTTGTATTCATTGCATTGACTAAAGAATCGTTTCCATCTCTTGAGCAGCTCCGTTTTCCTTCGACAAACATGAACGAGAGCCAACGCATACATTCATTTATGGGGAGAAAGCTTACGAGGGCTGGTGTAGGTGGCATGGTGGGCGAATGCCCAGCCAGCTGCCTGCCTCTGGAGGTCTCGTGGAAAGCTTGGCTCGGCCTGCCAGCGGAAATATGTCTCGTGGTCTCATCCACTTCTCAAACGCCTGTTGCCTTCACTAAACCGCTGCATGTCTTGGCACAGTGTCCTGGCTTCTAGGGCGAGGCCCCTGGCGTGGTCCGAGATACATTCTGTACGGCCGGAAGGCGGTGGGGGAGCTCTCAAAGCCTCGGGCTGCACCTAGTCCTCTGAAAGGAGCAGAGTGAGGCCCATTCCTTTTGATGTTATGAACTCTTGACTGAAGAAGAGAATCTTATCTCATCTTGGAATAAAGATTCCAGAATCGGGTGGTCTGTGTTTTAGATTCTACCGAAGAGCTGCGGAACTCGGGCTAGAAGGTCTTCAGTGCGCTCAGTGCACAGAGGCGGTTTTGTGTGTGTGTGTCCGTCGGTCTGGGTAGTGATTAGGCTTTAATCCCTTGAGGTGAAGCTCCAGGCTACAGGGAACACACACACACACACACACACACACACACACACACTCTCTCTCTCTCTCTCTCTTTCTCTCTGTGGGATAAAGGAGCATACCAGGGTTTATGACCGTTGGGATTCAATTCTGGGAAGTCTTGTCTTTTGGCGTCTGCCAACATATTCTCTGGAATTTATTATGTGCCCGCAATGCCTCTCCAACCAGCCGTGCTCCCCCGTTTCCACAGTCCTAGCTTAATTTCAGCCCTTGTCATCTCACACCTGTATTGTAAAAGCAGCTTACGCCCTGGTCTCTGGGGCTCCGATTTCCTCCCACATCTTTGGCTAACGGAATAAGACTGTAAGACATCGCTCTTATCATGTCCCTCCTGCCCCTACTTCTACTAAAGGACGGCATCACTTATTCACTCAAAAGAAGTTGTCAGGAGTTTCCGTCGTGGCACAGTGGAGAGGAATCCAACTAGGAACCATGAGGTTACGGGTTCGATCCCTGGCCTCGCTCAGTGGGTTAAGGATTTGGCGTTGCCATGAGCTGTGGTGTAGGTCACAGATGTGGCTCAGATTCCGCATTGCTGTGGCTGCGGCGTAGGCCGGCAGCTGTAGCTCCAATTTGACCCCTAGCCTGGGAACCTCCATATGCTGTGGGTGTGGCCCTAAAAGGAAAACAAAAAAAAGTTGTCCGTGCATCATTTTCTCAGGCCTGTGGTGGGGAGAGGGCAACCCAGGCTTGTTTTATTGTTAGAATCATCTGGGAAGATATTAAGAAATGCCGAGTCCTGGTTCCTGCCTGCTGATGGGACTGAGAAAGCCATACTTAAAAAATCATTTCATTGGAGTTCCCATCATGGCACAGTGGAAACGAATCTGACTGGGAACCATGAGGTTGTGGGTTTGATCCCTGGCCTCGCTCAGTGGGTTAAGGATCTGGCACTGCCGTGAGCTCTGGTGTAGGTCACAGATGTGGCTCGGATCTGATGCTGTGTGACTATGGCGTAGCCCGGTGGCTACAGCTCTAATTCAACCCCTAGCCTGGGAACCTCCGTGAGGGCGGCCCTAAAAAGCGAAAAATAAATAAATAAAAATAAAAAAGCACTTTAATGAAGTGTAACGTATGTGTGGAAATGTGCACAAGACCTGAAGACTGTTTTTACTGTGACTGTTCCCCCACATCCAGCACCCAGATCAAGGAAGAGAAAGTTAACAGCAAAAAAGGCAGCCACTACCTTGACATCTAAGAGGAATATATATTTTAAGCTTCCCAGGCTATTAGTCATGTCTGGGGATGACTTGTTGCTTTATGACAGGTAACGAGGCTAGCGTGTAGTCTTGAAGCTAATTTCAGCTTAACATATGTACAGCCCAACTCAATAGTAGATTTTGAAGATCAAGAATTCCTCTTTTGTTTATTTTACATTGACCTCATTATTCTTTCTTCTAATACACCCTTTCAAAATGCAAAATGCTCTTGTTTTTGTTGACTTCTCTGAGACACACCTGCTGTGGTTACGGTCGGTTGCTTCCAGACACAATGTTTATGTACCTGTAGTTATGCCGAGTGGATATTGGTTCACGTCTACCAAATGGAATCGTTGTGTCTTTTTCTCTCCACATCCCAATAGCTGGATGAAGAAAGGCAAGCAGAGAGGACAGGCATGGCTCTGAGTCAGAGAGAGCCCGGTCTCAGCTGAGGGGCCTCGCAGTCCAAGGCTAAGCCTCCTGGAACTTGGTTTTTTGTTCCCCACGTTTGTTTTCTTTTTTTGGGCTGCATCTGCGGCATATGGAGCTTCCCCACCTTTTAAAGCTTTTAAAGCTTTTAAAGCTGCATTACTATTTCTTGGAAAATTAAAAAAAATTGTTAGAGTTGATCAACAATGTTCTGTCAATTTCTGCTGTATGGCCAGTTACACATCTGTTTCTGTTCCTTTTCTCATATTATCCTCTATGTTCCATCAGAAGTGACTGGATGTAGTTTCCTGTGCTATACAGCAGGACCTTATAGCTTATCCACTCCAGAAATAGAAGAAAGGTGCCTCTAATGCAGTGCTGGGCACGTGGTATACAACCAATACACATTTATTGAATTGAGCAAATTTGAGAGACTTCATTTAAATGATGCAAAAATGTTATCTTCAGTCATTAAGAACCCTACACATAGCTCCTTGTATAGTGTTTTATTAACCAAAAGGTGTGACCCAATCATATTATTGCTTCAAAGGATAATTGCTGTTTACAACTTGACTGATTTTTCAGTTTAATTTGCTATTACTGTGCATTCCAGTGATGGAATTGCTTACGCAGAGTCTGCTTTTTCGGAAGTCTCAGGAAGGTGGTCGTTTCTTCTTTGATAAAATTTTAAATAAGAAACTGTGCATAAAATGGATAATGACTAGCCCCCAAAATAGAAGCCACGGCTTCAGCTGTCTCTGTCATGTTAACTAAGAAACACCATTCTACGGAGTTCCTGTCATTGCTCAGCTGAAGCGAATCTGACGCAGGCCAGGATGCAGGTTCTATCCCTGGCCTCGCTCGGTGCGTTAAGCATCTGGCACTGCCGTGAGCTGTGGTGTAGGTTGTAGACACTGCTTGGATCTGGTGTTACTGTGGCTGTGGCGTAGACTGGAGGCTATAACTCCGATATGACCCCTAGCCTGGAAATCTCCATATGCCACAGGTGCGGCCCTAAAAAGCCAAAAAAAAGGAAACACCATTCTAAAAACCTTGGGGAGGCGCCTTTTTATATAAGTCTCAGGTACCGTTCTGGCTCAGGTGTTTACAAGAGCTAAGTATGAGATCTGGTCCTTGGCAAGGCGATAGAAGACGAGGGATGGGTGGGTCTAAGGAAGCCAAAGTCTGGAAAGACGTCTCTGGCTGGAGAAGGCAGGCAGCTTCACGGGAAAGATGGCACTTGAAATGGATCTTGAAGGATGGTGAAGCGTTTGACAGGTGGTGATTGGGGCAAAAACAAAAGGAAGAATGTGGGGAAAATGCAGGCCAGTTTTGGTGGAGAGCTTGGCTGGAGCAAAAGGCTGAAAAGGAGCTGTCAAGGTAGATAAATCTCATGAGGTTCACTGTTCCAGACTGCAGAGGATGTAGAATGCTGGGCCAAAAAGCTAGGAAGTTCTCACAGTATCTAGGTGTGAAATAATAGCGATCTGAATTAAGTTCTAGCAGTGAAAACTGAAGGAGGTTGAACTGATTTTAGAGCGACTGATTTGGAAAATTTCAGCAAGTTGGTGACACGGGGTGAGGGAGATGAGGTTTCAGAGATAATGAGGTTTTGAGCGTGAGTGACAAGTATAATCTGCTGCTCACAGCTGTGCCTCCAGGAACAGCAGTCACCTCCGCTCCCTTCTTCCCCAGCGTTGCTTCACCTGCTGCCTCTGCCCACCGTTTTGTTGACTCCTTCCCAACCCACCGATGGCTTCCAGCCTGGGAATCTACTGGGAACATGTCAGCTCTCAAGCAGGGATCCACTTTATGCCCCATTTACCACTCACTTTGTGAAACTCTTTGTCTCCCTGGGATTGATCATTCCTTTTTCAGAGGAAAAATCTTTTTAAAAGAACAGAAAATCTGCATAGGCATCAGAGATCATTAGCATCATAACAATGCCAAGCCCAGCGCAGGATACACTGAATGGGAAACCTTCTCCATCTCAAGCACTACTGCAAAGAAGTCTGTTTGCTCTTTGTTTTCCAAGATAAATGAGGATGGCAAGGATAACCCTGGTTATGCAGATATGACAATGTCTAATTAATGAATTGCCCTAAAGAGAAAATCAGAATGTATGAGGTGCTAAACAGTATTGTGTACATAGAGATTAAATTTGACCAAGTGATTTATTAGACAAGTCTAACAAGTGATTTCATTGGCTTAAGGGAGTAGAACTGGATTGGTTTATAAGATCACTTGAACTTTGAGCCCTTGGGTTGTGGATATTTGTTGTATTAACTGCAGGGACCCAGGGTAGCTTTTAGGCTTCCAAACTTTGGAATGTGACGTTTATTAGGCCTGTAACTCCATCAAAAGTGATTGAAGCTATTACACTATTGTGGTTAAAGGAGTGAAAGTAAATAGATGTTACCCTTTGTGGATTTTATTGGACTACAGTTTTGTATACAAATCTGATGCTTGGGCACAGCCCGTGTTTATTATTTCCTCCTGGGATTGCTATATTACATTTCCCCGTTTTGCAAGTTCAAACACAGCTTTCCCACTACAACCACATTAAACTCCAAGTGGGATTTCAAGCCCAGCAGCAGTCTTTCTGCTTCTGTTGCCATCAAAGCAATAACGGTTCTGCAGTCTAGTTAAGGTTGGAGACCTTAGTGTTGTCCAAAATGGCAGGAAATAAATCTCTTTCCCTGCCCTCTCTCTTCCCAAAGCAAAAACAGGCATGCTGGTCAGAAGAGATTTCTGTTTGGTTGCCTGAATAAATAAGCAACCTTAGGAGCCACTGAGCAGCGGGACAGCCAACCAGGGAGATGATTTTGGGAACCGTCTGAGAAATATGCTTTCCTCTTACATGTACTTTGACTTCAGTCTTCAGCCAGTATTTCTTTTTTAACTTTGATTTTAGTGTATAAAGAGTCTTTCCAGATAGCTCAAGGAGGTATTATAACTGTTCAGGACAAAATATATTTATAAATCACCCAATCTGAGGGGAAGTTTTGTTGTTTGTTTTTTTTCTGGTATATATAAAAAGCAGTTAGATAAAATGCACCAAAATTTGGCACGTGGGGTAGGGAGTAGAGAATGGAGAAAAACTCTTTGTTTGCAGTCAGCTGAGAATTGAAACATGGAAGTATAAGATGACATTTGTTCTGTGGGTCGCAGTATTTTTTCATATTTTTTTCCTCTTAGCTGATTAGCCACAGTTTTAGTACCCTTGTGGTTCCCAACACTTTTAAGGTTTTTAATTAAAGTATAGTTGCTTTACAATGTTCTGTTAATTTCTGCTGTACAGCAAAGTGACTCAGTCATACATATATATACATTTTTTTTTCATACTTTCTTCCATCATGTTCTAACCCAAGAGACTGGATATAGTTTCCTGTGCTGTACAGTAGGACCTCATTGCTCGTCCATTCTAAATGTAACAGGTTTTGTCTACCAACCCCAAACTCCCCATCCATCCCACTTCCTCCAAAATGCTATAATTTTTAACATTTAGCAATATTTGAAATTTAATCATATTGCTCTTGAAGGATTGCTATAGGGTTAGTCAAAATATATGTTAAATTCATAACAGTGAATAATACATAGGTACTCAATTTTCCTAGATTTATTGAGGTGTAATTGACTATTAAATTTGTCTATATTCAAGGTATATGATATGATGTTCTGGTTTATGTATACACTGTGGAATGATTACCACAATCAAGCTAATTAGCATACCTGTCACCTCCCATGGTTACCTTTTCTTTTTGAGAACAATTAAGATCTACCATGTTAGCAAATTTCAGGTGTACAGTGCGATTTTATTAACTGTGGTCTCCATGCTGTATCTTAGATCTCCAGAGTTTATTCATCCTTTATAACTGAAATGTATACCCTTCGATCAACGTTTCTCCATTTCTCCCACCCCAGCCCTTGGTGACTACCATTCTACTCCCTGTTTTCTATGAGTTTTTAGATTCCACATATAAGTGAGACCATGCAATATTTGACTTTCTGTGTCTAGCTTATTTCATTTAACATACTGTCTTCCAGTTTCCTCCATGTTATTGCAAATGGCAGGAATTCCTTCTTTTTTAAGACTTGGTAGTATTTCTCCATGTGTGCGTATGTGTGTGTGTGTGTGTAGACGGTTCCTGACTTAACATGTTTCAACTTACGATTTTACAATTTTATAATGGTGCAGAAGAAATATACATTTTATAGAAACCGTACTTTGAGTGTTGGTTTTGATTTAGGACATGCTGTACGGTGCTGTCTTGTGATGCTCCCAGTCAGCCGCACAATCACAAAAGTAGACAACTGATACATCTACAACCATCCTGCTCCTGTGCTACCGTTCTGTTCCCATACAACCAGTCTGTTCCCATACAACCAATCTGTTCCCATACAACCAGTCTGTTCCCATACAACCAATCTGTTCCCATACAACCAGTCTGTTCCCATACAACCAGTCTGTTCCCATACAACCAATCTGTTCCCATACAACCAGTCTGTTCCCATACAACCAATCTGTTCCCATACAACCAATCTGTTCCCATACAACCAATCTGTTCCCATACAACCATTCTGTTTTTCACTTTCAGCACACTATTCAATAAAGTACATGAGCTACTTAAGTCTTTATTACAATATAGGTATGTGTTAGACAATTTGGCCCAACTGAGCATGTTTAAGGTAGGCTGGGCTAAGCTATGATGTCTGATGGGCTGGGTGTAGTAAGTGTTTTTTTGGCTTATGATATTTTCAACTTAGGATGGATTTATTGGAATATACTCCATCCTAAGTCAAGGAAAAAATATAAAGCACATTTATCTGTTACATGTCACCCTTTCTTTATTCATCTGTCAACGGACTTTTTTGTTGTTTCCGTAGCTTCAGTGTTGTGAACATGGGAGTGCAGATAGGTCTTTGAGATCCCGACTTCATTTCCTTTGCATGTAAGAAGTTACAGCGTTGTATTGGATGGCAGTTCTATTTTTTATTATTCGAGGAGACGCCATACTGTTTTTTCATAATGGCAGTGCCAGTTTACATTCCCAGCAACAGTGTATAGGGTTGCCTTTTCTCCATATCCTCACCAATGCTTTAAAAAAAAAACACAAAAAACTCTTTTTGATGCTAGCCATTCTAATAGGTGTAACAAGTATTTTCAAGTGGCTGCTCTGCAGGGGTGTGTGGGTAGGCCTACTCTTTGGAACAGAAAGCCTTGATTTGCACCATTGGTGATTTCCGGGTGTGTGCCTTCCCTTTGGCTGACTCCCAGCTCTTGGTGCAATGTCACTGAACACAGAGTTGGAAAGGGTTAAGCAGAACTGCCTCTGCCAGGCCCGTCTGGTCAGCTCCAGCCCACACCTGACCCTGACGGAACTCATGTGTCACATACAGTATTAAGTACCAGAGGAAAATGGAAAATTTCAGCTAAATGTGAGAAAAAGCTAAGGCGGTTTAACTTATCTTTTATTCAGGTGATAAACTGGAGTGCTAATCAACTAGAGTAGTAAAAAATGAAAAAAAAATAAACCCTGAATATTTTAAATGAGCTGCGTACCCCGTTTCCATTTCCATGATCATCACCTCGCGACTGAAACTTGATCACTAGAAATGCAATCAGTTCATAATTTTCTAACCTGTAGTTGGGTATTTGGAAATAAGACGGAAAGCAAATTGTAGATTTTTATGCCTTGGACACAAACTGTTGATCAGTGTGTAGCTACAGCGCTAGTTCGTTTGGAACCGCTGTGACCGTAAAAGGAGTATCATTCTGTTGTGACAGGCGCGTTCCTCACATCCATTTGCCAGCATAGCATGCTAAGGTTAAAACCGGGGACTCAGGGAGTTCCCGTCGTGGCGCAATGGTTAACGAATCCGACTAGGAACCATGAGGTTGCGGGTTCGATCCCTGCCCTTGCTCAGTGGGTTAACGATCCGATGTTGCCGTGAGCTGTGGTGTAGGTTGCAGACGCGGCTCGGATCCTGCGTTGCTGTGGCTGCGGCGCAGGCCGGTGGCCACAGCTCCGATTAGACCCCTAGC
>PVHT020000061.1:12968621-13056187 GCA_004024745.2 Catagonus wagneri
GGAGTTCCCGTCGTGGCGCAATGGTTAACGAATCCGACTAGGAACCATGAGGTTGCGGGTTCGATCCCTGCCCTTGCTCAGTGGGTTAACGATCCGATGTTGCCGTGAGCTGTGGTGTAGGTTGCAGACGCGGCTCGGATCCTGCGTTGCTGTGGCTGCGGCGCAGGCCGGTGGCCACAGCTCCGATTAGACCCCTAGCCTGGGAACCTCCACATGCCGCGGGTGTGGCCATAAACCCACGGCCATAAAATGACAAAAGGCAAAAAAAAACCAAAAAAAAACTGGGGACTCAGGACTTCCCTTCGGGGCTCAGTGGTTAATGAACCAGACTAGGATCCATGAGGATGCAGGCTCAATCCCTGGCCTCACTCAGTGGGTTAAGGATCCGGCGTTGCTGTGAGCTGTGGTGTAGATGGCAGACGCGGCTCGGATCCTGAGTTGCTGTTGCTGTGGCTTAAGCCGGCGGTTTAGAGCTCCGATTCGATCCCTAGCCTGGGAATGTCCATATGACTCCAATGTGGCCCTAAAAAGCAAAAAAAAAAAAAAAAAAAAAAAAAATTGGGGATTCTTTATCTTCTGTTGCATGACTGGCTAGCACTTAAAGGCAGGTCAGCATCTGGTAATGGCCCAAGGTAAGCGGATAATGGAGAATCGATGGGTTTGTAGAATCCACTGACTCCTAGAAAAAAGTTCAAGGGCAAGCCCTACGGATGATGAGTCAGCAAGATTTCCGTATTTGTGTGTGTGTGTGTGTGTGTGTGTGTGTGTGTGTGTGTGTATTTTTGGCATTTTTTTCTGTATGTACACTTTTAGGCATTTAAACAAATTGTTGAATTTATATATCTTCTTTCTTGAATTTTTTTTCAGTGAACATCATCATAAAAATACTTCCTCTTTTAACTGGTACATAATAGTCCATCTTCTGGGTGAACCATCATTTTCCTAAATGTTCTTTAATATTAGACATTTGGGTGCGTTTTTATTTTATTATAACTCATGCTTCAGGAGAAGCTCTTATCTCCAAATCTTCGGTCACACGTCTGGTTATTTCCTTAGAGGTTCTTGAATTCAAAGGTGCAAACCGTTGAAGAACTTTGGCAACAAAGTCAAGGTGTTTTGAGTGAAGATGCTCTTGGCCCACCTGGAGGAGCATGGAGTTTTAGGTGCTATTCCGGGCCACTTGCAGCATCAATAATTATACTTGTTAAAACTTTACTGATAGGCAAAAAGGGACATATCATTTCAGTGCTCATTCTCCAATTATTATTCCCATTTAAAAATTTTGTGCTGTTACTTGTTTATTTTTCCAAATTACTGGCAAATTGGCTAAATCCATTAGAAAAAACTTTCTGTTGGAATTCTGATTCTTAGTGTGTTAAGCTTGTATAGTAATTGGGAAGTCTTATCATAGTAGCATATTACTCTAATGTAAATGACAGCCGGAGTATTTACCTTACAAGTCAGTACGAAAGGAAAACCAAACGTTGAGATACAGAAGGGGCCACAGCGGACTGTGAAAGGCCATCCACAGTTTGAACCTAGGTCAGGTCTCAGTTATTTATATTTATGAGCTGGGAAGTATTGACCGAGTCCCTGACGATTTTGAACTTACTCCCTCATCTGTAAAATGGGAATAGTACCCGCCCTGCTTACCTCATAGAGTAATCTTGGGAATCAAGAAAGAGGAGGATTATCAATACCTTTTGGGACATTCTTACGGATACTCTATTTTATTTTATTTTTCTGTCTTTTTAGGGCTGCACCTGCGGCACATGGAGGTTCCCAGACTAGGTCAAATTGGAACTTTAGCTGCCGGCCTACACCACAGCCACAGCCCAGCAATGCCAGATCTGAGCTGCGTCTGTGAATTACAACCAAAGCTCACGGCAATGCCGGATCCTTACTGAGCGAGACCAGGGATTGAACCTGCGTCCTCACGGATGCTAGTCAGATTCGTTTCCACTGAGCCACAATGGGAACTCCCTGCTGTGTATATTTTAAAAGTTGGATTATTTGATCTCTAGAGAGATCAATATTCCCCTTGTAGGGACCCTCCAGGACCCGAATCTGAAAACTTCAGCTGATTTCCATTTCCTTCAACTGGCAAATGTATAAATTATGTTCACTGTCTGCCTCATCCTTTTAAACTTCAAACTGTTCATTTTTTTCCCCCTTTCCCACTGCTGATACAGCTTATTTACAGAGACCAAAACTTTTAATAGTGAAAAGAATGCCTTCGTACTTTATAAGCAGGCGGCCTGTCAAGCAAATTGCTCTTGGCGGGAAAGCAGGTCATATATCTTGAGCTTATCTACCTCCTGTAGGCAGCGTCCAGTCCTGATCGGCCCTGGATATGCATGCAGAGCTCTGGCAGAGCCACACCGGCCGTCTGGGCTGGGGCCGCCCTGCCCGAGGCATTTGAAGAGGGCTTTCTCTCTCCAGCCTGTGGTTTAGGAAGCTCAGCTTCTTCCCGTCTAGTGATGACTTTCTGCTGTCAGTTTCAAACTACCTACTACTGTTTATCTGGAATCTAAACATCTGGGAAGCTTAAAAGACCAATTGTGTGGAGGGCAGAGTCTGCGCTCTAATTTTATGTGCACAGGATAGCGGACAAGTAAGCATGGTGATAGCAGGATTTATTAAAACGCAACTTCTGCAATGTGATCTAGAGCCGGGAAGATGGACTTCAGTCTTCTATGGCACTGTTAATTTTAGAACTGGAAGAGACTGAACCATCCCTAGCTTAACCCTTTCCTTTGACAAAGATGGAGTCTGACTCAGAAAGATGCTGACTTTTCTAAGTAGCGTGGCCAGTTAGTGGTAGAACCGGGAGCAGAAAAGAACGTAGTTTCCCAGAGTTGCCCTCAAGGCCCTGGGGCCTGCACCCTTCTGAAAGGGCCATGAACGCAGTGCGAAGCCTTAAAGCGCCTGCTGGACAAACTGGGAAGAGAAAAGTTACAGCCTGGGTCAGAATATCCTAAAAATACCTGGCTCACGAGGTCTTCAAACATACTTCTTCAAATATCTGAAAGGAGGAGTTTCCACTGTGGCTCGGTGGGTTAAGGACCTGATGTAGCCTCCTTGAGGATGTGGGATCAATCCCTGGCCTGGCTCAGTGGGTTAAAATTTGGCATTGCTGTGAGCTGTGGTGTAGGGCACAGATGTGGTTCGGATCTGACGTTGCTGTGGCTGTGGCGCAGGCCGGTCACTGCAGCTCTGATTTGACCCTTGGCCTGGGAACCTCCATGTGCTGCGGGTGCGGCCGTCAACAGAAGAAAAAAAAAGGTTATGTCTGAGAGTGCAGTAACACTGGGAAAATCAGCTGCAGTTTGAAGAGTCTCCTTGGGTCTTAGAGATCTTCTTTCTCATTTATTAGAAAATATTTAACATGAATACATGTTTTTACTTAGGCTTGTAGTGGAAAATACTGTTTAATCACAATCCAGTTTTCAAAACTGCTGCATGTCCACAGCTGATCATTTCCTCCGTCAGTTTCCTGATCAGTTCAGCAGACTGGGTATTATTAGCATTGCGGACAAAGGAGTCTACCTGCCAAAATCCCTTTGGCTGGCTTTCTGGACTCTTCTCAGACTGCCCCCGTCTGACTTAGCAACTTTAATTTCCACTTGTCCCTCCCAGGAACCCTGCTTTTAGTGCACTTACTTCCAGCTTCATCAAGTCTTTTGACCTTTGCTAGTCTGGGTCTCCCAGCGTTTTCGCTTGGGCTCCTCCTCCGCTTGGGACAGCCACCTCCTCTTCTCAAGGACAGTGGTAGTTAGTGTTGGTCTTTCCTGCCTCTCAGCTCCCTGGACCCAGGTCACACTGACTCTGTGGCCTTCTGACCTTGACTCTCCAATGACGTTTGAGCCCCGGAAGCATAGAGAATGCAAAATTTCCCTCAGGAGTAGCACTGAGACCTCTAGGCGTAAATGGACTGGAAAAAAAAAAAAAATACAGCTGAAGGTGGAGGGGAGGGAGAGAATAAGGAGAAAGCCTGCCTCGATTTCCTGTCCCAGACCTTGCTCCAGTCGGACTGGACACCACCTCGCTCCTGATTCCTGAATCCCCATCAGGGCAAGTGCAACGCCAGCCCGCAGGGTGTTCTTCTTTTCCCAGATTTCTCTGGCTTGAGTTCATGTTCTCCTCTGAATGATGAATGACCCTGTTTCTCTCTGAGTCATGGCAGCAATAATTTGCTTTTCATATAATTGTACCTCTTTCCCCTCAGATAGTCTCAGGTATTTACTTTCAAGATCCACCAGGACTACGCTATGAAAATAAATTAGGCAGACAGGCTGTGGCTTGAGTAGAGCCCGCCACAGGCAAACTGGAAATGCCTCTTCTCCAAGTTTGTAATTGGCAGTGACATATCTCTGTCATATGCTGTTGTCTCGTATTATCGTGATCCGTGTCTCCTTCCCCGTTGTCTGGTGTGCGGTAAATCCACAATCAGTGTGGGCAGGACACTGATGAAATTTTAGATTTCTTTAAGCAGTTTTGTAATAAGCAAGGAAATCCCTTTTTTTTTCTCCTTGGTTTTTCTTTCCTTTTTTTTTGCCTTTAATAACAGAAAAAAAGGATGATCTGGACATTTCAGGCAACAAAATGGTACCTTCTTTCTCCACTTTACAACCTCCAAGTCTCCCTGGAAAAATCTCCTCCGTTTGTTTTGTGTGCTTTGTCTGTGGGGTTGTAAGCATCCGCCCTTTCTATTTAAGGTTGTGCATCACCATTTTCTTCCATATTTAAAAAAAAAAAGCCAATTCTTGCGGCACTGAAGTTTGCTGAAGCTGGTGAAATGGATTGGTTTTGTTGACAAATCGCCTCGGTCTGAATTGCTGACATTTCTCAGCCCTCTGCTGGATTGCACAACGTTGTGCAACTTTATGTGGAAATAAATGAGTTTATTAGCAATGAGTTGTACGCTTGTGGCTGTGCCCGTGTGTGATAATAAACATCTTTTGTGGGTACTTACAGCAATAATGACACCGCTTTTTTTCAGTTCACACTTTACCATAAACTATGCCATTATTCATTTCAGCGGGAGCCTCTGACCTCAAAGAATGTTATGAGCGTAGCTTGTTGACACAGAGCAATGGCCAGTAGGCGCTGAGGAGAACCCTCCGCTGGCAGGACCGTGAGAGCCAAGCAGGTGGCCTCTTCTCGCCTGGTGGTCTGCATCAGTTCCCCGCTAAACCGTCTACAGCTAAGACAGCTCTGTCACCCCAGGCCCAAGAGTTTTCAGAGTCCACCTTGGTCATTGCGGGTGAGCCTGGGCCCCCCCTCTAGGACACTCAGCTCTTTGGCCGTCCCTGCCCTCAGGGAGCACGGTCTCAGACAACCAGACGAGCCACTGAAGATGCGCAGCCCCCCAGGTGACAGGAAGGAGCCAGGAAACTAGCCCAGAGCCAAAGAGCTGAGCTCAGCCTGGCCAGTGTGGGGTGTGTGGGGTGCGGTGGAGGTAGACAGCTTAGCGGGGAGAGCTCCGAGGGAGATGAGCTCCGAATGAGCCAGTGGCAGGAGGTTACGGTCAAGGACAAGGCGCAGGGAGACGCTCTCCGTTGCCTGGGGTGGGCTCCCTGGGAAGCCGAGGAGGACCGAGTAATGAGTTGCGGGAAACGGAAGGGAAATGAAACTCTTAGAGAGGCAGGCCAGCTAAAATTCCCTCCGGGAGAAGAAAATCATTGCAATCTGTCTGAATCTCCAAAGAATTTTAGATAAGACACCGCAACAGAAGCAGGGCCTGCGCTCCGCTCAGCAGGTGTTGTACCGAGTGTTTGCCAGCGGCCGGGCGCTGGGCTTGGTGATGGAGGAGGACAGAGCAGACTGGGCAGTGGTCCTGCCCCGAAGGAGCCCTGCTAGGCAGAGGTGGGCGGTGGCGATTATGTCACGTAGCTCCAGTTAGACCCCTAGCCTGGGAACCTCCATATGGCACAGGTGTGGCCCTAAAAAGACAAAAGATAAAAAAAAAAAGGCAAACCACAAAGGTTCTACTTGATTCCACCCTCTAGTCGTTCGATTGTCAGAGGCTCGGGGCTGGTCCTGGCTGCGTCCATCCCTTCCTCATAGTGCTGTCGCCTCCGGCAGGAGACGGAATCTCTCACGACTTCTGCTTCCTCATCCGCAGGTGGTGACAGTGACACCTGCCCTGAGGGGTGAGGCCTGCTGTGGAGGTGGCGGCGGGGGTGGTGGCGCTGGGCTCCTGCTGGACCACAGTGTCCCCGAGACGGCTCCCTCCATCCATTCCCTCTGCTTGGCCGTGTTCTAGAACGTGGGGCAGAATGTCCCAAGAATGTCGTCTTCCCACAAGTGCTAACAGGGCAGACACCCCGGGCCGGCAGAGACAGCTCAGCCTTTCCGAGGGTTTGCGGGTTTAACTTTGAGTCAATGTTATTCTAACATCTTTCAGTTCACTGAATATTTACGGCGCGTAGTAGGTGGCAGAAAGAGGCCCGGGGCCCGGAGGGGCCTCAGCGCCAGCAGCATCTCTTCTTGCAGCTTGAAAGCCACAACGATATTTTTCCCCTTGGCAATATTTTTAATCGTTGAAAATGTTAAGCCAATTTAACTGTTTTATATTTTAAAAAATGAAAGGAATGAGGAGGCCACAGCAGAATCATCAGTAGAGCTGCTAGTTGCAGTGCTGAGTGCGTGACAGTCAAAACGAAGCCGAGGAAAGGGTGGCCTTCCTGTATCTCGCTGTCCCCCCAGCCCCGCCCCCAGAAGCCACCGCGGCTCCGAGTTCCCAGACAGGGAAGAAATAGATCAATTAGAGAAAAGTCACTCCGTGCCCTCTGACTGGCACCGTTGCCTCGGGTGACTGTCGAGAGCTGGTGCCGAGTTGAGCCAGCAGTGGTTCTTCTAGAACAGTCAGAAGGCTTCATGTGAGGGTTTTTTTTTTTTTAATGTTGGAAAAACCAGTCAGGAGAAAAAAAAATTCAAATTTCTTTCTCCCCCTTCATTTAATATCGTTTTCAGTAGCACAATGCATTTAAAGTAAGGCATAGTTTCCTCAGAGTAATATGGCCTCAGGACATGATTTAGATGGAAAATTTAAGTAAGATTAATGCAATTTATTATCCGACAGGATATCCCTACAAGCCACACTATTTGGCTGAATTTTAGATTCCCAATCTACTATTTCAGATGAGATTTCCAGATGGAGTCCTATTCCTCTATTAGTTTAGTCAGGGTGATATAGAGTTTGTAAAACAGCAGAGGTTAAACTAGTTTTAACACTTGATTAATCATTGAAATTACTTTGTTACTGTTTGAATTCATTGACTTTTGTTTATTAAGTAACTCCCTAAAACCCGGAGCCAACACAAACTAGAGGCGCATTTCCAGCTTTGCTAATTTATTTGATGACCTCTTCAAAGGAAATTTTCTAAAAAGTAGTGAATTTACGGTTACATTGAAAGGTTGCTCAGTGGTTGCTCCTTGCTTTTCAAAAAAGTACCCGGTGGGTTTAGAAGACTGAGGAAAACACACGCACACATGCACACACACGTACCCCAGACCCGTATTCTAATTTCTTGGAACATTGCTGGGCAGGTACATCTTAAAACAAATCGGATGGATAATTATCAGAGCATTTGCTACTTCCTTAAGAAACAGAAGGCGAGCACAGAGACTGAGGTGAGAAACCACACGGATATTCTAACCGCTTTATTAACCGTTGGCAAGTCTATTAAGGGCGGTGAATTCCAGAGCCATCTGCTCCGAACGGATGATGTGCTGTGGGGAGTGGACCACAGACAATTCAAAGCTCTATGGCAGGACTCGTCTCGTAGCGTGCAGGGGGCCAGAGGGGGCCGATTCAGAAAGTGGACCAAGCTCCAAACCGGAACTTGTTTTCGGGATATGAAAATTTCCTGAAGTCTGGGTTTGGTAAATTGATTACAGTCTCTTTTCAGAGACCTATCAGGAGCAAACCAGTGAGTCGCAGACATAAATTTGAATTCCAGAGTCTCCAGCTAACCCAGCTCATAAATGAATTCCTAAATGCTGACTGAGCCAGGGGACTCAGCTTTGGAAAACCGCTTGGCAGGAATCATTAGTTTCAAAATGAGATGAACTGCTCTATTTAGCCCTCATTCAAAACTTTACAGAAATGCCAGATTTCCATAAACACAGGTTTCCTTGAATTTCCAGGGCTTTGATTAGCTGGTAGATGAGGGTGTCTCACAAACACAGATTTGTAGGCAATATTCAGCTTGGACGAGGCTCGGAGCTGGAAGCCAACACAAAGTATGCCCTCTTCTTTCTAAGATGTCAACTCTTCCCCTGGTTTTTAGAAAGCCCTTTTTGTGATGAGGAGAGTTTGCAGAATTAAAAATTAGTCTACCGTTGAAAAAGTGGCTATAGATCATGTTCCTGTCATTTATGTCATCATTGGTTAAGCTTTTCCCGACTGATTGACAGCCTACTGCTTTATGGTGTGGCTTT
The DNA here is from genome assembly GCA_004024745.2 of Catagonus wagneri. NCBI lineage: Eukaryota > Metazoa > Chordata > Mammalia > Artiodactyla > Tayassuidae > Catagonus > Catagonus wagneri. Next base: position 12,977,070 of record PVHT020000061.1, read on the forward strand.
AATGCCCCAAAGGAACAAGAGAATTAGAAAATACACTGCTGTCTCTGCTGAAAAAGCCATAAAGTTGTGGCTTCTACTAAGTAAAGAGATTGCTTGCAAAGAGACATTTTCTTGTCTTAATGTGTTTTCATTTTTCCTCTTACGGCCGTTTTTCTATATTGATCCTGGCGTATTAGTCAGAGAGCACCTCTAATTGGTACAGCGTAGATCCGCAGAGGTTAAACGTTGGGTGCTTGTTTTTCTTTCTTTCTTTCTTTCCTTCTTTTTCTTTTTTTTTTTTTTGGCTTTTGTATTCAAGTCAATAAAACAAAATAAATTTGGAGGGTAAATAGTCAGTTTTTCTGTATTCTGAAACCTGTTTCCTTCCAAGGGAGGGAGTTTGGATCCGAGCAGTGACCTGAGACAGAACACAGATTCCATAGCCTTTGTAGGCTTTTCCCATATTTTTTTCCGTTCCTGTTATTTGTCCATAGGGTTTTCAACATCAGAGATTATTAAGCAAGAAGAAATTATTACGTAAGCTAGTTAGGCTTCCTCAACCTGGATGAATCTTTTTTTTGAACGGAAGAATTTAAAAGGTATGCAGTGACCAGTTTTATTAAGTCCAGATTGAAGCTTAACTTAAAGTAGGGTAAAAACACCCACAGTTATCAGCAAGTTCAGGTTCAGTTTTAACCTGTTTCTGGGTAGAAGCTTATATGCTTGTTGAAATGAATTGAACCTTGCAGGTGGTTCTCCAAAAGCTCAGCTTCCAGTTACACACGAGAGTGATACAGAAGCCGCCCCCAGAAAAAGCATCCTGCTGCAGGTTGTGCTTCAGGCCGCAGGATGGCAAAAACCTTCCTGAAATCAGGAGTTCCCATCGTGGTGCAGTGGAAATGAATCCGACTAGGAACCATGAGGTTGCGGGTTCGATCCCTGGCCTCGTTCAGTGGGTTAAGGATCTGGCGTTGCCGTGAGCTGTGGTGCAGATGAGGCTCAGATCCCGCGTTGCTGTGGCTGTGGTGTAGGCCGGCAGCTGTAGCTCCGATTCGACCCCTAGCCTGGGAATCTCCATATGCTGCGGGTGCGGCCATAAAGGGACCCCCCCCCAAAAAAAAAAGACCAAAAAAAAAAAATCCTGAAATCAGAGCATAAGATGTTGCCCAAGAACGATTAGGAAGACCTGTAGTAGTTTTTTCTCAAACAAGACAGCTTCAATAGTTTCATCTGAGATTTGTCACGATAAAAACCCTCTTACTGAGGCTTTGCTAAAACCTTTGCCTGCAGTACCTGGTAAGCAGCCTAGAGATAACACAGTGGTGAGATTTGCAGATGGCTACGTTATCTTCCACCTCCTGCCCTTCATCCTCCTCTTCCTCATCATCGTTATCATCACCATTATAATCATTTCCTGCCCTTAGTGACTGATTTAGCAGTTAGCCAAGTAAAACATAATTTAGCCGATTTCACTATTTGCTTCTTTCTCCTCCTTTTCCTTTCTCCATTTTTTTTTCCTCTTTCAAGGACTAAAAAGCAAGAAGGTAAGAGTTCCAAAATGGTCCTTTTAGAACGTGTGAGGGGCTTGGCTCCAGCGCGATAAGCAGATGCAGAACTGACTGGCAAGTAGTCCTGCATCTGACTCCTGACGGGACTTCTGGGATTAGTCCTGGGAGCCTCCTCAGGGTCCTGAGAAATTCCACTCCTGCATGTAACAGAATGAGATGCCCCAGAGCTGAAGGGCAGAACAAGTGTGGGCAGCCTGAGCAGTAAAGGAAGAGGATGAGCAGTGAGAGTAAAGAAGACAGCAGATTCCACTCAGCGATAAGTCTGATTTCCATTCCATGCCACAGGCGAGATTCATTTGACTGGAGGGACAAGGGGCTTTGCCCACGGAGCGCTCGGGTTGTGTGTGCTGCTTATGCCGACGGGGTGAGTGGCTGTATGGACGCTCTTTCTTCTGTCGCTTGGTCATTCTCCTGTGCGGTCTGGGACACCTCTGATGGTTCACCCTTTCTTTCCATTGGAGTGTCTTGTCACCTGCTGCCTGCTAGCTCCTAGAGGATGACTACTGCCACTCTTACTGCTCCCGTTATCTTCCATGAAGGAATCGTGTACCTGTGTATAAGGTGCCTTTTTACCTTCCTTCATTCTTTGAAAGTTCTTGTTTTTTATTTTTCATTTTTTTTTTTTTTTGGTTGCAGCTTTTTTTTTGTATTAGGCACCAGGAATACAATGGAATTTAATCTGCAGAGGAGACTAATATGAATCAAGTGGTCCTAAAGAAATGTGAATTGCAAATGAGGCAGAACCCAGGAAGGTAAACTGCATACGACATGATCCAGCCTGTGCATCCGTCCGGTATGCTCAGGACAATGGCACTGAGTCTGAAGCTGGATCAGGAACTGAGTCGATGCAGAGGCAGTGAGGAGAGTTCTGGTGAGGGAGCCAGGCTGTGCAAAGCATGTGCTCTCCCAGCCAAAACCATACTGTGGTCTTGTGTATGGAGGGGCCGTGGGCGTGGGCAGTGTTCCCCTGTCATCACCTCTGAGTTGAAATTTGTCACCTGGATCTTGGAACCACTTCTACCACCTGTGCTCCAAGTCGCATATGGCCTCTTTGGCAAAAGGGTCCTTTTCCCTCTGGATCGAATCCCTCAATATGCACCATTAAAAAAAGAAATTCAGGAGTTCCCATCGTGGCTCAGTGGAAATGAATTTGACTAGCATCCATGAGGACGCAGGTTTGATCCCTGGCCTTGCTCACTGGGTTAAGGATCCGGCATTACCGTGTAGGTCCCAGACACAGCTTGGATTTGGTGTTGCTGTGGCTGTGGTATAGACCAACAACTACAGCTCCGATTGGACCCCTAGCCTGGGAACTTCCATATGCCATGAATGCGGCCCTAAAAAAGACCAAAAAAAAAAAAGGAAAGAAAGAAAATCAGTATATGGAGTGCGGCAGAAACACAAAAAGCCAGCAAGCACATCTTTATTGTACTTCTTCCATGTTCCCAGGGGGTCAGTCTCTGTCCTTCCTTCAGAGGAGCAGCATGTACACAGCGCCACCACCACCAGTGTGTCATTTCTGTCTATGGAAAGTGGATCACTCAGCTGATTTCACCTCGGGGGCACTACCACTTTAACCTGGAGTGACCACTTTAAAAAGTGACGACTCCCTCTGCTCTACAACCTGCCAGATTCCACCTTCTTTGTTTTAATTCCTTGACTTTTATTTTTCTATTCTTTCAGATTTTTTTTTATTATAGTTGACCTACTAGGTTCTGTCAATTTCTGCTGTAATCTAATTCCTTGACTTTTAGATTTGACCTAGTTTATTGCTTATTTCACTATAGATTCAGTTCCTCTAAAATTCTGACTTCCCACCCCAGAACCCAGATCATGCAGCCTTAAGGTATCTCCCTCCCACTTTGATCCATCGTCCTGGGCCCTTTTGTCCCTGGAGGTTGTTCTGAAAATAGCCCCCCACCTGGGTCATCTCCAGTGAGACCTGGTCACCCATCTCTTTATATGGTGGCCATCGAGTCACACTGCTATGAAGAGCAGCTCTTTCGTCAACTATTTTTTAATAAGGTTATTGTTGTTCTTGTTTTTAAAATAGCACATACTAGCTTTGGAAAATTGCAAATAAAAAAGACACAGAAATATATTAAAAAATATATGCAAAAATGACCAATACAAATATTTTTGTGTACTTTCTTCTAGTATATAAGTATATATTTTATATTCATATAAATATATGGTATATTTTTATCCTCTACTTTTCATTTAACACACATCATAAGCATTTTCCATGTCAATTAAATTATTTGTAAACATTATTATTATTATTATTTTTTTTGCTTTTTAAGGCCACACGTGCAGCATATGGAAGCTCCCAGGCTAGGGGCTGAATCAGAGCTACAACTGCCGACCTGTACCATAGCCATAGCAACGCCAGATCTGAGCCATGTCTGTGATCTGTGCCCCAGCTTGCAGCAACGCCAGATCCTTAACCCACTGAGTGGGGCCAGGGATTGGACCCGCATCCTCATGGATACTAGTCGGGTTGTTTCCACTGAACCACCACGGGAACTTCCTGTAAGAATTATTTTTAACAGCTGTTAATATTATTACACTGCAGTCAGATTCTTAACTCACTGTGCCACAGTGGGAACTCCTGTGATGTGTATTTTTTCTATAATTTTTAAAAAATATTTTCACTTTTTACTTATTTCAAAGAATTTCCTTATGACATGTGTTGGAGTAAATACCTTCATTTCTTTTCTGCTGGGCATTTTCTTAATTCCTTGGGTCTCTGTGTTTATAACTGCATAAGATTTGGAAGAGTTTTAGTCATTATTTCTTCAATTTTTTTTGTTTATTCCTTTCTTTTTTACTCGGGACTGACTTTACTTGTGTACTTGGTGGATTCGTGTGGTCCTACAGCTGACTGATAGTTTGTTCATTTTCTTCTGCAGTGTATGATCTGCTGTTAATTCCATCCAGTATGTTTTTCATCTAGAACATTGTATTTTTCATTTTAGAACCTCAATGTGGATCTTTTAAAATATTTTCCAGAATTATCCTTCCGTAACTCTCTTCCAGGATTTCCCTAAATATAATCATAGATTTTTTCATAACCATTATTATCATGCTGTTGCTTTTCTCTACCGTCCTAATCATAAGACGTTTATTTATAATAACTGGTTTCGGAGTTCCCTTAGTGGTTCAGTGGTTAACGAATCCAACTAAGAACCGTGAGGTTGCGGGTTCGATCCCTGGCCTTGCTCAGTGGGTTAAGGATCCGGCGTTGCCGTGAGCTGTGGTGTAGGTCGCAGACACGGCTCGGATCCCGCGTTGCTGTGGCTGTGGCGAAGGCCGGCAGCTACAACTCCTGTTAGACCCCTAGCCTGGGAACCTCCATATGCCGCGGGTGCAGCTCTAGATACAGGCAAAAAGACAAAAAAAAAAAAATACCTGGTTTCATCTACCGATTTTATTCTCTGTGTCCTTTCTGGATCTGTTTCTATTGACTCCTTCTGTTCCACACGATGCTTGGTGATTTTTTTTCCCCATAGGATGACAGAATTGTGAATTTTGCATTGTTGGGTGCTAAATGTATTTGTTCCATTTTTTTAAATTCCTTTATATATTTTTGAGTTTTGCACTGGGATATGCTTAAGTTATATGGAACTAGTTTGTGGCTTGCCCTGACACTTTGTTAGAAGGATCCAGAACAGATTTCAGTCCATGGCTAAGTTAGACCCGCTTCTGACTCAGTACTTTCTGAGGACCCTAAAGAGTGCCTCACATGTTCAGAGGTCTGTATTCAATTGCTAGGGCTGCCATGACAAAATACCACCTACTGAGTTATTTACATAATAAAAAGTTTATTTTCACATAGTTCTGGAAGCTGGAAGTCCAAGATCAAGGCGGTATCAGCAGCGTTGGTTTCCTCTGAGCTCTCCTCTTGGCTTGTAGATGGCTGCCTGCCTGCTGTGTCCTCCCATGTTCTTTCCTTTGTACCTGCAGATCCAAAGTGTCTTGTTGTGTGTCTGCATTTCTTCTTCTTATAAGGACATCGGTCCTATTGGGATAGAGCCCACTCGAAAGGGCTCAGTTTAACTTAATCACCTATGTACAGTCCGTCTCTCGAATGCAGTCCTGTTTGACATACTGAGAGTTTGGGCTTAAGCATATGAATTTTGGAGGGGTACAGTTTATCCCAAAGCAAGGTTCTATTCCAGCTTGTGGAATCGCTGTCTCTCCCTAGTTTTCTGGGAGCTCGGGGATTGCTCTGCCTGTTCTTTCTCTGGCCTTGATAGTTTCTTCATAAATTTTGGCAGATCAAATCCTCAGCCCAAGACTCAAGGGGTTCTCTTCCTCTGAGCAGTATCTTCTCTTTCCTTGGTCTTCTTCTCTATGAACTCCAGCCACGTTGGGCTCCTCTAACTCAGAAGGCTGTCTTCTCGACACAGGGCTCCACCAGACTGTGTGGCTTTTCCCTCTTGCACTTGGCCTTGGAAACTCCCTAGGCAATAACCTCGGTGTCTACAGGGCTCACGTTGTGTGTTTCCCTTCCCCCAGGGGTCACTGTCCTGAGGCACCTGTTGTCTGAAAACGATGATTTCATGTGCCTTTCCACTTCTTTAGTTAAGTTGGGAAGGTCGCTCTAGTTTGACACTCTCATACCAAAGGTAGAAGTCAATGAAACTTCTTGTTATTCTGTTACTACGCATACATGTAATAATAAATCCGCTTATACTGTGCAAACCTTTACGGAGATCCTGCTCTGTCCTCGATTCTATATTAGTCACTGCAAAGAGGTAACAAGACATCTTACTGGTCCAAAGAAACTGCCAGCGTGGTGGCTGGGCAAATTTATATACAGATGTTTACAAAGCTAAGCTCTGATGGATTTTTTAATGGTCACTAATTCTTATCCCGGGATGCATTCTTCTTTGCAATGTGACTTTGCCGTTTTTCGCCACGGCATTGAATTTGGACCAGACTTCTGAAGTGGAAATGATATCGTGTGAGCTCTGCAGCTCGAGCCTCAAGCGACCTGGCAGCCTCCATTTTGCGCTCCTGGGACGCTATTCGGGACCTCCGTGTCAGAACTACAGGGTGGCCTAAAGGAGGGTTGGGGTCACGCAGAGGACAGCCGCCAGCCTTGGGGAGCCCAGCAGACCTTACAGGCGAATGCAGCGTTGGGAGTCAGCTTAGAGGAGATGAGCACAACGTTATCCCTAGTGACCTACAGAAAGACAAGAAAAAGCCAAACTATTTTTCTTAAGCTGCTAAATTTTGGAGCAGTTTGTTACACAGAAAAACTTACATGAAACAAAAGTGATAAGTTACTTCCTTGCAGAAAATTTCTACAGTCGCTCCACTCTTAGGAATAGCTGCTGTCTGCGATTTCTGATGCGTCGGTTTTTCAGGCCATTCATTTGATGCTCGATGCACATTACCTTTTATTGCTATGCACTGCAGTCTTTCTGTTGTGTGTCCTTGATGAGAGAAGCTCTTTAAAGGAACGGGAGGAGTTCCTGTTGTGGCACAACGGAAACGAATCTGGCTACTAACCATGAGGCTTCGGGTTCGATCCCTGGCCTCACTCAGTGGGTTAAGGATCTGGTGTTGCCGTGAGCTGTGGTGTAGGTCACAGCGCAGCTCGGATCCTGTGTTGCCATGGTGTAGACCAGTGGCTATAGCTCTGATTGGTCCCCTAGCCTGGAAACCTTCATATGCTGTGGGCACAGCCCCCTAAAAAGGCAAAAAAATATATATAAATAAATAAAAAAAAAATAAAGGCAGGGGACTTTTCTCAGTGGCATTTTCAGGGCTTTGGTAGAAATGATAGTTCAAAAACTATTTGATGATATTGATTAAAAATACCTTTAAAAGTCACCTTTCAATAAGTTTATGAATTATCCTGGCTATCTTGGTTCAACAGATCCTATAAATACTTAATGAAGAGTCTATGCAGTATTAGGCAACATGCGTTCAAAAAGCCTTATTGTTGTTGTTATCAGTCTAATTACTATTCAGTGATCACAGTAACTCTGAGTTAGTATTCTCATTTTCTAGCTGTGTCTGAGCGAAAGCTTTCAAGCAGATACAATTCACAAGTGGCAGAGCTGAGATGAAAGCTCAGATATCTTAAAGAATAGAGCTTTTTCAGTACTTGCTGAGAAATGGGCGGGTGAGATGACTTAAGAGCTGTGCCCGGGACAGGCAGCACATGGAATGACAGCACTGTGGCGCCCCTTGCTTCGCAGGCCTTGGCGGGAAGCCCTTCTTAGGAAGTCTAAATTGGCAGCGGGTGGCTGGGAAGCGGAGAAGACGGGGACTCACCCTGTTCGGGCAGCAGACCTGCCTTCCCTCACGCTGAGCTTGCCTTCCCCAGGAGAAGGGTTGGGCTGAAATCACCTTTATTTTTGACCATTTGGCTTGTTTTCTTACTGTGCCCCCGTGGCCTCGTCTCAGGGTCACCCAGAGCAGCTCTTTCCAGTCAAATCAGTTAAGATCCTTTGGGAGCAAAAATGGTAGCTGGGTAGAAAAAAATGGCTATTTTTGATGCAGTGTTTTCGGTGCTCCTGATGCAATTGTACTGTGCATATGAAGCTTCTGAGACCTTCTGGGAGAAAAGCAGACTGTATGGCCGTGAGGATCCAACATCAAAATGACAGAAAAGTACATGGACTTTTCCTTGTAGTTCTTCCTTTAGAAACAATCCAGGGTCCTTTATGGTCCATGTGGAAATAAGTCTAAGGGAAAACTTGAGAAAAGAGGGAGGAGAGTGGTTATGGTTTTCAACGGCGTGAAAAATCTAGTTGCGTGGGTGCTGGAAAACTTATTTTTTCATTAACACTGATGAAATAATAATGTTAATTATAACTAACGTATAGTAAAACTTAACTTTGTTACAGATTCCACAGGTTAATAGTGAAAAAAATACAACAGTGAGTATATTTTTGCTCATGAGATCTGCAACCTAGTGGAAGGAGAAAGATTTTAAGCAATAAGCACACAAATGAATCTACAATTACAAATAACAATGAGAGCCACAAAGGAAGAACTGCACACTAGGATAAAGGCAGTAACGAGGGGCGTGAAAACTGGACTAAGAGGTCGGGAAGTCCTGGGGTCTGACATGAGGAGCCTTGGAGCCTAGGAAACCAGACCCAGTGGGAAGAGTTTAAATTTGTGGTGGGCATAGGAAAAGAAAAAGACATTAAATGCTGGGAGAGGAAGTTCTGCTGTGGCTCTCAAACGGGTGGTTAAGGAGCCTCCAGCTCTGCAAAAATTGCAGAAAGTGAGCAGACGGGTTACTTATGAGAAGTCAAGCAGCTATAAATGAATCCCCCCGCACCCACTGGAGCTGGGAGTCCGCGGCCCTGATTGACCCCTGTTTAGGACCAGTGGAATCAGGGGCAGGTAAAAAGCCATTGTGTAGCAGGGGCTGCCAGGGTCGTCCCGTGTGGCCTCGCACAAGATTATGCCCTGACTTGAATGACAGAGTTCCTATTTTCTGTGAAATAAGCCTGACTTCCCGAACATCTGAAAAATAGGTCCTCCAGGAACCATTTTATGAACCACCAAAGAGAACCCTAACCAGCCCCAGAGACCGCAAACTGGCTAGTTCCACAGTGAGTCACTGCCCTCCGGGGGTCAGTGTCCCGCTCGCAGAGAAGAGGACCACCATTGCAAACAGCTCCCTGAGAACCAGTTCATCAACGGTCCAGCAGAAAGTGCCCCGCGTTTCTGGCAGAGGCCATGTTCTGGCACCGGGCTGGAAGATCAGCGGGACGCAGGCTGGTGGCAGTCCGGAGGACTCTGAGTGGGAACGGGCCGAGCGTATAATTATATCATGAGTCAAGCTCTCTCCAGGGATGTGAGATGACCAGAGGAAAATGAAATAACATTGTATCCCACATGAATAGAGGCGCTGGTGGAGAAAGCTGACTCCTGAGAAAGAATACTCGGGCTCAGAAGTTTCCCAGCAGTTAAATGTCCTGCGATGTGTCCTCGTGCCTCTTCTCTTCAAAATGAAGGGATTGGTGGGCACTGTACGCCTTTGCCTTGAACCTAAGGATGCCAATGACCGAACCGTCCACTTGCAAGATAACCTGGACACCCAAAAGAAGTCGTTTAGCTGGAAACCTGCTGGTGACATTTAGTGCCAACAGAGCACTGTTCATTCAGGAAGACATCACACTGACAAAGTTGCGGTGGGAATTAAAAAATATTTTGTTCTCGCTAAACCACTTCCAAAGGTATATTTTTATGGATCCAGGAATAGCAGCCTGTTTGGCTCGCTCGCGCTGGTTTCCCCTCTTGTTTCTTTTCGGTCCACGTCCAGAGAATTAGCCTCTGCACAGGGCAAGGCGGGAGCCAGATCAGCCCGAAAGGCACCCGCCCCCTCCACTGCCTCTGCCTGCTTCCCAGATGATATAATTAGCCAGGGGACTTTTCATCAGTTCACCAAAGAAAAACAGTTCAGGGGCAACCTCATCAGCCGGGGTTATGTGGTTAGAGACATCAAAATAAGAGTGACACCCTTTTCAGATGACTTTCAAATGGGATTATTTTAGACGGAAACTGCAGAAACCAGGAGCTGCTCTGGGTGAGAAAAAAAAAGGTGATTTTGATATTTACCTGCCCTCACCCACTTGCAGTGATGGGAAGGAAACAAGCAGAAAGGTGGACTTGGCGGTGGAATTGGCGCATGCCTTACGGAGGGTGGAGACGGTCACACCGTGCTGGGGAGTGTCAGCCAGCAGAGGCATTTAGGGTTCAGGTTCGGTCTGTTCATATTTACGTGGGGGTGAAGTATGGAAATAGAAAGAGGAGTATTCAAAAGAGAGCCTGGATTTTAGTTTCATGTTTACCCCGGGAGGTGGCCATCCTTGCTGGGAACTTGTCCTTTCAATTAGAAGTGGCTAATAAGATTAAAAGGACCATACCTGTACATCTCTCTCCTCAGAAATACAGGTAGAGACACTTTGGCATTCCTGTCGCTCCCGTGTGAATAGCCCCGCAATGATGGTGGCCAGCCAGTCGATGCGTACTGACCCGAGGTTTTTGTGTTTACTGTGAGGGGGAACCAGAGCCCTCTAGGGATTCAAAATGAAGGGTCTTGGAAGAAAAAGCCTGGTCAACATACAGTTTTCTATTTCTTTCTTTCCTTTTTTTTTCTTTTTAGGACCGCACCCGTGGCCTATGGAGGTCCTCAGGCTGGGGATCAAATTGGAGCTACAACTGCTGGCCTATACCACAGCCACAGCAACGTACCATCCTTAACCCACTGAGCGAGGCCAGGGATCGAACCTGTAACCTCGTGGTTCCTAGTCGGATTCGTTTCTGCTGCGCCATGACGGGAACGCCCGGATTTCTGTTTCTTGATGGGAGAGCTCTGCTGGGAACGTGAGGAGTCACCCTGGTCCCCTCCTCACTCGCTATCCAGCCAGCACTGGAAATCTGCTCTGTGATGGTGCCGGGTTTAGAATATGTAGCTAACTGGTCTAAATGGTTCGTCAAGTGGGGCACCGTCTCCCTACCCCCTTTTCATGGACCATAATGGTTTTCATTTAATTCCAACCATTAGAGATTTAGTTCTTTGAATATTGCAGGGATTTCTTAGTTTTCAAAGTCATCTGCTACCCTCTTTCTTCTAAGGCACTTTTTTTTTTCTTGCATCTCACGTTTTTCTTGCATCTCACGTTTCTGAAATTTCTGCATCTTGAAATTGATTGATACATGTGTTTAACCTGGAAGCGTTTTATCCCCTCTATACGTTATGGAGTGAATGAAACTGAGTTATTGTTGAGGAAGTAAAGCAGAAGGGAAATAGCTGTCTGTCATAAAGGACCTTAAGTGGTGTTACGGACTGAATTGTGTCTCCCCTGAAGTCATCTGTTGAAGTCATAGCCCTCAGTACCTCAGATTGTGAGGTTTGGAAATGGAGTCTTTTAAGAGGTAAAATGAAAAGTACTAGTCCATTATGGCTGATTTCCTTATAAGAAGAGGAGATTAGGGCGCAGACGTACACAGAGAGAAGCTGGAGTGTAGATGGTGACCATACAGAGATACAGTGGATGGTCATCTGCAAGCCGAGAAGAGGGGCCATTGGGAGAAACCACGCCTGTCCACATGTTGACCTTGGACTTCTAGGCAGAACTGTGTGCAAATGCATTGCTGACGTTGAAGAACTCAAGTCTTGGGCAGTCCTCGCAAATGAATGTGTGATATCAGTTAACGGCTAGAGCAAGAAGAGCTTGACACGCAGTGGGGCCAGCGGGAAGAGACTCACAGGACCAGGGGGACCCGGAGGGGGATGAAGAAGTTTAGAAATTCTGCATCTCAAAGAACAGCCAGTTCCCAGATGTCAGATCTTTGCACAAAATTCCTACTCTGACTTTATAAAGTGGCAGTGGGGTGTGGTGCCTGGACAGTTATCCTCAGTTTTGCCATTTTGCTTTTTCATCAGATATCAGCCCTTTCAAGGAGGCCTCCTCCATCCCCAGAACTTTGCCGTGAATGGCCAGTTTTCTGCTTCCCCTTTCACCGCATTGTGGCTGTTTCTATATAAAGCCGAAGTAACAGGTCAGTTCTGTCAAGTCAGTTGGGAAAATAGATTGTTTGGCAACATCCAGGCACAATCAGAGACACTGTCTTGAAAAGAGGCTTTTTTTTCCATTCCCCCTTTCCAGGCTTTTTTTCCCCCTGAATACTATCTTTTAAATATTGTCAGAGCGTTATTTATAGGGTCTCTGCAAAATAGCTTGAGATGCTCTCGGTGGAGGAGACGTGGTAGGGAATCAAGTTAGGCCGGGTCGCGAGGGAAAGCGTCTGTACGAAATACGGATGGGGCCCCAGGGAAATGAACACTGAAGAGAAACCAGACTTGAGTTGCAAATTCTCTGTTTTGCCAAGTTGGACTTGGATTATGTCATCATATGTAATTTCAAGGAATGGGCAAAGCAATTTGGATAAAAGAAAAAGTGATCTGACTCGTTTCCTAAAGCATAAATTGAACCAGAGCGAGAGGATTTTCTTGGATGCAAAATGAACATTCCTGATAGCTTTTCCCCCTGTTTGTCCCTCTCATGAGCCTCATTGCTTTTAATTCTAAAATGTTGGAATTTCCTGAAGATAATCATTTCTAGGTTACACATAACATCCTCACACCTTGGTATTAATATTATCGTGTTGCGTCCAATAAAAGGTGCATTCCCCTTGTTAACAGCCGTGGCATATACACCGTATCTCTGTTCCTTTCTCCTCTCTCTCAATTATGTTCTAAATTTCTTCGTACTTCCTAAAGGGCATAGCGCCATCCTGAGTACCCTGGAGACGTATCAGTTTGCTGTTGCTTTGTCACAAACCAACTTGAAACTTAGTGTTTTAAAACAATAAAAATTTATTTAGCTTATGGTTCTGCAGATCAGCAGTTGAGGCTGGGCTGTCTTGGTTGTATTGCTTCTCTGAGCCAGGCATGGCTGATCCAAGCTGGGGTTCGTTTGTGCTTCTGCAGTCAGCTGTTTAAATAGCTGAGGGCTGCCTGATGGTTAGCTAACATGCCTGGCTTCTCCTTCAGGTGGTCCCTTAACCAGAGGATAACCTGGCCTTGTTCCCATGGCAGCTGGGTTCCCAGTGCAGCAAGCAGATAAGCTGCAATGTACAAGTGCTTTTTATGACCTGCTTGCATCACATCTGCTAATGTCCTATGGGCCAAAAGAAGTCACAGGGCTAAGCCTCGAGTCAGTGTCAGAAGGCGCTGCCAAAGGGCATGGAAGCAGGAAGCGTGACCAGTCGGGGCTGTCACTGCAGTCAGGCCATGAGCAGGCGTGTTAAGGGGTTTGTGTGATAATGAGAGTCCCGATTTTTCCTATGTTCCTAACTCATTATACAGACAAATATAGTAACTCCTGCCATCATTCAGATGAGATTTCTTTTTCTATTAAGAGTACAAAATCATGGTAAACCTGTTATGGATTAAATGTTTGTGACCACGTGTTCCGGATTAAATGTTTGTGTCCCTACCCCCCAATTCATATCTTGAAGCCTTGACTCCCAGTGAGGCTGTTTGGCAAGGGGTCCTCTAAAGAACTAATTAGGATTAACAAAGAGTAGAGCCCTTTTCTGCTAGAATTCGTGTCCTTGTAAGAAGAGACACCAGAACACACCCTCATGTAGCACAAAGGCAGCTATCTGCAGGCCAGGAAGAGCTCTCCATAGAAACCAAATTTACTGTCACCTTGATCATGGGTTTGCAGTCTCCAGAACTATGAGGGCAAAGATGTCTATCGACAGACTCATGGACATGGAGAACAGACTTGTGGTTGCCAAGGGGGAAGGGAGGGAGTAGGATGGATGCGGAGTTTGGGGTTAGAAGGTGCAAACTATGACATTTAGAATGAATGAGCAATGAAGTCCTGTACAGCACAGGGAAGTCTATTCAGTCTCTTGGCATAGAACATGGGAGATGGTTTAAGAAAAATAATGTGTATGTATGTAAGTATATATATATGTATATGTGTGTATATATATATACACACAGACGAATATATATGAATTACTGGGTCACTGCTATGCCGCAGAAATTGGCACAACAGTGTCAATCAACTATACCCTAATAGAAATAAAACTTAAAAAGGAAGACAAAATAATAAGAGGAAACTTTCGGAGACAATGAAGAGGTTTATGACATAAATTGTAGCGATAGCTTCACAGACCTACACTTATCTCCAAACTCATTAGTTGCATATTTTATTTGATTTTATTTTTGTGTCTTTTTAGGGCCACACCTGTGGCATATGGAGGTTCCCAGGCTAGGGGTCTAATCGGAGCTGTAGCCACCGGCCTATACCACAGCCACAGCAACTGGGGATCCAAGCCGCATCTGCAGCCTACACCACAGCTCACAGCGACGCTGGGTCCATAACCCACTGAACGAGGCCAGGGGTTGAACCTGCAACCTCATGGTTCCTGATCAGATTTGTTTCCACTATGCCACAATGGGAACTCCCAGTTGCATATTTTAAATATGTGCAACTTTGGCATGTCAATTACACCTCAGTAAAATGGTTAAAAAAAAGAAAAAATATTTATTGTTAAGTCACCCAGTCGGTGGTATTGTGTTATGGCAGCTCAAGCAGACTAACACTGTAGAAGAAAAAACTTGCTTTCCTTAGATTCTGAACTACGTGTTACAAATTTGGACTTCTGCTATGGCTTCAGTGCAACTGCTTGGAGCATCTCCAAATACTACAACTTTAAGAACACACATTTTTGGAGGGTGATACAGTCAATCAACCACCTACAAATCCATGACACTGAAACCACCTATACTCTGCTTTAAACAAGTAACAGTTACCGTAAATGGACACAATATTATGTCAATTATGTCTCAATAAGGCTGGGAAAAAAAGTAACAGTGAATCTGAAGTAAGCACTTGACAGTTTGCTGGCACTTTGTTCACATTACACTATTTAATCTCTAATACGAGACTGATGTAATTATTATTCTTATCATTTTGCAGATGAGGAAACTTAGGTTTAGAAAAGTTATTTGTCGCAAATAACACGGCCAGTAAGTGGCAATGTATATACTCAAGCTGTGGTCCATCTGTCTCCAGTGCCACTCAGTGTGCACCACTCAGTCTGCGCCTTGTCAGCCCCCAGAGCCGCTGGAAACAGAGAGGCACCATCAGAGGCTGTGAAGGAAATGGTATTGCTCCTCGAGTGCTTTATGCTTTTCTTCCTAAACTCCTTCTTTCTCCTTTCTATACCGGTTTCTTTAGGTACCCAAATTCAGTGCATTTTTGCCTCCAGGCCTGGTGCCTGGTCTAGTTGACAAAAAGTGTTTCATAGTGTAGAGTATGATTGGCCAAGCAGGAAGCTAACTATATTTATATACTTATTATAGTGAATATTTATATATGTATTATAGTGAATATATACATATTTACTATAGTATGTGTGTGTATGTGTGTGTATATTGTCAACCAATCCAGTAGGAAATGGTGACAAAGTGGCAATGCCTCTATCTAGGAGCTTGTCGTCAGTGTGGAAGGCATTTAGGAAGGCCAGTGCAGGGGAGGAACGATGAATATAGTAGCGTTTCTGAGAGTGATGGAGGAAGCTTTGACTAAGGATGTAAACCAGCTGGCATTTCTGAGAGTGGATGGTCCTTAGTTGACAAGGAACATCTAGGTTTAAAGGCAATGGGATCGATTATAGGGGTTTTAAATATCTTACCTGTAGTATTATCAGTTGCCTGACATATTTCAACTCGATACTTTATATTCTTCTGTGAATCTAAACCCAGTGTGAATTCTTTGCTTCCTTGATTAAGGGTATATAATAGGAGGAAAATTATTAAAACAAACAAACACACACCCCAAACACTTGATGCTATGTGGAAAAGAACTTTCCATCATGCAAATTATGAGGGTGTTTGTCTCCTCTGTACAAACGTATTTGAAAAGAGTTTGGATGAAGAGGATGTGGGAAATCGAAAAGGAAGCGTTATTGTTTACTCTTTAGGGGAAGAGTCCAGAGCAATTACCAAAGCCACCAGGGCTATCAGAGAACCGAGGGAATTCTGGTAACCTTTTTTTTGACTTTAGTAGAAAGTGCCTGCAAAAAAATGGGGCCGGCATGACTCATCCCGGAAATATCGATCACTTTGCCTTTGGGTACCTCACACCCGGGTCCCAGACAATGGGGTCTCAGAGTCCTTTATGTGGCAGGGAGTCTCAGTCAATTTCTGTATGTCCTGGTGTAGCCTAGCAACTGTATTATTTAGGGGGAGCGTCCCTGGCATGGAGCACAGGGTTGAAAGATGGGTGGCAGGAAAAAGAAAGGCTCATCTGACTTCTGGCATTGTAACTCCGGGTTCTACAGCCCCGGAAGAGGTGGTGACTGGGCGCCTGGCTGAGTGAGCTCCTTACAGCCTGAGGCTGATGGATTCAGTGGTGCTGGCTGTAGTCCTGTTAAATATTTTCCTGCTCTCAGGGTAACACTCCCTTCAGGGGTTCAAGGCGCCGAGCCGAGAGTATGTGTCCATGCCAGGAGGGAAGCCTGGGGCACATAAGCCAGAGTCACAGAGTGGCTGTGGGCTGAGTTCCACTCAACACACGTTCAGAAGAGAATTGAAAGCAAAGGAAACCCAGTCATTTCTTGATTAGTTTAATGGCTGTGGATAATCAGTTAAGATAATTCAAGTTCAGGCTTTCTTCCTCACTAGTTGATCATTCTCACGAATAACTTAGTTAATGACCCCCTTTGACTTAAATTTTATTCTAAATATGGCTTACCTGGTTTTATTGTGCTTCCCAGATATTGCATTTTTTTTAAACAAATTAAAGTTTTGTGGCAACCCTGCATCTAGCAAGTCTAACGCTGCCATTTTTCCAACAGAATTTGTTCCTTTCATGTCTATGTCTCACATTTTGGTAATTCGTGTGATATTTCAGAGTTTTCATTATTCTTATATTTACTATGCTGATCTATGATCAGTGGTCTTTAGTGTTACTGCAAGACCCACCAAAGGCTCAGGTGGTGGTTAGCAGTTTTTAACAAAATATTTGAAAATTAAGGTTTGTACCTTGTTTTTTAAAAAAAAGTTAAAGTGTAGTTGATTTACAATGTTTCTTTAATTTCTATTGTGCAGCAAAATGACCCACACATGGTTCCCTGTGCAGCCTGGTAGGACCCCACTGCTCTTCCGTTCCAAGTGTTACAGTTTGCCTCTACCAGCCCCAAGGTCTGCTCGTTGTTTTTAGACATAATGCTGTTGCACTCTTAATAGGCTACAGTGTAGTGTAAACATAAACTTTAAACTCATTAGGAAACCGAAAGAAATTTGCCTGACTTGCCTTATTGTGATATTTGCTTTATTGCAGTGGTCTGGAACTGAACCGGTGGTATTTCTGAGTTATGCCCTGCAGCATTAGGCTGAATCTAAAGATAGCAAGTCAACAGAATGGTCAGGTAATGCATTTATCACCTGAATTTGATTTCTATAGATAAGTAGTTTCAGTATACCCATGTATTTGGTTATTCATGTTACTTTTGGGGAGGGGGGTTATTTATTTATTTATATATTTATTGACCTTTTTATATACTTTAAAAAATGAAGTATAGTTGATTTATGATGTTGTGTTAGTTTCAGGTGTACAGCAAAGTGATTTCGTTTTATATGTTTATAGTATATATTATATAATACATATAATATGAAATGTATATATTCTTTCTCAGATTCTTCCATTATAGGATATTATAAGGTATTGAATATAGTTCACTGTGCTGTGTAGTAGGTCCTTGTTTATTTTTTATGCAGTAGGTTGTATCTGTTAATCCCATACTCGTGACTTACCCACCCTCCTCCTTTCCCCTTGGGTAGGTCTGTGAGTCTGTTCTGCAAGTAAGTTCATTTATATTGTTTTTTATTTATTTCACGTACCATTGATGTTGTATGATAAAAGATACCGTGATAATTGTCTTTGGCATGATGTGGTGTTACTGTATCACTGGTATGATCATCTCAAAGCCCATCCGTATTGCTGCAGATGGCATTATTTAATGCTTTTCTGTGGCTGAGTAACATGGGATTCTGCAATTTAATGTGATATGACTATGTTCATTTTTTTTTTTTTTGCATTTTTCCTGGTTGTTGTTCTCTGAACCTCCTGTATTAATTTTGGAAAATTCTCAGCCATTTGCCTCAAGTATTTTCTACTCTCTTTCTTTCTTCTCCTTGCACAATGTTAGCTCTTTTGAAATTGTCCCACAATTCTTTGATTTTTTTTTGTCATTTTTTTTTCTCTTTCTATATCCACTTGGGAAGTTTCTATTGACATACCTTCAAGTTCACTAGTTCTTTTCTCACCTGTGTTCAGCTTCTGGTGAACATATCAAAGCCATTGTTTCCATTTCGGTGTTTGTTTTGGAAAGAAAAAAAAAGGCTAACATCTCAGAAAGAGTCCACAATAATGAAGGACAGGATTTCTAGCATTTCCATTGATTCTTTCTTAAGGCTTCTGTCTTTTTTGCTTATATTGCTCACTTCTTTTTGTATATTGTTATTTTAAAAATTAGAATTCTTAGCATGTGTATCATAGGTATTATATACATATGTATATATATTTATTTCCAATCTTGTTTCTTAAAAAAGATTTGATAGTATTAAATTGAAGCCTAGTTGACTCACAACATTATATTAGTTTCAGATGTACAGCATAGTGATTTGATATTTTTATAGATTATTTAAAATTCTTTGGTAATTACCAAATCTGCTTCATGTCTGAGTCTGATCCTTGATACTTGTTTGTTTCTTCAGATTGTGATTTTTTTATTTGTTTCCTTTTTAGCACGTCTTGTAATTTTTGTTAAAAGCCATATATTGTTTATTAGGTGTTAGGAACTTAAGTAAAGAGGCCTTCGGTGTGAGTTTTTATGTTAATATGGCTGGGAGTTTGGCTGTGTTTAACATTTGCTGTGTCTGTAGATGGTAGAGGCTTTGGATTCTTTGTCTGTCCCAGTTGTTATCTCTTCTGTCATCTTTGAGCTTCCCTAAGAATTCCTCCTTAAATAAACTCTGAATCTTATAGCTCTTTCACCTGTAATCTGATATTATGCCAGAGCCCTGCAAATGTGCTGGTAAGATATGGGAGAGGGAAAGTTTTCTGTAATGTCATGATTAAATCTTAAAGTATTTTTGTAAGGCTATGACCCTTGTCGCTTCACAAATGTTTCCTAGTGCCGCTTCCATTCTCCTTTCGTAAGGCAGAAAGGCTGGAAAGGGTGAAGTTAAGTAAACACCTTCTGCCTCTTCAGCTTCGGTGCCGTAAGGCTTTGTTCTGGGTATATTTCAAATCGGTCACTTTTCATCTCCTTCATTCAAAGCCAGGGTGCACCATGATGAGTCTTCACCATGAGACTCTGGTAGAACTCCCGGAGGTAAAACACAAAAAGGCGTAGGTGGCTCTCTAGATTTCGGCCTTTAGGACTTTCTCATTCTCATGCAAGTCCACATTAAGCCTCCAGAAATTCTTCAAAATTACCACTCATGGGTTCCTACCAATTTCTGACTCCAGTGTCTTTTGCTCCAAGGATGCACATCTTGGCTGTGATTCATTGTATTCACCCGTCTCTCTTGATTTGGGGAAGTGGTTTGATTTTAGGTGATAGTTTGTCCCGTAGCCTCAGTTCTTTAATGGGTCCAAGAAAATGTTTTGGTTTCCAGTGTTTTTTTCTTATTATAAGAAAGGGAGTGATGATTTCTAAGCTTTTTACACTTTGGAGCTAAAACTAGAAGTCTCCATGTTATGTTATTTTTAGAAGTTCTAATTACTTTAAACCTTGAGCTATATAATACTCAACATCTCTAGGGACAGAATGAAGTTATACCTTTTACCATATTTTATGTATTCTATATAAAACTTGTTCAGAAACACGAAGTTACTTGCTCAAGCATAGTATGATCAATCAAATGCTATTTTGGAGACTAGATCCCTAGTTGTGTCATTTCATTTTTAACCGTATGGTGTACGCTTAAGTTGAATGAAATACAGGTTATTTAAAACATAGATATCTGTATTTCATGCTCAGATATCCAAATATAAAACATAGATATCTGTATTACACGCTCAGATATCCAATTATAAAACGTAGATATCTGTATTACATGCTCAGATATCCAAATATAAAACATAGATATCTGTATTACATGCTCAGATATCCAAATATAAAACGTAGATATCTGTATTACATGCTCAGATATCCAAATATAAAACATAGATATCTGTATTACATGCTCAGATATCCAAATATAAAATGTAGATATCTGAAATATAAAATATAGATGTCTATATTGGGAGCTACAGCTGCCGGCCTACGCCACAGTCACAGCAATGCGGGATCCTTAACCCGCTGAGCCAGGCCAAGGATCAAACCCGCAACCTCATGGTTCCTAGTCAGGTTCATTTCTTCTGCGCCACGACAGGAACTCCTCCCATGCCTATTCTAAGTTTTCCCTACTTGCTTGGCCGTAGTGTTGGCCCGGAAGAAGGGACCACGTGAACCAAAAGGGAGGAGTAGCATGTAAAGAACAAAGGGAGGGAAGGTCTGTAAGGAGGGCTTTTTTTTCTACCCACAAAGAAGAGACAAAAAGTAGCTTGAAAAGCAGCTCTATCCACTTCTGAATCCGTTTTGATGATGCCTTAGGGTGCCCTTGCCAAAAAAAATTGCTGTCCGAATGGTCATGTCCTCCACTGGGATATGGATGTATCCTGGTCCCTACCGTCAACTGAATACAGCCACCTCTGGTGTCGGACTGTCTGAATTGAATCTTGGCTCCCCCATCTCCCTGCTGTGTGACTTTGGGCAAGTTACTTGAACTCTCTGTGCCTCAAATCTCTCACTGATAAAATACCGCTCAGAATGTTCTTGAATGGTGTAGATGAATTTATCTACATTTGTAACTACTGTAATAGCGCCTCATATATATATATAAAACACTCAGTAAATGTTAACTGTAATTGTATCCTTTTTTCTCCATTTTGTGTATCTCGGATCTATCTGTACAAATTCAGTGACTTCTCTCCAGACCTCACTTCAGCTTTCCTGACTGTAGATATATAATCATAGATTAAGGGAGAGGAATGATTTTTTTGGCCAGCTTTATATCTCACTTAAACTTCTGGCATATAAATTTAAATCCAACCTCAGACTTCTAAGGGTTGTGTTAATTTACTGAGTCCAGCAAGTGACTCCTTGTGTCCCGTGCTTACAGGCTGTGGTACGAGATGCACCTTTCTGGTTTGGCATTGGCTCCCCTGAGAAAGTCCTTCCACTTTCTACCAGCTCACCCTTCTCTTCTATGAAGTTATATTCTTTGGCTATTGCATTTGGTGTAATTTTGAACCTGCGCTGAGACTTGTCAGTGATGGGGCTATTTAAGAAATCTAATAAACGAAGGGAAATACATGTACAGAGTGCAAAGTAAGTGGGCCGGTACTCTTCAGAGAAAGCCCCAGCGTGCCTGCCTGCTGCTGAAAAGGGGATAATTTTAGAGCAAGTCAGCAATGTCAACAAAGGTAATGAAACCACTTTGCTTAGTGAATGCCCTGGGCATGTCCTCTCTACCTTGCTCCTGGGTCTTTGCTTCATAAGAGGAATCTCATGACCCTCTTCTAGTGAATAAAGTGCCTTGACCAGAAGCCGAGGTAGGTCAGCCTTTGCTCCACTCAGCTCTCAGGCGACCAAGGCTTATGTGGAGACTGTGGCCTGACTTAATGCTTTTTACTAGCTCCTTTGGGAAAGGTAATGTACGTACTGAACTTACAAAAATGGAGGAGCTCTCAAACTGCTTATAAAGCTGTCTTCCCTTCGGTTGACTTTGACCTGCAATGTGCCTTGGTGGGCTTCGCTTCTGCCCTGTCCCCCTGTGAGGTAACTAAGTGGCTTCCAGAGAAGGTAATCATATGGGTACACCTTCACCTGGTCGGTCACAGCGGGTCGGAAGGTGTGCATATCCATGTCCTTCATTCATTTTACTAATGGAGTTTAAAAAAAATACTGTCTTCTTCAGTAAGTGGCGCTGGGAAAACCGGACAGTTACATATAAAAGAATGAAACTGGAACATTCTTTAACACCATATACAAAAATAAACTCAAAATGGATTAAAGCCTCAAAATGGTCTAAGTGTAAGACCTGAAACCATAAAACTCCTGGGGGAAAACATAGGCAGGACACTCTTTGACATAAATCATAGCAACATTTTTTGGGGGGATCTGTCTCCTAAAGCAAAGGAAATAAAAGCAAAAATAAACAAATTGGGACCTAATTAAACTTAAAAGCTTTGCACAGCATGGGAAACCATCAACAAAACAAAAAGACAACCTACTGGGAGAAAATATTTGCAAATGATGTGACTGATAAGGGTTCATAGCCAAAATATATAAACCACTCATACAAGTATCAAAAAAATAAAAAACAAACATCCCAGTTTGAAAATGGACAGAAGACCTGAACAGACATTTTTCCAAAGAGGACATGCAGATGGCCAACAGGCGTATGAGAAGATGCTCAACAGCACTCACCATCAGGGGAATGCAAATCAGAACCGAACTGAGATATTACTTCACACCTGTTAGAATGGCTTTCATCAAAAAGAACACAAATAATAAATGTTGGCAAAGATGTGGAGAAATGGGAACCCTGGGACATTGTTGGTGAGAATATAAATTGGCGCAGTCACTGTGGAAAACAGTGTGGTGGCTTCTTAAAAAACTAACATTAGAACAACCACATGACACAGCAATTCCACTCCTGGGTATATATCTGAAAAACACTAATTTGAAAAGGTAATGCACCGCAATGTCCAGAGCAACGTTATTCACAAATGCCAAGACATGGAAGCATCTTAGATATCCATCAACAGATGAATGCATAAAGAAGATGCTTTATGTATATATGTCATAAATGGAATGCTAGTCAGCCATAAGAAAGAATGAAATTTTGCCAACTGCAACTGCACGTGTGGACTTGGAGGGTATTATGCAGGGTGAAGTAAGTCAGAGAAAGACAAACACTTTATGATATCAGTTATATGTGGAACCTAAAAGATACAGCAAACTAGTGAATATAAGAAAAAAGAAGCAGACTCGTGAATACAGGGAACAAACTTGTCACCAGCAGGGAGAGTGAAGGGGGAGGGGCAGCATAGGGGGGAGGGAGTTAAGAGGCACAAACTCTTAGGTACAAAATAAGCTACGAGGATATATTTATTGTACAACACAAGGACTATATTCAGTTTTTATAATAACTAAATATAAGGTAATCTTTAAAACTGTGAATCACTACATTGTTACTTATATAATATTGTACACTAAGTACACTTCAATTAAAAAATGCTATATACCTATCTAGATAATAAATAGGAAGAATTTTTACTTAATGGGTTTATTTTACTGCTGTGATATCTCTTCAGGAATAGTTTATTTTTAAAGTAGTTTGAATTTAGTAAAAAGCATTCATACATGTAATGATGTAAACAGCCTGGAATTGATACTTATGCACCTGGTTCAAGTCCCATCCTTGCTGCTTGCTAGTTCTGTAATCCATTCTGAGCCTCAGATTTTCATGTGTTAGCCAGAGACTGTCATATATATACGTAGTGCTGAACCTTGAATCACATGGGCTTGAACTTCACAGGTCCACTTATATGTGGCTTTTAAAAAATAAATAGGTACTATGATATAAAACAGTCCACAGCTGGTTGAATCTGGGATTGAGAACCATGGACACAGAGGCTCAACTCTAAGGTTTTATGGAGATTTTTGCCTGCCCGCCCCTAACTCACACTTTGTTCAAGTGTCAACTGAATAGCACCCTGACAAAAACGTGTGAGGAACGTATTAGAAAGCATTCAGACAAGCTCAGCGGGTTAAGAACATGACTAGTATCCACAGGGGTGCGGGTTCAGTTCCTGGCCTTGCTCAGTGGGTTAAGAATCTGGCGTTGCCTCAAGCTGCCGTGTAGGTCGCCGACACAGCTTGGTTCTGGCATTGCTATGACTCTGGGCTGTGGTGTAGGCCGGCAGCTGCAATTCGACCCCTAGCCCAGGAACTTCCATACACCACGGGCGTGGCCTGAAAAAGAAAAGAAGAAAGCATGCAAAGAAAATATCTTCAAAAACACTTTTGCGAGCTGTACAGCAATGTATACATATTAGTTGTGATTAATCTTTTAAACTGTCATTCAGTGGGAAACAGTTTTAGCTCCATTAAAAAAGGAGAAACTGGGAGTTCCCACCATGGTGCAGTGGAAATGAATCTGTCTAGGAACCATAAGGTTGTGGGTTTGATTCCTGGCCTTGCTCAGTGGGTTAAGGATCTGGTGTTGCTGTGAGCTGTGGTGTAGGTCACAGACACGGCTCAGATCCCACGTTGCTGTGGCTGTGATGTAGGCCGGCAGTTGTAGCTCCAGTTCGACCCCCGGCCTGGGACCTTCCATATGCGGCGAGTGTGGCCCTAAAAAGAAAAAAAAAAGAAAAAAAAAGGAGAAACTGAGGATAGCAAACTGTGTCTGTGCCCTACCCACACGGCTTTCTTTTAGGGGGACGTTACCTGCAGGTGGTTCTCCTGTTGTGGGTCAGCTCCCGGGGTCTCCCTCTGTGTAAGGTTGTCCTTTGGCCTTTGGGGCAACCCAGATAGGACAGGAAGACTCTCAGAAGTTGGGGACCTCGTGCACAGTCACGTAGCACGTGAGGAGCAGGTGGAGCAACAAGCGTTTTCTGTAGAAATGCGTCACCATTGTGTCATGAGATTGCACAAGCAGGATCCTAAGAAACAGCTTTACTGGATTTTTTTATGGAAAAATGTGCTGATGATTGGGGGAAAATAAGCTTTTCCTTCTTTACCTTTAGCTTTATAAAGTGTATTTTGAAAAGACAGGAAGAAGTACAAATCTTTAGAGGATTAGACGAATGTTCCACAGCCAATAAAAATGAGATCTGGGAGGCAAGGTGGGAAGAGGAGTGTATATTTTTGAAAAGTTCTGAAGCCACAGACATAAGTTTTAAAACAATTATCTTTATAGTGAGAAGAACAATAATAGAATTTCCGCTTGGGAAGAGTGGCTTAAAGTTAGTCCAAGCAGAGGAGGCAGAAATATTTCCATTTCTGTTTCTCTTTTATTTATTTATTGTTCGAGAATAGTCTTCAAATGATGAAATCTGGCACTCACTTGCTTAAGATTAAATTGACCCTGAAGTTTGGGGAGAAGCTAATAACTATTCATTTAGCAGCTAGTGATGCATTCTTTTTTGTAAATAAATTGCTTCCTAGATTACGGCTGTATTTATTTATTTATTTATTTATTTATTTATTATTTATTTATTTATTTATTGGTCACGCTCACATCACGTGGAGATTCCTGAGCAGGGGATCAAACCCGAACCACAGCAGTGACAATGCCAGATCCTTAACCCCTAAGTCACCAGAGTGATCCTAGCAGTTCATTCTTGTCTCAAGCTTACACACCACTCAACTTTGTGCACTGGAAAAACTAGCAGATATGGTAACAGGATCACTTCAGGAGTTATCAACTTACTGTAGCAACTTGGAGAAGTACCATAGGTTCTGACACTTAAATCTGTAATGTAGAATTTTCTGGATTAGAAAGTTCTAAAAATGGATTATCAGGATACAGTTACTTAATATTCAGGAAAAGGAATTAGTCGTCACTAGGAATCATGAAAGGTGCACTAAGGCAGTTTATTGCAATTTATTTTGAATTTGTGATTGCATTATCAGATGTAACTCGGGGATTTTATTATCGATGTGTAGTAAATACTGTTATACACAACACTGGCTGTTGGTTTTCATCTTTGTATTGATTTGCAGTTCTGTTTATAGATTTGTGTATTAAAAAAATTAATGTCAACTGATTGGCGATCTGAGTTGATGATCTGGATCTCATCAAATGTGTTCTTGGGCTTAGCGTTCAAGGCAGGGTTGCTATTTTTGCTGTCATTTAGTTTTGGGATAGTGAGATTTGTATAGTGTTGGTGTCAGGCCTGTATTCAAATATTGGCTCCAGTGCTTTCTGTATAAATTATGAAGCTCTTAGTTTCCTCAGCTACAAAAGAAGAAGAAAACTCCAGCTATTTTGTAGTGTTCTTTTGATGATTAGATGAAATAAAGGGCATCAAAGAACTTTATAAATTGGAAAGCCTTACATAAATGATGGTGATTATTGTATTTTATCAAAACAGTGTTTAGATTTCCAACCATTTAGAAAACCTGAATCTAATGTACATTTCTGCTTGCTTGTTCGTGTTGCAATAAAAACACAAAATAGTCTCTCTTTAGAGAGAATTTACTACTTTGCTAAATAAAAACCCATCCCATTTTTAGATTAGGGACAAAATTACTTGGAATGGTTGTTTTATGGAAAGGTTGCCAAAACAAGGGGTCAGAAAACTGTAGCCCCTGAGCAGATGACTGTCTTCTAAATAAAGCTGTATTGGAGCAAAGTCATGCCCATTCAGTCATGTGTTTATTGGCTGTGGCTGCTTCTGGGCTACAATGGCAGCATGGAGCGCTTGTGAACGAGAACTTACGGCTCACAAAGCCAGGAATATTTACTCTCTGGCCCCTTATTGAAAATGTTCGCCAGCTCCTGGTCTACACTCAAAAGTATGCCTGTGGAGTTCGCGTTTTGGCTCAGCAGGTTAAGAACCCAATACTGTCTCTGTGAGGATGTGGTTTTGATCCCTGGCCTCGCTGAGTAGGGTAAGGATCAGTGTCTGCGCAAGCCGTGGTGTAGGTCATGGCTGTAAGCTGCAGCATGGGTCACGGGTGCTCCTTGGATTAGGCCGGCAGCTGCAGTAGCCATCTACACACACACACACACACACACACACACACACACACACACACACCCAAAGATATGTTTACGCTAAGACATGGAAATTCTGAAGTTTACAAATTACAGTAATCAGAACAGGTGTTCCACTATTATAGACAACGCACACATTTTATCTATCAAAGTTACAAGGAAGTTGTTAATTTTTGTGAACTTGTAGTCAGAGAGCATCACGTAAAAAATCATGACTTGGGAGCATGGATTTTAAAATGTCATTGGTGTTGGAATTTGAGGAGTTGCTCTGAAGAACCACCTGGGGAGACCCTGAAGAGAACCTGAGTACGTTTTGGGACTCTGCTTGGCTGAGATTGTCCTGTTTAACGTGGATGAAAGCACTGGGCTAGTGCTGTCACGAATCCCGTCATTTGTGAGCGCTTAAGAAGTTCTCTGTGCAGCTTCCAGAATCTACAAGCATTAGGCAGTTGAAAAAATACATTACTTGCAATAATAGTTGCTTTGTGCTAAGAGCTTGGCGCGTGGAACTTTGTCTAGCAGTTCAGCTTAGTCATATTTGAAACAGGCAGCTGCCTTTACTAAAACAGGAACCAGTGTCATCATTTGCTACCAATTTACGTTCAACCCAAACCTTCTTTAAGAAGTTTCCAAACAGTTCATTGCGTTTCCAAGAGCATCACCAGGCAAGCAGGCTGCTCCGATTTCTAGCTCATTGGTCAAGGCTAAATGAAGACAGGAAGAAATGCATTTCCACGGGTTTCTGAACTGACCAGAGAGGGTAGTCTTAATAATGCTGGGCGTCTAGCCATAAGGTTTTAGTAGTGGGTTCTGCTTATAAGTTAGAGATGGTGGCTTGCTAAGTTATTATAGTAAAAACTCCTAAGTTTGGATTTATTATGTATTTGGGAGAATGGATAAATATTTGGTTGGTTTTTAAGTATATGATTTTGTGCTGGTGAAAATCATGTGTAAGGCTGTCCATCTACTGCTTGTTGATGTGTGAGATGCACTGAATTGTAGGAAGAGAAAAAAGGCAGCTTGAAGGAGTCAACAGAGAGCGACATTCGCTGGTCCAGAGTAATGGTGGAGCTTCGGCAGAGCCCGGATGAAGTACACTCTAGAATTTGGAACATTCGGAATGACCGATGTCAGCCTCTCCAATCTTAACCCCGTTTTGTATGTGAAAGAGCTGAGGATGACGAAGTGGTTTTTGCTGTAGCGATGCATCTGGTTTCAAGAAGAGCACAGATTAGAGCTTGACCCTTCAGCTGAGTGCTGTTTCTTCTGCACAGCCTTCCTGAGCTAATGGGAGGCCGTGTGCCTGGGACGAGCTCAGGCGAAGGGGTAGGAACCGAGAGAACCATCTTGTATTTGGTGAACACGGCCGGTTCTGAGGAAGCCCAAGACCGAGCCCCGAGGAAATGGCAGTTTGAAGGGGTTCTCAGAGGAAAATGATTGCCATGTCAGAAACAATGTGGACATTTTATGCCGGTGGCTGATTGGATCTAAGAGATTTTTTAAAAGTCACCTCAATTAGCAAATTTGTCACAGGCTAAAGGCAATAGTGAATGGTAATAAACCCCTCTGACCTCCTGCAGGAATGTGGCCAGTGGAGCTCTTGATGGAGAGGCAATGAATGAAGGACACAGGCCGACAGGATTAAGGTCTTAACAGACACGGATTTTTAGAAGTTAGGGTTTTCTGTTTGTTTCTTGGTTGGTTTGTTTTTTGGCCATGCCTGCAGTATGCAGAAATTCCCCGGACCAAGGATCAAACCCACACCACAGCAGTAGCCAGAGCCTCAGCAGTGACAATACCAGATCCTTAACTCACTGAGCCACCAGGGGACTCTGGGATTGATTTTTTAAACAGGAGAAAAGAGATAACAGTGATGACATTTGTTATCTGTGTGTGGGGTTCAAAGTATAACCATCATTTAATTGAAATTTTTCAATTTTTTTTTTTTTTAGGGCCACACTCACAGCGTATGGATGTTCTCAGGCTAGGGGTCAAATCAGAGCTGTAGCTGCCAGCCTACACCATGGCCACAGCTACTCTGGATCCGAGCTGCATCTGTCACCTACACCACAGCTCACAGCAATGCCCCTTAACCCACTGATGGAGGCCAGGGATGGAACCTGCGTCCTCATTCTGCTGAGCCATGATGGGAACTCCAGAAATTTATGAACTTATGTATAAGTGAATATGTGATTTCACATGCATTTTTAAACAATGGTAAGACCTTCCAAGATGATGCCCCCTTCCCAGAATTCATCCCGGAGAAAAGACAGTGAGCCGACAGAAGACAAACAGGAGTTCCCAGAAGGAAAAAGTCAACCAAGAAATGTTAAGAAGCCCCTGAGGGAACGGAAGTCTACTTGTACTGGCTCAGGTCAGTGCAGCCAGAGGATAAAGGTGTCCTGAGGTGGTTCTCGAAGCTTCTTTAGGTTAATGAAATTCTGCTCTCGTTTTCCTCTTTCTCTGTCACTGCGGAGATGACCCTGGGTGGCAGCAGGGCAGCAGAGAAGCATTGCTGGGGGCGTAGTGTAGGAGAACAAGGGCATCTCCATCCTTCAGACCCCGGCGCTCAGCGATTAAAGCCCAGGGAGACTGTCTTCTTCCTAATGCATCTTCCCCTTGAGGTTTAAGGTAGAGTCCTGAGTGCAGCAGCTGCCTGGTAACTGCTCCAGCTGGCTACAAACCAGAGTAATTCACAGCAGCATGGTGGGACCTTGGCTTTCTAAACGAGGCTCATTCTGTTTTCTTCAGCTCATCTAAATTAGGCAAAGCAGCTTATATCCTCATGAAAAACGGAGCTCTTAGCCCTGAATCACTAGACATCTGAGGCTGCATGTATCTTGCAAAATAGAAATATTTGATAAAGTGGACTAAGAATTTAAATTAAATATGATAAAAATACTTAAGCTTACAAGGGAATAAATAAATTAGCTATAAGACAAAATCATAATAAAAACAATGGAAATATAAAGTATGAGTTTAAATGAAGAAAGACATATGGGATAAATAGGATAGATCCAACAGAAAAAATAAATTAATGAACTGGAAGAGTAAATTGAGAATTTCTTCTGTAAGGTAGCAGGCAGGTATAAAGAAATAGAAGACAAAGATATAAAATTTTAAAGAGGTAATAGGTATGGTAGATAGAAGTTCAAGTGCCAATATCTAGCAATAGGACACTTGGAAGAACAGAGAAGATATATGGAAAAAATTATCTGAAAAAATAGTAGAGATAAATTACTGCTACTTAAGAAAGGGGAAGATCTCAGTTTGAAAGGGTTAATGGACTATTAAACATGAAAGAAAGGGAAAAACCCACATCTACATAAATTATAATTATATATAAGAATATTAAGTACCAAGAAAAAATTCTATAAACTTCCAGAAGGAAAGTAAAGATCACCTAAAAATGAAAAGGAATCAGGTTGATATCAGACTTTTCAGTGATAACACCACGTGCAAGAAGACAGAGAAGTAATTATTTTTTAAATGTTGAAGGAAAATAACTTTGGATGGAGAGTTTTACATCTAGCAAAATTGCCACCCAGATGTGAAGGCGGTAAACACCTCCCCAGGCACAGAGGGCCTCAAGGTTCTGTCTTATGGAAGCACATTGAAAATATTCCTTTGGAAAAGCACTTATTTCAGAAGAGAAATACATTCAGAAGATTGTGTGAGAGACACATTGAAAGTGGGAATGAGCCAATAACTTGGGATCCTAGACAATGTTAATGTGACAAGGGATATAGACAGTAGGGCACTAAAGGGCCCTATGAGCCTATCAGACCACTCTGCTGTTTAGGGAGAAGATAAGCTGGTTTTATTACTTTACGAGGGCTGCCATAACAGAGCACTGCACACTGGGTGGCTTAAGCAACAGAAATTCATTTTCTAACAATTCTGGAACCTATAAGTCTCAGACCAAGGTGTCAGCAGATTTGGTTTCTTCTGAGGCCTCTCCCCTGGCTTGTTATATGGCCAACTTCTCCCTGTGTCCTCACGTGTTATTCCTTCTGTGTGCAAATACATCTGTGCCCTAATCTCCTCTTCCTAAAAGGACAGCAGTTAGATTGGATTAGAAACCACTCTAATGACTTTGTTTTACCTCAACTACATCTTCAAAGACCCTATCTCCAAACGCAGTCATAGTCCAAAGTACTGGGGGTTAGGGAATTGACATATGAATTTGAGGGGGGGCGCACAGTTCATCCTATAATACTGATATTCTCCCTTCCCATACCCACAAACATGTTAGTCAATGATTGTTCGGATTGGTTAGTGTCGGGGCCATTACCCATTACTATATATTTTCAATATCACTTCTAGATATTGCAAGTTTAAGCTATAAATGAGGGCAATTAATTATATGCATGTGTTAGGAACTATCACATGTAATCTGTATAATCTATAGCTTTTAAACCAGAAGGAAAAATATATAGCTCTATTCAAAAGCAAGAAGGAGAAATGGAAGCCAAAAATGAAGTAAATGGCAAATATAAAATGAAAGAATAAATATGTTAAAGAATGCAACACTTACACTAAATGTAAATGGGTAAAACACATTTATTGAAAGAGGCTTCTTGATTGGATTTTTAAAAGACACAATACTATGTTGATTACAAAAGATACATTAAAATAAAAGATGCAGAAAGGTAAAAATAAAATAAATGGTACATCTGGAAAATATGAATTGAAAGTAATCCAGAGCAGACATCTTAAATAACTGACAAAATAAAACAAAGGACAAAGGAGGATGATGTTAAGTGCAGTGAACAGGGCAATAGGACTGAAAGATATACCTATTTTGACCATTACACACCTAATAACACAGCTGTAAATGATATTAACCAACAACAAGCAGAATTTCAGGGAGAAATAGATAAATCATCAAGTGTGGCTGGAGATTTTATACACACCTTTCAAAAGCTCATAGATCAGGCACATGCACACACACACACACACGCGCACACACACAGACACACAGCAGCAGGATCAAAGACTTAAACAATACAATATAGAAATTCTCATATATAAAAATATATATGTATGAATTTCCACATCTAGCCATTATTTACAAGCATGTGGAACATTTACCAAAATAGGCTGCAAATCAATTTCCTTGTCTAAGTTCCCTGACCATAAATCTTTTGCTTTTTTTATGCAATACAGTGAAACATTAATTTTCAAAACAATAGCTAAAACCCGTCATATATTTGGAAGCTAAATATTTCAAAATAATCCATATGTTAAAAATGAAACTATTACTTGTCAAAATTTATAGATGGAGTTAAGCAGGAAATTTTATAGCTTTAAAAATACCATGAAACTCCAAAGATTAAAGGTAAATAAACTAAGTTTTTGGCTCATGAAGTTGGAAAAATAGCAGGGGGTAGACCCAAAGAAACAATAAGAAAGGGAATGATGAAGATAAAAGTAGAAATCAAGAAAATCAAGAACAGAGGAACAATAGTGAAGATTAAGAAAACCGAAAGTTGATTACGTGAAAAGATTAACAGAGTAGACCTCTGATAAGATTAATCAGCAAAAAAGAAGCAAATAAACAAGACAAATATTTTTAAAAGTGCTTTAACTACAGATAAAGATTTTAAACAGATACATTCGAGATACTAGATGAAATACATTTCTACAAAAATATAAAAAGATAAAATTTTCACAAGATAACAAATGAATATGATTCTCAAAAATTACCTAACATCAACAGCAATAAACAATCCCCCCAAATCCTCAGATTCCAATGATTAGTAAGTTTTACCTGAATTTCAAGGAATAGTAAATTCTGTGTATAATAGTTGTTACAGAAAATATAATGGAAGGATCAAAAATTTCTAGCTCACTTTTCAGTTTTATTGAAGTATAATTTTTGATCCATTGAAAATATACAATGTATGATTTCTAATATCACTACAGTTATGTTTCAGAACCAACAATGACCATCCCAGAGGGTTCCTTCAAGCCTGTGACAGTTTGTTCCACTCCAGCCCCCGCCCCAGGCAAACTCTGATCTGCTTTCTGTCTCCAAGGTTTTGTCTTCTGTAGAAACTTCATATAAACAGATTCCTACAATATGTAGCCTACCATATGTAGCCTCTTTTTGTCTTTTTTTCACTGATTGTAATGTTTTTGAGGTTCATGTATTCTGTTGCTTTGTATTCTTCATTCATCCTTTTTTTTTTTTAATCGCTGAAAAATATCTACATATGCCGCTTTAGTTCCCTAGGGCTGCTGTAACAGATTGCATGTGGCTTAAAGGACAGAAATGTATCATTTCACTGTGCTGGGGGGTCGAAGTCTGAGGTCAAGGTGTTTGTCAGACCGTGCTCTCTGAAGGCTTAAGGGAAAGATGCTTCCTTGCTTTTCCCTGGCTTCTGATGGGGACCATCAGTCCTTAGCATCTCTTGGTTTGTGGCAGCCTAACTCCAACCTCTGCTTCCATCCTCCCCTGACTGTCTTCTCTCTGTGCTTATATCTAGGTTTCCCTCTCTGTTTTGGGTCTGTTTTGGCCTCTCCGAGGCATGTGGAGTTTCCGGGCCAAGGATCAGACCTGTGCCACAGTTACCACCCAAGCTGCAGCTACAGCAACACAGGCTACGTGGGGGAGTCCCCGTTGTGGCTCAGTGGAAACCAACCCGCCCAGTATCCATGAGGATGCCGTTTGATCCCTGGCCTTGCTCAGTGGGTTAAGGACCCAGTGCTGCCGTGAGCTGTGGTGCAGGTCGCAGACGTGGCTCGGATCCCACGTTGCTGTGGCTGCTGTGTAGGCTGGCAGCTGCAGCTTCAATTTCAAGGTGACTATCATACATGTATGCAGAGTAAAACCACAGTCCTAAGCACAAATTTGCACCAAATAAATAAGCTCTGCTCTGAACAAATGAACTCATTGAAATTCTCTGCACACTTTTTGTGAGGAACTCTCAGCACAGTTTAGTGAAATAGCAAATAAAGGGTAGCATTTGTTGGTTGTGACAGTGTATGCTGCACACGGTCCTGAGTGCCTTATATGTATCATCTAATTTAATATAAACCCTGAGAAGTAGATTTATTACCCCTGCTTTACAAATGAAGCATTTATAGGTTTATAAAGTATATTTAATTTGTCCAGGGCATCAGAGCTAATGCGTGGCAGAGCTGGAATTTGAAATCTGCTCTGCCTCTGGCCAAGGCCCGGTCTTAACCATAGTGATTTGTGATGTCACTGAATGAAGGCAGCGGTTCAGGTTTTACTCAGTAGGAAACAAATGGGCCAAATGAAGTGGCCTAGTGGTCAAGCCTTTCTTCCTCGCCTCTGTTGTCAGTGTTCTTGGAGGGACTAAAGGTGGCAAGGATAGTTTGGGAAGCTACAGTCTGAAAATTTTCTTTTAAGATGACCAACCAAATCCAAAATCTTGAGCAAATCATTAAAAAAAAAATCTGACTTTTGAGAATATTTTATGGAAATATCCTTTGCCTTTGATTATTCTGTGGCCATATAAACTCTGGATTGCTGCCGTGTAGGACATGAGCAGAGAATCAGAAAAGATGGTCATTTGTTCCTTCTCTGAGTGTCCTTGCTTCTCTTAGTGGTCACAGGGGCCCTGGGGAGCCAGACTAACCCCTAGACAGGGTGCAGCTAGACAGGGCGACGTTGCTAGGAGTTTGTCTTTCTCGGAGCAGACCAGGCTGCTGTCTCTGCTGCAAGAAGGCACCTCCAGCAGCTGTGTTTTTAGGCTTCCCTTGACTTCCAGATGACTGTAATTTCGAACCCGCTTTCCGAAGAATCTTTTCTTCGGAGGATATGCTTTTGTACCTAACACCTTTGTGAACTCCGTGACCAGTGCATCCTCAACTGGAAGGTCTATTCAGAAGCGGCTGAGCAAGCTGCCAGGTTCAGCCTCCGAACCCTATCATTTCTGCATTAGAAATGTTCCCCCCCGAACAGCGGGAATTAAATGTTCAGAGGCATCTGGATTAGAGTTGAACTCCTTGGTCAAATCTTAGTCACCTTTCCACACACAAGATCGCTAGCCCAGGGCAGAGGGTGGATGCGATGAACCCAAGAGAAGGACTCGGATCACCTGTTCCAAGCTGGAGTTGGGCGCAGCTAGGCTCGGTTCGGCTCAACCCATCCTGAGGAAAGCATGGGCTCATTGTCATGCTGGCTAATGAACAGCACTGTTCGGGGGCTTCTCGATAGGCATTTTCCCATGAGGACAGCTCTTCCTGTAGCTCTGTCCCAGGTAAAACCATTTCGAGGTTCATCATCAGCTTCAAGCATGCAGTGACATTCAGGCGGCCTCATGGTCGTGGCATGCGGGCATGTTCTCTTAAGGCATTGATTGAAGATATTAAAGTCTACCGTTTAAAGGGTATTTGTTAGTTTTGGCTGCTCAGTACCTATATGAATTTGCAAATAGGCAAGTTCCTCCCTCATTGCATCTGGTTCTAGGGGTCAGTAGCAGTGTTTGTTGGAGCTCCCCTGCAGCCCCCAACCCAGTCACCACTCTGGGAAATTATCCAGATGGGGCCGACCATGCGGACCAGCCAAGGAGGAGATGGTGGCTCAAGCAGGGCCCGTTGACTTCCCCGCCTTAGCAAAGGGAAGTCCATTTTGTGTTCGGAGGACATGAATCTAGGGTTATGCATGGCCGTCCTCTCTGCAACACAGTGCCGGTCTCTGGAAAGAAACCGGCATATAAAAGGAAGAAGAGGCAAATGCTGGACAGAGACAAAGCCTCTACTGTGTCTTTTAGGTTTGCAGAAAATGGCCTGATGTCTTCTGCGGTCCACAAGCAGATTCCACTTTCTGTTTAATTAAGAAGTTTCTCTCTAAAATATGGCACAGATGGACCTATCAACAAAACAGAAACAAACTCACGCACTTAGAGAACAGACTTGTGGTTGCTGAGCGGGGGGTGGAGTGGGATGGACGGGGAGTCTGGGGTTGGTCGATGCAGACTCTGACATTTAGGATGGGCGAGCAATGAGGTCCTGCTGTGCAGCACAGGGAACTCTGTCCAGTCTCTTGGGACTGAACACGATGGAAGATAATACAAGAAAGGGAATGTATATATATGTATCACTGGGTCACTATGCTGTACAGGAGAAATTGACTCAATGCTGTAAATCAACTATATCCTAATTAAAAAAAATTTAAACAACAACAACATGTTAGCACAACCCCCGAAAAAATTGCTTTACTCATTAAGGATGAAAAAAAGAGACGTTTCTCTTACTTATTAGCAAAAATGCCACATTAATATACTATGTCACAGTTCCCACTGTGGCACAGAGGGTTAAGGATCTGGCATTGCTGCAGCTGTGGAGTAGGTCACAGCAGGGACATTTTCATATGATAACTAACAAAGTTGAAGTTTAGATGAAAGACTGGGAAAACAACGGGGACAGAAATTGTGCTGTAGAGTTATGAGAAATTTGAACATGATGAGATCTGTGTTTTCACTCTGGTTGTACTGTGGAAAGTAGATTGGAAAAAGAACGACCAGGTGAGTATGGTGAATTCTGGATGATCCAAGTGTTTTCAAGGATTTGAGACCAAAATGAGATTGTGATCATTGCTAGCCAGAGGGGTCTCTGTGGCTTTAGCATATTCGGACTGATTAGAAACCATGACCACTTTGGCCACCTATATTTTGAAGTCATGTCCCGTTTCTGTTCCTTACCACAAAAGTTAAAGTTCGTTTTGTGGCTCAGTGGTAATGAATCCAACCTAGTATCCATGAGGGCACAGGTTCAATCTCTGGCCCCACTCAGTGGGTTAAGGATCTCTCATTGCCATGAACTGCAGTGTAGTTTAAAGACATAGCTCGGATCTGGCATCACTGTGGCTGTGGCAGAGGCCAGCAGCTGCAGCTCTGATTCAGCCCCTAGCCTGGGAACTTCTGTATGCAGCCCTAAAAAGACAAAAACAAAACAAAGCAAAACAAAAACAATAATAACAGCAAAAACCCATAGCAGTCATGCAAACTGCCCTCTTCTATCCAGATTTGTATACAATTGTTTCTTGAGGATTTTGCCTGCTTTTTTCTGGTGACTTCTAGCTATGCAGTGTATTTCTTGAGGCTTGATGAGTGATCCATGCTAATTGCCAAAGGAAACACTTCTATCAAGAATGTTGATAGCAGGGACTACATTTTACTGATATTTGTGTCCCAGGGCTGTCTAATTTGTTACAAGTTCTGAATTCATATGTTAGTTTCCCATTGCTGCTGTAATAAATCACAAATTTAGTGGCTTAAGACAGCGAACATTTGGTATTTTGTAGTTTTGAAGGTCAGAAGCCCAAAGTCAGCCTCGCAGGGCTAAGTCAAGGTGTCAGCAGGCCTGGTTCATTCTGGAGGCTCTAGCGGAGATCCAGTGTCTTTGCCTTTTTGAGCTTTTAGGGGTTGCCTGGCTTCCTTGCTCCTTCGTCCATCCTCAGAGATGCTAAATCATCTCAGGTTTCTGTACAATGAGGTCTCCTGCTTTAGAAGGTCATCTTTTCCTTAGATTCCTGCCCTTGGTCCTAAGGATCATTGTCTTGCTGAACTTGAACACAGACCTCATTTCATCTTTCACTTAACAACCTGAGGCATATCTCGTGCCTTTCTGGTTTTAATAATTAAGCAAGCCTGCTTCATTCCATAACATTCTGGTGGCTGTCTTGAGTGATTATTAGCTGACAGTGGTCTCACAAAGGTCCCTA
The DNA here is from genome assembly GCA_004024745.2 of Catagonus wagneri. Classification (NCBI taxonomy): domain Eukaryota; kingdom Metazoa; phylum Chordata; class Mammalia; order Artiodactyla; family Tayassuidae; genus Catagonus; species Catagonus wagneri. The sequence continues at coordinate 13,014,667 of PVHT020000061.1, forward strand.
GGTTTCTCTATCTGTGGTCCCCTACTGGGGCTTCTGCAAGTACCTGTGTCACTGTCCTACCCTGGCCCTATCAATAGGTTGACACTGCCAGGAAGATTCCTTGGGGGTTAGTGCTTGGGGAGTGAAGTGCCACAGAAAGAGCAGGGCCTCGTGTATTTAAACGTGATACCGTGTATGAAGCATTTTACAGCGGCTGCCACAGGTTCAGTGCTTAATAATTAGTGCTGTTCAGCACTGGTTTATTGTGGGATAGTGTTTGGGGAAGTTGGGTTGGGAATACTTTACAGCATTTGGAGGCTGTGGAACTTGACATGATGCTAATCTAGCCACATGACATTTCCAGCTCAACTGTAGGAACAGAGGAAGATATATGACTGATGTCGGAAGTAGAAAAAGGAGTGTTTGGCTCACTACTGTTATCAGTCAGTTTGGGGCAGAATCATCAACTTGTCATCATTTTGGGAGACTTGGTTAAAAGCATTATAAACCTTCTCTTTTCCTTATTTTAACTAAAAGTTATTACTTAAGAACAAATGTTCTATCTTTTAAAAAAAGTCATTGGCCATCTTGAGCTCCATCTAAAACTGTTGGAAATGGAGGTATCTTCCTCTGCTATATTCACGTGGTATTTCTTCCTCTCCTGCTTTCCCATTTAAATTTGTGTTTTTACTCTAGCCCTTCTCATGGGCAGATATGTATTATAGTTTCTTGCGTATGGCCTGCCCTTTCTGAGGGTCTTTGAGTTTCTGGAAATCAGGAATCATGTTTAAATCTTTGCCTTTCCCACAGAACTAGCATCAGCACCTCATAAGTATCAGACATGCTTTAATGTGAAATAAATTAAAATAAATTGTGCCATGATTAAGGACTGAATGCCAATTAATACCTAGTGTAAGGAAATAATTCACAATTTTATAGGTGGTCTGTAGAAAGCTATTGACTGGAGCCAGTTTGTATGGATTTGAGGGAGCAGATTATTAAATATTCAGGAATTCTTAGAGTCAGTTGCTAAATCATTGATAACTTGAAATTGGTTCTGCTGGGAATATTTACACCATGGAAATTGACACACACTACAAATCAAGGCTTTTTTTTTCTTTCATAATCAGTTGGCCAGCAGTCCATTGATGATAATTGCACTGGCTACCTGGTGAAAAAGGCAAACCTCGTGGAATTGAAATATATAATTTAGTATTGGCTATTGTCGAGACTTTTTTTTTTAAAAAACAACCAAACTTTGCAGTAGGAAGCTAAATAGAAGTGTGATCCATAAACTGTCAGTGAGGCAATTAGACAGTTTTATAACAGCAGAGAGAGAGGGTGAGTGGGGTGGAGCGTACCATGCTTAGACCATCTTCATGAAGAAGAGTTCAAGACTTCCTCAAAAACAAAAGCAAAACCAGACAGCAGCTGAACAAAGCAAGAAAAATGGTTTCTCACAAGCCATTTCTCCAAATGGCAAAGCTCTTTCAAGGTATCTGCAGGCAATAAGATCTGTATTGCAATCTTTTCTAGGACTTCTTAATATTTAAAAAATATTTTCTTGGGAGTTCTCTTCGTGGCACAGTGGAAATAAACCCGACTAGAACAGAGGATGCAGGTTCAATCCCTGGCCTCATTCAGTGGGTCAGCGATCAGGAGTTGCCATGAGCTGTGGTGTAGTTTGCAAACATGGCTCAGATACTGTGTTGCTGTGGCTTTGGCATAGGCTGGCAACTGCAGCTCCAATACAACTCCTAGCCTGGGAACTTCCATATGCCATGGGGGCAGCTCTAAAAAGCAAAAAAAAAAAAAAAAAAATTTTCCCTGCTGTAGACATTAGTAGGTCTGTGGTCGTATTAAGGAATACTTTTAAAAAATGCTGTGCTAGGAGAAAATGTTAGAAGATGTATTTAGAATTATGCAAAGCCCATTGCATATTTAGTCAGTATCAAAATGTAATGGGGAAATTATAAATCACTTCTCACTTTCTAATTTCCACCAGAGTTGATGATACAACATATGAGTGATTCTTCAGTGACCCTTGTCTTCAAAGACTATCTTTCTTGTTACCGTGATTGCTCTTTCATTAATAAAAAATTCGTAGACCTTCATAGTCATTAAAATCTTCAAACAATGGTAGTCTAGAGAAAGAAATGCTAGTCAGGCCCCTATACCATTGTGAGCCAGTTTTAAAAGAATGGTAAGAAAGCCATTTTAGGAGTTCCCATCGTGGCTCAGCGTAAACAAATCTGACTGGCGTCCATGAGGACACAGGTTTGATCCCTGGTCTTGCTCAGTGGGTTAAAAATCCCACGTTGCTGTGGCTGTGGTGCAGGCCGACAGTTGCAGCTCTGATTCGACCCCTAGCCTGGGAACCTCCATGTGCTGCAGGTGCGGCCCCAAAAGACAAAAAAAAAGCAATTTTAAGACTTTTTGACAGTGAATCGAAATGTCATTCACAAGTTATCAGAGTTGTATGATCTGAATACTATAAAATATTTAAATTTTTTTATTAAAGTGTCCTTAATTAAAAGTGTTATGTCAATTTCTGCTGTACAGCATAGGGACCCAGTCCTACATTTCTACATGTTCTTTTTCTCATACTGTCTTCCATTATGTTCCAGCCCAAGAAATTGGATATACTTGTTGGGTTTAATTTTTCTTAAAATAATTTTTTAAATGTTGAGACTCACAATAAATCACACAAGGTAAACTTAAAAGAATTCCATTATGGCTAAATTGAGTAATTTTGGCCAAAAGACTTCTGGCATCTTACAGCTGCTTTAGGAGGTCTGCTAAGGGATGACGGGAAAGCTGGAGTTACCACGTCGACTCAGAAGGCTCGAGCAGCATGTAGCATGTAGCTCACACATCACACGGGCCTTGACTGTTGAAAAGCACCAGGCAAGGACACTCAATCACCTAGTGGAATGATCTCGGGAGATTTTTTTTCTGGCTTCCTACAAGCGCTCCTTGCTTTTCAGCAGTCCGCTGTGCGCATAAAATTAACAACATGCTACAATGGCTTCTTGCATCTAAATGGAGTCCTTTAAAGTGATGTTCCTTTCCCCCACTTCCGCAGCCTTCTGGGGAGAATTACTACTGGACTCCACTTATTTGAACAGAAGGTGTGAGTTTAAAGGCATGAAGAAACACGCCAGCAATATATTAGCTGTCTCAGTGATGTACGGCTGGATGGTTGAGTTACTCGTGGGCTGTGTCTACAGGAACCTATTTCACTGCATGCTGAATCTTCACCAAAACATCTTTTGGGAGATTGGAAGTCTGCCTGACTGACTTTTTCAGCTGAGCGTTTCATTTTCCTGCTGGTCGTTGTAGTGCAAATGTGGGCCTGACCATCGACACCTCCTCCTGTGAAGGATTTTAGAGCGAACTTCTGTGATTGAGCCAATCGTAGAATCAGCTATTCCTTACCAAGGAGATTTTTTAAATAAGGAAACAGAGATGTCCAAAGAAAAGAGCTGAAGCTAGTTGAACTGCTAGTTAAAGGCCAGTTTGCCCATGGAAGTAGAAAAAATGATGAGGAGGGTGGTGGTCGTATTGGAATTGATAAACGTTCAGTGAAGGCTTAGTAAAACCACTCTGATAAATCATCTCACCTCACAAAATCCTATGCCATGCACACTATTTTTATGTCCATTTTACACACAAGGAAACTGAGGCAAATTGGAACAGCATGTCCAAGGCCACATGGCTAGTAAGTGACGTATGCTGTATTTTAAATCCAGCGATCTGACTTGAGAAACTACATCTCAACCTTTAACTTTAAAGATCCAAATGCTCCTTCCCTAGGGTGCACCGACACATGACAGAGGCGGTGTCTGGAGTAATATGTCTATAGGTCCTGGAAAGGACCTCCCCCAAGCCCTAATCTCCCATTCTTCCTCAGCTTCTGTATCTTACCCAATTTCAAGTAGGCACGGTCAGTCGCATAAAGAAAGGTTTCTTTCTTTGCCTTTTTTTTGTAGTGTTGCAGTAAGCTTAGGGGTTTCCACACTTAGCAAATAAAAATACAGGGTGCCCACGTAAATTTGAATTTCACGTAAACAACCAACCCTTTTTTTAAAAGTATAAGTATGTCTCCAATATTGCCTGGGTACAGGCACGCATGAAAAATCATTTGTTGTTGTCTCAAATTCCAGTTTAGCTGGGCATCCTGTATTTTATCGGGCCAACTTAAATAGGCTGAGCTTCAACTGGAATGTCGACGTCATAAAAATCACCCTTTTTATCTCTTGGAAGTGTTTGGAGAAAACCTAACTTGCCTGAGGCTTGGCAGGCTGGAGATGAAATGCTGGTCAGGTTTGGGGACTGGGTTAAACAGATCGGTTGTGGCATTTCTGTCCATTACAGCTCAATTCCCTGGTGCCCCCTGGGCCGTGTTGGGAGTTTGGGGAGGTGTGTTCAGAGCCCAGGTTAGTTTCCTTTGATGCTGCATAGCACTGGGAATGCCCTCACTTAGATTAAAATAAAGTCCCTAGATGTTGTTTTAGTGACGTGAGCTGCACATCGCAAATGGTCCTCTTTGCTGCGGCCTCTAAAATAGAGTAATCGACCCTGATGCCATTCAGCTTGGGACCCATAACTCACGTCGCGGTCAATTATCTTTTGGTGACTTTAACACAGTGGGAGCCATTGTCCACAGAATGACTGTGGGGCTAGCAAGGCTCACGAACTGCAAAGGGGCCTCTGGAGAGCCTCACCTGTGATTAAAGGGCTAAGCCTCATTCGTCTTGGCACGTCCAGCACTTAGCAGCGTACCTGGTGCATTTACAAACACTGAGCACCTACTCTGTGCTGGATGCAGAGGTCACAGGAGGCAGTGACGTAGTTCCTGCCTCTGATCTCCTGGACTTTACCATCCGGACACGTTACTGAATGTGTTCAGTAAATCAGCGAAAGAATACTTAGAGGTCCAAGCCTTTGAGGACTGGAGGATTCCTTGGCTGATTTGCACAGAGATGAGGAAACTGAGGCCCCGGGATGTGAGTACCACAGTGGGAGTCGGAAGACTGGCGCTCAGAAACCAGTTTAACCCTAGAGTGGGCCTTAATGTGCTCATCTGTGAAGTGGAGGTAAGGTTGCTGCCTGGGCGATAAGACAGAAATGAGATGATGGTCTACAGACTGAAAGGCATTTGACAGTTAAAAAGTCAAATGATAAAACACATAGAACTGAGATCGCACAGTGAAACGTGAGAATCAGCTTCGTGTGCTGGAGCCAGGAGGCCTAGGTTTGTATTCAGCCTCTTCCATTTACTGCCGTGTACACTTTGACAAGTTATTTAACCTTCCCGTACCTCGGTTTCCTCATCTGTGAAAAGAAGGCCATCAGGATACATATCTCCTGGGATTACTGTGAGCATTAATGGAGTTAGCACATGCAAGCATAATAAGGAGTCAGTAAATGTTATTTATAATCAATACCCATTGCAACATCTGGGCATGCATATGTAGTTGTGTCATCATTAGGCTGTTAAGGCAAATTGCCCACCTAATAGTCATCCTTCCATCTCAACATTTTAAGATCCATTTTAAGAAAATGATTCATTTTGAGGAAATAGCAAATGATTCATTTTAAGAAAACAGCAAAAAGAGATGCAAATTCTACTGTCTGTTTCTTAAATAATTTTTTTAGGTCGAGAGATGTTTTTAGAATCCTGTACTTTGATCAGAGACTTCTGAACAGCCCCCAAATCAAAATATCAGCCATGGAGAATGGAGAGACATGGAAAACTGATTTATCCATTCCTAGTCAATAAAGTAAGCATGCAGTAGCTGGATTGTAAATACCCCTGCAAAGTGAGCTTTACAAGACGTAATACTGGAAGACAGATTTATCCCAGTTGAAAGGACACTGCCACTGAAGCAAGTTCAGTGGAATTTATAAGACGAAGCCCTTGGATGACAAGATCAGAGGCTGTGGGGAGCCGGACTCGGGAGGTTCGCTGGCCCCAGGCTGGATTTGCATCTTTATGACGGCCAGTCCGAGGGTTTCCTGGAAAAAGTGCAGGGAAAGGAGAAAAACAACCCAAGGCAGGGCATCAGCTTTGTTTAAAACTTCCTTTTACTCAGGACTGTTGGGTTTATAAATCAAAATTATATGTCCAGTGAGGAAATGAGAAGTAAAACTGTTTCCAAAAGAAAAAAGAAAAGAAAGCAAGTGATTCATTTTGGCCTAAATAATTGAAAATGCAGAAAGTCCGAGTGTTCCCGGCTGCTTGGCCATGAGCTTATTTGTCGTTTTGCTGTGATGTAGTGGATTCCACGATGGAGGCTTGGAAGATGAGCCGGAATCTCGATATTCTTTAAACTGTTTGGTGAAATCAGTTGGAGCCCAGTCCTTGGAGATTTGCAGAATTTTTTATTTCTTCTTCACATAGTGCAGAAACACAATGAAAAAGCTTGATAATATTTGTGAGGGAGAACAAAAAAAGAGAAAGAGAGAAAGGAAGGAAGGAAAGAAAGAAAAAGAAAGAAAGAAGGAGGGAAAGAAAAAGAGAAAGAAAGAGGGAAAGAAAGAAAAAGAAAAAAAATGGAGTTCGATTGTGGCTCAGTGGTAATGAATCTGACTAGTATCCATGAAGATATGGTTTCGATCCCCGGCCTTGCTCATTGGGTTAAGGATCCAGCGTTATTGTGGGCTGTGGTATAGTTTGCAGATGCGGCTTGGGTCCTGAGTTGCTGGGGCTGTGGTGTAGGCCGGCAGCCGTAGCTTCAATTCTATCCCTAGCCTAGGAAGCTCCATATGCCATAGGTGCAGCCCTAAAAGGTTAAAAAAAAAAAAAAAGGGGAGCTTTTCTAGACGCACAAGATCCGATTTCTAAGTCTCACACCAAAATGTCTGTTGGGCATTTGGTTCACTTTAGGGCTGAATCATTTCTGGGTTTAGGACCCCAAGTGACTGAGGCTCAAACAACGTCTAGAACATGAACTTGTTTCTGGCTATGAACTATCACAGGCCTGAATGATGCCAGCGATCAGAGTAAGTCTCAACACGTGTTCTTGGTGCATAAGAAGAACATCAGTAAGAGGCGAGGGACCAGGATTTCAGACTTAGGCTTTTCCTACTGGGAAACCCAGGAACAAGTAAACGTATCCTCCTTATTGTAAAACTCGGTGGAAAGAGTTAAATGGTTCAGGAGAGGGTGGCACACTGAGTAAAGAAAGCACAGGAGGTGGGGGAACTGAGGAAGGCTTCCTGCAGGGAGTGGCCTTTGAGCTGAGCCCTGGAATGTGGTACAGAGTTAGCCTAAACTGGGCCGCTGAAGGGCTTGTGGAATGGAGAGGGATGGAGAGGAGGGGCCTGGGACCCTCTTGTCATTAAGAGTATTTCTAAAAAACAAACAGCGGTTCTGATATGTTAGACAAGGGTGTCGTTCTCGTTATTTGCTTATTTCTAGTGCGAATGGAGAGTGAAAGTCCCCCCCCCCCCCGATCTGCGTACACTTGAGACGACTGTGGCATGTTTAGTTTTGTCCCAAAGAAGCAATTGTGTAAAATTTACAAATTTACAGCGTCTCCAATCACAGTATCCTAAATTTTTGGTGCAATTTAATGTTTGATTTTCATACCCCATGGATTCTAAGCATATCTTCACAGGAACTGACCATTGCTGGCAGACTCAGACAAGATTTCTGTCTGAAACAAGAATTCTCTTTTTTGTGTGTGTGTGTTTTTGCCTTTTATCTAGAGCTGCACCTGCGGCATACAGAGGTTCCCAGGCTAGGGGTCTAACAGGAGCTATAGCTGCTGCCCTTCGCCACAGCCACAGCAACGCGGGATCTGAGCCGCTTCTGCAACCTACACCACAGCTCACGGCAACGCCGGATCCTTAACTCACTGAGCAAGGCCAGGGATCAAACCCGCAACCTCACGGTTCTTAGTCGGATTCGTTAACCACTGAGCCACGAATGGAACTCAAGAATGCAAGAATTCTTATGCATTCTGTGGTGTACGTGAAAGCCTGTGGTTTGAGATGCCTTCAGCAGGGTAGAAGAGGGAGACTGGAAGAAAAAGCGCAGAAGAAGATGGTAACCAGGTGGCGAGTGCTTGGAAGGGAGAGCTCTCAGGAGCCCTGTCGGGGTGGCAGAGAGGTGGAGGCAGTACAGCTGTATGGAAAGAAGAAATTACACACGTCGACTGTACGGCACAGGAGCCATATCCAGTCTCTTGGGATAGATCACGATGGAAGAGAGTACGAGAAAAAGAATTTATATATGTGTATGACTGGGTCGCTTTGCTGTACAGTAGAAGTCGGCACAATAATCAGCTGGGCTTTTTGTGTTTTGTTTTGTTTTTTAGGGCCAAGACCGCAGCATGTGGAGGTTCCCAGGCTAGGGGTCTAATCGGAGCTGTAGCTGCCGGCCTACACCACGGCCACAGCAACGCCAGATCCAAGCCACTTCTGCGACCTACACCACAGCTCACGGCAATGCAGGGTCCTTAACCCACCGAGTGGGGTCAGGGCTCGAACCTGCACCTCCAGGGATACTAGTCCGATTCGTTTCTGCTGTGCCACAACAGGAACTCCAATCAACTATAATTTAAAAAATAAATAGTGGAGTTCCCGTCATGGCACAGTGGAAACAAATCCGACTAGGAACCATGAAGTTGCAGGTTCAATCCCTGGCCTTGCTCAGTGGGTTAAGGATCCAGCTTTGCTGTGAGCTGTGGTGTAGTTCTCTGATGCAGTTTAGATATGGCGTTGCTGTGGCTGTGGTGAAGGCCGGCGACTACAGCTCCAATTAGACCCCTAGCCTGGGAACCTCCATATGCCACGGGTGTGGCCCTAAAAAGACAAAAATAAATAAATAATGACATAAAAAATGTACAAATATTAGAGTCACAGGATGGAAAGAAAGTAAAGCAATTGTGTAATATAACCCATTATTCTATGGATCATGGAACCGAGTCACTGAGAGGTGCAGTGGCTGGATAAAGCTCCCGGGCTGGTTAGCCACAGGGCTGGGACCAGGACGTGAGCATCCAAATCCACATTCGGGGTGTCTCTTGTCACCACCCTCCAGGGGAAGGTATCGATCACTTGAGAAACATGTGGAAGGAGCCATTAGTATGTTTATGATCCAAATAAGGAAACGGGAAGGCAGCCACAAGATCAGCAACCCCCTGTACCTCTTAAGACTCAGCAGAAAATGATCAGGGAATTAAAACATCCAGGCGTTGGCATATACAGTTCATCCTTGCCGGAAGTTCTCACCTAATCATGAGTGAAAGAGAAATGTACTTTCTAGAAGTAGAAAAAGACATGCTTTCTGTTTCTTTCTTTTCCAGTTTTAAACCCTGGGAGCCTTCTGAGAGCAGGATGGTGCTAAAGTTGTTAGTTGCTAAGCCTTTGTTTTTGCTCAGCTTGCTCAAGCTTTCCAGAATCCTTTTTTTCTTTTCCCTCTCCAACCAAGACAGTGAGACCTGGGATCGCTGATTTCCTACTTTGATGGGTAATCTAGGTGTGTGCCGGCCTTCCCGATGTGGTTGTTGATCTCTGAACCCCCGCAACTAGTAAAAGCCCTCACGTTGCGGTTTCCACTTCTAGTGCCTAAATGCACGGACAGGCCCGGAGACAGTTTTATCTGGAGCTCCGAACCCTCCTTCTTTCACAACTTGCCTTATTAAGAGGACGGCTACCAAACCCCGGCCAGAGTGTTGCTATGGTAGGTGATGTGATTTCCAGAAACGGGCCCTGTAGAGGCTGAGGCCCCCAGCTGGGCATAGGCCCCCCGCAATAGAGACTGGATAGCATTCCTTTTTTTAGAACCGGTTTAATCAAGTACAACTTCCCCTTTCCTAGCCAGGGACTAAACAAGTCAGAGCTTGGGCTTTCTAATTTATCGGCCAGTAAATTACAACAGTAAAGGTCTGGTGTAGGCCAGGGATTTTCCGCGCAGAAGGAGGGGGATCCTGGGGGGCCGGGCGTAGTTGGTGAGATGTGTGACTCACGGCTTGGTAGCGTTACACGTGGACGTGAAAAGGTCAGGCAGGGAAAGGCTATTTTCCATAGAGATAAACGAAAAATTTCAAAGCTCTCCTTCACGACAGTGGATTTTGGACTCAGCTGTACAGTGATTAAGGAACAACATATTAGCTTCTGTAAGCAGGACGTGCGGGCTAAATGCAGTAATGGGAAAAGCACCACTAGAAAACAAAGCACAGCAGCTACAGAGACCTAATTTTCATGCAACTCACAGACTGCCGTATGAGGAAGTGTCATTTCTCTACAAAGTCTACTGTTCTCTATTGTTTCTGTTAGCAGCCAATAATCATTCTAACAATGCTTTCACTCAAGCCGAAACGTCAGTTTGTGTGATTATGAAGAATGACATTATGGTTACGTCCATTAAATAAGCACCCGACTTGAATCCCGGGTGTGAATTAGAAGTATTGAATTCATACAGATTTGAAAATGTTATGATTTTGCATCAGAACGTATAAACAAGAACCCATAACTAAAGAAGAGTTCTTTTTTAAAATGAGAGATGGCTAAATGGTCTCTGAGGCCCCTTCCAGTTCACTGAATCTAATAATTTTGAACAGTCTTGGGAATACGAACATAAACAGAAGGACATTTCATGCCTTCCTAAGGACTTTTTGCTCTTCCCAGCTGGCGTTTTGGATCCGTATTCCACTGGTGAGAGGCCATCATTTCCTCTGCTTTGCTCCCTCCAGCTTGATGGCAGCCTCCTCAAGGCTTAAAGAGCGCCGGGCAAGCCCTGTGGCACAGCGGGCAGAAGCAAGGATTAATGGAGCAGAGGCCATGGAGTCTCTGGTTGGGGCTGGAAGAAATGCCAAGCGGGTGACGCTTACCTGGGACGCCGGTGATGTTTCTCTAGCAGGTCTCGGGTTTGACCTGTGAGCACACGAGGGAATGAAACATAGCAGGTGTCTAGGCCACGTGAAATGAAAAGATGAAAGGGGAAAAGAGCCACATGTTGTTCTCAGGTTGGAACAAAGGAAAAGAGGCTCTGGGGCTTTTTGGAGGAATAGGTGTTCTTTGTTTACTCCACAAAGCCCCAGTAGGCTGTGAAGAGGCTCTGGCAGGAGATGGGAGGCGTGAGGAAGACCCCATGGGCTCACCCGCCGCTGCTTTTGTCTTGTTTCCTTCCCTTGTCTGAGGGGAGTGAGAGGATGGAGCCCCCAGGCTGATTTTACCATCATCTCTTGATTTGAATCCCAGAATGTTAGGGCTGGAGGCCCACAGAGTTGAAGAGACTGAGATCAGAGGGAGGTTACCCAGCAAGTTGGCAAAAGATCCTGGCATTCAGATTTCCTCAGTCCAGTGCTCTTTTTGCCACATTGCCCCAAGGGTGTTTTGCTTGCTCTTAATTTTATCTTATTTGCATCCAGTCTTACGAATCCTTGTTGTTTTGTTTGTTTGGTTTCCCCTCTCTCCTAAGCCACAGACTGAATACTTGCTGAAATTTCGGGTTGTTTTGTTTTGTCTTGTCTTGCACTAGCTCTTCTGGGAGATAAGCTCATTTAGCTTATCTGCAGTTTAGATCATGAACTCCCATCTCTCTTGGATCAGTCGTGTTTCACCAGAGGTTACTCCATCCTACACTTTCCTCCAGTGAAAATAGGTTGCTCTGAAAGGTGACCCAGCCGAGGCGGGGAAGAGGAGCACAGGGGACCCCCATGACTGTGATATATGGTGATATTTCCGAAGAAAGTCAAAGCCATTTGGAGACAGGGGTTTTGATGAATTGCAGGAAATGACAAGTTTGCAATCATTCCAGAGTCCCCAGGGACTGATTGTCATTGGGTGACAATAAGAATTTTAACTAGCATGCTATGGAACCAAGGCCAGGGCCAGCACCTGGGCAGACGGTTCCGTTTGGATCTCCTGTTATAGAACGTTTGCCCCTGAGAGAAGTGCTTACAATTATTTTTGTCTTAACCTGAGATGCATTTCTGCTTGTCTGCTCAGACCAAAAAGTAGCAGAAAGGAAAACAAAGAAGCCTACTGCAAAATACTCTGCTATGAAGACGGAAAATACTTTTCGCCACCCCAGCTCTAAAGGAGCATTTTCTCCTGGGAACAAACCCGCATTGTAGAATCATTAACTTGGGCTCAAGGCTGCCGGGGAAAGGACCAGGCTTTCTTCTATATCAAGGGGCCTCTACCCTCCAGGAGCCGCTGCTGGATTCAGGACGTCGCAGGGACATAAACTGGGCATTCTGACCATTTTTAATCTCTTGCTGGAAAATCAGTAAATATCAAGATGCTATCTATGTACACAAGAAAAAGAACACGACCGAGCCGACTGAAGAGATGTTCCAAGTATAGCATGTGGTAGCTTGGTTTCCTAAAAACAGTCAAGGGTCAGGCTAGTAACTGAAAGGAACAGCGGTGAACAAAAGCTTAGGACCAGATGTTTTTTTTCTTCTTCTGACCCTTTGATTAACCCAAGCCCCGAAAGTCTCATGGTATCATTTTGAGGGTGTCAGTGACCTCTGCCATCTCCTCTACATTCCTCTCCATCTTCTTCTCCATCCAGCATGGTCTGGAGCCCGTGGTACACACTCCACGTGCCGGGTTGAAATCGTCTGCTTCTTTCAGGTGATAAACACAAAGATAGGATTTTTGTAGGACAAAGCAGGTCTTCCCCTTTCAACATAGTTATTAAATTATTCAAAGCAGGAGATATTTTTATAGAGGCCTGTAGTGTTTTAATAAGGCCAGCTATTTAGGAAGTGGTGACAATGTGCAGTCTGCAGAAAGGGGAAGCCTTGGAGGTGCTGTGGTAATAATGCAGTTACTTAAAGAACATTTAAACTACAAATATCTCTGTGGTTTTTTATTTGGTTCCACACTACAGTCACTCTGAGAAATTTCTCAAACCTTGGCTAATCACTTTAAAACGTAAGGCTTAGCAAATGACTATACTTCCCCAAATGCCGTGGGGCCTTTTCAACCCCACCCCCTATTTTGTATTTGAAGAAGATAAGGAATTCAGTGCCAAGAAGACCTGCTGAGGGGGATGCAGCGGATTTAGCACAGAGGGGGTGGAGATCGGGGGAATAGCTGTAACTCTGAGGTTGCAGTGAAGTTCCTGTTTTTTTTAAATATTTTTATTATAGTTGATTTACAGTGTTCTGTCAATTTCTGCCGTACAACAAAGTGAGCCAGTCATAAGTATATACATTCTTTTTCTCGCATTATCTTCCATCATGTTCCATCACAAGTGATTAGATATAGGTCCCTGTGCTATGGCGCAGGATCTCATTGTTTATCCACTCCAGATGCGATAGTTCGCCTCTGCGAACCCCAAACTCCCAGCCCCTCCCACTCCCTCCACCTCCCTACTCGGCATCCATAACTCTGTTCTCTATGTCCATGAGTTTGTTTCTTTTCTGTAGATATGTTTGTTACATATTTTATTTTATTTATTTTTTATCTTTTAAAAATCTTTTTAGGACAACACTTGTAACATATGAAGGTTCCCAGGCCAGGGTTTGAATTGGAGCTATAGCCGCCAGCCTATGCCACAGCCACAGCAACGCTGGATCTGAGCCATGTCTGCGACCTATACCATGGCTCATGGCAACACCGGATCCTTAAGCTACCAAGTGAGGCCAGGGATTGAACCTGCTTCCTCATGGATACTAGTCAGATTCATTTCTGCTGAGCCACAATGGGAACTCCCTGTGCCATATTTTATTTTATTTTATTTTATTTTTTGCTTTTTAGGGCCACACCCATGGCATATGGAAGTTCCCAGGCTGAGTGTCGAATTGGAGTTACAGCTGCTGGCCTACACCACAGCCACAGCAATATGGGATCCGAGCTGTGTCTTTGGCCTAGAGCTGCTGGCCTACACCACAGCCACGGCAATATAGGATCTGAGCTGGCAACACTGACTCCTTAACCCAGTCAGTGACGCCAGGTATCAAACCTGCAACTTCTTGGATACTAGTCAGATTCATTTCCACTGAGCCACTACGGTAACTCCCCTGTGCCATATTTTGGATCCCACATATAAGTGATATCCTGTGATATTTGTCTTTTTTTTTCTGACTTACTTTACTTAGTATGAGAATCTCTAGTTCCATCCATGTTGCTGCAAATGAGATTATTTTGTTCTTTTTTATGGCCGAGTCGTATTCCATTGTATATACGTACCACAGCTTTGTAATCCATTCATCTGTCAATGGACATTTAGGTGTTTCCCTCTCTTGGTTATTGTGAATAGTGCTGCAATGAACATGGGGGTTCCTGTGTCTATTTCAATGAAAGTTTCGTCCGGATATATGCCCAAGAGTAGGATTGCTGGATCATGTGGTAGTTCAATTTTTAGTTTTCTGAGGCACCTCCGGAGTGTTTTCCATAGTGGTTGTACCAATTTACCTTCCCGCGAAGAAGGCCCCCTTCTCTCCACACTCTCTCCAGCATTTGTTATTTGCAGTCTTGTTAATGATGGCCATTCTGACCAGTATGAGGTGGTACCCCGTTGTAGTTTTGATTTGCATTTCTCTAATAATTACTGATGTTGAACATTTTTTTCTTGTGCCTCTTGGCCATCTGTATGTCTTCTTTGGAAAAATATCAATTGGGTTGTTGTTGTTTTTTGCTATTGAGTTGTATGAGTTGTTCGTATATTTTGGAGATTAAGCCCTTGTCGGTTGCATATTTTCTGTCATTCTGTAGGAAAGTTCCTATTGTCGATACAGAAAATAACTAGAGGAGGAGTTGCCGTCGTGGTACAGCGGAAACGAATCCAACTAGGAACCGTGAGGTTGCAGGTTCGATCCCTGGCCTTGTTCAGTGGGTTAAGGATCCAGCGTTGCCATGAGCTGTGGTATAGGTTGCAGATGTGGCTCAGATCCCGCGTTGCTGTGGCTGTGGGGATCCAGCCAGCAGCTGTAGCTCTGATTAGACCCCTAGCCAGGGAACCTCCACATGTCGGGGGTGTGGCCCTAAAATGACAAAAGACCAAAAAAAAAAAAAAGGGGATAATAACTAGAGGATAACGAGGAAAACTGAGGAGTCACTTCTTTGGAAAGTCAAACGCTGGACCCATTGAAATAAAATGGATCCATTCAGTTTTATGAACAATGGTATTTTTGCCATCTCATTTTACTTTCACAATAGTCCCATGTGCTTTGTTTGTGGGCTGGAAAGACAGCTCTTGGCGGGGGCCAGTGCCTCAGTGTTCCATTCTGGTGTGTGCTAAGTTGTGTTAAAGAAGCGGCTGCAAGTGTCTGTGTGCTTTTTTGCATTATGTGGATTTGCAGGTGTGCTTCACCGGATCTGGAATGGCATTCGCTGGTCCCAGCATGTCTTCACTGGGCTGATCGTTGCCCCGCAGGGGAAGTCTTTATACAGCCAGTGAGTGGTGGTGTAGCAAGAACATCGGGGCTCACCCTGTTCCTTGGAACCTAGATTTAGGTCCGTGGACCAGGAGAGATGTTGCCTGGCTCTATGAGAGCAGCTTAACTGCAGCTATCTGAACTCTGCACTGGACCTGCTGAAGAGGGGTGCCCTGATGGGGTGCCTGGTCTCATCTCGGCCAAGGTCAGCAAGAGGGTATTATTTAGCTGTTTCATGACAGTTAATTTTTTTTTTTAAGGGCTGCATCTGAGTCATATGGAAGTTCCCAGGCTAGGATCAAATCTGAGCTGCTGCTGCTGGCTTACACTGCAGCCACAGCAACGCCAGATCTTTAACCCACTGAGCAAGTCCAGGGATCAAACCTGCACCAACACCACCGGTTGTAGGAGATATACCCGCCTGTGTCTTGTGTAGTGCGCCGGTGGCTAGTAAGTCCAGCCGTCTGATAGAATCCTTACTATCAGAATCTAGAACCCTGACCTGGCTGGCTTATGGCACTACTCTTACGGATGTGTTGGTGTGTATAGAGTGAATTCGTTTCTATATAACAAGTCGGGTAATAATCCTTGTTGGTGTTTCTTCAGTACCTATTATGTCCAGTGGTCAAAACCTGCACTTACAATATCACCTTTTATTAAAGCACCTGTTAGGGCAGATAAGGATGTTGCTATTTCACAAGCGAATAACTTGCGTATCAGAAAGACTAAGGAAGTAATCAAATAGCCCACAGCTAGAACGTAACTACATAGAAGTTCCTGTTGTGTCTCAGCAGGTTACGAACTCCCCGAGTATCCATGAGGATGCAGGTTCAATGCCTGGCCGTAGGTTAGGATCCATTGTTGCTGTGAGCTATGGTGCAGGTTGCAGACGCATCTCAGATACTGTGTTGCTGCGGCTGTGGCGTAGGCTGGCAGCTACAGCTCTGTTTCAGTCCACAGCCTGAGAACTTCCACATGCTGCATACACTGCAGGTGTGGCCTCTCCCAAAAAAACAAACAAACAAAAAAAGAAAGTATTCAAATAGCTCATAGCTAGAAAGTAGTAGAATCAGAATTTGAACTCAAGTCTCTATCGCTCCAACGCCTGCATTCCTGCCACAAAACACACTTGCTGTCCTAAAAGCAAACAGTTAAAAAATAAAATATTCAGTTTGTCATGGAGATAAAAGTGTGCATTTACTGCTTAAAGAGATTGAAATGTTCAAGAACTATTCTGGATGTTCTTATATGTAATTATTGTACTTCCTTTTACCAACTTGAGGGTTTCACTTTTAGAAGCAAGGATATCTTTTGCCATCTCATTTTATCTTCACAGTAGCCCTGTGCAGTGTATAAGGTTCAAGTCATTTGGATTGCAGATACAGATGGTAAAGCACGAGGTCATGGAAAGGTAAGCAAGGTGCCTGGGGTCATCCTGCTGGAAAGCGCCAGACCTCGTACCTCTTTCAGGTCTTTTTACTCTTCCTGATTTTTATAAACAACTCCTTGTGTAAGACACTCAGCCCATGTGCCTGAAAACTGATATGAGCCCATTGTGAGCCACTAGTCGCCATCATGTAAAAAATCAGTGGAGAAGCCACTGAGGCCACTGAGGGCCTCGCCCTGTTTCTGCTTATGACCTTAACGCGATGGCCAGGGTAGTCCCTTCTCTGGGAGATGATTCCTAGCATCATTCTGCGCAGATATGGAGACAACAGTTTGGGGCTTTGCAGCTCAAGCAGGATCAGCATTTCTCCAGTCCTGCCTTTGGGTTCCTCTGTTGGGGAGAGCAAGAGACTTCTAGACAGCTTGGAATGGCGCTCCCTGACTGTTTTTGCAATTGTATCTTATCCGATGCTTTGCATACCCAGCTGCCAGGGCCAAAGAGCACGGCCCTCCCTCCCGCGTCTCCACTGTGGCTTTCAGTGGAGTCTGGAGAGGCTCTGTGGACCGCTGACTTCTGCTTAACAGTGGGTGGCGGGAACTCAGGAGTTTAATCCCAGACCTGCTACTAATTTCCTGGAAGGCTTTTGCGCCATCCATTAATCTCTCTCTATCACCGTTTCCTTCTCTGGAGGAGATAGCAAGAATAATGGGATGTTTTATGCATTAACACATTTATGATCCTAATGTGCTCTGTGAGAGCATGGTTTTCTGGAAATGCTCAGTGGTAGCAGGTAAATCAAAAGAAAACTGGTTTCCTTTTCTCTAATATGACATGTTGACGGGATCTATCTTTTTGTGACTTTCATAGTTAGAAACTAGAACTGAGATGGATTAAAGAGCTGAGTGGTTTGAAAAGTGCTGTCTGCTCAGATGCTCAGTCCTGAGTTACCCAATGTATTCACAAAGGTACCTTAAAGTGAGGATGAGTACATGAGGGGATTTTTCTGCTATCAAGACCAATAAAATTAAAATTTCATACTTTCTCAAGGGGAGCATTTTCATTATTCATGGGGAACGTGAAGCTCGGACTGGTCTCGTTAGGTCTTTGGCTGGAAGTACTTGTTTTTTTTATATAACAGAACACTTTGGTTATGAATTTCACAAATATTTTATTGCATCAGCATGACTTATATGAGACCAGGGAGGACAAAGTAGCCTCCAAGATGTCATCTGGATGAACCGCATTGCATATTCTCTGAGAAATGTCCTGACTATTTTGTGTCTATAAATTCTTCAGCCTCCTAGGAAGATATGTGAAAGCTCCAAGGAGAACTCAGATCATGTGTGCAATGACCTTGTGCAAGAAAGAATGAAAATGTGGTTCAGTTATAAAATTGCCATCTTGTCCAGTCTTATTTTTAAAAAGTAATTCTAAAGCCTAAATACATAGGCTTGTTTCTGTTCATTGGCATTTTCTTTATGTGGGGACTATCGCTTTTGACATTAGAACTGGGAAAAAAACTTAGAACCCACATTAGTTCATTTTTAAAGAAACCAAAAGAAACCTCTGTAGGTTTTTTTCCTTGTACGGTAAAATTAAAGTGTCTGCCTTGTCAATGTGTGGTTATATGAAAAAGTATAATCTAAGATAAGTCTGAGGAAAGCCTTAAGTGGATAAGTTGTTCTAAAACAGGCTATTTTGCAAAGTGGTCACACTAGGCTTTCAAAAATCTCCATATTGGAAAACAATCTCAAGAGTCTCTGTTATTAAACCTAGATATTGGATAATGGGTGATAAACAATGTAAGGAATATAGTAAATACAAGAGCTTTTTTGAAGTTTGTTTTGGAGGTTTTCCCAATCCATACATCTGTAAATTATTTATAATTAGTATAGTCAAATGTCTCAGGTATGATGCTAACATGAACTTGTGTACCATATACTACAAAGCTCTCTGAGGAGACTCAGGAAACTGTTGGAAGACATATACTTTAGCTTCACTTAAGTAGATTTCCCGAAGTTCCCGTCGTGGCACAGAGGAAATGAATCTGACTAGGAACCATGAGGTTGTGGGTTCGATCCCTGGCCTCGCTCAGAGGGTTAAAGATCTAGTGTTGCCTTCAGCTGTGGTGTAGGTTGCAGACACCCCTCGGATCTGGCGTTGCTGTGGCTCTGGTGCAGGCCGGCAGCTATAGCTCCGATTTGACCCCTAGCCTGGGAACCTCCATATGCCTCAGGTGCGGCCCTAAAAAGACAAAAAACAAACAAACAAACAAAAAATAGATTTCCCATGCAGCTGCCAGATTAGCACTTCCCTCTTGTAAATGATTCTGGTAATTGTGGTCTAGGTTACTCAGATCTGTATTGTCAAAAACAATAAAATATACTAGATAGCATTTTTATTTAAAAATCAACTTAAAATTTTTGAAGAGTAAATTCCAACTTAAGGATGGAAGCCAGTATACAGAAAGGTAGGTAGAACTTTGAACACCCAGGCTGCTTATGCCCTTAAAATATTTGTCCATTCAGCACACATGGATTTTACATCAGTGGCTCAGTTGAGTAAGAGGGACAGAAGCAAAGTCCCAAGATGTGCTGGAGATTAAGTGTTTTGTGGGATACCCTCTCTAATTAAGTGGGAACCCAAAGAGCTATATACTTAGGGCTGAACTGGAACTAAACCCACTCTATTTCCCCTAATGGTTTAGGCACTGTAAAAAAAAGACTGTTATTCTATCTGTGCTGAGCATAGCAGACAAAAGAAGAAGGGGGGGGACTGCCCCCTGCCCCTTACATGGCTCTTGACTGGTACAGATTGGTACCCAGGCCTATCTATAACCTGGGTGAACCCCTTAAGCCTTGGTTTGAGAAGTGTTCCAGGTATCTGGCAGAAGCAAATACAAAACCTCTGTGGTAAACTGGGTTGCAGATTATTTTTCAAGGGCAATTATGAGTATGCACTCAAAAATACCTAGGCACCTAAATAAAAAATAAAAAAAAAAGGAGTTCCCATCATGGCTCAGTGGTTAACGAATCCGACTAGGAACCATGAGGTTGTGGGTTCGATCCCTGGCCTCGCTCAGTGGGTTAAGGATCCAATGTTGCTATGAGCTGTGGTGTAGTTTGCAGATGCGGCTTGGATCCCGCACTGCTGTGGCTGTGGCATAGACCGGCAGCTACAGCTCTGATTAGACCCCTAGCCTGGGAACCTCCATATGCCACGAGTGCGGCCCTAGAAAAGGCAAAAAGACCAAAATAAATAAATAAATAAATAAATAAAAAATACCTAGGCACCTAAGGAAAAAGGGCACTAAGAACTGTCAGAAACAAAAGGCAGCAGTAGCTTTGGTCAGCACTGGTGTCAGGTTTTGGAATTATCAGACCAGGTTATAAAACATGCTCATGGGGTTTAAATAGTCATGTTTACAATGTTTAAAAACCAAACAAAAAGCCTTAAATATCTACAGGAAATAGAAAACCATGAAAGGTGACAGAGAAGAGATTTAGGGTTTCTGGATCTCATAACATATGTGAAAACCTGCAAAAAGGTAGAAATTACATTACTTTTTTTTCCTTGGAGCTTCCTCTCTGATTTTGATCAGCAGTGCAATTCTCAACATGGTCAGTTTCTTGATAAATCTCTAGGAATCGGGTAATTGAGTGATATCTTCTTTGTTCATCTAGAAGGTAGTTATTTCAGCACCTCAGAGAAAATAGCTGTCCACCACCCTTTCTCACATACCACAAGCCTGCAAACGACCAAGAACAAATGCAGGTCATTTTAGTTAGTAAGTGGTATAAGTTAGTAATTGGTAAGTATTCCTTACATTGTACCCTGAAGGATATTGTTTTCTCTTGTTTGGTGAGACAGTCTTGTAAGATAGTCTTTCATGAATCTCACTGGGAATCACAAAGAAAGATTAAGACTAAGTTCCGCATTTTTGTCATGGAACAATTCATCTCGTTTTGAGTATTTACTCTTTCTAAATATTTTTTGAATATCTACATCAGAGTGTGTTTTCTGAGTATGTGTATGCACGTGTGTGCAGGGATTATATATTTATATAGTTATGGTGTCTGTGTGTGTTTATGTAGGTATGTGTAGGAGTGGCACACGATTGTGTGTGTGTGAACATGAACATGAGTGGAGTGTGTGTGTGTGTGTGTGTGTGCACATGTATGTATGTGGTGTGTATATTCCTGTAGTCTTTACATTTCTGAAATGAGGCTCAGTGCTTTGGGTCATAAATTAGGACTTCCTTCTTTTTTTTTTTTTAGTTTTAGACTTACTGCTGACAGCCACTCATAATCAAGTTCCTCCCATACAGTGAAAGAATAGAGGCTTGGAGAGTTGGCTTATCAGAAATCTCCAATTTATTAAAAAAAACTTTCTAAAAATGGACATGAGCCAACGACTGGTGCTGTTAAAATTTATTTGCATGGTTCCTTGATTTGTAATCATCTGATTACAGAAATGACTATAACTGGGATACAGACAGCTACGAACTAGAAATTACACTGATGCTTCTAGGATAGATTTAAAGAATCATGCAGTGTATGTGTGGTGTGTGTGTATGCGCACACATGTATGTATACATGTTTTTTGTGTGTGTGTGTTTATGTGTGTGTGCATGTGGTGTGGTATGTATGTATGCTGTATGGTGTGTGGTGGTGGGGTGTGTGTGTGAGTGATATAGTATAATCTATATCTGCATTCTTCGCTCTGCATTAGTAAACGGTGTCTTTAGGTTTCCTGATATGCCAAATCCTTCATGCTTCATTATTGCCTTCGCTTTTAAACTGACTTCTGTCAACATGATAAATAAAGCCGCAGCTGCTTTCTTCCACTGTAAAATCATCATTGAAAATTATAAACTTGTAAGAAACAGAAAGCACTGGGGAAAGAGAGTAATTCTTAGAAGAGCTAGAATTTTTTAGTTGATTTTTAATTTTTTAAATTTTCATTTATTTATTTATGTATTTTTTGATTTTAGGGCCACACCAGAGGCATATGGAAGTTCTCAGGCTAGGGGTCGCATTGGAGCTACAGCTGCCGGCCTGCACCACAGCCACAGCAATGCAGGATCCGAGTCGCTTCTGCGACCTACACCACAGCTCACAGCAGGCAATGCTGGATCCCTGACCTACTGGGTGAGGCCGGGGATCAAACCCTCATCTTCATGGATACTACTTGGATTTGCTTCCACTGCACCACAATGGGAACTTCCTAGTTGATTTTTTAAAAAGTATAGTTGAGATCCCTTCAACAAAGTGTACATGGGTCACTTTGCTGAAGGGTAGTTTGTGTTTCCTCAACAATGCTCTGCAGCTGGTGTTTAGTGAGTTTCTGGCACATAGTGACAGTTCAGTAACTATTTTTTGAATAAATGAATGAAGGCATCAGAGCAAAATGATAAAGAACATGGAGTTGATCTTGGACAAGTTACTAAAAGTCCCTTTGCCTTAAATTTTTTATCTGCAAAATGGAAATAAAAATAATATTTACCTGTTACGGTCATGAGGGTTAAGAGTTGGTATAGTTTGGGAGTTCCCTGGTGGGCCAGTGGTTAGGATTCATTGCTTTCACTGCTGCAGCCCAGGTTCAGTCCCTGGTCTGGAACTGAGATCAGACATCAAGCTGCTGCTCACCATGATAGGAAAAAAAAAGAAGAATTAGTATGGTTAAAATCTGTAGAATGTCTGGCACATAGAAAGTACAATGTAATGCTTCTTTTAAAATTTTTTATTATAGTTGATTTACAATGTAATTGTAACTATTGTTATGGTTACAGTGTTTGTCTTTGTTCTGGATTAAATAGGAAACTAAAGCATCAAGAATATTTTGATTTTCAGATTGTATATCGAATCATCATGTTTTTAGCAAACAATTGGGTTGATGTGGATATTATTGTTTCGGGGAGAGTCTCTCCAGTTGGGAGAAGCATGGGAGCCAGGTCCAAGACTCAGAGAGCTTGTGTGTAGTCCTACCCTGTGGTCTAGGAAGGGGTTCCCGGAAAGCCCTCTTTGCCTTGTCTTCCCATTCCCTTAGTTCCACCGATCCCCAGCAACCAGCTCCCTACAGTCTGGGAAGAAAATGGCTTTCATCTGCCTGGGAGGAGTAGGTGTGACCTGGAGAAATCCGTCTTGTGGCCGGCACATTCCCTGACGTGGGAGTGATTCTTCATCTGCGTTCCCAGCTGTGCCGAGAATAGCAGGCACTGAGCAAGTGGGATCCCTGAACGCACCCTGGGGATCTGGGGCGGTGGGGGAGGGGGGGTTCAGGCCCGGGAGCAGTACCTTCCCGCGCGTCACCTGGGCGTGGTGTCTGGTGGCTCCCAGGCAGCTGACAGACGGCTCAATCATTTCCTTGGGGCCAGCGGGCTCCCAGCACCAGCTGGCTTCGACATTAGTGCTCAGGCCCTGACTGACGGGGAACTTGTCCTTGGCGGAGCCCTGGAAGCCTGTGAGAGTCTATTCAAAGCCCTCCTTTCGTCTGTTGATTTACTGTCCCTGTTGGCCAGTTGTTGATCCATTTTTCCTCTCCGTTTGCGCACAGGGCACCCCAGAAACCATCCTTCGGTAATATATTTGGTTTATGATTTCCTCAGGAGTTGAGGAAGAAAAACAGCCCGGGCCATGCACCTGTTAAATTTTAATGTGCGCAGGGCCCTTCACCCGGGACAGCACAGAAAGACGGGCTTTGCGGCTCCCGGGCTCGTGTGGAGCTCACGTTACTCCATCAGAAACAAGCAGAAGCAGAATTAGGTCCTTTTGAAATATATTTTTTGTTTTATTTATGGCTCCATTTGGGCCCCGCCGCCCCGAAGCCATATTGAGGCCGGCGCACTGCTGCGGAGCGAGGTCCCCAGCGGCGACAGTCAGGGAGAAGCGGTGCCTGCAGCGGCCGAGGTCTGAGGGCCAAGACAACCTGTTCCTCACCGACTTCCTCACGGACCCAAAGCGGGGGTCAAGGGCAGAGCCCGGGGCTTTAGAGACGCCGGGCGGTCCAGAAGGAGGGTGGCCTGGTAGGAATGAGAAGTGTCCTCTGCCTCGGCCTCTAACTTCTTTACAACGACACGTTCATGCAGGATTGTGGGGCTGCTCGGAGGCCTCTGCGTGGGAACACATTTCTTTATTTGTCTAGACGGGACCATTTGGGGCCTGAGGACTCTTCACACAGCTCACCAAGCGAACAGATGACTGACCTCCCTGGTTCAGGTGTGGGCTTTCAGGATTCCATAATTTCTGGCTTTCTCCCTCTCAGTGCCCTTAATTTCAAGGGCCAATGGAAAGGAAATAGGGGTATGGGAAAAAAAGGAAGCTGTAGTAAAAGGAGACCTTTTTCAGGCGTGGCTGGACGCGGGAAGCAGGTGAATGTGTATAAAAGGTGGTTTGCCCTGTGAGTTCTGGGTTGAGCACTTCCGTTCATAGTTCTCAGCCTGTGGGCCCCAGGCCGACAGCATCAGCATCCCCTGGAAACATGTAAGAAATTCAAATTCTCAGCTCTCACCCTAGACCGAACGGAACGGAACTCTGGAGCGCGTGCATGGTGCTCTGCTTTGTGACATCTTCCCTGGGATTCCGAGGAGTTCAGGTCAAGGCCTGCGGCTCCACAGCAGCAGTGACGTCTTAATCGTCTATTGATTTTGGATTGTGAGGAAGAGCCGTAGCCAGGGCGAAGGAAGAATCACCGGGCGGGCGGTTGAAGGGGGCGTGACAACGGTGCAGAGTTTCTTTTACAAGGATTAAAATAACAGAAGCACAAACTATGGGAGGAAAAGAAAAGATGCAAATGAACTTGTTTTCAAAATAGAAATGAGAGATAGAAAACAAAGTTATGGTTACCAAAGAGGAAGGGAGAGGGAGGGATAAATTAGGAGGTTGGGGTTAACGTACACATACCACTATTTATACAAAATAGAGAACCAACAAGGACTTGTAGCATAGGGAACTATTCTCAATATTTTGTAATAACCTATAAGGGAAAAGAATCTGAAAAGGATAAATATATATATATATAAATGAATATATATATATGTATACATTATATATATATATATACTGTATATATATAACTGACTCACTGTGCTCGACACCGGAAGCCAACTCAATATTGTCAATCAACTATACTTCAATGAAAAAACATAAAATAAAATAGCTTTTTTATTTTAGAAGGTAACAAGAGTAAAAAAAAAAATGATTGGCTGCTTTGATCTTGACACACCAAAAGTATTCCTTTCTCCATTTATGGAAAACAACAGCAGCCGCACGTCAGTCTTCTCCATGTCTTTAGAAAACTCTGCAAGGGTCACTTTTGAGATCAATCCCACAGGTGACATTCGCTGAACGGAACAGTGAGAGCCAGTGAAGGTCTGGCACTAAGGCATCCTAACAAGGCCGGACCCAGCACGCAGGTGTAGAAGGCAAGGGGGGAGAGAGCGTTTTAACCCAAAGGACCTGTGTCGCTGTATAACCTGGCGTTTTAACCCAAAGGACCTGTGTCGCTGTATAACCTGGCGTTGCTTTATTCATGAGTCTTTGTTTCCTCATCTATAAAACGGGGAGGTTGAACAGGTTCTTTGTGTGTTGTTCTTTGACAGGCTGTAACTGTCTGACTCATTCTAGAGTCCCTCAGCCAGTGAAGTGGAGAAAAATGATCTTCCTGTGTGAGAGAGAATTCTCTTTACATTTGAATGTGCAAAATTGCCATTTTTCCTTGGTATGTTTCAGCTGGACCCTACTGGATTCAGTAAATATCTGTAAGAAATTGATTTGCCAGTGGGTCCTGGATACCAGTGTCACCTTGACGTCTAGTTTTCTAGCAGTACGGTCACTAAAGAGTGTACTAAGGAAAGGTGTACGTATAGGAGTTGCTGTGATTGGAAGCCGACATGCTGTTCCTTGACACAATAGAAGATTTAGGCTGAGGTGGGCCAGCTTCCTCTCTGGGGCAGCTCTGCCAGGTCAAGCTTGCTCCCATGCTGTACGGGGAGTGGCTTGGAAGGCATCCTGCTGAGGTCTTCCCTTGGGTGTCTACACAATGGCCTGCAGGTGCTAATCAACACACCTGCAAAGTCTTGTCAACACACGCACACCGACAACTTTTAATAATCTCCAGCTGAAATGACTCCGGGTCCTGGGAGAATGTTGCCCCCTTAACATCTGGGAGGCATCACCAGATGTTAAGATCCAACAGACTCAGCCTCGGGAATCTGCCAAGTACTAAATGTACATTCTGGGGAGACTCTGGTCTTCCCCACACCCCAGAGTTTAATGTTGATTCTACGAAGCCTGGTGTTCAAAATTCTGGCTTAGTCCTTTGATCTTCTATCTGCAGGTTGTCCAACCATGGCTCGCCGTCATCCTGCAAAACTCAGTTAGGTAAACCAAAGACCCTATTCAGGGCATTGGCCTGAAAACTGAAAGAGAAAGAAAAAGAAAGAAAGGGAAAGAAAGTTGCTTCTAATATCACCTGGAAGAAAGGGAGAGAGAGAGAGTAAGGACAGAAGAAGAAAGAGAGAGATAGAGAACGGTGGTGGGAGGAAGGAAGGGAGAGAGAGAGAGACAAAGAAAGGAAGGCAAAAAGTAAGGGAGGGAGGAAAGAAGGAAGGAAGAAAGGAAGGAAGGAAAAAGGAGCCATGCCACTCAGGATTAGTGGGACAGTGTAGCCAGACAATTTTTAGGTCTTTTATGGGGCTCAGAAGAAAACCCCTTTAAATATTGCTTCATTCCGAGTTGTCCTGTGATTAGTGCCTTCCGAGAAGGAAGTCAGTGTGAGCGCGAGTGTGGGTGATTCTGGTGAAAACTCAGGTCTGCTGTTCTACTGTTGTTGCCTGTCTTAGTTTCCTGGAGCTGTGGTAACGAAGTGCCATAGACTGAATGCCTTAAACAACAGAAACTTACCAGCTCACGGTTCTGGAGGCTAAACCTCCGAGATCCAAGGTGCCGGCAGAACTGGTCTGCTCTGAGGGCTGTGCTGGAGAACCGGGTTACTTCTTTGCCCGGGCTTCTGGTGGCTTGCTGGCGGTCTTCGGTGTTTCTTGGCTTGTGGATGCATCATGCTGAGCTCCAGTACCATGTTCAGGTGGCACCCTTCTTGCATGTGCCTGTTTCAGGGTGGAAATATCCCTCTCTCATAAGGACACCAGGAATGCTGGGTTAGGGCCCAGCCACCCAGCAGCTTAATTTTCACTTATCATCTCTGGAAATAAGGGCACATCCTGAGATTCCGAGGGATGTAACGTGAACTGTACTTTTTGAAGGGTGCAGTTTACCCCATAATATTATCTTTCCGCATCATCCTGAGTAGCGAGCAGTAATCACCCTGTCTCTGATTAATCTGAGTTACTACTGGGGAAGGAGTTCTAGCTCTTTCAGGTTTCGGATGGACTAAGTTAGTGAAACAGATTGTGTTTTTCAAAGATGGCGGCTAAAGGACCTCGCTGCCCAGAAGTTTCTGTAAATGTCTCTGCCACTTTCCACTAGGAGGTGAAATCTAGTCCCTCCCTCGGCGTCAGTCATGGCCGTTCTTAGTGACTCAATAGAATGAAGCATGAATATTGGAAGCTCTGAGCTTAAGTCCCAAAGAAGTCTTGCAGCTCCCACCTGGATCTTCTGGCAACTTGGATTTCCTCTTGCCACAAGGAAGGAAGCCTAGGGCTTCAATGGGAGGCTCGTGTCAGGGGAAACCAAAGCCCCTTAGCTGAGCTTCCAGTTGCCAACAAGCATCAACTGCCAGCCATCTGGGGGAATGATTTCGGTATGCCCAGCCCGGCTGAGCTTTCAGACTGCGATCCAAGCTGAAATCTGATTCAAGCAACCCCGGGAAGATCCCAAGAGAGAGCCGGAGCTGAGCCTGAGCCAAACTCTAGAACCTCTAAGAGGTAGTATTTAGTTTTTGCTTCAGGCCGTGACATTTTGGGTGGTTTTTTACATGGCAATCAATAGAGCAGTGGGCCATGGCGCCGAAAGACAGAGGGGTAGCCTTTTAATACTTCCTGCATTTTAACAAAACACGTTAGGGTACAGTAGTTTGCATTGCCAGCAACTTTCTCAAGTTGCCAAGTGATTTACTAGGAGCTTTCAAAGCAAACCTTCTTAGAATATATAGAATGAATGAAAGATCATTGTAGTAAAGACATGCATAATTCAATACATGGCAATATATTTTGATAGGATTAATACTTTAGTAGGTGAAATTTGATTGATCATTTCTCATGCGTGGTAGTAGAATTCTGAGCTGAAACCCCTGAAAACCTGGAATGTAGGTTTTGAAATCCAGTGCAGGTAGTGTGTCCACATTTCTTAGTATCAGGAATGGAAAAAGTTCTCTCCCTTTTCTATTCTTTTTTTTAAATTTTAGGATCTGGTTTTTGAAAAAATAATAGATTCAAGTATTTTTAAAAGTACCAACATTTGACTATTTTTAAAAGGAAAGATAAATAAAATGTATCAATATATGTTTGTATGTGTCATCAAGAATTAAACAGAGGGGAACTCCCGCTGTGGTGCAACAGGATTGGAGGGGTCCTAGGAGCTGCTGGGATGCGGGTTCGATCCCTGGCCGGGTGCAGTGGGATAGGGATACGGTGTTGCCGCAGCTGCAGCCTAGGTTGAGACTGTGGCTCCCATGTGATACCTAGCCCGGGAGCTCCATATATTAAGAAAAAAAAAGAATTAAACAAAGAGAGGAGGAGGAATAAGGGGAAGGTGGAAAAGAAAGAGCTCTGGCGGTAACTGGGCGTTTTATCAAAGCTGAGACATTTGGGATGGAATTAAGTACACATGACTCTACAATGCCATTTTGGCATGTGTCCTAAAGAGGCAGAGATTCTTGACACATGCATTTGCCGAGGAAACCCTGACAGAGGATTTCTAAATTCCCGAGCTGTGTGGTGGGAGGAATTATGGGGTAATTTATACTTTAGATAGAGAACATTCATCTCTGTTGAACAGCAGGCTTAGTGAAATTGTAATTTTTTTTCTTCCTTTTTGTCTTTTCAGGGCCTTACCCGCGGCATATGGAGGTTCCCAGGCTGGGGATCGAATCGGAGCTGCAGCTGCCGGCCTACACCACAGCCACAGCCACATGGGACCTGGCATCCGAACTGCGTCTGTGACCTACACCACAGCTCACGGCAACGCCAGACCCTTAACCCACTGGGCAAGGCCAGGGATTGATCCCTCGTCCTCGTGGATACTAGTTGTTTTTTTACCCCCGAGTCACTATGGGAACTCGGAACTGTGGCAAGTTCTTTGAAGGAGGGTTTACGTGTGTTTATGAAACTCTAAGCTGATTAAACACAGTTAAAGGAGTTAAGGGACGATGTTTCATTACAAAGTGACAGCGAGCCTGAGAAACGGGGTGGGTAGGGATAGTAGGGATAACTGGGGTGAGGGGGTGTTTTAGACGGGGTGGCATGTGCAAAGGCCCTGCGGTGCCCTAGGCAGTGTGAAGGCAGCCCGTGGGGGCCCTGCCTCCACCCCAGCTCTTCCCTCCTGCCTCATCTCCCATGTGCCATCCCCCGGGGCTTTTACTAGCAGGAAAGAATTGCTCCTGGTAGACCTGACACAGTCTGCGTCTAAGCTGGTGGCAGGGAGGAAACCCAGCAGGAGTGACTCTGCCCACTGGGTGAGCACTGCCCTGGTCACAGGCAGCTGAGCAGAACCCCTCGTTAGAGCAGCAGCAGTGGCGGTGAGCCCACAAAGCCTGGGCCCCGCCTGGAAACGGAGAAAGGGGCAGAGGGCCAGCAGGAACAGGGGCAACGAAGCCCTCCCATGATGGGTTTTTTTTTTGACTTTAGAGGCAAAGTGATGAATTAATCTTAATCCTCAGCTCATTCCCTGGGCAAGAGCTTTCTCTTGCTTTGGTCAATACAGTGGTGCCTGTATATATATATATATATATATATATATAGTCGTTTTTTTTTCATTTCTCTAATTCCCCATTCCCTACTGGCCCCCTCTAAGTGATTTGGTATGTGTCCCTGAGATTTTCTGTGCCCTGTTACAGTGTTGTTTTATGTGTGTGTATCTATGTGTGTATATATACACACACGTATATATAGTATACATGCATATATGTATGTGTTTTAAGATTTTCATAAAAGTCATGCTATAGATTTCATAGCATTGCTTAATTTTTACTTGCACTGTTTTTTAGTTTAACTTGTAATTGGAGTGTGGTTGATTTACGATGGCTAGCACTGTTTTTAGGACCTGTGCGTGTTGCTGTGTATAATACGCCCCACCTCCTACTGCTGCACAGTATTTCATGATGAGGACTGGTCGGTCGCGTCTTGCTAACCCATTCCGTGGGTGATAAGCCCTGTCTTAGTTTGTTCTGGCTGCTATAATAAAAATATCACAGAGTGGATGGCTTAAACAACACACACTCATTTCTCACGGTTCTGGAAACTGGGAAGTCCAAGGTCAGGGTGCTGGCGAAGGGGGTGTGCCGTCTGGGTCCATTCCTGGTTCACCGCCAGCTGTCTTCTGGCTCTGAGCTCACCTGGGGGAAGGAAGTGAGAGCACTCCCGGCCTCTTTTGAAAGGGCACTATGTCGTCCTCCCAAAGGTCCAGCCCCCAAATAGCATCACCTTGGGGATTAGGATCTTAACAAATGAATCTGGGGCGCAGACCACAGAAGTCCGTAACAAGCCCGAGAAGCCCTCCTTATCCTGATGCTGCAAACCTTGGGATGAACGGCCTCCTCCGTGTTCCTCGGCATTCAGTCAGAGAAGCAGGGCCAATGGGAAGGGTTCAACTGTCTGTATATGGCTCGTGCTTCTGGGTCTGGTACCAGGCCTGAAGACAGCAGCGCAAACAGTTGGGAAGGAAAAGATGGACGTGAACTAGAGAGGGCAAGGACACACTGGGAACTTCAAGGACAACCTGCACCTGTGCCACTCTCTTGCTCCTTCCAAGCCTTTGATGGTACCAGGTGACCTACCAGAGGAGCTGGAGCCCCTTGTCGTTGAACGAAATACATACCTGGCCCAGGACCTGAAAAAGGAGAAAAAGGAGAAGAAGGAGACTCAGCCCGAGTTGGAGGATGTGGGCTCTGCTGCTGCCCAGGAGACGCGCTGGTGCAGGGCTGAGATGCTGAAGTAGGAACTCTGGCGGGAACCGGAGGAGATGCTGGACTGCAGGTGGGCTGGCGGATGGCAACAGCGTGCATGAACCGCGCTAGTGTCTGGTGCATCGCAGTGACTTTCTGAGCGTGAAAGATTATGCCGGCTGCTTCTTGTCTGTCTTCCAGATTTCGAGGGAAAGTTCCCCATGACCCAGAGTAATTCAGAAATACACAGACAGAGAATTCTTGGGAAAGTAATTCTAGCTTAAAGGTGTCATGGTGCAAATCCACAGTGCTCTCGGTTGGCTGTGTGTTGTGATCTGGGTGAGCAGCTCTCTGTGGTGTGTTTCTCCAGCGGGCTGCTCCGTCGCAGAGTGTGTTTGGACCCACTTTGACTGCACAGTGCCACCTTGCCCGCCAGGGAGGCGGTGTCAGACTCTTCTTCTGGCTGCAGGGGTTAGAGTTCGGGGTCCTAGCATTAAACTATCTCTGTGCTTTGGTCAATCTGAAACTTTTCTGATTACTAAAGTGCATATACTGCATATACCGCTATCCATTAGAATTTCGCACTTTTGTTGAATTGTCTGTGCATAATATTTTCCCATTTTTCTACTGAAATTTCTATCTTTTGCATATTGATTTTCAGAAGTCTTTTTGTATTCAAAGTATTAATGATTTATTGCTTTAGATGTTGAACATATCTTTTCTTAATTCCCATTTTCCATTAAATTTGTCAATGGTAGTCTTTATTAAGCAGAAATTCTTAATTTTGGTTTAACGAAATATATCAATTTCCACATTATGATTTCTGCTTTTAGGTCACTCACATTTCCTTTGACTACCAAAATTTATGGCTTAGTTTTACTTTTGATGCTATTCATTCGGAAGGATTTCTGGAAAAAAAATCCAGGAGGGAGTAGATGAGAATGAAAGAATTATAGATGGAAGAGGGAAAATTAAATAACTCTGATTCCAATTTCAAACTCTTTTCTATATACTTGGTCATGTCGTTTGTGAATAAAGACAACTGTTTTTCTTACTTTACATTTTGTAGCACTTTACTTTTTGTGTCTTATTGTCCTGGCTAGAACCTTTATGATAATATTTAATTAAAGTGATAAGGCAGGTATCTTTGTCTTATTCCTGGTTTCAGGAAGGAAAGTGTTCAGTCTTTCATCATTAAAAATAATTTTAGCTGTAGGATTTTTTAGATGTTCTTTGTTAGGTGAAGAAGTGACCTTCTGTTCCTAGTTTGAGAATTGTTGTCAGGAATGGATGCTGACTTTTTCAAATGTTTCATTTGAAACTATTGATAATTGTGTTTTTCTTAATCTATCCATGCAGTCAATCACTGATTGATTCTCAAATGTTGAGTCAGCCTTGCACTTCTACTGGTCCTTTTTTTTTTTTTAATGCCTTAATCTCATAGATATTTCTTGTTTTTAAAATGTCTAGCTGGGTTTTCTTTATTGCGAAAACAAATTATAAAGGCTAGATTATTCAGCCTGAATATTTGCTGGAGTGGTATGTGTGTATGTTTGGGTGACAGAGGTGAAGGGGAAAAGAAAAGAGGAAAATGGAAATTGGAATTTGGAGAGCAGAGAAGGGAAAAGTTTATATATTGGCATTTAGAATTCTTGGTGGTGGATGGTGGCTTTTTGTTACCCGTGTCCTTCTAATGAGATCTGGGGACAAAGCCCGATCGGAAGTTGAGGCTTTAGGGCTGGCTTCCTGAGTGACCCTGGAAAATTATAATTGTGATTATTGTGTTATGAAATAAGTGCTTTGAATGTGTTGCCAAGAGGCGTGCAATTTAAGACTTTTTTTTGGCATAAAAAAGGCAACAAGCAAGCTATATAACACAAAAATGAATACAACTATAAGGAGACTACCTACATCCATAACATGGCGGAAGATTTTAACACAACTTTCTCACAAAATGACAGACCCAACCAAAAACAAAAATATAAACACGTAGAGAGTGTTTAAATAACATAAATATCTTTCTTGGGGACATAGGTGCATATATAAGTAAGTATATTTATTTATGTATACACATATGTACATGTGTATATAAGACAAAAGAAGTCTCAAACATTAAAGCAAATTCATAACTCAACACACTCAGAGGTAAACACAGAAAAGTATCCAATCCTGTTCTCTATAAATTTAAACATTTTAACAAACTCATGAGCAAGGAAGAAATTAAAACAGAAATTAAGAAATATCTAGAACTAAAAGAAAACAAATTGAGTGTCTAATATCTATAAGAAAGAAGTCAAAATATTCTTAGGGGCAATTTTATACTTTGAAAGGCATTTACAAAGGAAAAGTAGTAACTGAACGAGACTCTTGTAAAATTAGAAAAAACAAGCCAACAAGTAAATAACAAAATAAACATAAACACAAAGTGATTAAAAAGACGGAAATAGTAAAGCTAAGAGCAGGAATTAAAGAAATGAGTCAAAATAGAGTTGATCAATATTCCAGAACCTCAGTCTCAGCAAAGACTGTGGCAACTATGATAAAGAAAAGAGAAAAATTATAAACTACATAAAGAATTAAATAAAATGTAAAAATCTATACTCAAAAGAATTTTTTTTTTCTTTTTTTATGGTCGCAGGTACGGCATATGGAGGTTCCCAGGCCAGGGGTCGAATCGATGCTACAGCTGCCGGCCTACACCACAGCCACAGCAACGCCAGATCCTTAACCCACTAGTATCCACATCCTCATGGATACTAGTCAGATTCGATTCCGCTGTCCACAACGGGAACTCCCAGAAATTTAAAAACTCAAGAGCTTACTAAAAATAAATCAAATTATACTAATACATTTAAAATCTAGACACATTGATCAACTTTTCAGAAAAATACACATTATCAAAATTGTTCCAAGGTGAATTAAAAAATCTGTGACCATAATGACCTTAAAAAAGAAACTGAAACAGTAATTAAAGATCTACTCACTTACTAGTTTTAATAGCACTGGGCCAAGAAAATTGTATGTCTGACTAAAAATCTAAAGGCCAATAATTTCTCCTCATATAAATCATTTTAGAGCTAATAGAAAGGATGGAAAGTTACTTAATTATTTTAATGAAGCCAATATGACCATAACCCAAAGATGGGAAAAGGGAAAACAAAACTATAGATCAATCTGTTATTAAGTGGAGGTGCAGAAATACTAAATGAGATTATTAGGAGTAAAAGAATCCAGCAAGGTTTTAGTGGAATAACCTACTACCATGTAAAGTTTATCCTAGGAATGCAAGAGTTGTTTGATATTGTGTTAAATTATATTTATACTGTTAAAAACAACAGGTTAAAGGGGAGTATTATAATATGTCTAGTCCACTAGTTATCACAAGACTTTGATACGCTGCAATACCTATTTGCGATAAAAATATGATCCTTTTATTTTGGAGTAAAAGGCAATATTCTTAATCTACAGAGAGTATTTATTAGAAATTGATGGCAAATATCATGTAACAGTGAATCATTGGAAGCCCAGTTAAAGCCCAGGAGGAAGATGAGGGTGTGCACGCTCACTGATTTAGCAAGATCCTAAAGGGCCTAGACCCGTGCTGCAAGTCAATGACAATTAAATGAGATGGAATTACTTCAGAAAACAAAAGCATCATTTTCATTTCATGCCATAGCTGATGCTGTAGTCTGCTCCCTGTATGTCCCCCTTTCATGGCTGGAACCCGCACTCTCCCCGTTGCTGCGACCGCTGATGGAGGAAGGCTCACAGCTAAGCGAGTTCCCCTCTTGGTGGCTGGCTCTTGGCTGAGCAGACCTGCCTCCCTCGCGGTCACACCCTGTTCCTGAGTGGGGCTCATATGCAAAGACTGAATAGAGGGAGGATGTCAAGTTCTGGTCCTGAGGCCTCGTCCCTGCAACTCGGGGCCACCCCAGCTCGGGAGCACTCTGGGGGAAAACCCCGCGGCCTTCGTCAGGACAGCATCATAGCTCACCCAGCTTCTCCCCGGGGTGCTACTTCCCCTTCCCCAGCAGCGGTAAATCCAGAACGCACTTTCTTCCTAAGGCACTTTCCTCAGAGGCTAGACCCGAAAGCCATACTGAGAATTTCACAATGTAATATAACCCTTCCCAAGTAATTATTAAGCTGTATTAACTATTCATTTTAAGAAAAATATTAAGATTAATAACGTGACCTGTCAAATGGACCAGTGGACCAATACAAGATAAAATGCAGAGGTCTTTTTGAAAAAAAATGATTGGAATGTTTTCTGAAGGACACTGAAGACCTGTCGTGGTTGGGATGGATAATTGGTCAGTTGATGGTAGAAGATTCCTTAAGGCACGGAATAATTATGGAGTTCCTGTTGTGGTTCAGTGGAAACAAATCTGAGTAGCATCCATGAGGATGCAAGTTCAATCCCTGGCCTTGCTCAGTGGGTTAAGCTCTGGTATTGCCATGAGCTGTGGTGTAGGCTACAGCTTCAATTTGATCCCTAGCATGGGAACCTCCATATGCTGTGGGTGCAGCCCTAGAAAGACTGAAAAAAAAAATGCATGGAGTAATTAAAGAAAAAGATAAATGTAAGTTTAAACTGTTTTATTGCTACTCTCAACATATACATTTACACTTATTCACCAATATTTTTCTGTAGAGCTGAGCTGTAAGTTTTATCTTTATGCAAGTTTATTGATTGGAGTTCCTCATTTTTTTTTTTTTGCGGCAATGCCAGATCCTTTATTTTTTTAAATTACTTAATGAATTTTATTACATTTATATGTGTGCAACAGTCTCATTAACTTTTTTGCATAAATCATAACTGTAAAGATGTCATCCTCAATGTCCAGTTTCATTTCTTTGAAGTGAGTCTAGTAGTTGAAAATATTGATGAAGCAATCCAAATGCAGAATTCTTCTAGAATTTCACAATTTGCTTGTTCAAACATTTGACTAATTCCTCCCATCAAATTTTAGCAACTTCCTTTCTTTCAGTCTTTTTGAAGCATTTAATTTAGCTTTGGTGGAAGCAATAATTCTCTTTTTGCATGCCATTGGTTTGTGTAAGTTTTAATTAAATTGCATGATAATATTAAATAGCACAGATGTCACAGAAGAGTGTGTAAGCTCTCATCTCATTTGAAACATGTGGTTGTTCTGGGAATGTGCTTCTGGCTGGGTGCATTCAGAGTGCAGTGGGTGTTAGGATATTTCAAGTAATTTGGCCATGAAGAGTTTGACTCAGTGTTGTAAAGATCTCAGTTCTTCCAAAATTGGCTCATAAATTTAATGTGATTGCCAGACTTTTCAAAGAACATCAGTAACTGATTCTCAAATTCACTTGAGAATGTTAATAAAGATAAAATAAAGATAAAAGATAAAATTGATAGAAAATGAAAAATTCTTGATTGATATCAATAATTTTAATAAAGATAAAATTGATAGAAAAAAACAACTGGTCTGATGAGACATCAGAACATATTATGAGTTTGTAGTATTGGTTATGGATACAAATACTACACGAGAGACATAGATCAGAATAAATAACAAAGAAACTAGAATAAAGAACCAATATGGTGTTCCCATCGTGGCTCAGTGGTAACAAACCTAACTAGTATCCATGAGGACGCAGGTTTGATCCCTGGCCTCATTTGGTGGATTAAGGATCCAGTGTTGCCATGAGCTGTGGTGTAGACCAGTAGCTACAACTCTGATTCGATCCCTAGCCTGGGAACTTCCATTTGCCACAAGTGCAGCCCTAAAAAGACAAAAAAAGAAAAGAAAAGAAAAAAAAGAAACAAATTCATGCATATATAAGAATTAGAAGTAAAAAGTGACTTTGAAAATCAGGGGAGAATGGTACTGTGACAACTGGCTCTCCATATAGGAGAAAATTCCCACCCGGCTTCCTCACCTTTTATCCCCCCAAAAAATTCAAAATGGATTAAAGACCTAAATATTTACATATATGTTATAAAGTCTCAGGAATCATTTATTTAAAAAAGCAAAGGGGAAAGGAAATATTGATACATTTTACCATATAAAAAAAGAGAAAGAAAACGTCTGTGTAACAAAAAGATGCCATAAGCAAAGATATAATTCAGGCAACAGACTGGGAGAAGATTATTTTTGGGGGGTGGGGGAGAAGATTTTTGCTACACATTTCACGGACAATGTATTTGTCCCTTAAATATGTAAAAAAACATCTATAAACCAATATACAAAGAACAGCCAGTTCAACCTAAAAATGGGCAAAATATAAATGGGTATTACACAGAAGACAAAATGCAAATGGTCAATAAAATATGAAAAGATGCTCATTTTAAATACATCCTGGGACAGTAACGGAAATGTCATTTAAAAGGAGCCAGGAAACCATCATCAAAACTATATGGTACTGGCACAAAGACAGAAATATAGATCAGTGGAACAGGATAGAAAGCCCTGAATTAAACCCATGCACCTATAGTCAACTAATCTATGACAAAGGAGGCAAGAATATACATTGGAAAAAAGACAGCCTGTTCAATAAGTGGTACTGGGAAAACTGGACAGCCATATATAAAAAAATGAAATTACAACAGTTCCTAACACCATACACAAAAATAAACTAAAAATGGATTAAAGACCTAGATATAGAGCAGATACTCTAAAACTATTAGAGCAAAACATAGGCCAAACACTGTCCGACATAAATGACAGCAACATCTTCTCAGATCCACCTGTCAGAGTAATGACAATAAAAAGAAAAATAAACAAATGGGACTTAATTAAACTTAAAAGTTTCTACACAGCAAAGGAAACCCTAAACAAAATGAAAAGGTAATCCACAGAATGGGAGAAGATATTTGCAAATGAATCGACTGACAAGGGATTAATCTCCAAAATTTACAAACACCTCCTACATCTCAATACTGAAAAAAAACAACCGCATCAAAAAATTGGCAGAAGATCTAAACAGACAATTCTCCAAAGAAGACGTACAGATGGCCAAAAAACACATGAAAAGATGTTCAACATCACTCGTTATTAGATAAATGCAAATCAAAACCACTATGAGCTACCACCTTACCCCAGCCAGAATGGCCATCATCAAAAAGTCTACAAACAATAAGTGCCAGTGAGGGCGTGGAGAAAAAGGATCCCTATTACACTGTTGGTGGGAATGCAAATTGGTGCAACCACTGTGGAAAACAGTATAGAGAGTCCTTAGAAAACTAAAAATAGAATTACCATTTGATCCAGCAATCCCACTCCTGGGCATCTATCCAGAGAAAACCATGACTCGAAAAGATACATGTATTCCAGTGTTCATTGTAGTACTCTGTACAATAGCCAAGACATGGAAACAACCTAAATATCCATCAACAGAGGAATGGATGGGGAAGATGTGGTACATATACACAGTGGAATATTACTCAGACATTAAAAGGAATGAAATAACAGCATTTATAGCAACATGGATGGACCTAGGAATTATCATGTGAAGTGAAGTCAGTCAATGAGACACAACATCAAATGCTACCACTTACATGTGGAATCTAAAAAGAGGACACAATGAACTTCTTTGCAGAACAGATACTGACTCACAGACTTTGGAAAACTTATGGGTTTCCAAGTGAGACAAGTTGGGGGGTGGGGAGGATGCACTGAGGGTTTGGGATGGAAATGCTATAAAATTTAGTTGTGATGATTTTTGAACACCTATAAATGTAATAAAATTCATTAAGTAATAAAAAATGTAATTAAAAATAAATAAATACATCCTAGGACAGTAAAGGAAACGTCATTTAAAAGGAGCCAGGAAACCCTGAAGCAGGAGATCTCACCCACATATGGCCACTGTTTATGGACCCCAGCCTTCTGGGTCCAGCAACCAGCTGCCCACTGCCTGCAGTCAGTGAAGAACCCCCAGGGGCTCCCAGTTTCCTCCTTTCCTCCACAAAAGCAAGTTTCTCTCTTCTGTCTTCCAGACCTGCCTGTGTTCTTGCCGTAGTTTGTCTGGATTTGCACTTCTCTGCTACTCCCAAACTCACTTTGGTGGTGTAGTAACCGGCTCTTTTGCAATTTAGAGGTCAACTTTACTAAGTAGGAAAATGCAAAATAAAACAATACCTGAGACACCATGCTTTCCCTTCAAATAGGCAAAAACTAAGCAAACAGACACATAAGTAAAATGCAAAGAGTGGTAAGAACCAGCAAGATTGTGGAGAACTCGGTACTGCAACACGTTGCTGATGGGAGTGCGGCTTATAAATCATTTTGAAGGGCCACTGAGCAGTGTTCATAAAATTAAAAATACATGGCGTTCCCGTCCTGGCTAAGTGGAAACAAATCTGACTGGCATCCATGAGGACGCAGGTTCGATCCCTGGCCTCATTCAGTGAGTTAAGGATCCAGCGTTGCCGTGAGCTGTGGTATTGGTTGAAGATGTGGCTCAGATCCCAGATTGCTGTGGCTGTGGTGTAGGCCAGCAGCTGTACCTCCGATTGGACCCCTAACTTGGAAGCTTCCACATACTGCAGGCCCATTCCTAAAAAGACAAAAGACAAAAAAATTAAATTAAATTAAATTAAATTAAAAATACACAGACCCAGTAACCCCCTTTTTCATAGCTAACCCATACTTGCACTTGTGTGTAATGAGACAGGTGCAAAAGTGTTCTTTAAAGGAACAGTGAATTAGAAGCCCACAAATAGTGTGATGCTCAGTGAAATGCATTTGCATTCGTGAGACATGCTTTTCTACCACCCCTTAAAAGGAATAGACTAGATCTTTGTGTGATAACAGATAGAGCTAAGAAAATGCATTGCTGAGTGAGACAAAGTACTGACTGACCTCTATAGCAGCAGTTTCTCTGGGTACATGTATAATTTGAAAAATAATAGGATTTAAAAATCACAACAGGGAAGCACTGAATTGAAGTAAAAGAGTTTAAATTTATTGACTGTAGTTTTTTCTTTAAAGGAGACTATATTTATGTTTTACTCGTATAAATAAAGATTAATTTAAAAAAGTAACAGTCAACATACCTGAATTGCAAGCTCCTTGAGGGTAGGACAGATAACCTTGTATTTCCAACACAAGCACATAGTAGCCCTCAATAAAGTGTGGTTAAATGTATAAAGAAATGGATGGATTAATGGATGAGTAGTTAGGTGGGTGAGTCTGACATGGTGATCTGACTTGGGCAGAGCTGGTGGTGGTGGTTGGGTGATTTTTTTTTTTTAAGGTCTGACGACCTTTCTACTGATGCTTTCTTGAGAATTTGATGGGTGATTTGTGGGTCTGCTAGGGTTGTCATAAGATACCACAGACCGAATGGTTTAAACCACAGACACTTGTTTTCTCACACTTCTGGAGGCTAGACGTCCAAGGTCAAGATGCCATCAGGGTTGCTTTCTGGTGAGAGCCCTCTTCCCAGCTTGCAGACGCCCACTTTCTCTCCATGTCCTCACATGGCCTTTCCTCTGGGGATGTGGAGAGACGGAGGTTTCTGGGGTCTTATAAGGATACTCATCTTACTGGATTAGGACCTCATCCTTCATTCTGGGGCCAGGGGTGGTTCGAGAACACAATCTTGAGGGTACATTTTCTAAATTGATTCAGGGTTTTCTGGAGTTGGGTCTTTAATTTGATTAGATTCAAAGACACTACCGACTCAGTGTCCAAGAGTAAAAAGCACTGACTTCCTAATTTGGTTGGCCGGAGAGATAGGCGAAATGTTACTCTTTGCACTCCTGATCAAACAGATATAAGACGCAAGCATTTGAGTGACAGCGCAGCTGATACATTCAAGCATGCTTGTCAAGCTAAGGAGTATAATGAGGTTGGCTGGTTGCTCCTAATGTTGCTGCACAAAGTGGGGGAAAGAAAAAAATGGGATGAGCTCAGGGACTGGAAGTCCCAGCTGAGGTGCCCTGTAAGTGACCCGGAAGTTTCTAC
This sequence comes from Catagonus wagneri, assembly GCA_004024745.2. NCBI lineage: Eukaryota > Metazoa > Chordata > Mammalia > Artiodactyla > Tayassuidae > Catagonus > Catagonus wagneri. Next base: position 13,055,379 of record PVHT020000061.1, read on the forward strand.
ATCCGCTCTGAGAGACCATTATCTCCTAAAGCCACAGGACTGAGAATGCTAAGAACACCCCAGAATGTCTGCTGCCAATGGCCGGGTTTCAATGCCGATTGCGTCCCCGGCCTTATGAGGTCTCCTGGTAGAGTGAGGGCATGATGGGGACGGAATGGTACCCTTGTGTTTGGGATGGGAAGGGGTGGGAGGACCCCGAGGGCACCGGGGACCGCGAGCCTCTAAATTCTAATGAGTTGTCTTCACCCGCAGGAGACTCCCCTCCACCCCCACCTGAGGGTCTGAGGGCCTGAAGGGCTTAGCCCTAACTGCCTGGGGAAACTGTCATGGCCTTTCCTGAACCAGCTGCCTTGCAAGTCGCTGCTGATTCTCCTCAAGGCCCTTCCCTACAACCCCTCTTTGCTTCTAATCCCGTAACTAGACTCAGTTCCCAGCAGGATCCTAAAGTTGAGGATCAAGGTGTGAACACAAGAAAGAGGTGGGGGACGTTCTGAAAGGGCGACTTGAGTTTTCTCCTTCAGACAGGAGGAAGTCTGGGAAATACGTGTAGGGATGGCTATGAAGACAGCCTCATCTAATAGGACTGGTGTCTTTTTAAAAGAAGAGGTGTCAGGAGTTCCCGTTGTGGCGCAGTGGTTAACGAATCCGACTAGGAACCATGAGGTTGCGGGTTCGATCCCTGCCCTTGCTCAGTGGGTTAACGATCCGGCGTTGCCGTGAGCTGTGGTGTAGGTTGCAGACGCGGCTCGGATCCCGCGTTGCTGTGGCTGCGGCGCAGGCCGGTGGCCACAGCTCCGATTAGACCCCTA